>OX439474.1:30930864-31571546 GCA_949320105.2 Crepidodera aurea
ATTTAAAACCTACATCACTTCTGTTCAGTTAAACATTTTATTTCCTATAGTCTCTATTTTCTAATTGTTAGCTATTTATTAAGGGAATGAATTGCAGGGCGTATATTATTATCATTATATTATATTATAAGTGTTGAAAGTGCAATTTTCGCTTTAAATCGAAGTTTTTGAACTTTTAACATGAAAATCCCGTTGCTGAATTCATTTTCCTTGAAAAAAAATTAGAGCAAGCTAATTTCATAAAATAAGTATAGTACAAATTTATGAATAAATTTGCACGTATACATTCCTAAGATTAATCGTTACTTGCTGAAAATGCTTCAAGGTGGCACACTTAGATTATTGATTTGTTCGTATTCGAGTTCCTGCAGAAAATAGATTAATTTTAAAAGGTTATCCTTGTGTTAAAAAAGCACACTACTAAAAACAATTGAGAGATATTTCATGTTAATCATTAAAATTTTGAATATCATGTTGGTTATGAGGGATAGTGTTTAATATAATACAGATTATTTTCTTTAAGTATTTGGGAGTTTTTGGTCTCTATTAATTAACTTACAAGATTTATAAGTAGAGGTTATAATGATACCTAAGCCAGGTAAACCTCCCCAAGAAGTAACGTCATACCGACTCATCTCTTTGTTGCCTGTTATTTCGAAAATCTACGAAAAATTGCTTCTTAAGAGATTAAAACCTACAATAGAAGAAAAGGACCTGATTCCCTCCCATCAATTTCGTTTTAGAGAAAAACACTCAACGATCGACCAGGTGCATAGAATCACAGACATAATTGAAAAGTCTTTAGAGGAAAAGAAAGTCTTCCTAGACGTGGCCCAGGCTTTTGATAAAGTTTGGCATGAGTGCCTTAACCACAAGTTAAATTTGTTACTACCACGTCAAACAGATATTTCAGAATAAAACAGGAAGATGTATATTCTGATCTAAGAGAAATTAAGGCAGGAGTACCCCAAGGTAGTGTACTAGGTTCAGTACTCTACTTACTGTATACCAGTGATATTCCTAACCTTGAGCACGATACTATTGCAACATTTGCTGATGATACTGCCATTCTGGCTGTTGGAAAAGACCAAGAAGAAGATAACCGAAAATTACAATTACCTGTAGACCAGATTAACACTTGTACTAAAAAATGGCGTATTAAGTTAAACGAAAATAAATCTGTTCATGTTAACTTTACTAATAAACGAAACCAACACATTCCCATAAGAATAAATAACGCTCAGATTCCCTATGCTAATACAGCAAAATATCTTGGAATGACACTCGACGCTAGACTTCGCTGGAAAGTCCACATTAAAAAGAAAGGTGAAGTGCTTGGTATAAAATATAAAAAGATGTATTGGTTATTAGGAAGAAACTCCAAGTTGTCCACACATAACAAACTGCTCCTCTACAAGCAGACATTGAAAACCGTTTGGACGTATGGTAGCCAGCATTAGGGCTGCGCCAGTAAACGTAACATTCCAGTTATCCAGCTATCCAACGTTTTCAAAATAAGGTATTAAGGAACATTGTCGATGCACCCTGGTACTGTCGCAACAGTGATCTTCATAGGGACCTGGATGTAGAAACTGTTGACAAGACTATATCTAAATCTGCCAGCAGCCATGAACAACGGCTGCTCCAACATGGGAACGTTGAGGTCATCCAGCTCCTCGATAATACCAATTTAGTAAGAAGACTTAAGAGGACCAAACCTTTTGAACTAGTTCAGTGATATTGCTAGTTACAAATAGAGAATAGTGCGGATTTTGTTACACGTTACCGGTAGTGTTACTAAAATTATCAGACCCTTAGGTACACTAGTGAGTAAGACCTTAGTATTTAAGAATTCTAGTTAAGTTAGGTTAGAACAAAATTGCTTATTGATCTTCATGATCAGATTGTAATTCTAGTTAAGTTAGGTTAGAACAAAATTGCTTATTGATCTTCATGATCAGATTGTAATTATAGACAACATTCCCACTGAGTGTTTTGCTACGAAACAAAAAAAAGATTTATAAAACTTGCCTCTATCGATAGCCGTAATTTACAGCTGACCAAGACATTCTATATACTCTTAGATTGAAATTTGTAGCTGCAGGTAACTAGATCGGCAAAAACACTACATGGGGATCCAGATTAACCACACCAAATGGTAGAGCAATCAGAATGATGATTAACGTATTATTGAATTATTAAATCATTTGTTCAATCAGCTCATCGTCGATAGAAGACGAAGGAGATTTTGTGGCCAAGGAATCTCAGTAATGTAATTCTCAGAGAAAGTCAGAAAATGGTACCTGATTTTTCGTCTTAAGATACTATTTGTTAAAATTGGTTGATGTTAAGTTTATTTTAATTAAATCTGTACTTTTTTCTTGTATTAAAAGTTGTTCAATATTTGTATAAAGACAACTCAACAATATTAACACCACAGCAGTAAAGTTGATGAAATAATTTTATAACTCCGTTCTGGAAAGCGATCATAAACTAGAGAAATGAAAGTAAGTTAATATTTGAGGATTTATTACGATTCTCATTATTCTTTTTTATTTAATTGCTCTCATAAATTTAAGTGTCATGCCAGCAGCGCCAAACCATAGTGCTCTGAATGGTGTAATATTTCACTAAAAGTAAACAAACATGTCTACGTACTTTATTTCACCAGTGGAATGTAAATATTGGGAATGCAAATAAATTAATTCAGTACCTATTCGAAATAAAATACATATTTTATATATGAAAACTCATATTTTCCAATAAGCTTTATTTGATATTTGATGGTAAACAATATCAAATATTTAAACCACAGATACTGTGCCGCTTTAGATATGTATTAATTATATTTACTGGTCACACTTTTTTACCGTTTACCAAAACTATTTTTTATTAACTTATAATAATATTGTTTTCGTGTTTGTTCCATTTCAAGTAGATTCAAGAGCAACTAAAGAATATTGTAGATTACAAGGGGTGTCGATTGGTCACACTGCGACCTAATAGATCTCTTATGTATACCCTACATCTAAGTTAGTCCAAAAGATTTAGGCTTTTGAGAAAGCCTATTATCCGTTTTGGAGCTAGGTCTGTAACCTGAACAGACTCTAGGCGTTGCGAACAATTATTCTGCAGTTGCATATAGAATTCCTGTGATTACTCTGAGATCAGATTTCTGAAGCTCCAAGAGCAATTTAGCGAAGCGAACAGAAGGTCTTACTAAACTTTTTGACTGTCTTCTCAATAAACATTTTTGTGTATATAATAGTTACCCTAAATGTTATATTACCTACCTTAGATAACTTTAATTTCTGTAGTTAGGTAACGGGATTATTACCGTTGCCCTTATAAATCTCCTAAATAGCTTAAATATAGCATTTATAGAGGTTACGATCACCTTCGTTTAGTAACGCTATATAGCTGTAAGTTTTGTTACCATAAGGAACAGAAACGTTATGGAAACCACTATAACTTCCTAGCGGAACACCTTTAGTCACGTAATATATGTTATATGTGTTTCGGAAGAACTTATAAAACTTGCATATCTTGGTAATATTTCTGTTACCAAGTTCTGCTACTTCTTCCTGTCACTTGTCAATCCTCTCATATTCTTAATAGGTTATACGTTTCTCTTTCTTGAATACATTTATTTTATGTATGGCCTTATCTCATTTCAAAATTATCCTTTCACATGATGAACAACAGAATAATAATAAAGTATAATTGATATGTTTCGTTAATCTCTTTGAGTTTATTATTATTATGACACAAAATTGAAGTGCATAATTTTTTTATTGCAAATATTAACAGGATACTTCGAAAAAAAACAGGGGCTTTCAAAATTCCCAGTAATAATATAAGTTCAGGTTAGATTTTATGGGATGCATATATTTTTTTTTTACACAATTATCAATTTGAGCATCAAAGATCATTCGCATCGCCTCTATTCCACAAGTGATTATTCATTTTGGGTTGTTTCGGAAAATAAGTTAAATATTATTTACTATAATTATGAGATTATGGAAGCGTCTGATATATTCGTTCAAATAAACATGGCTAAATCAACATTAGAAACCTTATAATTATTAGAAAGCCTTATATCACTCTATAACCTAATATATTCTCTGATATTATGTAACTTTAGGTTGACAAGTCATCTAGTGTAGCTTATAGTGGTGAAATAAAACTTGACAACCTCTAATAACCATTATATAAATTATAGTAACACACTGTACTACAAGTGGTGTTATATACCTTAAGTTAGGTAACCATTAATTGAAGAGGTACTATCTAACCTCAAACTTTTCATGCTATCATCAATTTGTTTCGGAGCTAAAAATTTTGCATGTGTTAGAGGCAAGTGTCTTTCAAAATTGTACAAAGGACAGAACATGGCCGCAAGTCTTTAACTATTGTGTCCTCAGCGTGGGAAAGGAGCGGAACTTTATTCTGGCCTCCCAACAACAAAAAAGGGACTTCTTCCCAAAATGGTAAGAAATGGCAATTCGAGGCCGGAAAAAAATTGGGTGCCCCAGCTCAGTACCATTTCCTAATCCAGAAGGAGGTATATTTTTTTACCTCGTTATGATGTCCTAAACTGGTACTGCTCCTCAAATTGACAGCAACACTAGTACAGAGTTGAGAATTTTTGTAAAATTTTTCATAACTTTGCGACGAAAAGAAGTGCTATATTTTATTTTCTTCCAATTTCTCAACATATTTAGTACCAATCAGTATACTTTGTATACAACACAAAAATAAGAGATGAGCCATCTATATATATTTTCAGTTTATACTTTTATAACCTGCAAAAACGCTAAAGGACAAATAAAAGTTCTTTTATTTATCAAAATAATTTCAAGGTTTATAAGGGTAATTTAATTCGATAATGGTAACGGTAGTTTTAAGAAAGGAACGATCGTTACCAACATGCTCACCAAAAGTTTTATAACGTAATCACGCGAACACTACTGTCTCCAGTGAGGTGATCAGAACACTACTATATAACTCACGATAGATCAGTTATATTGAAGAGGTTCTAACAACCTTTATATACCTTTCTTATAAATACATTAGTAACCGTTACTACAAGTTCTTTAAAAATGGTTATATAACAGTTATATATTTTCATTATATTACTAGAGTTTTGTTGTGTTGTGTAATAAAACCTTTATACATTATTAAAGGTGAGAATATAAAACTTCTTATATAATCCCGTTAACTTTATATTTCCTTTATAAAACTAGGCGTTACTATAAGTTACGAAAATTGTTTATTGGGTATGGTCTGGAATATTTTTCCAGTAGGCTGCATTGAGTTCCTTTTCCCATTTTCGGACTTCTTCTACGTTTCGGCTTTTTGGAGTACCGCAAAATGGTTCGGGTCCGATAGAAGGAGTCATTTCCCACAATTCCTTGATGCCCTAAATTTATTCAACGATTTATATTAAAAATATTACTATTAGCAAAGTATGTCAATTTGTATAAATCGTGTAAATTCCCAACTGATATATTTTATTAATAACTAACTTGAAGTCCATCTTGAAACGACAGACATTTTACACTTTTCAAAATTTACGTTATTCCCTGATGATATTTTTCTAAGGAGAAGTTACAATAGATTTAGTAAATAAAAAAGTAGAATTAAAATTATTAAAAAAAATAATTTATCACAAACTTTTGTCAGTTAATTATGATGAAACATTATTTTTACCATTAATGAGCTATCAATATTATGTAACTACTAATGACATCCTAGAAAGCATTAACATTAATGAAGTACCTACAACAATCAGAGCAATATGGCTAAGTGACCAATATAGTCAATATTGAAATGAAAACAGGCGCGTAAAAGAAAACATGGATATCAAGAAAATTAGAATTAGAAGATGACAAACTCAAAATCGTTTCAAATGATGTATAAAAGGGTATAAGAACAAGAAATGGGAACAGATGCTTGCTCCAATATTCTGATTCAGAAATTTCCATAGAAGTTTATTATATTTACCAAGCATTCGAAAAGTCGGTTAATAGAGAAATAGTTAGCAATGAATAAAAAAAGTAATATTCTTGAAGAAAAGAGAATGAGCATCTGAAAAATTTATTTTCTAAGAAAAATTGGCTAAAATTTGCTTTGAAAAAAATATAAAGTAGAAACAATAAGAATGAAACGTTGGTTAAATGAAACAATTATACAGAATTTCTATGTATAATATTTTGGCTAGATAAGGCTACTTTTCCTAGCTCTGGTAAAGTAATTTTGCACAAGAGCTCATACTGGTCAAAAATTAACTCACCAAAATTTACCAAAATTGCTCGAGTGGAAAGGTGGGGAGTCTAAATGGTGGTATTTCTAAATGGACCTTTTTCTTTGAATGCATATTAACGCGAGAAAAGCATTTAGAATTTTTAACTAATAATTTACCCATTCTCCTAGATATTTCGATTTAAAACAGATTACAGATGTGAAGTCAAGAAGATAGCGCATTTTCCTGTACCAGTCAGAGATTATTTAGAGATTGCATTTTCATGTAAATGGATTGGAAGATCAAGTATTTTTCCGTGGCCATCAAGATCACCAGACCTTACAATTTGAAAAAGACCCGCGGTCACACATAAGGATATTAAAAAAAGATTTGGGAAAGCTATAAGAAGTATTTCTGTTGATCAAATTGAGGCGTATAGGGAAATATTTTGAATACTTAAATAACTAGATAATTAACTTTGTTTTTGTTTTTTTTGTAATTGTATAATTGGCTTAATAAATAAATAAATAAACTTTAGTGTTTTGTAAATTTTTAATACAATTTACCGGGTCAGCCAATACTTCCAAAAATTAAAAAAAAAACAATCGTAATATTCTTATAACAACACAAAAATCAGTTTGAGATTTTGACGCGTTAATATGTCATTTTGTTTCCTTTTCGTCAGCTGCTTACATTTGAAATTTCTAAGAAAAATATAAAAATACCCCTCTAGTTGTCAGTTGAAATATTATTATTTATTTTATAAACTTATTTTTAATGCTATTTTGTCGCTTGTGCCACTAACTCCGATAGGGTTTGCTTTATATTGCAATAAAATTATTGATTTTACACTTTACTAGGTTTATAAAATAATAATTTAACTTTGGCTTCTGGGTACCGTCAACTATATTCAAAGTGGTAGCGAATGTGTTAATCCTTGGATACGCTATTATTTGAAAATTACTAATTAGGAATATTTTGGGAACACGCTGTCCATTCCCCCAAGCGACCAATCAAAATATCAGTAATAATTTTACCTGTTGTACATGTGCAATAACGTTCAAACCAATTATCAATAAATAATTGCTAAACGTAACGATCGTTAAAATGTTTGTTGTGGGTATAGTTAATATTTTATAAAATTGTTATAATCATTTTTTACGGTAAAATATTTTCAGTAAAAGTTCATTGCATAGTTAAAACGGATTCAATTCTCTAATATATTTGAAAGATTACCGAAAGAGAATTGACAAAACAATACCGTCGAATCGGGGAAAAAAATATAATACAAATCGATTATCAACATTTTTCATATGATAAATATTTATTTTCACTTAGCTAAGAATCATGTTTATGCCGCTCACGATAACTTTTTTTACTCGATATAAACACTGAAAAAAGGAGCCAGAAGGTTTTCCACAGCAAATATATCAACCGTAGTTTCAGACGCTTAACATATTAATATTTCGCTAGGTTATAACTAACATCTCCTAATACAGGGGTTCCCGAGGCATGGTGTGCGATTTCAAAAATTAAACAGTAACGCATTATTAAGACATGTATTTGTGGAATTCCTTAATCATCACCCGAAGATCCCGTTATATTATCCAAATATTTAAACCATAAACTTTATCTTTAAGGATTCTAAAGTATTAAAAAAAGCGATACCTAATATATGAAATTTAACAGCTACAACTGATAATATTTCTTCGTAATAATTTCACCCCTAATTTCAACCTCTGTGCCTTTTCAACGTTTCGAGTTCATAACCAAGGGGTTTTAAAATTGTCAAAGACGTACCTCAAAGAGTTTATATTAGGGATAAATGTATAGAAAAGTAGCTTCTGAAATAACAATAGAGAGAAAACAGTTAACTCTGGAGTATACATTTAGCGCCAATGTATTTATTAATTTATCAATCTTTCTGTGCAAGAAATTCCAACCAAATTTAATTTAAAAAAAATCTATTATATTTAAAATATATACATACAATTTTTTAAAAAAAATCATGATCACATCGCAGATTAAAAGTTAATACTCGTCCTTTGTTATCCCTCAAAGCCAGTAAGGCTATCAGGACTGGCTATATAAATAAGGACTTTGTTTTTAGTAAGTATTTTGCTGTACTTATTAGTAAGTGTGTATAGGCATTTTATAATCCCGCTTCACTTGTTTATAAGCAAATCAATGTGCTTATTGAACGATAATGTCTTATTCAGATGCTTGATTGATGGATTGTTCTCGTTTATGAATTTTTAATTTGATAAAAAATTTGTCTTCTCAGTGAATATCATCTGTTCAGTTTCGTTATTGTTTTATTTTATTTTTACCTACATAAGGCATTATCATTCAGTCAAGTCTTCCGTTCGACATCTCTTCCAAATCTCAGCTTTTGTATACAGGGTGGTCCTAAAGTAATTATACGATTTGAACCAACTTGCTCTAATAAAATATTGCTAATAAGGAATATACAGGGTGTTAAAGGTTAAATTAGAGCAAGTTGGTTCAAATCGTAATATTTCTATATAAAATTAGTTAAGGACCGCTCTGTATATATATTGCAACTAAATTTTTTTAAATGTTTAAGGTGCCCATGAAACGCGCATGTCAATTTAGTTATTTGAAATAGTTTTATTATTGATAAACCATGACAATAAATAATAAACCAGAGTTAAAATAAATTATTGAAATTACCGATTATAAATAAATTAAGCTGTAAAAATACACATGTTTGCACGAAAATATTAAAATGTAAATATTTTATTTTTCCGTTATGAGAACCTATTAAATACCACATTTTATATTTATTATTCTATTGGAAACGCAGTAGTACTCTTTTTGAATGATTTAAAATAATTATAATTATTTCCAACATTGTGTTTTGATAAATAAAATTTACAGAAAACATCCTGGGTATATTAGTTTTGAATGTGATAATTGAAAAATGCTTTTATTTCAGGAAATTATTCAGATTTTCCATATATACAGTATTTAACACGTAAGTATAAACCAAAAACTGGTTTGGTTTACTTTTAGTAATATATATTATTCTTACCTCCCATACAAAAGATTGTAGTAAAATAAATTATATTTTTAATGGTTTTATTAAGATTTTTTATTTATATTTTACACTCAATTAAAATGTAGAATATTAATTGGCAAAATTCGTTTAAAAAGTTTCAAATTATACAAAAAAAGCTGGGGTGAAAGGAAGTTTCATTGGTCTTTGTGAGAGATAAAAGTTAAAATTGAAATAATTTTTGAATAAAAATGCAATATATTCCAAAATAAATACACCATAAAAAATTGTATTTGTACATGTCATCTAGAAAACTTTTCTTTAAAGTCCATATTCCCTGCATATTTTCTACACTGCGTCTATCATTTATAACAATCATAACCTATTTGTTTTCAGAATTTTTCCTACCCCTTTGTTCCAAGTTTCTTTAGGTCTACCTCTACTTCTTTTTCTATGTATTTTCGATTCACATATCTTTCATTCATTCTTTGCAGATTCCTAGTTGACTTCTATTAGTCCTATTTCTAAATCTTTTCTGATATGTAGTTTTCTTACTCTTCTAACCTTCCTTAAATATTTCATTTCAACTGTCCCAATTTTACTCTTTTATTGTTTCGTTAGTACCCAGGATTCGCAACCGTATGTTAAAATAGGTTTGGCTTTATAAACATTTATTTTCGTTTTTCTTGATACCTCTTTCTTATTTATTAACTCTTGTTTAGCGCATGGTAGACTTTATTCGCTTTTTCTATCCTATTATTCATTTATATCTCCTGTTTTCCATTTCCTTCTAATGTAACTCACAAATATTGAAAACTATCTACTTGTTCTAATATATATCATCATCTATTGCCTTGCTTTCTTCTCAGCACTTGGTTCGATACTTTTAAGTTTTCTTTTAAATCGTTCTCATTTCCTCTTACTACGCATTCGATGATACAAATTCGTTGTAGATTTTAGCACATTATACATAATGCTTTTTCTCTTCTACTTTTTTCATTATTCTGTCCATGAATGTAATAAATAATTGCGGACTTATACTGCCTCCTTGTATAACACCTTCTCTTGTAATGAATTCATCAAATACCGCATTTTTACTTTACTCTTTTCTCGTTTCTCTGTACATACCTTTGGTGATTCTTATTAGTTTCTTGCTGACGTTTCTTGTTTCCAAACTCTCCCACATTCCTTTTCTCGATATTCTCTTTAATGCCTTCCTAAAAATCATTTGTCAATAGTGGCACCATCTATATGTCATCCTACAAACTTAGTGTAACCAGTTATTTTAATTTAAAAATAAAACTTTGTCAAAAATTGTCATAGGGAACTAAACTACAATTTTTACTGGACCCTGCGAACAAACATAAAATTTGTGTCAATTTATTAAGACTAAATTGCTATTTGGTTTCTCAAATTCAAATACGATACTTCCATCTGAAAAATAAAGCTAAAAATTACGACAAACATTTCCTATGTCCAATTCATATAATTTAAAGGAAGAGGTTTTTTTGCCACTGATGAAAAGTATAAGATCTTTCAGGTCAATCTCTGATCAAAACATTTTAAATCAGAATACATAGAGTGGCATTTCCGGTTTACTTTGAAAATGAAAGAAGGACGAGCTAAACGCGAACGTTGTACAGCAAATAATGTACTTTAGTAGATAGAAATTGTATCCGGTTTCCATGAAAACTTTATGCTTTTAACTCTTCAATAAAATCGGTTTAGTGTTCCAAGCAAGTCTATATAGATTACATTAAAGTAGAGTATATCGGATATATATATGAGCGAACGGCATATTTCAGCCCTGCTGAGTAAATGAATTTGCCAGTAAACCACCAAAGCAACATTTCAATGATCGAAAGATGAGAATCTACTACATTTTATAAAATACGGAGTGCCAAGTGAACATAGGCGGGTCTAAGAGGATTTAGACAAGAATTTACTGCATTTACAGCTTTACCTTTCGCAATATTTTTTCGAATCAATGGAATTAAAACACACTATTACAGATTTATCTATCTCTACAATGTTGAAAATGCAAATCCAAGCAGCATTTGCGGGAGGTTTTAATACACTGAATTTATCAACAAACGTTATAAAAAAAAAATTAAACAATAGATTACATTAAAAAAGGAAAATAATATCCTTATTTATCCTCAATAAAACCAAAAATTAATTGAAAAGAACGCTATTCCTATGCCATAATAAATGTAGTAAATTCAATAATACCAAATTCCAAAAGAAAAATTATGAAATTTTAAAAACATTTTATAACAATTCTCCGCTTCAAAGTCATTTAAAAAAACGCCAATTGACGAGGCTTTAATTGGAAGGAAAGTGCAGCATAATCCTATCGAATGCTTGTTGAAGCTGGTGACTGTTCTAACTGATAAATCATGTAGAGAATAATTTCGATGTTTAAAGAAGTAGAGGCACTACTCAAAAGAGATCAGCATCAACCACAAGAGGAGCTTGCAGAATCATTGGGGAGTAACTCAACAAGCCGTTTCCGTACGATTGAGAGACCTGAGCATGATTGAGAAACAACGAAATTGTGTGCCGAATGCATGATAATCGGACTCATGTCACAAAAAAAATTTTAAAACACTCAAATGTTGTTTCAAAGGATGCAGTATGATTTTGCAGGCCACCGGTTTACTTCGTTGGCAGAAATCGAAAATTGGCTCCAAATTTGATGGAATAGGAACATTACTTGAGAGATGAGAGAAAGTAGTAGCCAGCTATGGAAAATACTTAAATCTGTTTCTTTATTTTTTTAAATAATAGACACCGAATTAGTTTGTACTCCCAATACGAAAAAATCATGTAGAGAAAAAAAGAGAGTGAGTTGGGAATGTTCGGGAAAAGAACGCAATGAAAATTTAAAAGCTATAAATTCTGGAACAAAACCACACATCTTAGGAGAAAGATGCATAGAGAGAAATAGGAAATAAAAGATAAAAAATCAAATAAGAACTGAAACTAGGAACAAGAAGAAACCCATGAAATTACAACAGAAAAAATACAAGAAATTTTACACAAAAATAATTTAAGAAAAATTTAGATGGTCTACATTACTGAAAATAACGAAAAATGGGTCATGCTTGAAAGTTCCGCAGGTTTTTATCTGAAGTGCTTTTGTCTTTGCTGCAGAACTAGTTTAATGAATCCCTGAATTAGCTTGATGTACCTTCTTGTAGTATTCGATGTGCGCTTGAAAGTATGCCTTTCCTATTAATTGGTTTTTTCGCTCTGTTCACGTGTGTTTTGTCTTGTCATAACACAGTTGCTGATAAATAAGGTTAGAATGGCTTCCCCCAGGATATTTCTGTACCCATGTTCTGAATCAGTTTTTCATTATCGGATTTTGTGAAGCTTCGACTGTCCTATTGTGGTGCAGCTGATTTTGACATTCTCGGTTCTCCTCGTCCTGCATTATCTCAGATAGTTCTGCAATGTTGTTATGTTCCATTAGGTTCTCCATATGATTCTCACGAATAGGTGGGTTCGTCATCCTTGTTGTGAAAGGCAGGTTATTTGGGATTCGTTAGAAACGTTAGAACCGTCTTGAACGCATAGGCATAGTTTAACACTGTGTGGGTTTTTGAGTTGACCAGCGTTAGTTTATTGGACAAATAACATGCGTGAAAGTCTGTTCGTTGCACAAATATAGGCTGCAGAGATGAAATAACAAAACACGACTGAGAAGCGAAGATATTAGAAAAAGCTTGAAAAATTAGAACTAAATGATCATATTGGTATATTTATATCAACAAAACTGGTTTGATTTCATTATTTAGCAAGACATAGTTAAACAGATTTTTTTTTCTTTACTTCAATTCGTTAATTACATTTTTTTCTAAGCATAAAAAAAATTAACAAAACTCCAATTAAAAGCTTCCTTTTTCCAAATTGCACACTTCTACAAATACAAATTTCATAGAAAATTGCTCAATTGCATACGGTTTAGTGGCAATTTACTGCAATTTTTCATTTTTGACACGTTCTGGACAGATGAAATGAACTTGATATGAAATAATTGTGGAATCAGTAAATTATTCGAAATGACAGAAATCCATATTTCATATAGGGTCACCCATGTAAATATTATGGCTAAGGTTTGGAATTGATTTTATTTTTTATTTTTTATAATTTTTTTAATTAGGTACCAGAAGATGAAACAATGACATTAGTTTCTTGAAAAATTAATAACTTTGGAGAAAGTTTGTTTGGTAATGCACCAGCATGTTTTTTTTTAATTTTAAAAATACTTTCCTATTTTTCAATTTCAACTTTGACCAAGTGAATTTTATTTTGCATTTTAAAACAAGGCAATACCTAATTATGATTACTCTTGTTTCAGATCCGCCAGAAATTAAAGTAAAGCCTAGAAACCTCCAAGTCAGAGCTGGTGGTATAGCTGCTTTTTACTGTGCAGCACAAGGTGATCCTACACCTGTTATACAATGGAAGAAGAACGGCAAAAAGGTTTCAAGTAAGCAATTTTATATAGAAATTATTGTAGAACATTTTATTTGTGCTAGAAAATAATATATAACTCAAGTAAATGAAAGAAAGAAAGAAAAAAATTTAGTCAGTACAATTTTTTTAAACAAAACAAGAACCAAGAATGCATCATATCACACATCATATCAGTATAAAAACATATTAAAGTCTACTCAAAATGTACCATAAAATTTTTTTAAACAAAATCAAACAAAGAATGCATGAGATATCATATCAGTATAAAAAATATATATTAAAGTCTACTCAAAATCTACCATAAGAAAAATTTTCAAACAAAATCAAACAAAGAATACATGTCACATCATATCAGTATGAAAAACATATTAAAGTCTACTCAAACTGTAACATAAATTGTCGGAAAAAACCTCAAAAAAAGAAAATGTTTTCTAACGTAACGAAATTAGTTACCCTTCGTTTTCTAGGATGCTGAACACGATGGCGGTGGTTTAAACTCCTTTTGAGTTGACCATCACCCCCAGACGGCCAAAAACAACCCCCAAAATTGGTGAAACTCGAACACACCGTCCGAAATGGGTGAAACATGAATATACCTTATTGTTTTGTTGTTTGTTAATTTTAACGTCTCTTTTCTGACCTAATGGCCTAAACTGGACGGGACCTACAGCTTATCGTGGGCTCCGGAATAACAAGTGTGTAATTGTGTCACCAACCCCTATCAGTTCCACGAGATATCCGATCTCATCCGGCCTATTTACCGGCGTGAATGAAACTGCGTATGACACAAATACCTTTTTGCACTTGACCAAAGTCTTATCTGACTTTAATTCCACTTGAATACGGCAGGATTCGAACCTACTCCCCGAACACTGACCAAGCTGAATCGGCAGACGCCTTACCAACTAGGCCATCGTGTCCGGTGAATATACCTTATATACCGAAAAAAAAACTGCGTCTCCTTCAGTTTTCGAGGATGCTGAACATGATAGTGGGTATAAACTCTTTCTGAGTTGACCATCACCCCTCAACGGCCAAAAACAACCACCAAAGTGGTTTTTTCTGGTCATAGCCAAGTATTTCTTCGACGCCAGCAAAACTGCATCACTTGATGTCATCCCATCTCTTTAGAGATCGAGCATGGGTGTAACGTTTGGCTAGTTTGGCTAGGTGTCGCTGGGTCCTAAAGTCTTAGCCCAGCCGCATCGTTTTGTAGGACTAAACCTCTATATTTTTTCTTCGAATATATAATAACTTAAATTTTATAAATTTTTAAATTTGGAGTTCAAAAAATTTGCATTTTTCTAACTTTTAATAATTGAATATATGAGATAAAAAAAATCATCAAAATCGTATCTGTTTTTGAGGGTTTTGATTGATTTTTTTTTTGGTTTTATTGACTTGACTATAAGGTAAGGTAAAAGATTGTCATTCATTTATTCTCCCAAAGGAAAGCGGGTGTGGTCCAGCTATAGACTTTTCTAGCTTCTTTAGCCGCAGTGAAAGGGATCTGGTGATTAGGTCTGAGGCGGAGGAATCGTGGTAGGTATCTCAAGGGATATTACTGACCCAGCCTATTGAATATGATAAAACCCTTGAAAAAACTTATAGTCGGCCATGCGGCTGTGGAGACCAACCACACGAACTTGCAAATGTGAAGTAGTTGCGTTAATACAGATCCATCTCACTTGGTTAACTGTATAATAACAAAATCCATGGTTTAGAAAATCGGAGAGTATATAATTTTCGAGTATAAGTATAAGTTATTTGCAACTTCTTTTAGGTAGAGTTCACAACAAAGGATCATGAATATGAATACTACCCTTTCCAAATATTTGGAAATAAATTCAAAAAATATTATTGCTTCTTCAAACATTGTTGTTGGCTCTTCAAAGTAAATTGTCAGCGAGTTTAGATTTGGCTACAATTAGGATATAAGGGAACGTGATTTTCCATTATATTTCATGTAGTTGGCACTAGTACAGCATACCGTAACAAAAATGGACTGTTATAGCCACAAGCTTTATTGAAGTCGATAGATTTATACAAATACAATAAAATTTTCATGGCAAAAAGTTCTACAGTTACACGGTGGTCCTGTAAACGATTTTCCGCTTGTAAAAAAAGTGGTCTATTTTTGTTATCGTCATACGTCCGTTCTTGATTTATTATTATTATACCCCCCGTAATTGCAACAATAGATATTAAAATTGCAGAAGAAAAGGGCCTAAAAAAGTTACAGCCACCAGATTGAATTTTTTTTAAATTATAAAGAATATGATAAATATTAATAAAAAATATCGAACGGACATTTTCTACCGAAATTAAATATAGAGTCGCATCTTTGCAGTCAATTCAGCTGCATTCTGTGACTCGGACGACCATACAAATAATTTTTGATGCCCCCCCACAGTACGTTTCCCCCCATTTTCGAGGATGCTGAACACGATGGCGTAGGTTAGAATTCTTTTCGAGTTGGCCCCACCCCCCAAATGGCCAAAACCCACCCGTAAAAGGGTGAATCGAGTCTTTCACCGGCAAAACTAACGGGGGTGATTTTTGGCCGTTTGGGGGATGGAGTTGACTCGGGGAGAAGATCCAACATCACCATCGCATTCAGTATCCTCAAAAATGGGAGATGTCGCTGGTTTTTTCTTTTATAGCGAAAAACAAATTTTTCCCCTTTTCGGGGGAGATTTTTTGTCGTTTGAGGGATGGGTTCAACTCTAAGAAATGTAACCGCGTTTGTGATTGGTGGAAATTAAGACGAGGGAAATAGTCAAGTTAATATCGTACCTATTTTAATTATACAAAATGTCCGCAGCTTTGTAACGTTATAAATATGGATTTTTTTATATTATAGAATATGTCTCTTAAAAATTTAAGTCTAATGAATTGGAATCTAGAACTTTCTTAGAAATAAACAGTAAGTTTTTACAAGAGCACTCGAAGTTTTTAAGTTTCAAGATTGCACGATATTTTTGAAATAATCCGATTGTCACATTACCCTGTTTCGGGCTATTAAAGTCCCAGAAACATCTGTAACATCTGACGTATGTAATCTACGTCCATTCCTCGGGACTACGGAATTGGTCCTTCGAGCGGGATAGTCTCGTTTCGGGTCGTTAGTATGTTTGTAATAGGGCTTTTTCTGGGCGACCGTAATCGTAGTCGCCGGCCGTGGAAATTGTTGGTACCGTTGCCACATATAAATGCCCTGAAGCGGCGTGCACCGCTTTCTAACTGGAATACAAAATCCGTACGGATACCAATTAGCACTTTCCAGCATGTTTTGGGGGAATGTAACGAGTTAAATCCGTGGAAATACGCTTATTTTAACATAAAAATACGTGCAAAACCAACACATAAAAATCCTATTGTAAACTGGAACTCATTGATTTAAATATTTATTGGACAGAGTCACGGTATAAAATAAAATTAAAATTTTAAATTTAATATGTTTAGATGGGGTTAGAATTGCCACGAGTTAATCTCGTTTAACGATTTTCCTCCGTGGGATTATGTAATCCGTTTTGGATGCCGGCTAACCACAGTGAAGTGGGGTGTGGATTGATATAAGGTGTTAACTAAAAAGAAAATGGGCGCCAGGAGATTGTTTTACCCTCATCCAAAATTCAGTCAATTTAGTCACTCAACCTCCAGAATGGATCTAAATTGAGCCCACTAATAAAAAAAATAAACTACGTCGCAACCAAAAATTTGCTTACCTTCGTTCGGGTCAAGACTATTTGTGACTATTAGTGATAGAAAGAAAAGTAATTAATTTCTCAATATCGGTTTAATAATTTTACTTATACAAACTGTCAAGGTCACACAAAAAGAATAAAAAGACAAAGGAATCCAAATGATCCCACTAAAGTTTCGCTAGTTAAAAAAAAATTAAATTATTCAATTAATTGATTAAATCACGAATAATAGGGGTGTTACACCGTCCGCGAGAGCTCTCAAGGTCGTTGGTATTGGGCGTAAAATAAAATACCACTCGCCCCTATAAGTCGCTTACAAGTACCAAATAAAAATTAGAGAAAATATCTATAAATGCTAATTTAGAGACCTGTAAAAAAAATTACAAATTGACGAATAATGTCTATGTACCAATATATAACAAAAAAAAGAAAAAACTTGCGGTTGTCCAAAGTTAAATGGCGGCAACTTGCGGCTACTAATTCGTCCGGTCAGGTCAGCTTAACCCGGAAATCTGGTTGACAATCAGCCCAACACGAGAAATCTGGTTGACAATCAGCCCAACACGAGAAATCTGGTTGACAATCAGCCCAACACGAGAAATCTGGTTGACAATCAGCCCAACACGAGAACCCTAAAATAATATACATTAAACCCCTAATCAAATACCCCTCGGCCCAGAAAGAAATTTACAAACTCTAACAGTTTATACTATAAAAACATTTAAATAACTCAACATACCCTTTATACAGTGAAGGGGAATTCTCGGCAAACTTCCCTGACAGATGCTTCCGTATAAGGTGAATCCTCGGAGAATCCGATCGTCTAACGTGGATGATACTACCCCTATAATATTAACAGGCCTTACACACTTGCCAGATAACATAAAACTCGACTTTCATGAAAAACGCCTTACCTGACAAAATGGCGACGTTACTATCGTGGCGTGGTTCGGCACAAAATATCAATTCCTCTTCACGAGATTCAGACCAGGGTAAACACACCAAATCAAATAGGCACCCTGCACGTCCAACAATACGGGAATCGCTCGTCTATCCCAATCACTGGTACGAAATAATCTTCATAAACACCGGGCGACTCCTCAAAATTTGGTCTAAACCACGTTATACTTATCACCCACAAGAAAGAAAGACAAGGCCCGTCCCAAAATTTCCTTCGAAATCCTTCTCGAACGAATCTCACCACGCAAGACCAGAAAGAGATTCGCCTAATAATCGCCACGGGTCACTTAATACGACTTGTGATTTGACCAATGAAATAACTGGTGACTGGCTAACACAGCCGTACAACACCTTAAAGTTAACAGAAGAAATGAACGAACCGACAGTTCGAAACATGACATCGATAAGAATAAAGTAAACAATCAATTTTACGATCTATTTTAATGTTCGAAATACTTTATCTGAAACTAACTAGCTCGTTCAAATGGATATAAATTGAGTCAAAAAAAATTGAGGATATCTTATGTGATATATGGTTCCTAAATAATATAATTCGATCCCTACAGTGGCTCACATCTACAAGGTATGAAAAACTAATTAATGTAGTAAGGTCTTAATGCCGAATTTAAACGTTACAGAATATAACATTTCACTAGTTTGTGAGAGATTTCCATTATTATTTTTTGTTTTACCTATCCATCACCGTGAACCAGCACTAAACTTCAAGATACCACCGTCTCGTTTACTTATATTTTGTTTAATGTAACCATTATTTACTGTGTGATCTGAATGGTACCAATCAGAGTTTTGATATTGTTAATATTGTTTTTAAAACATTAAAATTTACTAAATTTACTTTTCTTTCTTCTCAACGTATTTTAAACCCCCCTACTCTATCGGACATTTTCTTAATAATCATTTCCCTGAGTTAGATAAAAATACCTGCGCCCCATAAGTGTTTTATTGGGGCTAACAAGGTATAGATTTATTAACTGCCGCGGAATAGGCATTTTTTTAAATCTAAACAAACTAACAAAATAACAAATAACCTGATAAAACAGTTTATCGTACTTATATTAAAATTACAGCAAAAATGTATGGCAAAAGAGGGTCCCGTTTTAGAAAAGTCTGGGAAACAGTGTCCCAGGTCATTGCAGAAACATAAATGACGACGCTTCAAAGCTCCAAAGGACATTTGTTGTCATTAGTTAATAATAATGCAAAACTAAGCACTGAAGGAAGAAAATTCCGACAGTTTACAGAGTTGATATAGAAAAGCTTATTTTTTTTTAAATTAAATTTTAAATCGCGCGCCAAATCCATCAAGCGATCTTACCGCTAATCTGTCGACTAAGTGCCTTATTACACTAGGTCGCCAGGCCAGGTCGCCAGCGACTCACTCGTTATCGTCCATACATTGTTACGGAGCTCATTACACTAGAACGCCAGATTTTGGTGTCCGGCTGGCGACCGAGCCCCGTTGCCACACGCGTGGCCAGTGGCGACGAATGTTGAGTACCGACCATTGTATCATATTATACGACGTGGCCAGCAGTCTGTCTCTACGGACCAGCGATGCCAGATGTACCATAATTATCGAATTGTAACATAATGTTACGTTGTCAGATAGGTTAGACAAATAGTTATTCAAATTCGAATGATTAAAGTTACTGAAAAAATGATTCTGTCTATGAATTCAGATATTTATAAATCAAATCAGACGGAAGAACATGCTAATGTACTTTTTTTGAAGTTGTGAGTAATCCACAAAAATTTTGTGAGTAAACCGGTAATGGCTAGTTGGCAACTTTGTAGATGACAATACTCGATGGGTATCGATGACTACCTGGCCACGCCGCTGGCCACTCAGCAGAACACAGACGACGTGGCCAGCGACGTGGCCTGGCGACCTAGTGTAATAAGGCACTAAGGTCTAAACCGAATAGGGTTAAGGCGGCCACTCACGTACAGATTTAACTGTAGAGTTTAACTGTCAGGTTTAACTGTAAACTGAGATGTACCCCTACACCCTTAAATGGAAAATAAAGGTACTGACAGTTCGACTGAAACTGAAACTAAACGGAGAACTGAACTGACCGTCTAAAAGTACCTTTTGTAAAGTACCTACATACCGAAAGAAATAATACTTGATAATACATATTCAAAAAAAATATATTTTTAAATCATTATTTTATGTACCCCGTAGATAATATATAGGCACCCATATCTGAACTTTCCTGTTCTGACAGATATATTACTCCGGCTCGATTGCGATTTTACTATAATTTGTAGAATTTTGATCGCTGTACATTGTTGAATACTTTGGTAATACACTTAATTGAACTATAAACGTTTATTGGAATCTGAGTTTAATATTTCACAATCATATGTAATAAACGAAATTACTCAATATGAGTAGAGGTATGTATTTTATTATCTCTATTGATATTCGTTTGATTCAATTAATTTTGTAGCTCGAGTTCACGAGCTCAATATTTAATTAAAATTTGGCTGTAACTAAGTTTGTAAAGTTAATTTTATATAATCTATTTTTTAACGTGAATATTCAACATTTAAAACGTATTTTATGTTTTTTTTAAGATTTAGTGATGATGAAATTTCTGTAAATTCTATCAACAATAGATCGAGAATTAGAAAAAAGGATTAAAAAGGCGGAAGCTGCCAAAATAAAGATAATGATGTTAACTTCAAGGGTAAACATGCCTTTAGGGCCAAATATTTCATTTCTTCTACAGCGACTGGTAGAAGAATCCTGCACGTTAAAACAGGATTCTTGTCAAATTTTATTAAAAAAATAGGTGAATCGAGAAGTAAGGACCGAAAAAGTCATAAGAGTATAATACATAAAAAGGAAAAGTTCGTACATTCATTTCTATATTGATCCAGGAAAGTTTATTTAAATAGCCAATGTTGCATTTGGAAACTTTATCAAGCGTATCTGTCTACATTTGCTATGTTCCGAAACGTTTTTTTTAAACGAGTTCAATATTGATTTTCGAACTCCGGATGTTTGCAGCACATGCTTACTTTTAAAAGAAAAAATAAATAGAGCCCTACTAACTCTTTAGAAAGAAACAACCTAATGGCTAAAAAACTGTTCATAAAAAGAGAGTCAATGATGCACAAAAATTAAGCATGAAGATACGTATTTTTATTTATAGACACTTTGCTCAAATAATTTCTTATGCAATAGTGGACTTTCCAACAAAACACCCTATATTTTATCGTAGACTATCTGACTGCCAAAATCTACAGTAACTATGGACCATTCAAACTAATTTGTACACCCAATATATTTCCGTACATACTTTACAGCTTCACCTTCATAACAGATACATTACATTCTCGCCTCATTAATAATAACCTTTTAAAGGATCAACCAGGACAGTTGCTTAATCAAAAAACACTTCCCACATTAACTGAGAGTGACCTAATGCCAGCGTATGGTTATGATTAGGCATTCCAGAATATATAAACATCCCCTGATTACCTTTTGATAAGGGTCTAGACAGCTTTTGCATATAAATATGAGGTAAAATTGTCGCGTAATGTGGTGAAAAATATCCTCGAATCCCTTAATACTCACATCAGTAGCCATTTTGCTTGAATAAACACCTTTGTTATTCAAATTTTATTTCGACCCCATTTTTCTCATTCATCAGAGGTTTTGTTTTCTTTTTCTTTGAATAATATATGAGTTGGTTCTGGCACACAATTATATTAATATATTTATATATTTAACCTAAGTAGTTTTTTTTAATCAGTTTCACAATTTAAACCACGCTTTTTTGTTTTGTTAAAAATGATGAATAAATGATTTTCAAAACTACTGATCAAATTGAAACAAGTAAGATAAATGCTAATAATGCTAATAATGCTAAATGCTAATAATGCTAAATGTTAATAATGCTAAATGCTAATAATGCTAAATGCTAATAATGCTAAGTGCTAATATTGCTAAATGCTAATAATGCTAAATGCTAATAATGCTAAATGCTAATAATGCTAAATGCTAATAATGCTAAATGCTAATAATGCTAAATGCTAATAATGCTAAATGCTAATAATGCTAAATGGTAATAATGCTAAATGCTAATAATGCTAAATGCTAATAATGCTAAATGCTAATAATGCTAAATGCTAATAATGCTAAATGCTAATAATGCTAAATGCTAATAATGCTAAATGCTAATAATGCTAAATGCTAATAATACTAAATGCTAATAATGCTAATGCCGGCAACTCGCGTGCAGTTTTAACTCAGTTTTAATTTTACAGTTATAACTGACTATAGAGTTTAACTGAGACAAATAAAATTTCAATATTTTGTAGTGTATTTGGGGGTTCAATTGTACAGGTCTCAGTTCAATTTGTATCGAGCGAGAGTGCGTATTATATCGTATAAACAGAACCAAAATATGTGGGAAGATAAATTTCTTTTTTGTAACCACTTCTTGTACCACTGTCAACGCATTTCTTTTTTGTAAAATGACACTATAGGGCGTAGCAAGTTGAGTTAATGTAACCAGTTATTTCTCCAGGCTGCTGTTCATGGTTTTCGATCATGTGCTTCCGTCTTATTTCAATCCCCGTTATTTCTATATATTTTCTGTCAGTTTAACTTCCCCCGTTCAGGTTTTTCTGGACCTGCAATTCCGTTTTTTCTTATTTATAGTTCGGACTTCGCATGTTCTACCGACTGATGTTTTATCTTCTTCCATTCTTATTACACGACTAAACCATCTTAGTTGACCCTCTTCTATTAATGTTTCAATCGGTTTTTTTTTGTTTTTCCTTCTATTATTCATTTCCATGGGTCTGTAATTAATGTTTTTGTTGTTGTTGTTGTCCATGTTTCGGAACCGAATGTAAGTATTGGTGTAATGACTTGTTTAAAAATTTACATAAAGCGTTATTGATACGTTTTTAGAACCACCCTTACAAAAATGGATCTAAACTTGATATGGCCAATTATAAATAATTTTAAAAGAAAGTGCAAGTTTCTGAAAACAATTGAATAAACAGTTCGGATTTAGAAGAGGCAAATCAACAGAAGATGCAATATACAATAAATAACATATAAAAAGGAATTTGCGGACCCTGATGACTAATTACTGCAGGTCCGCAAATTTCGGACCTTTATGTAAACAAATAAGCAAATGTTAATCATAAATAATTAAAAATATGGAGTTAAAGGCTCATCACAATATGATTTTTTCATATGTATTAGATTAATCGAATTACTGCACTATTGGAACACTTTGTCCATTTAAATTATTATTATTATCATGATTTACAAACTTGTAAAAAATAAAGAATAAAAACACTTTATTACCGTGAATAAAGTAGCATTCATTAAAATTTTATTTCATTAAAAATCGCTAACGTATTTTTTACGACCATAATTATTTAATGTAATGGAAAATATTAATCAATTTAAATTCGTGTCAGACGCTGCTAAAAGTTACAACTTTGTTCGTAATTTCATTATGAGAATGTTAAGTTTTTACGGTTGCTAAAACTTTGCGCATTAACTAATGGAGTTTCAGTGAACTAAATAAAGATAGAAAATAAATGCATGTAAAGAAGTAATAATGTTGATAGAAGTTGACACAATTTACTACATTTTGTTGTTTTTAATGACAGCAGCGCATGAAAGCTTTTACTTTAATATTTTCTTAACATTCAATTACCGATTGGATCGGCCGTTTTATGAAAATAAAAATAACTACGTGTAGCATAATCATTTTTTTTATTCTGTATTTCCGTGAACGTAATTTGTAGTAAATAACACAAGTAACGCAAAAAACTAATAAGAAGCCCAAAAGAAGATGTCTGTGCTAATACCAAAGCTATCCGTTGCCAAAAGAGATCGCTTGATTTGCCCTAATAGAGGAATTCATTATGCTATCCGGTTCTCGATTAGAAAGCTATAATTTAGAAATACTGACATGTAAGCATTTTATCTTCTCATTTAATTAAGCAATACACTTGCAAAAAATACAGTTTTATTAGTAACGATTTTAATTCATATTAGATGCAACATGTGGTGCCAAAGTCTGGGTGTAACCTATCCAAACATTAATATGAGGAACTATACAATCTGCAGAAATCATTTTAGTAGAAATAATTATACTAATGAAATTGGTTGGAAGTTAAAACCAAGCGCTGTACCACTTAAATTCAAAGAGGCAGATCTCAACACTGTAAATGTAGTGGAAGGGGGAGGAATTAAAGTCCAGTGCTCTACCGCTGAGCCACCATTATTTTGTATTATTATTAGTGTAGTTTGTTATTCTGTATCTTAAACAATACATAATTTATAGAAAGCAAAAAGAGTTTGGTGTATCATTTTTCTAAGTTTAAATATTAATAATCTAGGGTAATTTGTGTTTCTTTGGAAAAATTTACAGGAGCAATAAAAACGTTATTTTCACTACACATATTGAACTGTAATTTTAAGATTTTTCAATTTTGTAGTATATGACAGTTTTTATTGTCCTGTAAATTTTGTATAGAAACATGATTTATTTCTAATATATACATTTTTGGGTCGAGTATAATTTTAAAATGTTCCCGCCACTGATGAATTGATACTCACAGCAGTAAGAGGCCTTGAGAAAAAAGAATATTGACTAGTGCGCCCTCTCTTATTGCCTCTATTTACAATCGCCCAAACAACTTTTACCGAACAAGAATAATTACATTGAGTTGCCCGTCTCATAAGTTGTCTCTGCTATTAGCCACTCAGATTGAATTTGTATTTTTATAACATTTTGTGAAAACAAATATTTTTACGTTAAAGTAACGGAGATACAGTCAGTTGAACAGTCAAAGCCACACTAAATAAAATAATTTTCTAATCCGCGCTTCTAAGCATTTAGTCTCGCAGTTGTGTTAAGCCCCGCCCAGATTGGTTACGTTCAAGAATGCGGGTACGTGAAAGAATTCGGTGCAGGTGTTCAGGAAACGGAAGCTTGAGCTGCCTAAATGGAGTTTGTCTATCTTAAAGTTGGCGATTTCGTCTCACTTCAACTCGTATCGAATGAAAGATTTTTACCTTTATTTTATCGTTTGATTCAAATATATCCGGTGAATTGCCAGTAGCGCGGTTACCAATACTTATTGTTGTCCGTGGCGCGGTTGCCAATTTGTTTATTAAATATGAATGAAATGAATTATGTTAAATTTGTAATTGGAAATTAAACAGTAGATATTCATTAACAGAGTAGAAACAAAATCGTAACATAAACTGTTTAAGAGATTTTTTAAATTTATTTAAAGTAGATTTTTTTAATTCATATGGTAGTATATTATAAAGCTCAAGATTTAGAGATTTTTTTTGAGATTTAGTTAAGCGATAACGTTTATTTCTAAAATTTGCCGCAAATCTAGTGTTATATTGATGTATATCAGAATTTTTTTCTAGAACCTTTCGTTTCGTTTATCGTTCTTGTTTCTATTTCTGGAGTTTTAATATTCCTTGCATTAATTAGTGCTCCGGGGTTAATAAAATTTCTCTACTCTCTCAAAGGTATATTCCATATCAAACGTATCCTTTCACAAAATAATTTAAGGCCTATGTTCGACCTTTATTGACACTTCAGAAGGCACTGTAACCGGTGAAAGCTGCCCAAAGCTGGTAAACTTTGGTTTGCGTATTTTGGGATGTGCTGAATTGTATTGAATTCCCATACTAACATCTACTCAAAATCTTGCAAATCAAACAAATCTTTGACATAAAGAACTTTTATTTCCAGGTTCACAAACTCGATATCAAGTGAAGGAATTTCCAGATGGTGCTTCTTTGCTAAGAATCGAACCAGTCAAGGCTGGAAGAGACGATGCAAATTATGAATGTGTTGCTGAAAATGGAGTTGGAGATGCTGTGAGCGCAGAAGCTACGCTTGTCGTCTTTGAAGGTAAGAATGTACTATATCTAAAATAAGAAGTTGGGGGATCTAGTGCATGAGCTCTTGGAAAAAAACACGAGGAAGGAGGGAATAATCAGTGTTTATATAAAATATGAGAAATTCATTAAAACCAATAATATTTACAAGAAATTTTGGTTTAATTTTACATTCTTAAAAAAGTGTTTAATATATAGAGTAATCTACCCTGAATTTTAGATTCTTCTTAAAGATCTGATTCCGAAAAGTGCCATTTATGACACGTTTATAATTACAAAGATATACCCTTTTCAAATAAATATCGTTAGATATCAGTATTTATCTATCAACATAACAGAAAAACTCGTAGAAAAGTTCTTGTGTTAATTTTTATGTAGGCTACTGACAACAGCATCATACTATTGTATTTACATATATTATTTGTGTTGTATTGGTTTCTGAATGACGATTGTTGTTAATTTATTTTAATTTGGAAAATAAGTCTAACGCAAAGAATCGAAACTTTTATGATGATTGGATATGGCGATTTATAGCCAACTCAAAAGGAAGTGTGTAATTTATTTAATACTAGAAATTCTCTGAAAGTCAATGTTAACCAAGATTGAAACAAGATTTAGAAAGACCGACGCAGTCAAATATTTACCTAAAAAAGTTCATCCAAAAGTAGATAGCGATAAAAAATTAGAAGTTAGAGCTACTAACTCTTTTTGTATATCGTCCGGACAATTAGAAAACCATTTGCGTCTAAAATTGTCTTCTAATAATCTAGCTAAAGAATTCTATTGTACTTTATGACCAAAATCTCAAGCATGTTCACACATTTTGGTCTAGACGTTTCTCCAATATATTTACATTCATATGGAATTTCGTAAGCACAATTTTTGTTGCTTGTTGAGTCGCTGCCAATGATCGTGGCAATTCTTCTTGTTTTTGACACATGTCTTCATTGAGTAATGCCTCCAATTCTGCATCTTCACAAATCTTTTCTCTTCCACTGCTCTAACGTTCTTGAGGCGGCAAACCACTCATGACACATTATTTTACTAATAACGACCTCATTATTTGTATTTGAGAGCATTCGATAAGCCATCTACAAAGTTTTATACCTTAATCAGTATTATTTATTTTATTTTTAAGGATAATAATTTTATTACTGACCGGGATATTAATCAATCAAAAGGGTTATAACTCCCTTGGGATATTAGATGTGCCTTAATTCTCGTTGTTAGGATATTTTGACGTTTGTTGAATATTGCTGTCAGTGTTTTCATTGCTGCTTTGTGTTATAAATTTTATTAAAATCGATCAGAAATAAAATAATCTATGTACCACGGGAATTAATGAGCCTCAATTACCTCAGGCAAGAGGCCCTCGGGACGCAAACCTTGCCTTCGGGAATTAAGGCCTTTATAATTCCCTTGATACATAAATTATTATTAAAATGCATTTCCATTTCTTTACTAAAATAGTTTTTAAATTAACTTATAAGGGGATTGAAAAACAAGAAGGACTCAAATAGTTCCGAACAACATTAAAATCTGATCGAAAACTTTCCTTCCATAAATGATTTTATCCAACTTATGAATATTAAATTATTCCTGATTTGAGTTCAGCTCTTTTATTTGTTTTAAAATCGGATTTTTAAAACAACAATGAAATAAATAAAACTTCAAGCAAGTAAACGAAAGCCCTAGACTCGTTATACCCTTTTTAATGGTCCGAGTTGCACAAAAACTTATCTGTATGACCCAGTTGCACAATTCGCACAATTTTCACAACTACAAGGACATCTTCAAGAAATGGTCCGTTAAGAAATAAAGTTTTCTTTTTACGGAAAAAGTTTGGTTAACACTTATATCGAGTTATTTTCACTGGTCTATTACTGTGAAGATTTTAAAAGTAATATGACCATTGGCGTAACCGGTTCTTGTTACGCTACAATTTATAGGGCGTAGAAGATTTTTTAATTTCATTTAAAAAAAATTATTTTTTGTCCGTAACTTTTTTTTGGCTGATAGTATCGAGAGGTACAATAAACCATTTAAAGCTTATGATATCGCTGAAATATCATGTTATGACAAACTTTTTCATTGGAATGACCCTTTTTTCAATATTTGACCACAAATAATGACATTGACGGTTATAGACGTAAACTTAAAAAATAATTATCCCATAGGGCTAAAAATTACTGGACAATTGTAGAAACATATGTTACGACTTTCTGCAAAAGGATTTTTTTTCAAATACCACAGTCTAGATGGCGCTAAAAAAAAGGCGTAAAAAAATTTGAAAAAAAATTATTTTGACCATAACTTTTTTTCTACTTATGTTAAACGGTTCTGGATATTGTTAAAATATTTCCAATGCTGTTCTCTCATTAGGATGTTATATACTTTTTTCTGGTGAAGTTATTATTTTCCAGATATTTACGCTAGAACGATCCAGTTTCTTTAAACACCAATTTTTGAATTGCCTTCATATTAATCGTATAAAAATAAAAAAAAATCATTTTAATTGTTAGCTCAAGGCCATAACATTAGTTCAATATCAATTTTTACGTAACACTAACAGATTTTCGGTTATATTTAAAAATCTTTTAGAAATGTACGATTTTTGTGGTGAAAATCGTAATTTTCTACGCCCTATAAATCGGGAAGGGTTTATTGTCATGAAAAATTGTAATTAACATTAAAAAATGATAATTTATCGATTGCGCAAGTTTTTTTCTTTTTTTACCTCACTTTTTGATGAAACCTTACGTCGCCGGATTAATATGCCAAAAAGGGGACACACAGTATTAAAGTTACCTCCTTAAAGCCATCACAAATTGCCTAAAATTTGACAGTATTCAAATATTTTGAAGCGCCTTCCGACCTTTAGTGGGGCCATCTGTTAACAATGTATCTGTCATCTGTCCACGTCTATTATCTGTCACCAGGGTTGCCAACTAAATCATCTGACATCTTTTAACATTGCGAGCGCCGTCAGAAGTGCTCCATTACATATGTTCCCGATCCAACCATCATTTAGTTACTGTTTACTATTTACCTTTTTAAATAATATTTCATCACTACTTGTTAATTATAGGTGGATTTAAAATATTTCCGGGATTTTATATTTGATGATTCAGTGTAAAAATGAACTGCGTTCAATACGGTCCTGCCCCAACAGAGGCCGTATCAATTTTCAACACAAACAAAGTTAGTTTTCTCAAAGGGAGTAATATTTTTTTGGGTGACAAATAAATACTTTGGAGAACCTACATCTTTGAAGTTTTCTCCCAATTTTATGTTTAAATATTATACTGTTTCGTTGAAAATATATGTTTCTGGTTACTTACAGCTAGTTTTATAGCCAACTTGCGGCACAGAATGACGGTCCAATTAAGTCTATTCCTAATATCCTAATGCAAACTTTGAACCTCGTCATAGCAAATATTAATTTTCTTTAGCCCATAAAATTCAACTATTAGTAAATTGCAAATTGTAATATTATTAATAATAATAATAGTGAAATTCTCGAAATTTCAAAAACCTTTCAAACGTTTCAAAAATTACATGAAGATTTTTAAGAAAATTTTCATATTTTGGACCCCATTTTGAAGCTGTTCCCTAAGTGGTACGGAGGGGCACATCAATCTCTAAGCTTACTTTTTGATGCTCTATCAAAATCTGAAGTCAGAATTTTAAAATTAATAAACACAAAGAATCAACATACACACCTATCTAGGAAAAACAGGCTCAAGCTGACCACCGAAAGATTTACAATGTTTTTATATACTCCAAGAAAGCATATAACGTTGTACCATATTTTTGACTTGTACATGGACTATGTGTATAAGATTTCTGTAAATTTGTAAAAGAACAAAGGAGCTATATTAAATCAGAATAACATTTTTCATTAAATTATTGATTATTATTTTTGATTAAATATAGTTATATCATATTTTTCATTGACCGATGTAAAATAAAAACTGTTCTGTGGCTTTCATTAAAATTTATGATTTCATCAATCATCAATCATTTTTCAACCTGCCTCATCATAATTCTGAACTCTTTGCAGCGTATTTGTTTTATTGTATTTAATTGTTTAACGTGCCGAATTTAGCGCGCCTGACGATCATTAGACGAGTCTGGTAAGGCTTTCGGGGTGTTGCATATTAGTCAGATTGTATTTGAAGCTGTTATCATAATATAGGCCATCATCTGATAAATTTTCATGACTGCGAAAACGAGGGAAATTTTTTTGATGTTGTTTTTCATCTGCCTGATATATTATCCATATTCACATATTATATTTTACATATGAGTAATTGTAACGTTTATCCATAAATAAACATTTGGATTTAATTAATTTGCAAATATATGTGTGAGTGTTATTAAAAAGCCACAATACCATACGTGGTTTAACATAACCATAACGTAACCAGATTTAATTTTGCCCTAACCAAAGTATTGAGTACGCTTCTGATTATGGTGATAGGAAGGATTCCAAAGCAATAAAAGTATAGCGTAGAAATAGGACAAGAACACTTTTGAAACAAAACTTTGAAGTACTGTTATTTCAACTTTTCAATTTCTACGTTCCTAAACAGTGCACTAAGTTGCTACTAAGATCTATTTCCCCCGTGTTGTGTAGTAATAAATTCAAGAGGTTTTGGAAAAATAGGAAAACTTTATTGTATTCGAAGTTAAGAATCAAATATTCGTTTTATTTAAATTCAAGATAGAGTTTCACTTCATATTAACTCAATAATACCACTTGCAAAGTTTGCATTATTTAGATATCGAATAAGTTTAAGATATAATTGGAGGTTGTTACAATTTGACGCTTTGTGAAAGTTGCAAATTTTATTTTTAAGCTTTTATACATTTCTTAGTGAAATTGTAGTCATTTCGTCTAAGAAACTCTTCTTCTTCTTCTTCTTCTTCTTCTTCTTCATGTTGTGGATCAATAAACCTTTTTTGTTGTTTCTCTCTTAATTACTTGCGAGTTTTCTTCTTCTTAGCTATTTTTGAACACTACTTAAGAAGACTTAAACAGTCAGAAAAGCAGATTCCGCCCATTTGAAAAAAATAAATATTCTGAACAAGTTTTTCCACCACTACCAAGTACATATACAAATTGTATCAAATAAACTTGTATTCATTTAAATAGAGCTCTGTCACGCTGTAAAAGAATCCAAGCGGTCTGCTGACCAATCACGTGTCGTCATATGTAGATCGCAAGATTCGGCTACATTTTTAAGTGTAACGACGGTGGAATTTTTTGAACCATAAAAATACCAAAAAAGGACCATGGGCGTACCAAAACTACCTAAGGCTGTGAAATAAATCACACTTGTTCCCAAGAACAAAGACATTAAATGTCCTACACTGCACCAGCGTCTGGACTTCAACAACTACTCCTTGGGCTAGACGTGGTTTGGCGACCGACCAAGTCGGGGCTTTAAACCAAAAACTTTGATTTTATTATTAAAGGAGCTTGTCATCCTTATACCGGTTTCGGCATTATTGTGCCTCGTCAGTAAGGAGTAGACTAGCTCGAATTTCTATCTCTAAAGAAATTCTGTAGATCGCTTTGAACTCACCAACTCTTAGTACAAACGGTTAAGTCGAGAAAAAGGAGGTGAGTACACTTTACTTTTCAAGTAATTTTATCTCAATCTAAAGTGTATTCGACGATAATACATTTGCAATCCTACCATATTTTAAATGATCCATTAGACTGTTCAACGTATTTTTTATTACAATCTATATTGTAAGCTAATTTTTTGGTTGAATGGATATGGTGTCACGCAAGTTTGTTCTAAATTATCGCTAAAATATCTTCCACGTACTATAATTAAAATATTGACTAATTAGTGGATCGAAATAACGTTTAAAAATTACTTTTAATTACAATTAATTTACGTCGAAGAGAAGTAAAATATTTCCATCTTCAAGAAACTAGTCCTAAATTTAATTTATGAATTTAAAAGAGTTTTATAAAGTTGATTTTACCTCTATGATTATTTTGGGTAATAGGTTTTTTGCAATAAAAGTGTACGGTCCTGTTTCGATAAAGTTATTTACTCCCTAAAAATAATCACTTCTCAAATATAACAAGGCAAATCAAGGATGCGAAAATATCGAAATATTGAATATCAAAAAAAAAAATTCCTTATCCGTGTTTCGACAAAGCGTAACAAGATGCGTCTTTGCATATTTATTATTTAAAAAAGAATGTGAATGTTACTATTTTACTTGTGTTTATATGGAATTCCCTTTGTATAAAAGCAGAAAGAAAAAGAACTCAACTTTTATGTATTACTCAAGTAACAGAACAGTTGTCAGGTTATTATTTTATTACAAATACATAACTATTAACTAGATTAAATAGGAACATTATAATTTAACCCAAAAAAAATAAAATTTACTGTTACTTATACAGGATGTTTCATAGTTAAACCGACATACGTTAACTGTAAATAGAGGATACCTATTTAAAAAAAAAAGATGTGTTATACTGAAATATTTTTATAAAAAAAAAATACAGATTTAATTTTTCGGATTAATTCCGCATACAAAACTCCTTAAACTATCAAGTAGGTTTTGGCAATAACACATCTTTTTTCTTTTCTTTCTTTTTTCAAATAGGTATCTGATTAAATTTTAAAGAATCTGATAAACAGGGTTCTATTTTAGAGATTACCAACTTTTACAAATTTTTCTTAATTCGGATCTGGATTTTAACTCTAGTTCTTGTATTGTACGATTTTTCTTAATTAGGATCTGGATTTTAACTCTAGTTCTTGTATTGTACGATTGAGCTACATAAACAATCTACCTGTACCAAATATGAAAGAAATCTACAGGGTGTTTCCAAAGTTATGGATTATGAAAATGACAATAAGTATTGCTTTAATTGAATTTTAACTTTAAATTTTAGTAATATGTAGAACGAAACGTGCATATATAAAATTATATCAGTATATCTTAGATTTTTCCATTCGTATCTGGATTTTAACTGTAGTACAGTCCTTACATTATACGATTGAGTACAAAATGATACCTGAACCAAATATGAAAGAAATCTACCGGGTATTTCGAAAGTCACTGCTTGTGAAAATGAAAAAAATGCATTTGACGTTAAAACTCCAGTAGTAGAATGCGATGTGCACTTTAACTCATTTTTAACCGTTCTTTTCAAATATCCATCCCGATTTTAAAAAATCTGATATACAGGGTGTTGTTTAGGGGATTTTCAAATTTTACAAATTCTTCTTAATCCGGTTTTGGATTTTAATTGTATTTCTTACACTATAGGATTGGTATATTCACTATACTTTTACCAAGTATGATAGAAATCTACAGGGTGGTTCTAAAGTTACGGCTTATCAAAATATTGGCCGAAATGCGGTTATTAAAGGCTTTAGACCCAGTAAACAAGGTTATTTGGAATCACCTAAGTACCCTCTATTTACAGTTAACGTATCTCGGTTTAACTATGAAACACCCTGTATTTGTTCTATCATCTCTTTACTTTGGCACAACTTGTGATAGAACTGTAATTTATTTGTTAGCCAACGAACTATCATACTTGAAAATTGATCAGTAATTACATCCAAATTTGCATTATTGATTTTACAAAAATATATTTTTTCTACGCCCCACCTTTAAAGTACCTTGTATTTTACCGGTTTATAGTGCTTAAAACGGCTGTTTATGGTTAGAATGAAAAAAAGTAAAAAAGCGTTAAAAAATTGCCATAACGTTAACTTTATTTCACGCTTTCCATAAGCTAATACAGTTGATTGGTGCAATATCAAGTCACCTTTGACTTTGACAACACATGAACTGTAACTGATTTGACGTTAACAGATTTGTTTATAGTATCAATAATTCGAGTTGTTTTAATTTAGTAGTTGTTCCTATTATTATTATTTTTATTATTATTATTATTATTATTATTATTATTATTATTATTATTATTATTATTATTATTATTATTATTATTATTATTATATGTATTCCCGAAGAAATCATAGAAAAGGCAATTGTGGCTATATTAAATTTGCTGCCGGAGAAATCCAAAGAAAATTATCTAAAAGAATATGACACTTTTATGAAATGGCCGAACCAGAATAGTATTCATAGCTTTACAAAGTGAGTGTTATTAGCTTTTTTGAAGAAAGGTCTAGAAAATTCGAGCCTTCTAAATTATTCACAATTTAAATGAAGCTTTATATCCATGAATCAAAGAGAAACAAACTTACTGGATCAAAAATTCACATTAGTCAACCAACCAATTGCGTTTTCAATATTCACGTTGCGAAATGAAACTAAAATATATAATTTAGTTGTTGATTTTTTTTAATATTATTGTGTACAATTTTCAATTCAGTCATTAGTTGTAATTTACTGAAGGAGTTTAATAAAATTTTCCAAATTCTATTATTTGTATAGGGCTGTAGAAAAAATATTGTATGCGACATATGCATAAAGTGTTTTTTTTCACGCCGTCAACTTTTCTATTCGTGAAAAAAGTATAACTTTATGCACTTGTTGCATAAATTACTATTAATACGCCTTTGTATGCTGTATACACTAACCTCAACGTTAACATATTGACAATTAAAAAACTCTTGTTACAATGCGTAAGCCAAAAAAGAGTCCTCTTTTGTTAACCATACTAATAATAATTTTTATTTATCATTGAGGCATACAAGTTTGCTGAGGCGAACGAAAATATAATTTGATAATAATATTATATCACGCCGAGGAGAATTACCATATAAGGCTCCAAAATTACCTCAGTAAAACGGTCTGTACCATATAAATTTATTTCATGTCATGACAAGCTGTGATTCCTTGAATTTCCTCGTTGGGAAAAACAAAATTACAGTCTTGCTGAAAATATATTTCTCGGCTTCATTATATGAAGTGTTGTAGGTTTATTAAAAAACCAATTGTTGGAGTATGCAACTGCTAAATTATATTAGTAGTGTACGTAAAAGATCTTGTTAAAGTCAAGATAATTTGTCGACAGAATGTTTTAATAAATTATAATGTTAAAGAGAAAGAGTTTCATTTATTTTCCTTTAATAGAGATGATAACTCATCTCATCACTGCAGCTTTTTTTCTCAAGTTTGATTCTATATGGAAAGAGATACCGGCAAACTCGATAAGCCAGTAAAAAATACCAGACAAGCCAACTTTTAAAATATTTTATAGTGTTTATTAAAGAATTATTTATAGCTTCCAAATTTTTTAAATAACTAAAAATCAGAATTAATTGCTTTTCCAGATACCATTAAAAATCACGGTCTGATGGATTCGTTTTCTGGTCACACAAAGGCTTTAAAACATATTTCAAAAGTCCTTTGGCTATTTGGCGTTTAAAGTCGATTTATTTCTGCACAAATGCTTCAATTATTGCGTTTTAAAAACTATGCTATACATTCTTATACTGGTATTAATTTGAATTCTAAATGAAAATCAAATACAAAAAGTTTATATAGGGTGTTTCAATGTGTTTCAATGTGTATAAGGCAAATGGAGGTCATCGACCTTGTTTTAGATATTCCGTATTTATCGGATCTTGCGGTCTTCATAATCGAGATATACAAGTGGTCATAACTAACAAAACACATAATATCTTTTTTTGGACTTTTGGTAAAGCGTCCGAACCAACAACTAATCATAAGAAAAGTTGTTTTATCCTTTAAACAATACCCTATATCTGAATATATAGGATCCGTTTACATACTTAAAAAGAGCACAAAAAACTCAATTAAAAAGTATAATTAAAATTTTTGTGCATAATACTTCTTAAATTTTTAGCTTAAATTTAAGTGTTAAAAGTTGAATGTTATTATCTTTTAATATTAAATTTAAAAAACCAGTTTAAATTTATTAAAAATCTGTGGAAGGTCCAAATGTAGCGAAAAGTACTTTCGTTCAATATTTCTAACATTTTCTGTTAAAATATCTTCTGCCATGTTCTTCTTTGAATAGTATTATTTGAGAGGGGTATTTTTAATTCCACAACCTTTTTTGCACCTTTTCACCAGCAGCTGAAAAAATCAGAACTTACTGATTTTCCCAATCCGAAATAAAAGTCGATAGCTTTTTCATTAGTAGTGGTTGCTTCATTTCAAAGAATTCCACAGGTACATGTCTTTTTTGTCTGGATGTTTTTAATTCAAATGTCAAAGTAGCTTTAATTGCTTATATACTCACATTTTATTTTAACAAAACTGCAATTTGTTGGAAATAACGATAATACCATATAAGATATTTATCAGTGTACAATCTATTTTTTTTTATAGTACAGTGAATGAAGGTAAAAATCACCTATTTTTTTTACTTCTGTGTCAACGGCATCGACTACTATGGCCATTAGCCTCGTGTTCTTTGTAGGCTTTGTTACTGTTTCCCAGCGCCACTTTAGGAACAGCACTGTTAATTAGAACCCAACAGTGAATGGTCGAGTGAGGAATCACACCTGGTATATGAAAATCAATTTCTAAATTTTTAATTAATTAAAAATCAGAAAATGATTTCTGCCTTTGGTGTGATTCGAACCCACAACCCTTGGATTATCACCTATTATCTCCATCTCCATCTCCATCGATTTGCATGAAAATTTGGAATTGAGTATATTTTACCCTCAACTTCAAAAATGACATATGCTCGACTTGCGCTTTTTCCATTTTTGTTTTGTTTTTGTTAAAAATGGTAAAAAATGCAGATTTAGGCATTTTGGCGTAAGTTATCTCGTTTAATTAAATGAAATAAATATTTTTTAACATTTATATGCATGATTTATGATTTTAATTAATTTTTCAACCCTTTTAGTAACCACCCCTTAAATCGAAAATCATGAAAACATCATTTTTTATATTTCTGAAATATGAAATCGCATATTAACATTACACAAACAGTTTGTTTAATGTTTATGATATAATTTTTGGTTGACTGTGAAATTTCAACCCTTAAAAACCACCCCCTTAAAGCAGAATCATTGAAAAAATTGGTTTCAACAAAACTTTAATCATTACTGAATTGAAGTCTCATTTACTGAGTATTAAAATCTTTATTTATTTATTGCGAAATTTTCCACCCTTAAAAACTACCCCTTGTCATAAAAACTACCCCTTGTCATAAAAATAATGGAAAAATTTTTTTTATCAGCTTTAATAGCTTTAATTATTTAGAATCTTTTTTATTGGTTACGATGAACTTTATTAATATATTTCAAACTTTATTAATATTATTCTTTCCACGTTTCCCCCAAATAATTTTTTCAGTGCTTATTTGACTTATAAAAATTTAATTTATTAATTAAGAGGAAGAAAATGTATTAAAATAAATAATAAAATATATGAAAAGCTTATTTATTCATTTTTTATTTAAATAGTGTTTCATAAATTAATCAAATATTAATAGTTAATTTTTATGATATCAGGTTTATCCAAAAACCATTTCAAAAGTAATTTCAAGGGCTATAACATCGTATTAAATTTAATCTTTTAAATCCCTTATTTTTTATTTTTTACGTATATCGAGTATTTTTGGAGTTATTATCAAAAGGAAATGAAATTTACGCAAATTTTAAAAATTCTGATTTTTTAAATCATATTTTTTTTCAAAAATATACATTCTAAACCGGTCATTATTACTTATGCTAAAATAAAGAAAGTCTTATAGGGATTACTATAAATTTTAATTTTTGTGGAAATGGCGTGTTTTATTTTTCACTTTTTCGTAAAAAATTCTAAAGGGTCCTCTTATATTCATCATAACTTGCTTAATTCTTCTAGAGCTCATTATTTCTGAGTACTTTGAAAAGTGTTCAGTAAGTATATTTTATAAAATGCATAGTCTTCCCGTTATTTAACCTTGAATACTTAGATTTGAGTACTCGCCGAAAAAAAATATACATTCAATTACCTATAACTCACTTTTAATTAATATTAAAAGGTTTTTCAAGTAAGGAATTTATTAGATTTTTTATTAGCATCAATTTTGGCAACGACAACTTTTATTAAAAACTTATATTTTTTGAGATATTTATGAAAAACCGCTTTAAAACATGCATTTTTTTCACGAAAAATCAACATCTTTGATCTTTAATAACTCAAAAAGTATTGATTTATTTTAATAACTTTATATAACAAATTTTGCTATCGATTCCTGAGGTTATTTTTAATAAAGTAATTTCCACCTCCGAGAAGGGGTGGCATCCACCCCCAGGGTAAAAGGGCAAGTTGGCACCATGTCACTTTTGTTTCTTGAGGTATCCACTAACTACTCACCAATTTTTATGAAAATCGATTGAGGTTCAACGAAATCGGAGGAGAAAACCCGAGTGAAAACCTTCAGTGACTGTACTATTATCAGTGTCGACGTAGGTAACTTTAATGTAGTCAACAGTAACAACAAAATGCAACTGACGTTTACATATAATCTAACTTCAATTTCTAAAAGTCTTTAGCGCCGTCTAACGACCTAACTCGATTTAAATATGCCCCAGAAACACAAAAAACATTTAACTATTTCCCAACTACTTTTTTTAGTTCAAATACCTTTTGGAAAAACATTAATATGAAATCTACTTGGACCAAAAACTGCAGCTAAAATTGGACTGGACATCGGAAATAATAAAATTACAAATCATTTAAAACTGTGCTAGTACTGGTTCCCATTTAGCCAAATGACGAGTGAGTCACCAACAACTAATAAAGATACCGGGACATTCATCATCAATCAAACCCTATCTCCAAATTGACCCTGAACATCAACAAAATATTGTTACGAGAATCTGGTAAAAAAAAGTTCAAATGAATACTCGACATATGTGGAAACCTTAGAAGAAAATTTATCTTGTCCAAAATACACAAATTGAATTTTTTTGATTTTAAATATTGCACGCTATTTTTTTATATTAATTTTTTGTTATAAAATTACTCAGAAACCTCATTACCAAGTAAAACAATTAAATTAATTAAATTCGTACTTTACTTATTTTATTTCACTTTTTAATTAAAAATTCTTTTAATTAAAGAATTTGTAAAGTTTAAATATAGTGATGTTATATATACGCGGATTTGACTTTTAAGAATTTTTCAATAAGGATTTTGCATACAGAGAAATAGAAACGAAATTCCAGACCTACAATTCCTTCATTGTATTGTGGAATAGCGAAAGCAGGAAGAGATTCCTTCAGAGACTTCCATAGCTAATCTCATTGTGTACCTTTTATAAAATTTCTTCACGTTCTTTCCTTCCTTCCAAGCTCCGTTATATTACGTTACATTCATAATCTGTATATTCATATATTGTTTGTTTTTCTTTTTCTCCGGAGAAATTTTTTCTTTTTTTGTGAGATACCGGACGAATTTAATAATTATTAAAAAAATTATTTATGTTTCCTTCTACAAAATAGAATTATTTTTTATGTAAATTGAGTTAATCAAAGGTAATACCACGAGTCCTCCAAATTTTATCGATTAAATTTTTGGTTTTCACGAAAACGGCTTTATTTGGAAAAACCACGAAAACAAACTGATTGATAAAATCACGAGTCCGCAGGACGAGTGATTTTATCTTAAATCAGTTTGTTTGAGTGGTTTTGCCTAAAATAAAGGCGTTTGAGTATGAAGATCAAAAATTTAATCTATAAAATTTCAGAGGACGAGTCATATTTGAAAGGATTATTTTTTGAATCATTTTGTATTAAAAACAGAGAACATAGTCATTTATGCAAAAGACACTTTACACACAAATATTGAAAATTTTCTTTACCAATTTAAATTGAAACCTGAGCTGTTATAGTTTTACATACAGGGCCACCAAGGCGATTTTTTGACTGGCTACCCCGCGAAACGGCGCCGTAAATAAAAGCGAAGAAGAAGAATGAAATGAAGTCTTTCTTAATTTAATTAATTTTAAGTTTAGTGTTGAAGTGAGGTATGTAAAAATGTTAAAGGCGTTATGAAATAAACTAATAAAAACAGGTTAGTTTACAAATACATTTTGAAATTTGGTTATTAACATAGATTTGCAATACATTTTAGTATAATAAAAATTGTTAAATGTTTGACATTTCAAAAAAGGTAAACACAGTTTAATCAAGAAACAAATACGAAGAAGCGGTTTTATCAGTATAAAACACAATGATTGGTTAGGATCCTGAGCTGTTATTGGCTGAAACCACAAAATCTGACTGTTTTGACAGATGAAAAAAATAATCAGTATAAAACACAATGATTGGTTAGGATCCTGAGCTGTTATTGGCTGAAACCACAAAATCTGACTGTATTGACAGATGAAAAAAATAATCAACTAAATAATATTGAACATCTATAAAAAGAGTGTTCCGGGACTTGGTCCAAAAATCTGAGAAGTAAAAATGATTATTGGTGAATATATAAAAAATAAATTAATTTGACTTATTCTATCCCGTAACTTTCGACAGAATCTATTTGAGCTACGAGTTCCTCTTGGGAACTGGCTACTTTATAACAGGAAAATGGTTACTTTTTAACAGAAAACTGGATACTTTATGACAGGAAACGAACAACACATTTGCCCTTCCTGGCAAACGAAGCTTCATATCTATGAGACTTGAGTTCTCGTCTATGACTGCCATATAATTAAAAGTGAGAAATCTCTAGATATTTTTGAAAAACAACTGAACTACTATCTTTGGATGGTGTTCCCTGACTGGAAGATCAACTTCAGGAGTCGCTGTAATTTTTGCAGAATGAATAGTTGCTACATCAGTCAAAAATAGTTCCCGCCGAGAGAAATTATATATCATAATTATCATAAAAATGCGATATTCATCAAGTGCGCAATTAAAATGGCATCAACGTGTAATTCTACTTTTGTAAAGTTAAAATGTCCTATATCTGTGTTTTAAATTTGCGAAGTATAATTTTTAACTCTAGCAGTTGAAGAAAAGTACATCCATTTTCCAATTTTCTGCTTTATATTATATTTAGGTAAATTCTAAGATTACAATATAATAAGTTTATTATCAACATTTCAAATTATTTGTGGATTGAAATAATTGCAGAAGTTGTGAAAAAATTTATTTAAAAATTTAAAAATTCTTGGGCACTGATTTATTACATTGTTATTGGATATCCCATAACAAACTATTTTAAATAAACGCATGTTCGGCTATACTAGATTTTGACCTTTACTGTTTTTATCCTTGGGATTAGGTACCTAGTAACTGTTTTAAAGTGTTGTTAAACTGAAAAACTAAACTTAAACGCGCTTTTTTGAACACGCTGGTAAGTCCTTTGGTGTAAGTGGGATTATACGGTTTTGCAACGAATTTTTCAGTCTGTTTTTCGTGTTGGAAAAACGTGGTATCACGTAGGTTTTTCTTAAATTTATGTTTGTTGATTAGTTTGTCAAACTAAGTCTTCGTCATAACCGTTTATTGCAGCTATATTCTTAATCAAATTCTTTTCCTTATTAAATCTTTCTTTACTTAGTGGGAAGTTAAATAAACGATGTACTAGGATATGTAAGCTAGCCATCTTGTGTTGATTACAATAAAAAGAATATGATGGGATATACCTGCTTGTGGCGGTATCTTTCCTAAAAATGTCAAATTCTAACTTATTCTCGTTCCTGATAACCAAAGTGTCTAATTGAATTCTTTTTTCAACTCAATTATATTATATATTAATTTCACTCTCTCTTGCCTATTTGTAAATAGGCCTATTGTGAAAGGAGCCAATTTAAAAAATTCCCCAATAACATCGGATATTTTTAGTAAAAGTAATTGGTTTTCTCTCTTTTACTATCTCCGTTCTCTTATGCCGAATTCTTTGAGATTGTGTTGTTGACTTCTAATATTTGTTTCAGTAATGCGCATTGATTTATTTGAATATGTACCTACTTGTTTGATAGGTTAAGAGTCAGTTTTTCTTTCATTTATATTACAATAAAAATAAAACACGGAAGGAATCCTAAAGATCTTAGCATTCTGTTCTATATAGTCAATTCTACTGTTGATTGTCATTCTCTTTTGTCTCATGTTGGGATTTCCGCACCAACTAGACCTACTAGAAACAGTATTACTTTTCTCAACCGTTCTACAACACCAACTATCGTATAAATTTCTTTATATCTTCTGGGTTTCGGCGGCAGCTCCAATATTGTGATTTTTAATTTTTTTTTATATTTAAAATTTTAACATGTCTTATAGGTTATATCTTTGACAATTTTTATATATATTTTTTTAACTATTTAAGAACTTTATTTTCAATTGCATATAAATGTTATGTTATGACTTTGATTTTTGTTTAAACTTCCATCTTGTCTTACTCTTCGTCTTGTGCTGAATATTTCGGACTTCATGTTTTTACTAATTACACTATTTCTGGTTCGTTTGCACGTTTGTACAAACATCTCGTAACTCTAGTCAACTTATTGTTTACTCCTGTTTTTTTGTGTTTAATTTATCAAAGGCTTATCCATATCAATAAATCCTAAATAAACTGGTTTAGATCTTGCTTTTCCTCTGTTTACATTAACAGTAACAGCCTCTATCTCAAATAACTATCAAAACAGTTACAATCACTCCATGATAGTTAATTAAAACTTCTTCTTTTATTTGTTACCAACAAACTCATTTCTGTTTTTAATCACGTCGAATTATCTGTGCTATTTTTCACAGTATACAGAACAAAGAAAATACGTGTCAAAAACGGCGTGTCATTAACTCCCGAACGTCCTCTAAACGACTTACGCCCACTAACATATCATTGGACCGGAGTTATCGCTTTCTTTTATTATTATTTGATATTTTGTCATTCGAAGAATAAAACCAGGTCAATTGCTCCCGTTGCTCACACTCTGGATACGCCTCTCTTCAAGGGCAACTGATATTTGTTGTGGACGTAGAACTCCGAAAATAGAGAAATTTGATTTGAAATAATACCTACAGGAATGTATTACACGAATTCAATTTGGAACGGATGGGATACAGAGAACACGCATAATTGAATGAAAAAATATCTTCCTGTCCTATCTTCAGAGAAAATTGTATTTGAAAACGTACTTAAGAGTAACATTGTTAAAAATGGTCTATGGGAAGTTATTTTATCGTTGAAAATGTTAAAAGGTATGCAATCGACAATTCTTAAATCCCACTTCAAAAAGCACTAAAATTGATATAGAACTTCTTAATCCTCAAGAACAAGTGCAAATTTGACGAAAATTTTCGTTAAACGTTTGCTTTTATCTGTTATTTACAATTACAAACATTTTACCTAAACTCAACCTATTTTTCGAAAAAGTTTCTCGGAATTTAAACGATTTTTTTGTCAATTACTTGTAAATTCATGAAATTTTTTAATATAAATCTTTATTTGAGATATTTGTTAAATTATATTGTCATAAATGAAGTTTATTACGTTTGCCACGAGTTATTCTTGATTAAAGATATTTTTTTCGTGAGATTATGTAATCCGCTTTGGATGCCGGCTAACCACAGTGAAGTGGGGTGTGGATTAATAAATGTTGTTAATAGAAAAATACGGGCGCCAGGAGATTGTTTTACCCTCATCTAAAATATAGTTCAATTTAGCCACTCAACCTCCAGAATGGATCTAAATTGAGCCCACTAGTAAAAACAAATAAACTACGTTGCAACAAAAATTTGCTTACCTTAATTCGAATCAAAAACTACTTTTGACTACTAGTAAATGAAAAACTGTTTACCCAAAAACTGTTTTAATATTCCTTGATATCAAATGTTTAAATAACACAGGTCAAAAAGGAATCCAAGGGATCCCACTAAAATTACAGTAACTGTTTTAATATTTCTTGATAACAACTATTTATATTACACAGGTCAAAAGGGAATCCAAGTGATCCCACTAAAATTACAGTAAGAATTGCGCGAGCTTTTTTTAAAAAAAATTAAATTAATTAAATAACCACGAACCATAGGGGTATTACACCGTCCGCGAGAGCTCTCAAGGTCGTTGGAATTGGGCGTAAAAATTCACCACTCGCCCCTATAAATCGCTTACAAAATTCCAAAAATTCGATTAGATAAAAAGAGAAAATATATGAAATTATTAATTTAGAGACCTTTAAAATTATTAGTTAACAAATAAATACACATGAGCAAACATAAAAAGATAAGAAAAACTTGCGGTTGTTCCAAACTCCCTCGTTTTTAAACGTGTACTTTCTTCCACCAAACCAAAATTAAATTACGGTTACTTGCTCATCAACACTAGAAAAAGATCGCTGAATGCTTGAAAGTATTCCTTACGCCGTAAGCCGAATACTAGAACGTGCTTATCTTTCGCCCAATACTAGAGCGTGCTTATCTTGCACCCAGTACTAGAACCCTAAAATAATATCTATTAAACTCCCTAATCGAATATCCCTCAGCCCAGAAAGAAATTTACAAACTCTAACAGTTTATACAATAGAAACATATTTAAAAATCTCAACGTACCCTTTCCTACAGTGAAGGGGAATTCTCGAAGAATCAGGAACTTTTCTAACAAATGTTTCCGTGGAAGGTGAATTGTCGGAGAGAAGGTACTATCCCTATAATATTAATTACACACTTGCCAAACAACAACTTTCATGAAAAAGCCTTACCTGACTAAAATGGCGTCGTAACGAACGTGGCTTGGCTTAGTACAAAATAACAATATCCTCTCGAAGAGTTTCAGACCAGGTCACAACACACTTTCTTTCTCACCCAAAAGAAAGAGCCGGTGTTGTTTCGACTCGAAACCTACTTAATTTTTTTAAAGTCGGATCTGGAATAAGACTTTTTTTATTATGTTAATCGAAGCCACTGTGGACAAAGAGCATACGAACCAAATATTATAAAAATGTATATGGTGGTTCATAACTTGATTGATTGATTAATTGAAAAAATGGGGAAAATTAATAAATCATCCTGTATCTTGGTTTTAAAGAACGATGGACCCATAAAATATAGGTTTTTTAGAAGCACATCGGTGTCCTCCATCTATTCTTACTGTATGCATACTGTATGCATTGCCCAATGAAACACCCTGTATCTATAGGAATAAAATTAATAGGTAAAGCTTAGCACTGATGCTTTTTAAAATAACTTTTGTGGTCTACTATCAACCCCATGTAAAATTTGTGTGTAAATTTTATTGTTTATTTAAAAATTAAAATGCAAATTGCTTTTTAATGACCGTTAGGTGATCTTGCTGTAATTTGTATTAAAAAGTTGGTTGGAAAATTTTCAATACAAATGTGCAGATTAATCAGTATAATGATTTTTACTTTGCTATGCATAAAGCTATGATGGATTATTATTTTATGGCCGTTTCTAATTTAGAATGGGAAAAATTGTTCTTTAAACACTGAAGCAAATATAATATAATTTCCATAAAATTAAAAACCAACGTTTAAAAATTATCTTATAACATCAAAGAAGGGGTGTTTTTTTTTCAATAAAGTTGGTACTTGATGATGATAATGATACCTCATTGGCAGCCCATCTCCACCCAACGGTAGGATAGTTAACATATAAATTTCTGAGAAAAGAAAATAACACAATCTTCTCCACGCCAAAACGGAGGTTAAATTTATTTATATATTTAATAATGTGTTAACAAACATGTTTAGACAACCACTGTGGTCATCATCAGTGTAAGAAATAATAATAAAAAAAAACCTAAAAATAATGAAAAACTGTAAAAACAAATTGATGGTTATAGGAACGCTATAAACTTACATACATTTTCCACGTAGAACTAATAACAAATAAATACGAAAACTATAATAAGGCAGCTCCTTTTGCAGAATATGGAGCAGTTTTAAATTTAGCGGAAATCCCAATAACTTGGGGAATTTCTCCTAAATTTAAAACTGCTCCATATTCTTAAAAAATGAGATGCATTAGTTTTCATATTTATTTGTTGTTAGGTTCACGTGGAAAAGTTTATAGCGTTCTGTAACAATTAATTTATGTTTTTACAGTTTTTCATTATTTTTAGTTCCTTTTTTATTGTTTATTACACTGATGATGACCACAGTGGTGGTAGAAACATGTTTGTTAACACATTATTAAATATATAAATAAATTTAACCTCCGTTTTGGTGTGGAGAAGACTTTGTGTTTTTTGTTTTCTCAAATCTTGCTACTTTGAGTTATGGACCCTATTATTTAAATTTCTAATAAGAATCTTCATTTTTTATTTCAGAATTATATTTTACTTGAAATAATTTTTTTGATTTGTGATAGATGGCGTTGAATTTTTTCAAGAATATATTTTTAGCGTTACCTAATAACAACACCGTGGACGCAGCAGGTTTCTATTCCCTCGGGGTGCTTGTGTTAGATGAATCCCGTCGCCTTTCATCATTAGAGTGTTTGTTTTAGGTGAGACCCCTCGCCTCTCGCCATCGAGGCTATAATAGCAAAGTTTCTGCCCAATTAGATATTTAATTTGCTCACCTCCAGCTACTTTACAGTGTTCTAATCATACATACATATTATGAATTACTTTCTGCAAAGTTTCCGGTGGGATCGTATGAGAACATTATAATACTCTTTTAATTCATTCATGTTTGCAGGTTTTGTTTCATACATTTTGTTTTTTAGTAGAAATAATCTAGAGGTGTTAGATCTGATGACCTTAGTGGTCACACAATCGCACCCTTCCAATCAAACCATCAATGTCTATGGAAAATTTATAAATTAATTAAAAAATCCATTAAAACTAACAAAAAATCTAATGCTAAACCTTCTCGTCAATGGAGAGTAGGCGCTGCACAATTTATATATACAAACCCGTAGAATTTTTTGAAAGAAAAATAAACGACCTTCACAAACAGCAAGATACATTTTCGTTGGCAATTAATTAAAAAGTCTTATTAGCAAGTTGCTTATAGCGTTGCTAAAACTAGTAACCCGCACACAGTTACTGTTGAAATGGTACATATAATGTTTGATGAAAAAGGGGTTACCAAGTTAAAAACAATACCCATGTCAAATAATACTATCCAAAGAAGAATTAGTGATATGGCAGAAGATATTCAAGCGAAAGTTGTGGAAAATATTAATTAATGCACGTACTTCTCTCTTCAAATGGACGAATTCACAGATATATCTAACTGTGCCCAATTTATTACATTTCTAAGATATGATACAAATAATGGTATTCAAGAGGATACTTTATTTTGTTCCCTATTGTAGTGCTATATGCACAGATAGCGCTAAAGCTATGACATGTCATCATTCTGGTCTTGTCGTCAGATTACAAGAAATAATGCCAAATATCACATGGATACATCGTTTTTTACGCCCAAAAGCTCTTGCGTCAAAAGCTTTACCTCCTGAAATGAAAACCATCATTAAATATGTAAATTCCATTATTTTTATCACACCGCAGTAAGGTGGCTTTCAAGGGTCAACGTCTTAAAAAGAGTATTTCCAGGAAACTTCCAGCGATCCCCCAGGAGGTGGCGACCCACACTTTGGGAAACAGTGTTGTAGAGCATTAGATATTACTCTTTCGTACCATCTTATTTTGAGTAACAAAAAAATCATTGTCTTCTTTTTTTATTTGAAAATACTCTTCCAGAAATAAAAAAGTATGCCGATAACATAACTCAAAATTTGCCGCCGCAAAAATCCAAGCTTGAATATAAAAATACTACACAATGTTCAGAGATTGAGGTTTCATTTTACTATATTCAATTCCTACTTTCTGTGGACATGGAGAAAGTACAGTCTGTTACTCTGTTGGAATGAAAATTGTTACAGAATATACTATTCTATGCCTGGAAAATAATCTGACTCTAATAAAACCATTTTTATTGAGTTACGTATGTATCTATATCAATACAGTGTCTTCCGTCCGTTATTATGTATTTTAAAAATATAAGTTTGGCTTAAGGCTTTTCATATATTGTTGAATGTTAAAAATATATGTTTATTTAAGGTTTATATTGAGAGAATGAAGTAAATAACATCGGAATAGGATATTTTTATGCACTTTTCCGATGATCCCGATATGTTAAAATACTGTATTTGTATAATAATTGTACCGCTTTTCCAAATTTTCAATACTACTTAGACAAATCTCGAAATTAAACTAGAAAAAATCTCAATTAAGTGATGTAAACAAAACGACGAAATATGATTTTCTGAGTACGTTTGTGATGACCCCGGTAAACTAAATACTCATTTGGACCATAATAGTGTTGCGTTTCCAAAGTAATGACATATTTTAGCCAAATCACGAGAACAAACCAAAAATAGTCTCAATTTGTGATAAATTACCTTTATTTTCTGTTTTTGTAACTACTTTTAAAATCACCCTGTTTCTCCTAAACTAATCATACGATTTGGTTATGGTCCATTTAAAGTGTTACCGACTGGTTATGATCTACAACATACTAGAGTTTCATTAAATTCCGCAATCAACCAAAATGCTATGTATTCTGTGCAGGGTCCTTTATTAATTTTGTGAATGATCCAAAGCAATTCCTTTTGTGATTACTCGATAGACGGAAAATTTATTTATATTTGTGAAGGCTTTCACGGCCGGTCAATTCTTATTATGACTGCATTATCAGATTGCTTGTTATTTTCCTTTCAAAGATAATCGAACATATTCAAAATGACTTGTTGAATTTGTATTATTTGTAAGTCGAATTCATACCTGTCTTACCAAAATCTTTGTTCGACCCGTCAATGTGTTGAACCCAAAAAAATGATTTGGGTCGAAATTTTTTAGCCAGTCGAATGCCTCTCCAAGCGACGAGGTTTGTTCTAATTGGTTAATTCTGCATATTAACATCTGTCAATAAAATCTACATGAGGGTGTGGTAAAGAATAAATTTATACGGGTAGAGATCATTATATTTTGTCCCATAATTTCGCATTAGCTCTGTACCTACTTTATTTATATATATTCATAATTTTCTACATGATCCTTGTATAAAGCGGGATAAATTTTGTTCTGCAATTGAAAATAGTTCAATTATACCAACTTTCAAACTGTGAGAAATTAGAAAATCCGGAGGTGCCCCGTGTGCGAACATGCTGTGGTCTCCCCTAAGCAAACGTTTATACTAATTTATAAAATTCTTTCCGATAAAACAAATTATTTAAAAAAATTTGAGTTTGTATTATCCCCTAACTCATTAAAAAAAAGTAATTAAAGAGCGAAAAAATATTCTTATTCTAGACTAAAGTTAACAGACTGTACTTTTTAATTAATGTTAAAAAAGTTCGTCAAACTTCAAACAAACATCCGATCCTATTGAAAAGAAACAATATCTTCAATATACACCCGTATGTCAAAATAATGAAAATACGTTACATGAAAAGCTGTCAGTTAATTGGAAAGCTCCTGAAGTAGTTGACGAGTATTAACTTGGAAAAGAACCGTACAGAACGCTTCGTTAATTTTCAAAAGGAATTCTTGGCTTTGTTTTTTTATCCCGTTTCAAGGGTCAAGTAAGGGGTGCCAACAAAGCTAATGAAAATAAAAGGGAAGTAGACTTACCCTTGCAATGTTTTTATTTCCCTGGAATTAATATTAACTCCGCCGTTAGCTGCAAAAGGATCTCAACATGACTTAATTACTTTGAAAATAGTCCCCCACGCACATGTAATATAGAAAAGGCTCTAGGTGGGATTTGATTATATTAAATTTTGGAATTATAAATACTATATTCAGGTTTAACAATGCGAGAGAAAGTAAATTATATGCAAATCCCGTGCTGAGATTCTCAAATATAAAACAACGAATGGAATCGGGATAAAATGTTATAGTGCGATAGAATTATGGATCGACCAAAAATTTACTGCTGATATTAAAATAAAAAACGAAAGATGAGATAAAAAGTGTGTAATATTATGCCTTGGCAATGGTTTAAAACGGTTGAAACGTTGTTTAAAAAATTCATATAATTTGTGAATTGAAAAAAAATTAGAAAAATGTAGCTAGAAAAAATAACTACAAAACAAACAGAAATTAAGTTATTAATAAAAATACGTGGGATTGAAAGAAAGAGAAATGTTATATTTAGTATACAAATATTAACCAATTGTTGAGTTAGAAATCATAGTGTACTGTATGGTATGAGCGCTAATTTTGAAATAAAATTCACACTTTAATTAACTGTATATTAACATCAAAACATCAACGGAAAAGAACTAGTTAGCAATGGAATCAACAGGAACAATTCACTTTTAACTTAACTATGTAACGCATTTGCTCAGGTTACATAAATATTACATGAGAATGAACTAAAATAAAATGATTCATTTCTATCGTTCATGTGGCTTGTTCTTTCTGGATATTAAAACCACTTATTTTATCAAAAAAGTTTTTAATTTTAACGTTTCGGCTTGGAAATCTAAAGTGGTTGTCAAAAAATTTGGATAGTATAATTTTAGATGTACCTTTCATGGTGCAGCCGTTATCATACGAATCATCCCCATAAATGTGAGTTTCTGCCTATTAACCAGGACATTTGTCTGGCTTTCAGATGTAGTTGTTGCTTTTTCGTTTTGATGTGCGTTTTCCATGTCAGTATTTCATCAAGATGGATTCCAAAATATTTAACTTCTTTTACTGGTATGGGTGCATTATTTATTGTGACTTGTGGACATCGGCTGCGCTTCGTAGTGAATCTGATTTGACTCGACCTGTCACAGTTCACTTTGGTTCTCCACTTTTTTATCCATTCTTGCAAGAGGTCTAGATGATACTGTAATTTTTCGGATGCTCTTTCGGGGTCAACATCTCATGATAGAATGTCATCTGTCATCTGTTGTTGGTATAGTAGGTCTCCAGTAAAAAAGAGGTATAGAAATGGCCCCATTACACTGCCTTGAGTTACATCAAATATGACGATAGGACATTGGGTAGATAGATAGAGAGAGAGAGAGAGAGAGAGAGAGAGAGAGAGAGAGAGAGAGAGAGATAATCTTTATTGTCATAGAAAAATTACAAAAATTTTATAGACAAAGCGAAACTAATCATAATAAAAATAAATTACTAGACAAAACAAAACACAAACAAAATATCTATAACAATTGCATTGAATATGCAATATCCGTCACTATAAATTATTGTTCAAATTAAAATTTTCATATCAACTTAATTTAATTATTGCTCCTATATGCTGCAACCCAAAAGTCTAAGGCACGTTATAGAATTCTGCCACTGTGTAAAATGGTCTTTCTTAAAGAAAAACTCTAGTCGATCTTCTGAACTTTTCATATGAATTTATAGATTTTAGCTGTATCGAGAGGTTATTATACAATTTTTTTGCATTGTAGGTAATAGAATTTTTTATTAGGTCAGAGGTGGGAATAGTTAAGAAAACATCAGTATCTAAATTTCTTGTAGGATGTCTACGAGTTGGTCTTTCCGATAACTTTTGAATGTGCTTGCGAACTAAGCAGACGGATTCAAAGATAAATAGACCAGGAAGGGTTAGAATTTTGAAATTTTTAAAGTAATTTTCACAGTTTGTCCTACTACTTAAACCAAATACATAACAAATTGCTCTTTTTTGTAATTTGAAAATAGATTCGAAGTGCTATAAGCTACAAGAACCCCAGAACGGTAAACCATAGCGAAGGTGAGATTCGAATAAGGAAAAGTAGGTCATTAATGCATTAGTAGGGGTTAGCTCTTTAGAAACAGTTTTAATGGCAAAACATGAAGAAGATAATTTTTTTTTGCCAAGGTATCAATATGAGTGGACCATTTCAGGAATTTGTCTATATAAAGACCTAAAAACTTAATTGAGTTCACCGTTAGAATCGGATTATTGCTTAGAGTTATAGGCTGTAAAGTACCTCTGTAAGACATTGCTACGGTTTTACTGGTGTTGAAACAAAGTCCATTCGAGTCAGACCAGGACTTGATAGTTACTAGATATTTGTTTATGCTAGATTGTAATGTCTGTATATCAGAACTACTCCAGGTTACACTCGTGTCATCGGCAAATAAAGTAATTCTTCCACTCATTTTTAAGTCTGTGGATATCGTTGATGAATAATAAAAATAAAATTGGACCTAACATTGAACCTTGAGGTACTCCACTGCTAATTGGCAGATTTGAAAAATGATTTCTATTTTCTAAGTAAGTTTTAAACCATTGCAAAGCAGAACCCCGTACTCCATAAATTTGTAGTTTCTTAATTAAGATTTCATGATTAACACAATCAAAGGACTTTGCGAAGTCACAAAATATTGAAGCTGTGAAAAGTTTATCATTAAGTGATGTATATATTTCATTAAGAACGGAAAACATTGCGTCACTAGTGCATTTTTTAGGAAGGAAACCATACTGCTGAGGTGTTAGGATGTTTTGTTTGGAAATAAAGGGCAGTAGGCGATTTTTCATTAGCCTTTCTATTATCTATAAGATTTTGATAGTAAGTTTAGCTGATCAGGAAGTCTACTTTGTAGGCCAAATCACATGTCGCTGTCAAATTCTGCTTTAGCGATCCAGAAAAACCCCCCTTAACGATTTTCGGTTCGTCTTTTTCGAATGTGTCTGGAAAAGCCTCGGAGAAGACGTTCAGGTCCAGGTTCTGGTACACCAGGTGCTGGGGGGATCGTTTTTGACGTCAAATTCTGCTTCAGCGACCCAAAAAACCCCCCTTAACGATTTTCTGTTCGTCTTTTTCGAATGTGTCAGAAAAATTCTCAGAGAGGACGTCTACGTCCAGGTTGGGGCGCACCAGGTGTGTGGTGGGTGTTCGCCGATGCCATATTTGAATTCAGCGACCCAAAAAACCCCCCTTAACGATTTTCGGTTCGTCTTTTTCGAATGTGTCTGGAAAAGCCTCGGAGAAGACGTTCAGGTCTAGGTTCTGGTGCACCAGGTGCTCGGGGGATCGTTTTCAACGTCAAATTCTACTTTAGCGACCCATAAAACTCCCCCACAATGATTTTTGGGTTGTTTTTGACACTCTTGTCAGGAAAATTCTCGGAGAGGACGTCTACGTCCAGGTTGGGGCGCACCAGGTGTGCGGGGGGTGTTCGCCGATGCCATATTTGAATTCAGCGACCCAAAAAACCCCCGGGCGCCAAGTGTTTTTCCTTCCCCGCAGGGTGTCAATTTGAACATCATAATCGTGATCAGCGACCTCGAAAACCCCCGAGTACCCATTCTGGGCCAGTTCTGACTCTTTCTTACAAAGTTATTAAGTTGTCCGAAGGGCGTCTCAAAAAATGCATTTTTCGAATGCATTTTTGGCTGCAACAATGCAATTTCTGATTTTGGACAAATGAAAATTAGGTAACTTTTTTACAAATAATTTTTGCAAGCGAATGCAGAAAACCGCATTCCGATCGGTGCTGCCCGAAAAATTTTCTTTTTTAAGGCCTTTTTTCGCGTATAATGACGCGACTAATGGTTCCTTTTAGCAATGCAGCCTAACGGTTAGTATTTCTGCCTTTGGGTGCAGGTTTAACTACTTATTAGTTTTAAAGGCTGCTTGTATTACTTGGGGTAGGGAAGATTTTACAGTTGTATTAGAGAAACTGGAATGATGTAAATAGCTGTTGGGGATTTTGTACTAGGAGTAGTTGATTATTTTTCAGTGTGGTTCCGATTTTTTCATACTTTATTTTTAATAAAGTGTAGCCAAATTTTAACCACTCATTTTTATGATTTTTGAAAAAACACAAGGTATTGGATGATGTTATTTTAAAATATTATTTATTTAATATTGGAATATAGTATGGACGAACGAAATTTCTCAATTTTCACTGAATTTATTTAAATATTACAACAATATTTTCAACCCAAAATTAACCTACAAATCACACGTAATACCATATTATTTCGAATTCGACATTCTCCAGGGTAATCAATATTAATAATTCTAATGCATGTCCTCATCATATACAACAAATTTCCAAACCTGCTAACAAAGTTTTATCCATACTTCATATAAAATTTGCAACAAACATTTCCAATTAGGATTTGGAAATATTCAAATCGTGAAATAATAATTTTCCCTTTGAAATTTATTAGTAAATTTAAAAGGGATCATTTTGTTCAGATCGTGACAGAGGATATGAAAATCTGCAAAATATATATAGGTGTAGCAGCTTAATTTAAATGATAAATCACTTTCTTGTTCCGACATTTTAAAGCGTTAACTATTATTTTTGTTAATAAATTAAATTCTATATCTGAAGAGAGTCCTTTAGAATATGGAATTATATTTTTTAAATCAAGTAATGCCCTTCATTTCCATATATTTTCACCGAACAAATTGGTTCGGTATCTGAATTCGATCTGTCTGTAGCTTTTTGTGTTTATGAATTTTCAAATTCTGACTTCAGATTTTTATAGAGCGTCAAAAAGTAAGCTTAGGGTTTGATGTGCCCTTCCGTACCTCCTCGGGAACACCTTCAAAATGGGGTCGAAAATTTTGATAAAATGACATTGAATTTAAACTAGACACACAGTGAATGACGATATTGGTAAAAGTGAGTAGAATGTGGCTTTGTTGATTAGAATAAGAACTGTCGATCTAAAATTTTATTAATACTTTCATTACAATTTGTTCAGTCTATGGCAATGCTAGAAGAGCATTCTCAACTGGTTTAAACTTAGTTACCAAGTTTCGACTTCTAATATATCATCATCTAAGCGGAAAGAAAAATAAATACATAGAAAAAACTATATTTAACAGTTTGTTTACATCAAAATATGACTATATATAAATAATTGCTATGGAATGGAACAAGCTCCCAAACACTGATTGTACAGTATTTTTGTCTAACTGTCTACAAAATAATGCCAATATTTTCTATTAGAAATCGACTTATTGGTGTGAAAAACTCGAATTAGTGAATTAAAGCTGTAGACTCCACCTTTTATCCTTTCTATTAATGAACTTTAAAGAAAAACTTCTTGTTTCTGTTTCTATTAAGAAAATTTGAACTTTATTTATTTTCATGAATAGAATAAACAATTACCGTCATACACTAGCACTAAATTTTATTATTTATTATAAGTTGTAAAAAATAGCCTTAAAAACAAATATTTTCGAGCGCGTGAGATATAAGAAAAAAGTCGTTTAAGTTCGATATGCACTTCGTGTTTTCCCAAACAAAACCGTCGGTGTTCGTGTTTACACCAGCTATTAGAGCGAATATTTAGTGTGCATTCAGATTTTTATCGCCAGGGTGATATTAAATTTCGGTTACTTGGAAACTAAAGTGAGTTTGGTAAGATGAAACCACTTAGGTATGTGAGTTATGGTCCATTGTCTGCGAACGCTCTCAGGAAAGTTTTCTAGGCACCATCGACGAACTGACGAAGTCATATGAGAAAAATGGCTGTTACCTAAGTGGACGTTGATGAACTTTTGCGATTCTTGACCATATTAAGTTTGAAGTGGAGTTTGGGTTGTATTTGACATTCTTGAAATCAGGAGAAGAATAAAAATCGAAGTGTCATCGACAGGAAGTTTCCAAAAGGATATTTTAATAAATACTTTATTTGCAGGATAAAGAGAAAATAATTTTACTTTATAAAGAAAAATAGTCAGAGACTGGAATACTTTTATTGAGCCTCCAACGACAACTTAAGTTTGACCGAGAATTAACTCAAACTGGTAATTAATGATAATACTTAATGTATATCTTTAAGTTGTATATGCACAACATCTAACCAAAGTATTTTCTCCTTTCACTGATGATAACCTACAACAAAACGCACAGGACGTTCCATACGACAATGCAGACATGCTGCTTAAGATAAGGATTAAACCGTTAACTTCCAAGGAGATCAAAGAAAAAATTAACCTCCTAAAACAATAGGAAAACACCAGGAATCGACATGATAACATCAAAAATCCTAAAAGAATTACCTAAAAAAGGGATAATTATGTTAACATACATATTCAATGCTATAATTACACTTACAATATTACCAAAATGTCTCAAAAAATCCGAAATAATACACATACCAAAACCTGGCAAGTATTTAACTGATGTTTCCTCATACAAGGCAATAAGTTTACTGGAGAAACTAATATTGCAACGTATGCATCCTGTTCTTAATGTAATCCCTAATCATCAGTTCGAATTTCGAACACTCCACAACACAACAATGCGACAGAATAGTAAATGTAATTAACGAAGCCATTGAAGAGAGACAATACTGCTCGGCAGCTTTTCTGGACGTGAGCCGAAGGCCTATTATACAAAATCAAACATACACTCCACACCCCTTCTACTACCTGCTCTAATCATACTTAGCCGATAGATGCTTTAGAACAAAAGTTAAAGATGAAACGTCTCAGTTCCACCTCATTAAGTCTGGCGTTCCACAGGGAAGCGTCTTAGGACCAATCCTGTTATCTTATATATACATCAGAACTTCTTACATCAGACCACAACAGGCACATTTGCAGATGACACTGTGATCTTAGCTGTCCATGAAGACGCAGTAATTGCTTTCGCAAACCTACAACCATCTCTTCCACCGATTCCTTACTGATCTTTAGATTTCCTTTTTGCTTTTTGAATCTTACATCTACCAAAAATAATTTGCGGTAGCTTATGATACATTTTAGTTATCAACTATTTAATAGTATATTATCTAACAGGCTGAGAAATCTCTTATTATAGCATAAATAAATTTCATTAGAAAGAGCATTTTAGGTTAACTTGAACTGTCAAAAAAATAAGACATTTTTATATTATTTTATTAATTTTATTTATTAATAGAGTTATTATAATTAAATGTACAATTTGTTAACTTCAGTTATTAGTAAAAGGGAGCGCTGGCCGTTTTATTAATATCAATATTATTTTCTGAGGTTATTGTGCTACTCACCGAAATGGATTTGGAATTACTCACATTAGGGTTTAAAATTTTTAATGCGGTGTCTGTTTTATTTTTTATAGAATTATCAACATATCCTTCAGCAACAGCACTTGATCTCCAACCACCATGTCTTTTTAAATCACTTAAATATCCACCATTGTCGACTAAAAGGGTTGTTAAAGTTCTACGAAGACTGTGTGGTCAGTATTTGTGTAGGATGAGGAAGTTTTAAAAATGCAGCCACTTCTCTTGCAGTAGATGATATTTTGTTTATGCCCATAACACTGCGATAGCACTTTCCATTCTCATATTTTATGAAAAACAGCAAAATACGTAACCATGTTACTGTATAATTTGATGAAACCACTGAAGAAATCGTTCGTAGGCAAAGTCGTACAACCTTTTGATTTGAATCAAATTCTCAATCGTATGGTGGGCAATCTCCGCTAACTCTGGGGGAGTACATTGATACTCTTGCGACATTTTTCAATCAGTTAATGAGCGAACTTTTATGGAACAATTAAATTAAACAAACTTGCTAATAAGCTTGTCAGGTTAAATTGTCAATGTAGTTACTGACATAAGGCGACTTGATGGGTAAGTCAATGTGTTTATACTGGAATGCGATAGACACCGTGACAATGTAAATTAAATCGACTTTCATTATTGTATGGCGAAGTATAAAATTCAGAAATTTTTACGCGTGGTATAATAGTTTCCTTCTCAGTAAATGTATATGATATATAATATTCATATTTTGATACGCTTGAAAAAAAATGTTCTTTTAACGCTCGTATGACAATTGCGATTCTAAAAAAATAAATGGAACAGTAAGTTAATCCCTTTTATTATTGTAATTTCAACAAAAATTAAAACTTTCGTAATGAAACCTTCGTTAAATTAATATTCCATTTAATCTATTTTAAATAATCATCTAACGCAAATATACCAAAAGTTACTTGTTAAACTATTAAAACTTCCTTCTAAGCGAGATAAAATAAATAAAGAAAAAATTACCACATAAAGTCTTTCTGAGCCTTCGCAAGTATATTGCAAAGAGCCCTGTGTACACATTATGATATTCGAAGGGACGTTTTTTCAAGTCCGCTTTCTCCAGAGGATCTAAGTTTAATTAAATTTGAATTTTAAGGAAGAGTCAATATGAGACTTCCGTTAAGAGCGGTTTTAGGTTTCGCTTAATTGCCGAATTCATAGGCGTCGTTTTATATTACAAGCTAAGTAAATATTAGAGAAATTTTCATCAATATATCAAAAGGGCATGAGACAGTACAGGGTGCTCACTTTTTTATTTGGACACTACCGCTATCTCGTTTATTACTGATGAAGCAGACTTAGTTACATTTTGATAAAATCAATTGCTTTTAGTGCTTGTTTATTAATCCAAGGCAAAAAAATTGTTTGTAATAATGTATGTCGACGACATCGGTTGCTATAGTTGCTTTAGCGTTATGTTCTTTTTACTAGCGGCACTTTAAAAACATCTTTGTTAATAATAATTAGAAGGGTCCATTCTTGGGCCACTGCTATTTTCAATATATTCTTCTCATATCTTAACTCGTATCCCGAACTGCAATTATCATGTATATGCAGACGATACTTAAGGCATGTCAAATTATTAATAGATAATTATTTAAAAGAGTTTATAAGTTTGGCAACTTTTGCAATTTTGTCTAATTATTAATCCTGAAAAATCAAATGTTATGGTATTTGGAAGCAAATTTAATTGTCAAAATGTACTTGACTCCACAAACATTAATATTAATGATAGACATTTGGAAGTTCTTGACTGTTCCAAAAATCTAGGAGTACTTATCGATTCGGAGTTAAGATTTGAGAAGCATAGGTAAACAAGTTATTACAGCGTGCCTACTGTAATCTCAAAATTATATACGGTAACCTAAAAATGTTAAAAAAACCCTGTGCGAAACTCTAGTACTGTCTCTATTTAACTATGCTGATGCATTATACGGCCCCCATTTAACAGCACAATACAAACAGAAAATTAAAAAAATTCAGAATTCATGCTTACGGTTAATCTATGGAATCCGCAGAAGACAAAGAATATCCCATAAACTTCGCTTCAACCGCCTATTCAAGCCTATTCAAATTGGGACCGAATGGCCTGTGGGAACGTCAGAATATTTCTACAGGATTAATATAGGAAGAGGTGTGAATCTGGCCCTTAAACACTTTGTTTCTGAGTCAGTATGGGAGAATTATGTCCATCTTCATTATATGCCTGATTCTATGTCATAAAATTAATGTTAAATATTATATTAGACATCATATGTAATTTTTTCTACATTTGGTTTTTCTTGTTTCAGGTAAGCTATCCTATGAATTTTGAGCACATTTACAATTAGTTAAGATTTTTTTAGTTTTAAGAATAAAAATGAAAAAAATTGAACTTACAATTTCAACCAAATGGCTGTACATTAAAACATTAGCACCATCATTAAATAGATAAAGTACAATGACCAAAGTAAATCGTCGCGTGTGTACTAATACCAACTTGCTTATATTGTGTTATTGTTATGATATTTAATTCAAATAGTCAGCCACAATCAAACTAGAAGTAGAGGTTAATAACTTTCTTTGTCTAGATTTGGTGATATATTCAGTCACTGTTAATTTGCGTTTTCTTCGTTCCAGGGTCTTCTGTTTCTTAATGAAAAGGCTAATATATAGGTAGTAACATGCATAGTAGCATAGTAGTAACAACAGTTATTTACTGATTTTTATCAAAAACTAAACAAGAAATAAAAAAATGAGTTGCTGATATCCATACCACTAGCCCTCACAAAAACCTTGTAGCTGGATTTATTTGCACCACAATAACCTTTTAATAGGGACATATTTAGGGAACTAGATTTGCTCCTTCCCATGTGATTCTGCATCATCAAGCTCTCACATTCCTCCAGCATTACCAACTAACTAATGACTTACCGATTCTACTAAAAAAATTATTCAAAAGGAACCGAAAAAGAAGAAACAAGAAAACTTAAGGATTAAAATAAACCAAACACAGTTCGACAGTCCAAGAAACCCAAAAAATGCAAGACCAATAAGAAACACAGTGATTTTGATGACCACGTTAAGTTTGCATGGAACTGTATGATTGGAGCCGACTTGATAAGCAATGGGTACATCATGGAGCCCACGCATGCATGCGACAAGAAGATCTTTTATCCTGTCACAATTGCTAATGAGAGTAATTTTTTTTAGTCTATTTTTATATCATAATTTTCTATATTAATCCGGTTAATTTTGTTTTGAAATTAATATTTCTATAACCCAAATATGAATGTTTCATTCGTCCCCGGCTCGAGTTGGTCGAAGTAGAATTTTAATTTGTCTACCTAATATTTTAATATAAAAGTGCATTTTCTCATAACACAACCACAAGTTACCGCCACCATTCTTGAATTAGTGACATTTGAATCTTAACTGAATTTGCTAGGGCGCCATCTGCGATGAGCTTTCCTTCGGAACTCCAAATTTATAAAGTTGTAAACAGAAACTGACAGTGGTTTGATGTATTTTTAAGATTCCTGCAACATAAGGCAGATAACCCACTGGCGCGACACGTCGCGCGCGGCATGCCCCGAGAAGTCGCGTGCGACAACAATTGATATGTAAATGTATGGCGCAAAACCCACTGACGCGACAAACCAGCGGGGTCGCACGCGGCAAAATTACTGGCCGCGACAATCCGCGACTTTTCTGTCGCGCGCGGCCAATGTTACTATAGATTCATATGGAGCATAACCCATACACGCGATTATTCTAGCGCGATTCACAGAGAGAGGTGGAAGGTTCGGCGTAATTCGGCAGTTGTGTTTGAACAATGGATGCAATGAGTATTGACGTCCACCTCCATTTTAAGACTAAAGACTAAATAATAAATTATATATCGAGCCGCAGCTTGCCGCCTATGCAAAAGTCGCGCTTTCAAAATCGCGCGCGGCTTGCCGCGTGCGACGTGTCGCGCCAATGGGTTACCTGCCTTACTTGTTAACTTTTAATCCACTCTTTATATTTATATTCCACTATCCTTCAGTTAGCAATATCATGCTGCAATTCCCATGGCGCTACTGTGGATCAAAATGCCTTCCGTTTGAGTCCACCACTGCAACCAGAATTACCGTTCAAGCGAAAGCACATAGTTTTATGTGATACCACAAATCTTATTTACCGTTGAAACGCCGGTTGACCATTGCAATTCATCATGCTCATATCGTCTTATTTATTCTTTGACCGATGCTAATCCGATCAAAGAGGTTGCTACGGCTGACCACTGAGCGTGTCCTTATTTCAGTTTCCGGAATTAAGGCTGTATATTTCTAAGTTTATTTTTCCTATTAGCTATTTAACATCGAGTAAAATCAATGACAAATGTTTATTTAGTAAACGTTGGTTGTAATTAGTTAATTGAATGTTTTTATTTAGAAATGTTACTTTGAGACTCATCTTTTAATCTTTAAATAATTAAGAATTGGCTCTCTTGATATTAGCCCCCGTAATAGGTTAATAGGTCTTCTAGGGAGAACATATCAGTACCTTTCACTGCATTACAAGAAAATGATCTATCACTCTCTGATCCACTGCCACTTGAATTATCTAACTATCATCTGGGACAGCCAGTTGCAATCATTGTTGGTGTTACAAAATGAAGCTATAAAAAGAATATATAATTTACCACGTCTATACCATACATCTGACCTATACTTTCTTAATGAAATTATGAACATTAGTTCTATTTATACCTACCAAGTATATTCCCATATCCATAAAGATATTCGCAGCGAGACCTACATCAATATTAAATTAACTGTTAAATACATGACTACAACCTGCGGAATAATTAAAGTCTAAGAACGGGGAAGATAAGATTTGTGAGTATTGCTTTTGTTTTTCTAGACAGTTTATGATCACAACCTCGTGTTTAAAATGTTCTTGTTATATTTTACTTCTCTTTTAATATTTTGGAATAAATAAATAAAGTGAGAAGAATCCGAATAAAAATCCGTAATATCTTAATAAGCTCATATTATCAATTAAAATAAAAACTGTTCGACATATATGAAAAATCCAATGTTTCTGGGAGCATTAAACTGATCAAAATATATTGAAAAAGTCTGCATCTCATCTGAACCTAAAACAACTACTCCTTGGAGTACTTGCCCCTACATGTGTTGAATTACGTCGGTACAGATACGTGTTGGAACCCAAACTTTGTTGGGACAGTCCAACTCCATTTCTAGTCCAGTTTCGGCATTGTTGTGCCTCGTCAGCACAGTTCACTTTAACCCCGAATAACGTTTGTACATTTTTGAGATTTAAATGCACTTTTAGTAGCCCTTTTACAGGATGAATTTATGATGATCATATCTTTGTTTATTTACTGTTTAAAAATATTATGGATACATATTTTTTAACCAATAGTAATACATTAATCACCATATTTTAACAAAACTTTCAGTATGACAATATCCCTTATCAGTGGAGTGAAATTGGAATTTTATATGGATGTCAGAGTTAAGTCAAATTTTATACATAAAGAGAAGCTTGTAAAAATTTTTTTAATAAATTTGGGCTGGAGCTTCGGGAGATATGTGCCAAAAACGGCATTTTTGGTATTTTTCGAGTGGATTGCTCCACTATTTTTTAAATGTCTCCGGCTCTAAGAGTCGCGGAAAAATTAAAATGACCTTGATAAAGTAGAGTATCGGCAATAAATAACCAAAGAATCCTCGAATTTTCTTAAAAATTGGAGAAAATATGTATTTTTATGTCGGGAAGACATGGTTTTCGATAAAAAATTGAATTGGCAATTTTGGAAAAACAATAGTAGAGAAAAAAATTTTATCTTAAAAAGAAGGATTTTGTGTGTACTTTTGTCTAAGAAAATCCAACATTTTATTTCTTTATTTAAAGTTCCCAATTTAGGGCAAAATAAAAAAAAATCGATTTTCATTTTTTATATTGATTTATATTGATTACTTCCCTCATAAAAATCTTACTTTAGAAAATGAAATATTTTTTTTATTTTTTTAAACATTTTTAGCACTCAAATATAGTTTTTCTAAGAGAATCAAGCATTAATATCGCGATAAAATAATTGGAAAAAATGAAAATCGAATTTTTATTTTTTTATTATTCCCTAAATTGGGCATTTTAAATAAAGAAATAAAATGTTGGATTTTCTTAGACAAAAGTACACACAAAATCCTTCTTTTTAAGATAAAAAATTTTTTTCTACTATTGTTTTTCCAAAAATGGCAGCCAATTCAATTTTTTTTCGAAAAATGCCGATTGTACAAATACATTTTTTTTAATTTTTACCATGTCTTATCGACATAAAAATACATATTTTCTCCAATTTTTAAGAAAATTCGAGGATTCTTTGGTTATTTATTGCCAATTCAGTAAAAAAATAATGTGCGCGAATTCGTTTTTTGAGGTTAGGATGCGTTTTTAAAAAATCCTATTATACGGATCGATACTCTATTTCATCATTTTTAATTTTTTTAATTTTTCCCCGACTCTTATAGCCGGAGATATTTAAAAAATAGTGAAGCAATCCACTCGAAAAATACTAAAAATGCCGTTTTTGGCACCTATCTCGTGAAGCTCCAGCCCAAATTTATTGAAAATTTTTTTACAAGCTTCTTTTTATGTATAAAATCGAAAAAATTAACTTAGCTCTTACATCCACTTTCAGAATTTCACTCCACTATATGTAATGAAAATTTGTTTTTTTATCCAAGGTAACAATACAAATAAATGTCCATTTTTTATTCAGTAAAAGCTACAAAATGTAGTAGCTAAGAAAGTAACAATGAAAATGAACGTCCATTATGTAAAGAAAATCTATTTTTATACCAAATTAGATTAAAAAAACATATACAAAGGTTCAATAAAAACGAATGCTGCTCAATCTTAGCCAAAGGCTGATTTAATTAGACAGTCTCAGCTTCGAATCGTTTACCTGTTTAAAACGAAATTAAAAAACAATTCAAAGAAGAAAACCGGTAATTCAACGAATTCATTGGGTTAATTAGTTTAATTGTTTCGTGATTTATACCAATTTCATTGGAACCTCGCACTAAGGAGGTTTTTCGATTTTAATTAGAAAATAATTCTCTTTAATGTTAAGTTCCTTACCATGAATAAAATGCTATTGTTGAATTGGAGAGTATTTAAAATAATTTCACCCTTGAGCTTAGTTAAGCCAAGTCAAGTAATGCTACATGAAATAGATGAAGAATCTATATGACAATGAATGCTTGCTTTACTTTAAAAGAGGAAATTTATCAATACACCTACAAACTCAAAAAAACGATATGAAAGTACATATTTTTAGGGTTATCCTGTAAAAAACAGGGTCATAACTCCCTTGGGATATTAGAGGTGCCTTAAGTTCCCGTTGTCAGGCTTTATTCCCGTTGTTAGGATGTTTTGACGTTTGTTGAATATTGCTGTCAGTGTTTCATTATATTTAGTGAATGTCATTGCTGCTTATTTTATTAAAATCGATCAGAAATAAAATAATCAGGCAATTGCAGTCCCTCGGGCCAGGGGCCCTCGGGATGCAAACTGTGCCTTCGGAAATTAAGGCCCTTATAATTCGCTTGATACATAAATTACTATTAAAATCTTATTTGTAAATGGTATAGGAAATAACATTTATGTAATAAAAGGCATGGTATAGTAGTTAGTCTAAATAAAAATGAAAATAATGAGATAATAGAGAGGTTTTAAGCCCATTAAAAAATCGTCTTATAATGGCGTGGTTGTGGTTATTTTTACTAACCATAACGATAAGCACGATGATGAAACTAAGACATTTTAAACCCCTTGATAAATTGACAGTTGACCCTTATTTTGTTTTGGTGTTTCTAACCTCAGAGTTTCTGGTATTTATTTGATTGAAAAAAAAATATATTATGTATAAATATTGAAACGGAGAATCTTTTGGAAAATGTTATAAATACTTTCACTTGCAAAATATGCTCAATTATAGGCCTCGTGCAGATGCGCGCGCGCCTCGCATTTTTTGAGGCCGCTTTTTTATATTTTAGGGGAGCTGCGAACTGCGAAACGAAATTTTTTCAAAAAATAATAAATAAAACGTTAAAATAATTTTGTTGAAGGTTGAATGAAGTGATTTGCCATAATATTCATGCATAAAAGTAGTAAGTTTACATCATAATATTTTTGTAATTTTTAGTTTTTAATAACATAACCTCATTTCAGTTGTATTTTTAGAGAAATAATATAATATTCACGTAATATTATTAAAAAAAAATATATGTGAATAGAATATTAAATTTACTATTTGATATAGATATTTTAACAGTCAATCTGTTCCGTAAATATTTTAAAACGTGGCAACGTTGCTTATTCATATAAAAGAGTAAGGCATTATTAGTATTTTGTACGGAGAGCACGTGGAATGAATTTTTAGTTTTAATAAAAGTAACCAGTGGTTTTAAGATTTTTTTCGGTGTCGGATCTTGATAAGTTCTTGATTATTAAAAACAGGCATTTTTTCCTACTACTTTTCATCCACACGATTACAAATTTGGGGTAAGTTGAAAATTCTTTAACCTTTTTTTTGGTAATATTTTCAACATAAATTTTGGTCCTTCGAGCCGGATTCGGAAAATTAGATTTGTGATTAATAATTTGTATCGTTTTCGTTTTCGTTATTCTAAATCCGTTTAGTTACAAATTTCACATAAATCCTTATGTTAAGTTAATGGAGAGCGGCCTCAAAAAGTTTTCAAAATATGCCAACTGTTTCGCTGGTGTTCCACAGTGTTACCCCCACTTAGTAGTCTGAACGAGGTCTATACTCAATGTTAAATTATTCCATTTTCATATAAACATCATTTTTACACGTTGTCAGATACTCACTTGAACTTTTACAATCACGAAATTGCAAAAAAAAAACAACTATAATAAAACAATTATAATAAATTCTCCATAGGTTTCGGATAGAGACGTTTTTTTAAATAGTTTAATGTCGAATATTATTTCAATCAGAACGTACGTAGGTATTCAAAATTATTGAATGCCCGAAAAGCTGGAACATATGGCAACGGATTCCTATTACCAATAGCCATAACCATTACCACTCTATATTTTATTTTTCCGTAAATAACGGAATCGGTTATGGTTAGTAACGTTAACGAATCGGTGAAGTTATTCCGCGCATGAGCACAATAACGGTAACGGAAGAATGGTGAATAAATAGAACACATCTAAAAATGTTATCTTATAGCAGATATAGCAATTGACTTGTACGAGTTTGGAATTTTATTTATTGGATTCGAAAAGCCTAACTGATGAAGCCGAAAGGCAGAAACCAGTCTTAGGATGTCGAATGTAATAAATTAAAATTCCTTACTGGTTTACTCACTTTGTATTAATCTCTGAAAGGGATAAAAAAGAAGAGAGTGACATCTTGACTAGATTCAGTCAAAATTTAATGTCAATACTCTTTTCTTACCATAGATGGTAGCACATCTAAAAAAAAAGGTATTAAAATTAAAAATTTTGTATATGTGAAAATTTATTGATATCAAGACAATCAAATTTTAAAGATTTGAAGTAGTTATAGGTGTTATTAGAATAGTTAGATGTGAAAGAGTATGAATGAATTTAATGATTATTATATAATTGAAAGGTATTTTGTTTAAACTGGATTAATTTTATGTTTTTCTTTTTATGTTTTTAATAATTTTCAAATAAAACATATAAAACGTAACTGATCACAAATTTTATGAACTCGCTTTTTTGACCCTGAGATTAAATTTAAAATTAAATATTGAAATAGATAAAACTATAATTGAAATTTTATTAAAACGTACATAAATAATAAATTTGTCACAATATGTAGAAATACCCAAGTTCCTTAACAAAAGAATTTGAAAATGCAAAGAAATACTTTTTTATCAACTGTTTCATTTTGGCAACGGTTGCGCGTAATGGTTACTACTTATAAAAGTTTTTGTGGATAGATAAGTTTAAATGATTATTAGTTTTTTATTAGCACAGAGATCTTCGACAAAGCTTTTTATTGTCCTGTTATGTTTAGTCCGGCAGAAAAATGTAAATGTAAATTTTACGGAGATTTTGGCAGCTCTCAAAACTAAAAAAACGCAATGCATTAGTTCTTAAGTTAACTTTTATTATTATCCTAATTTTCTCTCGATCTGCAAATAAAATTGATAAAATCAATTGATTTTTACGTACGCTATGTGTGGTGTTCTATATTAATTCTCACTTATACCTACTCTATTTCTTTTTAAAGATCTGTATTTACCATTATACAACATGTTGGAAATTCGTACAAAACTCACTTCCAACAGTATTTTAATAATACAAAAGCTCCAAACGGTTAGAAAGCGATCATTGCACCACAGTTTTAAAAGATCCAACCCGTATCCAATACAAATTCTTTCAAGAAAGCATATAACTCGAAATGGCGGGAAAGACATAGAAGTCTGTATTTTTCACCGGTAGTCGCATTTAAGCACTCATGCATATTCAGCGACAACTCGCCTAACGACAAAGGGTGTGGCTTTGTCAATTAGAATTATTTTAATCTAAAAAGCAAAACGTATATGCAAAGTTTTAGTATAGTATAAATTTTTGTAATATAGTTCTAAAAAATAAATTTTTAAAGTCAAGAGAACACTATCAAATAGATTTCCAGCGAATCAATTCACAATACAAAAAAAGATAAGAGAAAAGATCGAGTGCGCTCAAATGTCGACATTTGAAATAATATTTAAAATCAGTACCACAAAAACCTTTAAAAGATCAAAGGAAATGGATGCATAGAGTCTGAAAATCAAACAACTACTCTCAGGACAAAAGCCCCTATCCCTATAGGTATTAATTATTCCAGACTCTCGCTAATCTGACTACTACCTAAGATAGGAAAAAATGTTTCAAATAAAAGTTGTTGAGAGCAATGAAAGCTATGTTCCAATGTACCAACATACAGATTGTCCCATAAATGTGTGTCTTATCAAAGTTATGTTTTTTTAAATGAAACGCCCTATATATTTTCACTAGATTGAATTCCCTCGGAAAAGTGCTTCTCAAAAATATAGGGTTGTATGGATTTATATCAGGTGGTTCTGATGTTATGGTGACATTTATGTCCCAAAATGGGTTCATTCAACACCAAATATCTCAAATTCAATAATTAGGAATAAGAAAATTTTTTCACCAAATATCCTCGAAAATGGTGTGTTTTCATTTCATATTCATAAATTTACCGAATGGCTCTTTTCCCATACAGGGGTAACCAAAACTCGGGATCACTTTTTTCTCAGTTTTTTCAAATTGAACACCCTGTAAATAAGGCCATACCAGAATAGTACACACTATGAGCTTCCAGAAAATGTAGGGTTTATCTTCTTGATTTCCACCGGTAATGTATCTAATCCTTAAGAAGTGCGAAAAATGTAATAAAAGTAATAACTATAGATATTGGTACTCAATGATGGACAAATATGATAACAAAATAATCTCAAAACACACGATATGTTCAAACAATCTCCCATTTTGAGATATGCATACATTAAGTCTATCTACGATGGTTCTTCGAACTTCACTTAAAGTTGATCTTGTAGTAGAGCGAAAAATTCCTCTAATTCTATTTTTCCTTCAGCGTTGTTGGTTTCACGCTGTCGACCTATTCCTTAACATATCCCCAGATAAAAGAAATCTTAAGGGCATGAGGTCTTGGGACCTTGCTGCTCCTCCCTCCCTCCAAAAATGTATAATTTGCAATTTCCCTTGTAGTTACGTGAACATTCACGTTCACGATATGATCGCTAATTTATTCTTTTTCTTCCACGTTTTGTTCACATCTTCTGCTTTTCACACTTCTTATTTCTCCAAACCTCTCCCTAGAAAACTCTCGAGTTGCACAATCCTTGAATCGGGATATCGAACTGCATACATTCTACTGGCTAAATCAGTTTCTGTAACATCTACCCGGAATGTAGATCATTTTATCAATTATATCAAATCACCCTCGGAACATTTGAATGTTACAGGAATTGTCAACAAACGTGACCTTTAATTATCGAGGTGAATGTTTAGGGGGTATATCATTATTGATTTTATGACATTTTTCATACTTTCCTTAAGAATTAGATACATTACCGGTGGAAATCAAGTAGACAAACCCTATGACCTTATTTACAGGGTGTTCCATTTGAAGAAACTGAGAAAACAGTGATCCTGAGTTTTGGTTGCCACTGTATGGGAGAAGAGCTATTCAGTAAATTTATGAATATGAAATGAAAATACACGATTTTCGAGGATATTTGGTGAAAAAATGTTCTTATTCCTACTTATTGAATTTGAGATATTTGGTGTTGAACCAACATAAATGTCACCACAACTTCAGAACTTCCTGGTATAAACCCATACAACCCATTCAATCGAGTGAAAATATATAGGGTGTTTCATTTAAAAAAAACATAAATTTGATAGGTTACACATTTACCGGACACCCTGTATGTTGATAGCTTTCATTGCTCTCAACAACTTTTATTTGAAACATTTTTTCCTATCTCAAATAGGGAAGCAGTTATCGTCTACCCACGCAACGTTGATACACCCGGTATGGCAGCTGCAGAAATTCGAGAGAATCCCGAGATAATTCCTTGGACTCAAATTTCTCTTCAGCGGAGAACAGATATTTGTGTGGCAAATAATGGGCGGAATTTTGAGCAACTATTATAATTTTACTGTCTTTAACAAAAAATAGGGTTTTGCTCCGCTTTTTAATCCTAGAATTTATTAAAAAAAATTAAAAATATTGCAGTTTGTACTTATTTCAGTTATACCCTGTACTTATTTTATAGAGCTAAAAATAAAATATAATGTTACATGTTGTTTAATAAAGATAAATTGTTATTAGTTGCATTTCAATCATAATTTTGATCGATGGTTAACAGAATGCATAACTTTTCCAATACATTGTGTTCGTATATACTCGCCTGCAAGAAATTACATAACATAAATACATTATGTAGGTATAGCAATTTTCAATTTTTGTGATAATTCAAAAGCTTATTTTCCTTGTAGCAATGAACTAAATTAGAATTCCGGAATTTGCCAATATATTGCGTTCGTATATACTCGTCCGGAAGAAATTTCATTACATAGAGCCATTAAAGAATAATATGTCAAGCAATAGCAGCATTGCAGTTACTTCAGCAGCTACGTAAACCGTAATTGCGATGTGGCATGGTAACTTTCGCGAAACTCTGGAAAAATTAGGTGGCTAATGATTTACGGCCATGTAAAAGCAATATTTGTCAGTTTTCAACAATGATAAAAGAGCGGTGGCGCTGCAATTAACTGCAAAACTTTGTTCTCTCAGCTAAAAGCCAAGATGCATGGCGTAAATCGTTGACAATAAACGGAGTTGTTAATAATTGGATTTCAGATTTTTATACTTTTATGCGAAAGGGTTCGACGTGCAGCTGTGATCAATGTATAAATGGAACAATACATAAGTGTAAAAGTATTGTACGCTATAAGTCTTTAATTTAGAATTCTTTTCAGCTTTGACATTTAAAAGTAAGCTGTATAAAAGGTTTAAATACAGTTTCCTAGAATTTTTTTGAAAGCATATTAATCGGAACCTACCCACAAATCAACGAAAACCGTGTACAGATATATTTTTTACCCGAATATATCTTAAGAAACTTGTAAATATTTATTTTGATTCCACTAAATTTTACAATTCTGTCTGTAAAAAGTTCCCACCATTTTGTGTGTACGTATAACTTTTGACGGAGTAAAAAATTATTTGTTTTTAATTTTTCATCAATATCGTTGTTCCTATTGATCTTGCGACTGTGGGGTATATTTATGAAAAATAAAGAGGTTAGAATCATATTCGGCATAACAAAGACCCTCCTTGTTATTTAGGCGGATCTATCCAAAGCTTTCCACAGAGTTTGTCATTTTCTTTTGATTAAGAAACTTGTCGATATTGAAGTATCAGGGAGTTTTCTCAGCTGGATCAAGTCCTAACTTACAAACCGACGGCAACGTGTTTTAATTTGTGGTTCAGTGTCACGCGAGGTGTTTGTTGCTTATGGTGTTGGACAAGGTTCGCTTCTTGGACCTGCTTTATTTATTAATGAAATTTCTTCGTGTTTCAAATACGCATATTTATGAAGACGATATAAAAATATTCATACCAGTATCACTAGACCTGTTTTGAAGTAAATCTTCTGCAACTAAACGTGTCAAAGTGTAAATTGATGAGATTCTATAGAAGTACGAATCCTAGTAATATCCTTTATTAAAAAAATAATGACTTTCTAGAAGTGGTTTTACAAATTAACGACCTTGGAGTCCTATTTGACTAGGACTTTAATTTGCACTTCGACAGAGTCATTCTGAAAGCTTTTAGGTTACCAGGCTTCGTCAACAGAAATACCAAACACATTGTAGATCTAAAAAGAATGCTCCAAGGACATTAAAATTGGCCTTTTCATTCTATTTTCTTTTCCTATTTAATTAATAATTAATTAACCGTAATGTCCTTCTCTTGGAAGTAAAACTACTTAAATAAGAAGAAAATCTTTTAATCTACGTTTTAGTGGTTAATAGAGTGATTTTTTTTCAGGATATTAGAATTCTAATTAAAATATTAAAATCTTTATGATGCAAAAATTAATTCATACAGTTAAGACTTCAGATTAAAAGTTAATTAATGTGTAAACCTTACTTGTTTTTATTAATTGAAATTCAATGCACTAGTGGAGTACTAAATTTACACACTATCCATCTCAGATTAGGTCAATTTTGCTATAAATACTTAATTTGATAATGAACAGAATAATGGCCGGTCTCCCAAGGGAAGCAGGATACAGAGAAAGCAACCCTACTTCAACAAAACATGGTTTGGCAGCTGATGCCGTCAGTATTGATTAGTGTAAAGACAATCGACAAAAACACACATTACATTACTTTAGACAAACAAATGCTAATAGACTTAACGTCGTAGGTAAATCAAATGTATTATTAACCTAAGAGACACATTTTTTGTATATTTTTAATATACATCAAATCGAATACTACAGCGACTTAAGCAGGATGAAGCAAACTATGGATAATAGTGGTGCTAATAATATCTGTATTAATTGCTATATCTCACAAATTTGTACATATCAAATATCCTATAAAATAAATGGGTAAACTCAAAAATCTTTAATAGATATGTGACTTCACAACTTCACAACATAAAGATTAGAAGACATCAGCTGCCGAATTCAGAGGGATATAGATATTTCCTAAAATAAACTTCTGAGTAGATGATTTAATATAGATTGATAAATTTGGGAATTTGTTTATTGTGCTGTAATTTTTAGGAGAGGTTTAGGGTCAGGATGTTGTCCTCAACTTGTAACCCTGAGGAAAGATCCAAATATATCCTACTAAATCCTTAAATAATGTTAATAAACTCTTACATTAACAGCAAATTGTTTAAGTTCGTCATTCAGCAATTATTAAGAAAATATTCTTAAATTATTTCTCTTATCTTAATATCTTTCCGGAATACCCAAATAAAAGTTAAAATCCATAAAAGCTTTAGGATCCTAAAAGCAATTTTAATTTCGCTTGATTTCGAAATTATTGTATTCTGAAATTATAAACTTGATTTTTACTATATTTTAATTAATAATTGCTTATTCCATATAATAAATATTTAAAAATACGTCTAAAAACAGATTAAGATAGTCGTGTAGTACGTTAACAAATTACATTATTTATCAAAAAAATCTGCTTACGAACATGCGACTATTCCAAAGGTGAAATATTAAAGTCACAGTATGTATAAATAACCTCAAGACCGATGAATTTTTAATATGCGCCAGCTTCGTTTATTACCTTATTCACTTCGAATATTGGATGTACCAATCACCAAAGTGTAGCCTTGAGAAAAAGATGAAACGTGCACATGGGGTTATAAATTCAAGAAAACGATACCATAAACCATGCATATCCAGCAAAGTAGTAAAATGTTCTCTTATCTGTCTTTATATCTACATTTATATCGGGCTGTGTTATTGATACACTTGTTGCGGAACTTATTGAAGCTTCACTCGATACCATCTCTAGTTTAATGCTGGCTCTCACAGACAACAGTTATGCCAAATGTATTTGTTAAAAAAGGCGTGACAGTGGGAATTGGAGTTATACTTAAATATGTAAACAATATACGAACAAAATTAAATAGATAAGGTATAGATGAGGATTTTTTTTTTCGTCTGGGTCCATCTGATTCAAGATCTCCGATATCGCTGAAGCCTATTGGCTTATTGCGTTTATTGCCCATTTATTACTCCACCCAGTCCAGTATTCTTGAACCCTGTATTAGTTTGTACAGTTCTTTTACTGGGTGTCTGTTAAAACTTATTGGGTCTAACGTTGGTTGCCCAAAAAGTGTTTGCCTCTTGCGATCCAATACCTCGCAATCGCATAGTACATGTTTCACTGTCTCTGGTTCCTTATTGCATAGCCTGCACCTAAGGTCTCCATTGTACAATCCAATTTTGTTTAAGAACTGTTTTACTGGTGCATGACCAGTCATGAGTCCTGTTATCACTCTCAGCTTACTTCTGCTCAGTAAAAGTAGTAGAGCTTTGGTGATAGAATCCAAGGAAGTGTTGTCAAAGGCCCCCTTTAAATCAGAAATAGATGAGGATACAATGTATGATAATGTGTAATAAGTTTTTGATAACGTGGTAGAAGAAAGGAGGAAAGTGGAAAAAGGGAAAAGAGTTCGGTCAAGTAAGCTACAATTTACAATATTAAGGATTAAGCACGAGGTTAAGAATAATGGATATAATTGTTCATTGATGGCAAGTAACTGAGTCATCCATAAAACGCATGCGCATATTTGTAATGATTCTTGGAGATCCACACCTTTAGTGCAATGATGTAGGAGAAGATGATGAGTACTTATCAGTACTTATCAGAAAGAATATAAGAAGCAAAAGCTGTGTAAATGGCATTAGTATCTTTATTCTTCGATGTGCTACCATCTATGGTTAGAAGAGAGTTTTGACACTTTACAAAGCAACGATTCCCAATGTAAGTTGCATACCACTCAATTTGTGTGTTGCAAAGTTTTTATTTGACTGATTCTAGTCAAGATGTCACTCTCTTCTTTGTATCTCTTTAAGAGATTAATACAAGTTCAATAGCTATATCCGCACATCTAAAAATTTTATCTTATAGCGGATATAGCTATTGACTTGTGTGAGTTTGGAATTTTATTTATTGGATTCGAAAAGCCTAACTAACGAAGCCGAAAGGCAGAAAACGGTCTTAGAATCTCGAATCATTAAATTCCTTACTCTTTTGCTAGTATCTTTATATTTATTCATTAGATTAGATAGATTGATTAGACTGTTCACGTAATCTTTCAATGCGGCGACCGCATTGGCCAATATAAATAGAATTATCGAAGAATAACATATTTTACAAATACCTGAATTATGAAATTTGGGTAGTGTCTTTTGGGTTGGTTAAGAGACTACCAATGTTAAAATTAGTTCGAAATGCAGTATTAATATTGTGTTTTGACAATTCTTGCTAGAGATATTTCCCAAAAAATGTTTAGGTGTGGAAAAATTAGCTTATGTAGTTAATTCAGTGATAATTTTCTCTTTATTTCAATATGTATTAAGTTTCACCTGTATAATTTTAATGATTTATCGAGTATTAATTTTAATAAGTCTCTTTATCGCTTTATCAGGCCCTTTTGCTAAAGACGTTCTTGTTATACAGCACTTAAATATACATTAACCCAGAAAAAGATGAAAATATATGAAACATTTTCATTTTAAAAGAGGGGTTTTATTCACTTTTACCTCTTTTTGGTTGGGACCTTGTATTTATATATACAGAGACTTTAATACTCTGGCTGTAGACGGGTAAGCAGCATTAGGGATTTGTCGAAAAATTGCGTTTCTAAAAGCCATTTGTAGGGATTATTTCTTAGCTTTTTCGTTTTGAGGTTTAGCACCTGATTCGTATAAGACGTTGTTAACGACGTCCCAACTGATAAAATAAAAAGAAAGCGAATTATCTGAACATTTTTTAGAGATACAAGAAGCGAGTTAAAAATATAGAAATACAAAAATGAAAGCAAAATTTAACTATAATAAACGGCTTAATCGATTGGTAATTATGGAATCAATGATAACCGCAATTACAGTCAACAAATTCCCATATTCTCTCTTATTAAAACAACAATTTTTGGTAAAACTGCAACGACCTATTTCGTTCAATAAAATTGTTTTCTACTTACAATTGTTTTAACATACAAAAATATTTTTCTTTAATATTTATGTTTATTTTTCTGCCCAAAATCATTCTGGTTTTTATCCAGATAACACTAAAACTCTTCGGGCTGTAAATATAAATTCAAAATTAATGACTACAGCCAACAAAATCTCATATTGTTTCTCACATTTAAACAATTTTTGGCAAATAGGTACTATGAACCACTTAACCTGCATTGGCGTGTGTGAGTCGGACGAACCATTAAATATTTTCAGTCAGAACAAGATTGCTTTCCCACCCCCCTTGTTTTAGAGGATGCTGAATACAGTGGCGGTGTTAGAATTTCTCTTTGGGGTTGCGCAACCCCTCAAACGGCAACGGCCAAAAACCACCCCCTAGTGGGGTTAACGTACTTTACGACGTTTCTCTGCAGAAAAACATACTTTCTCCCCATTTTCGAGAACGGAAGACGCATTGAGGTACCACGCATTGCGAGTGTATTATCAATTTTCTGAAAAACCGTTGGTCCCTGAATTTTTTACAAGAATACAATTGCTCGCGTAATGTTCGACAAGATGCACCTGCGTAAAACAAGGTTTAACATGTAGTGTCTTTTGTAAAAACGGCAAGGGTGAAAATTGTACAAATACAGCAGTGATTGATGAAAAAGATCTTCCTGAAACTGAATGTAATGATAATGAAAATGTTTAGGAAAATCTTTATAAATCTTGTACATGAGTGAATCTGACACGAAACTGCTGGGAGGTCTGTGGTTTTTAAGATTGCGATGTTCATTTCGAAGAGTATCAACCATGTAATTCTATTTATAAGAAGCGTAGGTTAAATTAGTCAAGGTGTACACGAAAAAAAATAATTTTTTGTAAGCCGACTTTAGCTTTAAGTAGTATAACGTTATCTTTAGATATGAATTATTGTAATTTGAGAGAAGAGACTGTAGCAATTTCTTTAAGCATAATTTCATGCATCGTAATAAATGTTCTCAATTATTTATATATTAAAATAAAAGTATGTATCACTCATTCAATAGACCTTCTTGCGGAATTTGATGATATTTTTTCAGCCGAAGGGGAAAGATATCCAACATAACCATCGTGTTCAGCATCCTCTAAAATGGGGGGAAAGCGTGTTTACTGCAGTTTACCTTGTAAAGCGCGTTGAACCCCTCTAGAGGGTGATTTTTGGCCGTTTTGCGGGGTTGCGCAACCCCAAAGAGAAATTCTGAGACCGCCATCGTGTTCAGCATCATCGAAAACCGGGGGAGGGGGTGGTGGTGATAATCTTGTTCCGGCTGAAAATATTTACCAATTTTGAGTCTATTTCCGACTCACACACAACTCACCTCACACATTTTATCCAAATCGAGAAACCCTTTCGATTTATCATCGATGGCGCATCACCTGGCTGAGCAGTACAAAATGTCGGTTTGGTACGGTGTGTCAACGATGATAAACTAGAGAAAAGGATGTGCCACTTCCATAAGAAGCAATGTAAATGTATTTTATGACGTCACGAAATACTTATGTCACTATCAATTGTCAAAACATCGCTAATCGCTTCCTTACAAGTTCTTGTAGTAGTTTTAATTATTTTATTGTTTTTCTGAACTGTTTGAATTTTCCTTTCAGTTATTACGTATTTCGTATATTTTGTTTTGGATAACTCTTTTTAAAGAAAGGTAGGAATGTTGTTTCTGGCTGTAATGCCGAGTGCCTACTCTATTTATAAGAAGGCAGTAATTGATTTGTCATTTCACATTAACTACAAAAAATAGTTAATATATAGGTAACTGCAAATACACCACAAGTCCATTTTTGTTTTGTTTGCATTTTTACGCAGGTTTGACGTTATATGCAGTATTTCATGACGTCATTTACAGTCTGACAGAATGAGTTAAGTGGCCCATCCTTCTCTCTAGTTTATCATCCTTGCGTGTGTGCGTTCGGTCCGGTGTCGGTCTGCGCGTCTCGGTTCATTGTAATTCATCCTGTAATTGTAGTCGACAAAAACAAATAGAAATGCAAGTTCAACTTCAAAAAGTGGCCCATAGAAACAAGGCCTTAGCCATCTTCAAAATACCTTATAAAAACAACCCTCCTGTATTATAAACTGTTATAAAAGTTGCTCTAAAGAAATCTAGTCCGCACATTTCCCTAAATTCTGCAAATTCCAATCCTTTTAATACTACAGCAGGTAACTCTCTCCCCTTCGTTTTTATTTGAATTAGTATTCCAAGTATATTTTAAAAATACTGCTCTGCTTTTAGCAAAAAGGAATTTGAACAAAAACTTATTTAATTTTAAAACACGGTGTAGGCGAATAACTCCAACCGCACCAGTAATGAAATTATTCAAACCGAAAGTAAGTGTATAGGATTATTTTCAACCATAATTCAAATATTTTATAAATGCAAATTGGCAAAGGGTGCAAAATATATCCCAACATTTCACTTTATCGCTCCGAATATCAAACTTTCAGATCCTTCCATTATAACACCGTCCCGCAAAACGCGATAAAATCTGTGAGTCGCACAAGAACATTACAATTCTACGAATATTTTACTTTTGGCAATAAATACGTCTTCTTTACTGTTCCTTAGTTGAAATCGGAATATAAATTACTCTTTCTATAAATTACCGCGAAAGATGTGGTTTATCTTAGACACGTGCCGCTTGGTGACTGCAACAATTGTTCTATTATGTTTTAGAAAATAAATAGGATATCTCACCAAGAGCGAGCTGGAGTTGGCAGGATTTTGTACGAACAGGACATAAATTTTGTTCCAAAGATAGAAACTAATTATTTAGAACAATGTAAATGTAAAACTTTGAATCGTGTATTTCTCGTTACAATTAGGTTTTGAAATGATTTTTAAATATTAATACAATACAATTAATTTTTTTTTAATTTATTGATTGCTCATTTTCCATCTACTTAATAAAAAAACAAGTAAATTTGATGAATGTTAAATCTTGAGGTAGCAACTGTCCATTAACAGTTCTCTGCGATCTATCTGGTTAAATCTTCTGGCCATGTCCTCAGTATCTGTATGAATGTTTAGGACTGTATGTATGATGTAGTTTAGACTAGCCTGCGTATGCATAACATGTGCAATGAGAACGTGCCCAACGGCCGCCATGGAGGAAATCCTAAGCCTTACACCCCTCCATATAGTAATGGAGAGTATAGCGATAAGGACAACCTACATAATGACCACCAAACGCAAGTTTCGATTCCTTGACAAAGAAGTTTAGCTTTGTGAAAGAATTCAACACAAAGCTAAGGAACAAAAGCGAATGGGACAAAGACACCATCCCAAAACTTAACGTGCCATCAAATAGTACACAGATGGTTCTAGAACAACAGAAGGAACAGGAATAGGAGTATATGGGCCTGGACCCAAATATTCCGAAAGTCTAGGCAAATCTCCGAGCTTTTTCCAAGCTGAAATCTACGCCATCGGAAAATGTGTCCAGTTCAACATAGAAAGAAAGAGATCATCATTATGTCAGACAGCCAAGCAGCCATTAATGCTTAGAACTCCCATGGTCCAAGATGGTTTGGGAGTGCCTAGAGAATCTAAACGAACTAGGCAAGAACATCACTGTTACCCTCCTATGGGTTCCGGGACACACTGGAGTGGAGGATGAAATAGCAGACGTGCTCGCAAAAAAGGGACTGAAACACAATTTCTGGGACCTGAACCCTTCTGCGGAATAAGCACCAGTACAATACTCGATGAACTTGGAAAAGAAGTAAATAACAAAAGATCCCAATACTGGATAGGAACTACAAGGAATGAGGCAGGCCAAGACACTACTGGGAAACTATAACCAGAAGAGATCAGACGACTGCATCAGCAAAAGTAAAAACAAGCTCAGAATACTAACGGATATCCTAACAGGGCACTGCCGGTTGAAAGGCCACCTAAAGAAACTCTGATTAGTAGAGGAAGAATAATGTACATTTTGCGATGAAGAGAAGGAAACCTCTATCTACATTCTCTCAGCCCCACAGCTCGATACCATATGTGTATTGTTCTAGTGATAATTGGGATTTTTTACCTATAAGCCAATACATTTCACGAATTCTAATTATATTTGTTGCTACTTAGCTTTGATATGTGTCTTCCATATCAGTTTTCTATCTAGATGTAGTCCTAGATATTTAACTTTGTCCTTTTGGGTAATTACGGCATTGTTTGTGGTTACGTGGGGACAAGTATTGTGTCTTGTGGTAAATGTGATTTGCGATGACTTGCTAGCGTTAACTTTAATTCTCCACTTCTTTTGACAATTCTGCAAGAGATCTAGATGGTGTTGTAAGTTTCTAGCTGCACGGTTTGGATTAATGTCCGATGTTAGAATCGCAGTATTATCGGCAAAAGTTGCAATTGTGGTGACGTTTCACGGCAGATTTACCAACACCAATACAATTAATAAAGCATTAAATAAATATAATTAATAGCCGAAAAGTACTGGAAGTTAAAATACAAATAAATTATTGAACTTATACCAATCAACGAACGACCAAACTGTGAAATTTGAAAATACGTGAAAAAGGATTAATATATAAGAAATCTTTCGTCTATAAGTGGATACATTGACACATGAATCTTCATAAATGCCACATTGAATATTCTTTAAATAACTTGTTGGATATTTATTTGGAAGTTACCTTAAAGTTAAAGTGTTTTAATAATCAAAATATCCGTTGACTCATATTATTTTTTATTGATATTTTAACGGAGAAAATGTATCAATTAAATATTTGATGTTGTAACTTGCGAATGTCGTTGTAATTTGTTTAATGAGAATTTTAAAAACTACTGAAGAATAAGAGCTGTATAATCCAGTATATTTGTTAGTGATAACTTTAGTCGGAACTAAAGAGTTAATCAGAATAGAAATAACACAATATTATCATCTTAAGTTGATTCAACTTTGCGTCTTTTGATAAAATAATAAAAATACGCATGTTATTGTATCAGCTTAATTTTATTTTATTATCCACATATAACTTGCCTAACATTCTACATGATTTGTATAAAAAGTTCCAGGTTTATAAGAATCTATATATTAAAAACGTAATAAGACGTAAAAGTATTTTGAGGGTTTGTAATATTCCCCAATGACACATTTCGTTCCAGAAAGGAAATGTCGGTGGGAAATTTAAACACACAACTTTTGTTGTCAACAGATATTAAATATTTAATATACAAGATGACAGAGTCGGTCCTCTGTGGTGAAACGGGGATATTGGTCTTTCCTATAGCAATTTTTTTCCTGCAATATTGTAAGAGGAATTGTTCCTGTGAGAAAACGGCATAAACTATATTTCAGAAAAAATTAAACTTTATTTATTTTCATGTCTAAATTGCGACTTTCTTTTTTTTTAGAGTATCAGCCATCTCGTTCACCTTAATTTCCCGATGTACTGGAATTTAAATCATTCTATATTAAGCACCAAGATATTTTATATTTGTTAAGGTTCAGAGAAGCTTTAAATTTATTCAGTAGCAGCTTTGAGCTTTAAGTTGGGACTGGCTCTCACATAAGATCACATTTTTTTCTTATTCGTTAGGATAGTAAAATCCATAATAATTCTCTTTTTCAGGACACATTTTACGTAATAGTTGGTCTGATACTATTGCATAAGAAGCGTATAAAAATTAGCACATTTTTAATAGCTTTTTATTTAATATGATAAAACAATGCGCCACTCTGTATAAAGCAAAAATAGAAAATGATGAAGGTGGTATAAGTTCGTCCTGTCATGCCCTGTATAGAGTTATTATTCTTACTTTTACGCTGAAGAATCCTTAAGCTGTATTTAATATGCAATTCTCATTACTGTATCCACCTCTATTATCTTTGGTAGAACAAATAGGTTGCCCATCCGCTCTAAAATTAGTTCTTGCTCGAGAATGCAGAGGAACCTTGATTACAGAGTTATTTGAATAGTTTTGTTCCCATTAAAAATGCAGTAACTGAAATTGTATTTGCAAAGTCCCAAGGCCCTATCCAGTAATTATTTACATGTGACTTAGCATTGTAAGGAGAAAATATATTTTCAGAAACCATTTTTAAACTTGCTTTTTTTAACAAACCACTATTGAGGTTCATTAGCCTCAACTGTACGACTATTTTATAATAACATTGACAGGTTTGGGACTGCAGATGATAGACAATAAAGTAAGTCGTTAAGCTACTTTTAGTCTTTCTTTACTATCACCTAAACAGCTTTTATACAACTATTCTAATAGAGTTTGTACCAACAAGCCTTCTGTAGTCATCCAAGCAGAATCCACAGTTCAATGTCTACCTTATTCATTTTTGGAAGATAATACGTCATATCCAAATAGGAGCTCTAAAATTATTTTTATTCGAACTTTGTAAGATCTAAAAATTGTTTAATCCCCTGTTATAAACCTCTTCCCTTGTCTTCGATCGTGGTTATAGTTTTTTGTTCGCTCTTTATGATCTTTTCCTAAAATTCTGCTACTCCAGTAAAGGGTTCTAGCCAAAAAATGACACTGGCACTGATATTTTAGTTAACCAGTTGCTTGAGGGACTGTTTCAAGTACCAGCCAGATCTGGACTTGTATACTTTATTTTGACATATCAAAGTTCAAAGATTAATAGCGTGTATTTCTGCTTGGAAGCTTTTGGATGTGTTACAGTAAAAATGATTGTTCCTTTTAAGCCTACCCTCAAGCTTACCATATCTTTCTAGTGCTGATTCTCTGTCGCAACATCTATTGCGTTCATTATTGACCACTTTATTTAGTAATGTTGTAGGAGAAAATTAAACTGCATTAACAATTCCTATATGTATTTCACTAGATCTCTTGGTTTAAATGTATTATTTAATGCGCAAGGACCAGCATTGCTTTCGTTACTATACTGCATTGCAAGACCCCATTAATTACTAGGCAGGAAAGTATTTGTAATTTAATTATCTTGTCCTATATACCGTTCTTTGCTCTATTTTAAATATAAATTGGACTAAAATAGAAATCAGTAACTATAAACAAGACCTAGCGCTTTTTATGGCCCCAAACACTTTCGAGCACACCTGGCATAATTTCTTCTACAGCTGGATTGATTCGTTGTTTCAACTCCTTCATGATACCTGATACATTTTAAATTTTATAAAGCTCGTTTAAAAAATATACATTGGGGCTCAGTTAGCCATTAATGCTTTGAACTCCCACGTGATCAACTCCAAGATGGTTTGGGAGTGCCTAGAGAATCTAAACGAACTAGGCAAGAACAACACTGTTACTCTCCCATGGGTTCCGGGACACACAGGACGAGGGTTATGAAATAGCAGACGTACTCGCAAAAAAGGGCTTGAAACACCATTTCTGAGACTAGAACCCTTCTGCGTAATAAGCACCAGTACAATACTTGACGAACTTGGAAAAGAAGTAAATAACAAAAGATCCCAATACTGATAGGACTACAAGGAATGAGGCCGGCCAAGACACTACTGGGAAACTATAACCAGAAGAGATCGGACTGCATCAACAAAAGTAAAACAATCTTAGAATACTAACGGGTATCCTAACAGGGCACTGCCGGTTGAGAAAGAAACTTGGATTACTAGAGGAAGAAGAATGCAGATTTTGCGAGGAAGAATATGGATAGAGGTTTCCTCTCTATCCACACTGCCGGTTGAGATGGCACCTAAAGAAACTCGGATTAGTAGAGGAAGAAGAATCCACATTCTCTCAGAATACGTAACCCTGCAAAATCCAAGGATACGATACCTTGGAGAATATGAAATAGAAGTGGGAAATCTACCTAACCTGAAGCCTACCGACATCCTAAACTTTTTGAAAGCAATAGGACTGGAGGAACTGCTCTAATCGTCGAGACATCCTTAACGAATGGACAGCAGAAGGGGGCACAATAGATCTTATAGGTCATAGTGTATCGACACCCCCATCAACAGATAAATAGATTAGTTGGGTAGGAGTAGAGCGTGCGGCATTGTACGGTCAATCCAGATATCGGGAAAAGTGTTATTTAGAACTCTCAGACAACGATAGTAAAATGAAGAACGGCTTTGTCTTGTTGGAATGCAACCGTATTTGAAATGTGTATCCTGGATTAACTAGTGATTCTACAATCAGCCCAAATGCGGTAGTTATGATTGTTCAAATTTGGACCGGTGCTTAGTCAGTAAAGAGAATATTTTACAATAAATTTTCGTTCCTAACTGTCTCTAGCAAATCTTACAACAGGGATCGCTTATTTTTTTAAATCTTCCTCAATATAAAGCGTGGTGTTTGCCACATAAAGCTGCTTGATGAGCCGACTGGTAGATGCGCTTACATATTCTGGATAATTTCTGATGTAACAGATGGCCTCCCAAATCACACTTTATCATTGAAACTCCCAGTTTTCTTAAATTTATTCACCAGGTTCTTTAGAGCTTCCCTGATGGGAGTTGATTTCTTTTAACTATCGTGTAAAATCATCCTGTTTCTGTGTATAGGTGATAAACAAGCAATATCTATAGAGTACACATTTTTAAATCAACTACAAACAAAATAAGATTTGTCGTTAAATCATAAAAAAGTTAAGTGATTTTATAGACATTCTCTACATTGCCGAAAGTTTATACTTACTATTTTTTGATGAAATATAAGGTATTTGAAATAAACCAGCAATTACAAAATTAAAATTACCTGACTCATGGCTTATTCATATCTTTTTGTGAAAAAAACTTTGGCAGAGTAAATGGTAAATAAAAAACAAATATACAACAACTTCCAATTTATTTCTGAAATTAATACAGTCTCCCAAATGAAAAACAAACATTTTTACTCTATTGTATTCTATTTAAACAAATATTCTGGTTTAGATTTGTTAACCCAGTTTCAGTAATTTTTGTTATGTGTACCAACACCGCAATATAATTGGAGTTTCAGTACGACGCAATATACAGGGCGTCCCAGAAGTACTTTTGGAAAATTCAGGGATGAATAGAAGTGGTAAAATTAACGTTATTGCTTCATATAACTTTTTTCCCTACGGGCCTTCATTTCCGAGATATGGGCCTCTAAATTTAAAGATTGAAAATCATTTTTTATTTATAACTTTCGTACCATAACCTCAAATTCAACCAAACTTTGGTAGGTTACAAATCGCATTAGTGTGCTTAAATTAGTTATTTAAGTTTGTCACAAAATCTTTTAGGAAGTCAGGAACAGACTATGCCCAAAGGTTAAGACCTCATAACTGTAAATAACATTAATGGATTCCTTAGATATTTTTATAACATAAAGATACTCTTGCTTCATGTCGATAAAGTTAACGGTTTAGGAGATTTTTGAACTTTAATGCAGTAAAGCAGGGTAAATAGCGCATCCATTTCGAGTAAACTGTGTCATTTTAATTATGAAAATGTACTTAAACAGAAAAATTAATAGAAAAATATTTCGCCACTACAAAATAGCAAATTAACTGACAGACGTTGGATGTCAAATGAATCCACAGCACACTATAAAATCAAATCGTATTAAACTTCAAACAATGACGCACTTTATAAAATGGTGGATCCTTGAATTTTCCAAAGGTAATTCTGGGACTCCCTGTATAAATGTACAAATGACCTTGTAAAAATCAACTTTACTAAAAATTCAATTTGGTAATTTAGTCTTAAGTAGTTTTCAAAAAATTGACACAAAAAACAATGACAAAAAGTTTTTAGGTTAAAGTCCCGACATGGTCGGGCTCCAAACCGCATCTGGACGTACGTAATTCAATACCTGTTGGGGCATATAGGCCAAGGAGTAGTTGTTGAAGTCCAGACGTTGGTGCAGTGTACGACATTTTTAATGTCTTTTTTCTTGGGAGCTTGTTTGATTTTATTTCACATCATTTGTGCAGTTTTGTTACTCCCAAGGTAACATTTTTGAAATTTTTTTGGTTCAAAAAATTTCACCTTCGTGACAAAAAACAAGAAGAAGATTATTTAAACGAGCAAGACACTATGAGTTACAGAGATGAATTAAAATATTATTTATACGCATTTCTAAGAAATATTAATTATATTTTTTATAGAAGTAACACAAAAATATTACTTCATCTTAAATCCATATATTATTAATGGAATGCCAGAAGGCAACGACAGTGGATCAGAAGTAAATATATTTTCTCTGACGTGCTTTTTGGCAATAAAGTCCCGCTGTCAAAAATTTTTCATTTTATTATTCGCGAAAGGTGAGCGAAAGAGTGCTGGTTGCATAATATCATTTAAAAAGTTACTTATATATCTCAGAGATATATCGTTGGAAGTGTTTTACTTTACATTCATAAGTGGGGGCGCGAAGGCACTATTTCATATCTGTTACCTACATCTGACGTTCGCACAGCGTGTTACATTTCAAAATACCATCTTTCATTCCATTCTTTCAGCATTTACATTTCAGCACGGCTTTCGTATTTTTTACATCTAGCTATGTATCAAAATGGCCTTAAGCTGAAAAAGATTCTCCGAAATTTGAAAGTTAACTTTTGTTCAAGTGAACATTTTATAGTCGCGCCAGATACAAAACTTCTATTGTGTTCATTTTTTATTGTTTATTTTGTCTAGACTTTTCGTATTTCGCATAGTTAAGCTTTCAAAATAACGTTCATTTTTAACTGGGACACACATAAAAATGAAATATTTTTTCTACAAAAAAAAAATTAATTACGCAAAACTAAATACTTTAGTTCTGTGATTTTTGTGAATTAAAGTAACCAAAATCGAAAACTGCACGTACTAACGTAGAAGCGTGATATTGCAGTAAGAACGTGCCCCAAGAAATTCGTCAAGATTCTAAGCTTAGTTATATCAAACCGTAATAAACTCGATGTATCCTAGGTATGTAGGTATAATCTCGTGGTCCAAAAGTCATGGAAAAACCATAATAAGTATTTACTTAGTAGAAATACTATTAGGAGTAGCGAATAAGGTATTGGGAATTTGCAGAATAATAAGAATTCGGGCTGCAGAAGTAGATTTGTATATCAGTAGCAAACATTTAGTAACGAGTAACACAAATTCGGCAGATCCAAATAACTGTAAGTAATCACTGGTTTCCCGCCAATAGTGTTACTAATCAAAGAAAGAATAATATGCAATGCAGAGGTAGAAGAGAAAGAATTGATTAGCAAAAACCAACCAAACAAAATGGCGGGAAATGTGGAACAATATCAAAAATACCTAATGGACCAGGTCTATGAGAAGAAATATAAATGTCTGGGTAAGTTACACCTTCAGGAGCACGGACTATTTTCCTACACAGTTCCTTACTGGCCATGATTCCTTCAGGACCTACACTCTCAGAATAGGGAAAACAAACGCAGAACACACTATTTTCGAATGTATACAGCAAACTCATAGACATAATTCTGGGAAATATGATACCTTCACAAATATAAAAGGGTACATTAAACAAATAATAGAATAGAATAGAATAAAAGAAGAAGAAGAAAGATTACATAGACAACAGCAAGAGATACAACAGTAGCAAACAGTCTCGCCCTGCGAAGTACCATCAACACCATGATGTTCCGTTGGAGGTGGGTTTAGTGAGGTATACCGGACCTGCACTGTCGGAGCTGGTGAGTCCCACACTCCCAGGGGAAGGCGGAACAAGTACCTGGTGGGACAAAGCCTGAAATAGCTGACATCTTAAAGAAGTGATCGCTAAAACTGCCTATTTGTGGGTAAAAGATAAATTATTCTTTAAAGAAGACATCGAAATGTTGGAATCTATCCCTTGTAGAAGATTATGTTGATAAGTAAAGACAAATTTTATCTACAAGTTGTTGTTCTTTGAACTTATTAAGTGACCGAGTAAATGATGACAAATATAAGAATATGTTGAACTAAGATATTGAGGAAAATAGGAATAAGTAAGTACGATAAACTGTAAATTCTCGAACAGAACCCAATGACAAAGAAATCTACTTACTAACTTAACTGCTTCCTCTTCTACCTTTCTCTGTAGAGGGTTGGGAGTAGAATTGGGTCTGCTAGTAACTTGGTAATCATTCAGTCTAGTCTTTTTTATCACCTTCCTGGTAAAATTGTTGTATTATATAAATCCAAAATATAAACTAACGACTACTAAATACCGAAAGAGGAACTTCATCGCTCATAAGTGACGTTACAAATAACTGTATAAGCAACTACGTTATGTCTAGAGTTACGAGACAAAGTAAGTAACCATACATTTTGAGATAATCAACAATAATAATTTACATTAAACCTAGTAATGATACTGAGTTAGCCCAACAATATTAATTTTAATATATTTATAATAAAAAAATTAATAATAGAATAAATATATTTTCCTTACTCGTATTTTGGGAATTCATCACGTATTATGGTTGCTTAACATTTTAGATTACGAAGTTATCGACCTTCTTTAAAATCTGATAAAAAAACAAGAATCGTAACTGTTTGGCTCCCTTAAGTCGTAACTTCTAAACTCGTAATCCCTTAGAATTTTCCCCAAAACAGATTTCTTTAAAACTATCAGTTCCGAGTTGCGATATTTATAGTTCGATATTGTATTCTGTTCTGGTTCGGCCGGTAATGGATTCCGGAAATCTAATTTTCCGTTTACCACAATATTAAATTTTATAGAATAATATTGATTGTGGTATACAAATATTTTTTTTTCCGATGCTTTGTCACCTATAGAGTACTGGAGTTCTTAGTTATTTTGGATAAAAAAAAGGTTTTTTGTAGAATATATTAATCAAATTCAACTGACAAATTAGTTTTTTTGTGTCGCTTCAAAAAAGTTGAGACCAATCCATTAAAGGGATAAATGTTAGCAATTTATTCACATATACAAGGTAAGTAACAAAAAGCATACCAGGAAGTTTTTTATGATTAAGTAAAAAGGTTTTAATTAATGGGATATATGGCGACAAAGTTAATTCTACAAAATTATTTTTTTTGTGTATTAAACAATTCAACCGGTGACACTTAGTCCTATCGGTCCATTGTATCTAGCCTATGTATAGTACTTGCAGCTTAAAAAACTAGACCAGTTAGTAGCCTAGATATACTGGCCAATGAATAATAATAATTTTTATTCAATGCGTCTAAGTACATTCATTACATAGGTATATAAAAATTTTTTTTACAAAAAATAAAGACAGAATTATTTTGTATAGTTAAAGACTAATATGTGGGGAGGCATCTAGAATTATTTGAAAAAGGGATAAAAAAACGTTTTCTCATAATTTACAGTTAGTAATTTGTGTTTAACCCAATCTTTTTTTTTTATTCAAGTTTTTTGACTATAGACTTGTCCATTAGCCTAACCAATTGTGTTTAAACCAATCAAAATTTTTATATAAATCTGATTCTGCATTATTTTTTAAACGGTCCCAATCAGTGTCGCTGAATAAAACGGCAGTATCATCTGCAAAATTAAATAATTGCCCACTTGAAGTTGATGTCAGAATATTATTAATGTATAATGTGAACAAAATTGGTCCTAAAACAGCCCCTTGTGGTAAACCGTAGTTAACTATTTTTTCTTTGCTAAATGCATTGTCTTTACCACTTATCTTCTATTTGATAAATAGTCAGCAAATAATTTTTTAGGTTCCCCACGAATACCTGCAGCATCCAAGGCCTCCAACATCTGTGTATGGCTCACAGTGTCGAAGGCTTTGGCAAGGTCAAGAAAAACGGTTTGTTAATTTTCAAGCATTTAGTTATTTCTGAAACAAGATTTCCTGTAGCATCATTTGTTGATAAATCTTCCACATCCTTGACTGCCACAAACGAAGAACTGCAAATCTTACTACAAAAAAACTATGTTAACTTTAAATACCTATAAAATCGTTAACTTTCTGAATTTATTATCTAAGACAGCGTTTTTCTTTAAATAAAAAAGAAGACATTACATAATGTTCCATGAGGTTTATCTATAACTTAACATATTGTTCGGGTTCATGAATAGTTCTAGCTCATCTTCAAAGTTATTGAATAACATATACACACGGTTAGGCTATGCAAATTTATAATTCGCCTCCAAGGGCCATGTAGTACGGAAGTATGCTGTTGGATTTTTAAGCAAATCATAAAAAGCAAAATATATGGGAAACATTTCTTGCCTATAAATTTGTGAAGGTTGCAAACGTGTCCTGTCTCTTGTTAAAGGTCCAAAAGTTTTACTAAATATATCGCCAAAGTGCAGGCCCGGATTGTGCCGTCGGTCGGCGCCGCCCAGATGGGCTGCTAGGCAGGGTCGTACAAACGTTTTAAATACAGAAATGTTTGACTGTTATAAATGAATCAAAAAGATAATATCGACAAAAGCATTGCATAACTCCATCAGTTTATGCAATATTTTTCCCGATATTTTCACTTTTAAAGTTAAAAAAATTGCGTTCTGTGTTGTTTTAAAGTTTTGCTCCAGTATAAATTAGATAGTGTGTAATACAATACTCTATATTATGCTTATAAATATGTGTTAACATTGTCAAGCGACCAGGTTTCCTATGAAAGGACTTTTTCAAAGTTGAAATTTGTTCTGAACAGACTAAGGAGTTGTCTTTTACAGGAACACTTTGATGCCTTACTCTTGATGTCGGTTGAAAAAGATAGAATAGAATAGTTTATTGTCTATAATCAGTACATTTACATATATAGATACATTTATATAAAGTCAACAGTTAATGAAAATAAGTGACATACAAAAGGCAAAACCTATATACCTATGAAAGTTCAAAACTTAATAAAGGATAAATCTAGATTTGAAGTCATGGTCATCTAAGTGAAGTTTTATTGTTCTACCCTTTGAACAAGAAAATCTCCAGAAAATCAATGAGTGTGCCGAAATACTATTTTGATGTTTTATGATTTGATAATATTGAATATTAAGTTCATGTTACAATACTGTATAATCAAGAATAACTTTTTGTCGAAAAACCCTTAATAAAATAGTTTCCCATATGGTGCGTACTTTAAGTATGACACTGTATACCGCTCACCTGTCGTGCGGAAAGGGTACGGAAAAAGCGGTCACCCTTTTTTGTGTTCAAAACGAGATTCATAAATGGAGATTCCGGTCTTCCATACCACCTAATGAGGTTCCGAATGAGGCGCATTAGCATTAGTACTTTGGGGATGACACTGTACATAGTATATATAGTATAGTACTTTTCACTCCAACATACCTCCACGCATGCATGTCTCCATAATCTGTCACTTTTTCACGTGTCGACCTTGTATGCGCCGTAGCCCAAAATCCTGACTGTAGATTTTTTTGTGCCCATTAGCTTTTTTGTTCAGGATGTTGGGAACTACCTTTTGATATAAAAAGTGCGGGGTCCTTTAAACAATTTGGATTTCTTTTAAATGATAGGATAAGAGAGCAACAAATACAATTAATATATAACTGTGAAAGTTAAAAGTAATAAAATTAAACAATTCAAAAATTATTTAGATATTACATAAGAGAGATACAAAATTCAAAATAGCATCCTAACCTTGCAAGTCGAAAAATTATTAAAAATAGACAATTTGAAATTATTTAATAATAAAGAGAGATACAAAATGCAAAATAACATACATAACAACTGTGCAAGTTTAAATTATAATAAAAATAGACAATTTCAAATTATTAATATAAAATTAAACATTTTTACATTATTTAAATTAGAAAAGATTAACCATACACATACATACACAGGAACTCACACCTAAAGAAGTGGACGAGTGTGCAATACATCAACATCAATCAAGTATTCGTGGATCATTGCGTATAAGATCATAGTACTCATCCTCCGAATAAAAACAATTGTTCTGAAAGAATGTGTTACAGGTTTAAATCAAGTATTAGTAATCTTAAGAACCTAATATTTACTTACTTTAGGAATTTCAAAAGAGTTCAGATATTTTAACTGTTTATTAATTTAAGTTAACCTTATTCATTTGTTCATTTTAGTGACCTTTGCTCTTCTTCTCTTATATTTTGGTAGATTTTACAATTAAGGTTATTTAGGTATGCCTACACCTGGTTAAAATGCCTACTATGGTCAGATATTTATGTTCACCAATAAACTTCCACTCTCTGCTACTCGATTCATCAACAGCTTGGATACCGCCAATATAACTGTTGCTGTTGTCTTCCAAGTAAGAACTTTCCAATTTCTAATACCTAGTTCCTTCGTGCATTTGGACAATCACTGCCTGATATCCTACAAGACGTTAGTCATTGAAATAGTTAACATATACATATTATATATATCATTTACAAGATATTTAGATTCTGTTGCATTAAGTAATTACTACTATAATTATCCACATAAATCTACTTAAATAGTTACTATATATACGCCTGTGAACCTTAATAGCTACGGGGGGGGGGGAATTTAAATTAGGTTTTCTCTACAAATCTGAGGGTTTATAATTATTGTTATTGGCTGCTACTAACTGTATTAAATAACTTAAACTTACCTTGTGATTATTATTTACTATTGTGGTCACTCACCAGCATAAAACTAAGCAAATAAGTGAATTTATGATCCACGCCACTCTCCGAAATATAGTGGTACTATAATCTTTTGAGCTATCAGCAAATTGGAAAATAATTATATAAATTATATTAGTAAATTGTACTTTAATTTCTTCATGAACTTAAATATATTCAAAGATTTTATTTCCATGGGTAGAACATTATATAATTTAACATCAATCGAGTTTTTCTTTGACTTGGAGAGTCTGAATTTCTGTTCCCTAATCAGATTAGCAGCTCTTGTTTGATAGGCATATACATCTGAGTTACGAATTAAATTGTACTTAGACTTATGAATCTCAACTAGAGTGTTGTAAATAAATAACGAAGGAAACGTCATTATTTTATGATATACAAATAATGGAAGACTATATTGGGCCCCTGATATTATTCTAATAGCTTTTTTCTGATGGCGAAAAATCATATCTACTTCAGAAGCTTTACCCCAAAGCAGGATACCAGAAGAAATATGAGAATGAAATAGTGCAAAGTAGGTCATAAGGCAGAGGACAACCTTTTTCCGAGATTAAGATGTGAACAGACCAATTCAATCTGTTGTCTAAGTCAAAACCAAGGATTTTTTCAGTTTCTTGCTCAGGTAGAGGGGCCTTAGTTGTAATAGTCATGTATTGAGATTTGTCTTTGTTCAGCTTTAGTTTTTTGGCAGTAAACCACTCTTCAGCCTTCCTTTCCACCATATTTAAGTTATCCTGGAGACTACTGTGGGTATCACTAAAATAAATGAAGGATGTATCATCAGCAAAATGAATGGTTTGATGTGGACTCATGAAACAATGTAGGTCATTAATGTAAATTATGAATAATAGCGGCCCCAAGACAGAGCCTTGAGGTACACCAAATCTAATTTTACTCCAACTTGAAGTAGAATGGCGATATGAAACTGACTGATAACGATTTGCAAGATAAGATTGAAAGAGTTTCAAAACAGGGCCCCTAATCCCATAATAGGATAACTTTTGCAGCAGTATGTGATGACAGACACAGTCGAAGGTCACACAAGGTTAAACCCACTAAATGTCCTTTCTCCAGCCCATCAACTATCTCCCCAACACACTCCGAACAGCAACAGAAGTAGAACAACGAGGACGGAAACCATATTTCCCTTTAAATAAAATTTTATTTTTTTCAAAATATGCAATTAATTGTTTTTTTAATAATTTTTCAATTATTTTGGCGAAAGCAGAAAGTATCGAAATTGGACGGTAGTTATCAATTCCACTTTTATCCCCCTTCTTGTGTAAAGGAATCACTTTGGCAAGTTTAAATATGTCTGAAAAAATACCTGAGACAAAGATATCATTAATTAACTGGGTAAAAAAGTCAATAAAGATATCATATGTTTGTTTAATAATTTTGGAATTAATATCATGAGAATCTGTACATGGTGACTTTTTCAAAGAGAGAATAGTTTCTTCAACATCAATAATAGTAACAGGACTTAAAAAGAAGGAAGAAGACGGAGCAGGGGGAATTTTTTAAAGACAAGAAGTTGTCCAACCGGACCATTTGGCAGCTCTTTTATAATATTTTTTGCCACTGCAGAGGAGTTAAATTCACTTGATGATAGGGTATTGACTATTTCAACCCTAGTATTACTAGTATTCCTACTAGAGTTTATTATATTCCAGCAAACCTTAGCTTTATTATCCGAATCTGTGATATAATTATCGTTAACACATTTTTTGCCGTTAATGTCATCAGTTGATTTCGTAGCATTACATCTAAACTGAAGCTCAGATAGGAAGGTTCTGAGATCACTAGTGAACCATTTCACATAAGGTTTATTTTTAGGCTGTTTAACCTTTTTTACGGGAAAATTATGTTCAATTAGATTCTTGAAGGTATTGACTAGGAAGGAACTAAGATGGTTAATATCAGTATAAACATGAGATATCATTGTAGATATAGACACGGACGATATTATAAATGATTTAGCGACTAAAAGCCAATCTTTTAAAAAGTTGTTGAATATGTTTCTCGACCACATAGGAAAGTAACAGATATCGCACTCTCTACTCCGACGGAAGGTGGTACTTTCCGCACGTTTGTATTATTATTAGATTTTTAATCCTGTATAAATTTTGTCATTTTTGTAAAAAAAATAACAAAGTCCGGAATCGAACCAAGGTCTTCTCTTGTAGGAATTTTTAACAATAAAAAATTATTAAAAATTAAAAGTATCTTGTGATCTTTTAAGTATTTTTGCACTGAAAACTGATTAATTATTAAAACTAAAGAAGTCCCTTGAAATCGTTCGCATCAGCCTCTTTTCGATTTAATTTCTTGCACACATGTCAAATAAAACAGCGATATTTCTTCTATTTTCAGTAGTAATACTATAAGTACTTCAAAATAATCAGGTTATACATCGATAACTTGTTGCATAATTACAAAGAGTGTCAGTTTGGCAGTTTAAATAATCCGACCGCGACCGTTATTGTTTTGTTTTCAAATAAATATTAATTATCAATATTTGTATTTATTCTACTACAAAAGTGATTGTAAATAAAACAGCATTATTTATAATATAAACAAAACTAAACTAAATACACAAATAAAACAAATAAAACATTTCACAATATTTAGTAAAATTATCACGTGGTCGTAGGAAAAATAGTGTATATTACTTGTGCGAAAGTGATTTTTTACACTCGTGGGATTGTCTCACTCGGCTTACGCCTCGTGTGAAAAGTATCATTTTGCGCACTCGTTATATAATATACTATATCGGCGTAGTCTGTAGACTAATGATAATTGATCCATTTTGGGCTGACAGTTGTTTGACAGCTTTGTATTTAAATAAAACTGTAAGTATCAAAACTGTCAGTCAAAAGTGATCAATTATTTGATTTTAATTTGCAGACTTTCAGGGTATACCTCCTATTATAATATTTTTAAAAACTGTGTCTATAGCGAAAAATAGTTGTAGATTATGCTAAGAAGGGTCGGTTTATAGTAACCAGGGCCGAAAATTTCGCCCAATCCGAACCTGCCAAAGAGCAATCTACGGGAACGGATAATAATAATTTGACCTTCATTTAAAAGCATAGTAGCCTAGATTGGCTTGACAAGACAACTTTATTGAAATTTTTTGAATTAAATTTTTCCTTAATAAAACAAAAAAATACATACAATTATTTGTTTGCGCAAAAACCGTTTTAGAACAAAGCCACAAACAGCTTTTAAAAACTTCTTTCTTAAAATGAACAATACAGCAGGGATATCACTTTTCAAAAAGCCATTTTCGCAGCAACCATAAATATGCATTTTCCTCTAATGTCTCTCTTTAATTGAAATGTTTCGCTTTTTGTTTCTTCGCGCATTTCAATAACCATTTGTCGATGTAAATGTATGCGAGAACGCTGGAAGTGGTGCTGTTATCTATTCTGAAGGGTTTGAATATAAAGTGAGTTCATTGTTTTTAAAACTGCACATGTTGGGGAAGTTGTTTTAAAGTTTATATATATTATGAGGAAGTTGTACCGGTTACTGCAGTCCCTACTTATAATATTTAAGCTCCCAGGTCTGTCTGGAAAAATAAAAATAATTAAGTGATGTATTTAATAAATCCGGAAGGTTATCCCACGTCTCAAATGTGGTCCAAAGTTTTAAGTAATAAAACACAAAGTCATGTACCACAAAAATTATTATATTTACAAGCCATCATCTTTTTCATAATTTTTTGGGCCTGATGATGGCCTGTTAGCCGAAACTAGTCGCCGGTAACCCTTAATATATTTGTGTGGAACTTACTTGACTTTGTATCTTGTTTTAAATTTATTTGATACAATCACTTATACCGATTCTGTTTGTTCTTTCTATAAAACTTCCAAACAAAGAAAAATTTACTTTACTTCGATACTTGTTTATTTAATATTTATAAACTGCTTCCACAAGACCATTTTTTTCTCTTTATTTAGAACTAGTGACTCCTTGCAATTATTACAAAAAAATCATTTCTGTTTGTATGACAATATTTTAATGAACTTTAAGATCCAAGAAAATCATAGGTGATGTAATAAAAATAGGGTAGAAAAAAACTGTAAAAAACCTGCAAAACAATACGCTAAAAGAAACAAGTCTTAGAATTAGGTAAATTAGTGTTCTGGTAGCTGCAGACTCTATTGGGAAAAGAAAAGCAACATCAATCCAACAAACTGTACAACTGTCAGAAAATCAAGTAACTTTTGAACCTGAAAAAGTTACTTTACGTATAAAAGCTCCCCGACCCAAGAGCAGCACACCAATTACGTAAATATTAGAAACAGGGTAAACTCTGGAATAAAAATAATAAAACCAGAATATTCCATAACCTTTCAATATTATTAGTATATTACGTAACAAATGTGGAAAGTGACCAATTACGCACGAGTGCGGAAACGTAACGAGTGCAAGAAATGCACTTTCCAACGAGTTATGTACACTATTTTTCCTACGACCCCAACATTTTTAATATTCTAATTTTATTTTTTTATAAAATATTAATCATTGGGTATATTAATTTTAGGATTTAAAATAAAATTTTAAAAATAATATTTTATTGTGCTTTTAAGAAAATTCTAACATGTTTACTAACTTAATTATCTTCAGAAAAAGAAGCTTTAATGCCTTGCATATTTCTTCACTCCATGAATTAGTTGTATGAATAGGTGTACCTACCTTTCTTTTGATTTTTGTGGCAGCAGCTTTAAGCAGGTAATTTTAGCCGCCACCGATATTTCAGTAGGAGTAAATTCCATCAAAAATTCATCACTTTCTATTTTCACTACTAATTATTCATAACGATTGACAGGACTTTGACAGACGCTATGCGTAAAAGTAAAATATATCTTACGACCGAGTGATATTTCAAATTCAAATTCAAATTCAATTGTTGGTCCATAATATAACATTTAGAGCCACATATGGCCATTGGACAGGTCAACAATTTACATATTCAATACAACAATAGAAGTGTCTATACAACAATAAAAAAGAATAAAAACTATTCAAGGAGAAGACATAGTTCTAGTTTTTAAAATGATCATAAAACTCTTCCAAAGTATAAGGAGTTATATCAAGCAGTATTCGATTTACCTTCCTCTTAAAAAGATTAAGGGAAGTAATGTTTTTCAAATCAGTGGGTAAAGCATTATAAAGACGGGATCCTTGATGATTAAATGACTTTGCTGAAAGTCCTACAGTTTGAATATAGATTTCACCTTTATTTCTCGTATTATAATTATGTACAGCTGATATTGTCATTAGGTTTTCTTTATTTTTGTGAATATGTATCAGCAATTGCTGAATATATATTGCTTAAATAAAGCTCTCCACGAAAATGTTGGTGTTTTATTTGCAAGAGCCCTTAGTATTCGTTTTTGAGCTAAAAAGACATCGTGGCTACTAGTAGAACATCCCCAAATTGTTATTCCATACAATAGTTTGGATTGGACTTGACCAAAATAGAATGTTAGAAGCCCCTCTTCATTAAGAACCCCTCTTAGTATTCTAATCTGATAACACATAGAGTTCAGTGATTTTGTCATTTTAATACATTGCGAGTTGTAAGTCATATTACTGTCCATACTAATTCCTAAAAATGTAAAAGAATCTGTTTGTTCAATAGATTCATTATTTATTATTACGTCATACGAGGGTAAGTTTGATTTCCACTGAGTGTGGAAGGTCATATAATTAGTTTTACTGGGGTTTATATATAATGAGTTGTAGTTAAGCCAACTTAATAGTGTGTTGCATACTGAATTTAAATTGGATTGAATATTTAACTGAGATTTGTCTATAATAAGAAGAGTTGCATCATCTGCATATAAACAAGTAAGACATTGTGAAAGGTTTTTAGGTTAATCATTTAGGTAGAGAGTGAATAATAATGGACCCAAGATTGAACCCTGTGGAACTTCAGTATTATTCAGTAGCCATGATGAATAATTCTTCGTTGAGTTTTGGCCATTTGTGGGCTTATTTTTACAGCCTGTGGACGATCAGATAGATATGATGAATGTTTATTTTTCAATTTTTTTTTAATATTATTTCTTCATCTGTTATAGGTTTTAAAAATAAGATATTTTTCAGATGGTCATATTTACCATTAAAACTATGAGAATGAGTTATTTTTTTTATTATGTCAATTGGACTTTGTATAAAATAATTATTAAAACCGTCACAAATGAGTTCAAGTTTATTAGTTAGTTGATTATTTATATTCATGTACGATATATGAGATTTGTTAGTACTTTTGCCAGTAATTTGTGATATAACATTTCAAGTAGTTTTATTAATGTTCTGAGAGTTTTCTAATTTATTTTGATAATATTTAGACTTAGTATTCTGTACAAATTTTTTATGTAGGTTTTTTTCCACATTGTAGGTTTCTCTAAACTGTGGATTGCTTCTTCTTTTTAACTTTAACGGGACTCGTATGATATTTGTCACTTTCGAAGTGTCAAAACAATTCGGAAATTGCCATTTTCATAGGTGGTCGTATGAAAAATATTTTTTCTACAACTGCTATGAAAAGTAGAGAATTTCTCATAGCTTACTTAATTTCAAAACCATGTATTGCTCACACCGCGCGGGAATACTTTTCCTCGCGGCACTTTGCCCACACCACCTACATTTATATGGAGAATCAACAAAAATCGACAAAAACTTAGTAGGCTGCTGTTCAGCTTTAAATAGTTGTCACAACTGTCAGATTATAGAAGTTTTTTAAATTCTTAAACTAGTTTTCATTCGTGCTTTGATAAAAATAGCAATTTCCATTAAATATTATTTTAATAATAAATAGATAATATGGGTACTGACAGTAGTGACGATTTTGATAATACTCCGCCAGAGATATTGGAAAGAGCCGCAAAAGTAACGTTAGATTTGTTGCCGGTAATTTCAAGAAAAAAGTTTGAATTGGCATACGAAAAATTTATGGAATGGGGAAGAAATACAAAAATAAAATAAAAAAAATTATTTAACTGTTAAGAGGTAGGATACTTTCATGTTATTTTAGTTTTGCTAACCATAAAAATAAATATTAAGTTACATTACTTGTATTCTTTAAATATGGACAGTTGTAGAAAAAGTATAGTGTGCAACACGTGGGGAAAGTACTTTTCTCACTTGTGTGTTTGCGGCACGAGCCTGAAGGACAAACTTTCACACTCGTGAGAAAAGGTGAACTTTCCCCACTTGTTGCACAATATACTATTTTATTCATAACTTTTAGTGGAGTGCCGTTAGCCGTAAAAAGTCAAAAATCTCGGACGAGAATGACAGTGAATATATTTTCATGGGGTTTTTTGACATTTGCGTTTTTGGTGAATTACCAAACATGATTTCCCTGTGCTGAACACGAAGATACCAAACAAAATAGTTTTCCGAACAGACAGTTCCTTGATGATCGTGGTAATTTCGCGCTATTATTTTTTTCAATATACCTTACGTAATTAATTTATTAAAATATATTCATTGTTTTAATTCATTCCCTGGCGTTAGTAAAACAGGCTTCTTATTATTATATACTTAAATTTATATATCTAATCACCATATAACACGAAAATAACCCATTCTTAAATTTTTCGTTCAAAAATGAGTATATTTTACCACCACAAAAGTCTCGCGTGGAGTAAAATATGAGGGTAGCACACTGCCTGAGATCATGAAAATGCGACCTATATAGATATCAATTTCCGCATTAGAAATATCCATTTTTATCAGGATTGACATCTGTATAAGTCATAAATTTTCAAATCATAGGTCCAGAGTATTCCATTGGAGTAAGGGGATGGAGATAAATGTTTAAAATGGATGAAATGAAGCAGGTCCGAACTGTGCTTTCCAACCATTCTAAAATATGATAAATGGTTACAATCAGGATATATACTTCTGATATAACTGTTTAAAGTTGGTGTCATTCTCTTTACCTTTATGTCTGGAGGTTTCTGGATCCTTTTTTGAAATAAGTGGACTTTATTACCTTTACTAATTTTGTTAATTTATTAAGATACTCTGGTTATTATTTCTGAAAATATATAACGTTTATAAAAATTATTCATCCTGGTAATGTAATATATCACACCTGACTTTTAGTGTGTTCGTAGATTATTTGGCTGGGAAAATGTGGATGGAGGTAGTGAGTTTTCCTTAGGATTGTTCTCACGGTTGCAAGTATGGTATGTTGGAGTTTATTCGGAATGGTAGAGCAGGCGATGGATTAGTATTCCAAATTTAGACTCATGAAAAATTGTATAAGCTCGCTTTCTCATATTGTTTTGTATGGCTTCTACGGAGACAGTCCGATAGGCAGAGCCAACACGCAATACAGCCTTTCTCTGGACACTTTCCATGATCTTTTTATACTTGTTTTGGGCAAGGATTTCTTCCCATAATGGTGCTCCGTACAGCAGGATAAAGTGAACTACCTCAGCTTCCTTTTCAAGAACGAGGGACCTTCTATATTTGGCATTATTTTTGAGTTTTACTAGTTTAATTTCATCTTTTTTTGCTGTTCTTTTAATGTGTTCGTCAAAATGTGAATTAAATCCTAGCGTTATACCTAAGTATTTTACATTTGCCGTTGGTGTTATCAGGTTTCGCTTGAACTCAAAATTCGTCCTTTGTCTTTGGGCTTTCCATCTATGTCCCTTGATGACAATGGCTTCTGTTTTTTGGGCCGCTAATTCCAGCTCATTGGCTCTCATCCATTCATCAATTCTTATCAGCGAAGTCTCTACTCTGTGTCTTAGTTCCTCTGTATCGCTTGCTTTTACCAGTCTGATATCTCTATTTTTTCTAATTCGCGTATTATATTGCTCCATCCTGCTGTATTGAATGTCTAACATTACAATCATTGCCCATTTGCCTGATTTATGTACTTCCTCTAGGAGTTTCTCTACGGCCTGTACAGTTGATCGCCCTTTCTTGAAGCCAAATTGTTTATCTGATTATCTAGTTCTTCTATGAGTCTATTTTTTATTAGGCTCTCATACAATTTGCTGATTATATTTAATAGGCATATGGGCCTGTATTTTATCTCGTCCCCCACGTTTTTCTGCGGTTTGGGTATCAGAACCAATTTTCCTACTTTCCAGGCATTTGGAAAATCCTGTTTTATCAGCAGATTATTCATAGTTTTTACTAGATCGTTTATAGCTAACTTTGCTACTTCCCTTTTCTGTTCCAGGCTTAAGTTTGTGGGTGAGCTTCGTACAAAGTGTCCCATAGCGATTTTAAATCCTTGGCCCCATACATCATTATCAAGATCCTTGCATACTTCTTGCCATGTTTCTTTTTTTGCTATATTTATTGCCTTCCGAAGTGCCTTCTTCGTTACTTTGTATTCTTCTCTTTTATTATTTATATCTTCAGTGATATTTTCTTTGTTGGCCTTCCTTAGTATTTCCCTTCGTAGCTTTTGGTACTTTTTCCTTTCTGACCAAACATCCACCGTCCACCAATATGTCACTGTTTTGCAAGTTCCTTTACCTACTCGTTCAATTATCTAATCCAGAATTTTTTGATCCAATTTTTGTCTATATTCTTCTTTTCTGTTCTCCATATATCTTTCAGGCTCTTGTATTTTTCCTAAGGTATGCTTCTACTTCCTCATTCCAGTTAATTTATTTATTATTGTTATTTAGCTATATCCATTACTCTATGTCCCACTTATTATTTTTATTTTCCCCCTTTCTCAATCAATTTTATATCCCTTCTTGATATGTCCTATCTGTTTTATTCTAATTAAAATTTATTAATCCGAACTCTAGTTGAATTTGAATGTCCCACTAATTCTTATTTGAAGAACATGCACTCACGTATCACAATCTCCAAACATTTTGTTTGATATTAATCCAGAACGTTCTAGATATTTCAAATCCGACCCTGATATCGGTAAAAGTTGTATCGTGTTGGTTTAGGCTTCGAAATGACAAAACAAGAGGACATTAGGGACTTCACCAAAGATGAGGGATGAATATAAAGTTGTCCATTTGAGCCGTCAATTAGTCCAGAAACTTATGCCTTAGGTTATTTAATGGCAACCTAAAACTTTGAATAATATTTAAGGTAAATACTGAGCGTTAAATATTTTATTAGAATTAGATAAAATGAATTCATTTTAAACGCACAGCCAGTAATAACTCAAGTAATTAAACCCAAATAATGTCAACCTTCTAGGGAAATGCATTATAATTTTGGAAATGTTGTTTACGAGGGGTACAAAAAAATTACGGAACTCACTATAAAAATTGCAATCCCTGAGATAATTAAAAACAAAATATTCTAAACAAAAGAGTAGTATAAAAATTTATTAAATAACATAAAATAACACAATAAAATAAACTATTCTATTTCAATATACTATGTTAATGAAAATGAAATTAATGAAAATTTTGAAACTTTATCGAAAATTTGGTTGCTGTTTATAATATTCTAATATAAATTCAATGAAAAAGAAGCTGCGGTTGTCCATTTTGTATTATTGAATTAAAAGTTTATATAATAAATATATGAATTCCAATGTATTGGAGTAATTTGTGACTTAAAACTATATCTATTCATCTCTTCCTCATTAGTGGTGCAATAATTAGGTTAAAAACGATATTGAGATATGTTGAAAATTTCAGTTATACAGGGTGCGCCAATTATTTCCACTCGATCTCTAGCACCGAAACTAAAAGAGATATCAACAAGATTTTTTGTAGGGGTAGACAGTGTCACTCGGACTACAATTTTAAAATATTTTGATGTATAGAGGGTGGCTGATTTTTGTGGAATGAAAATTAATTTGGTTTTTTTAAATTGAACACCCTGTATACGATTATGTCTTCTGATTCTACTTAATATTAGATTTACGGTAGTTTTTTGTATTTGTAAATCCGACGCGGCGTTGACAAGTTATTCCTATTTTAAGCAGATTTAATGAAAAAACAGCACAGCACAAAAATATTAGCACAAAAACCACATTTTTTAAAAAATTCCTCAAAAAAGCTACTATGATGTAAATGAAACATGCACCTATCACAATAATCACACAACATCTTCACCTGTTGCACAGGGTGTTTGCCGATGGCGTGCCAATAGTCTAGTTTTCAAATGACTTAATTTTTTCAAATGGGACACACTGTATATTTTTCTTCAGTTAGAAGCTCTCCCTAATACGCATTAAAAAAATATAGGGTTTTGCACATCTAACTTTACTATTTACTTTAATAATTGACGTTAAGTGACAAACAACATATTTTACACAATTTTTAATAAGAAATCAAGTTACCTATGAAAATATATTTTGTTATGGCATTAATTGTCAACATAAAATTTTGTATTGTATCACGTCTACTATATTTAATCGGTATTGCGTATAAAAAATGGATTTTAATAAGAATTATAGTGTTCAAGAAAATATTGATATGATATGGATACTGGGTGAATGTCAAAAAAATGCGTTTCTTGCTAGTAGGGTCTATCATCAAAGATACCCAGAAAGACGTCATCCACAAAAGGATACTTTTGAGAATTTAAAGAATAGATTTGATAGAACAGGAACCGTCAAATATGAAAAACATCCACGTGAAACTACAGCTGTTACTATTGACAACGAATATAAGGTAATGATCAGTATAGTTGAAGGTCCCAATATAAGCACAAGGCAATTAAGCAATCAGTTAGATATTTCCAATACCACAATTAGACGCATAATAAAAAAGAATAAATATCACTCTTATCATATCCAGCTTCGCCAAGAATTTTTACCACGTGATTTCGCGCGTAGAGTGGAATACTGTAGATGGTTAATAAACAAGATAAATACAGAGCGTAACTTTTTAAACAAAGTTTTATTCTCCAACGAAGCCACGTTTCATAAGAACGGTTGTATAAATAGACACAACTTCCATTATTATTCGGACCACAATGAACATTTATTTAGAACCACATCACAGTATCGATGGTCTTTGAATGTGTGGGCGGGAATAATAGGTGATTATGTAATTGGTCCCTATTTCTTTGATGACTGTAAATAAAGCTATATTATTAGATTTTTTAGAACATGATTTTCGCAACTTATTGCAAAATGTGCCTCAAAATTATCGCAACGGAATGTGGTTTCAATTAGATGGTGCCACACCACATTACCTATTAGATGTTCGCAATTGGTTAAATAGGGAATTTCAGGATCGTTGGATAGGAAGGGGAGGACCTATAAATTGGCCTGCTAGATCGCCTTGCCTTACACCTTGCGATTTTTTCTTGTAGGGTTTTATTAAAAATATTGTTTACAAAGAAGAGGTTACCACAAAAGAAAATATGAAAGAAAGAATTATTGCAGCATTTAGACAGGTGACCCCTGCAATGCTAAGAGATGTGCGAAAATCAATGAAAAAAAGGGCAAGAAAATGTATAAATGAAAATGGAAGACATTTTTAACACCAACTATAAATTTTAACTTTCACTATTGTAGTTTTCTTACGATTAAACTTTGTAAAATTTTGTACTTATTAAAAATTGTGTAAAATATGTTGTTTGTCACTTAACGTCAATTATTAAAGTAAATAGTAAAGTTAGATGTATTTTTTAAATGCGTATTAGGGAGAGCTTCTAACTGAAGAAAAATATACAGGGTGTTCCATTTGAAAAAATTAAGTTATTGCCATTTAAAAACTAGACTATTGGCACGCCATCGGCAAACACCCTGTGCAACAGGTGAAGATGTTGTGTGATTATTGTGATAGGTGCATGTTTCATTTACATCATAGTAGCTTTTTTGAGGAATTTTTTAAAAAATGTGGTTTTTGTGCTAATATTTCTGAAGTGCTGAACGCCGCGTCGGATTTACAAATACAAAAAACTACCGTAAATCTAATATTAAGTAGAATCAGAAGACATAATCGTATACAGGGTGTTCAATTTAAAAAAACCAAATTAATTTTCATTCCACAAAAATTAGCCACCCTGTATACATCAAATTATTTTAAAATTGTAGTCCGAGTGACACTGTCTACCCCTACAAAAAATCTTGTTGATATCTCTTTTAGTTTCGGTGCTAGAGATCGAGTGGAAATAATTGGCGCACCCTGTATTACACTTTTAAACCCTTAACTTTGTGGTATTTCTAAAAAGTAAGAATTTTCAGCATCCTCTTTTGTATAAATTCATATTTTCATCTTATTATAATACATTAAAAATTAAATCCTTAAAATAAACTAAGAAATATTATTCGTTAAAATGCAACGTTCACCGTAATGCGAACAAAATAGCCCTAAGCTTTCCGTCTAAAGTTTGATGTTTATTTCTTTATACCTATCTGGAATATTCCAATTTTCCAGTAAACAGGCACTCATCAAAGAAGACACGTACAAAACGGATAACAATATCTGCTACGATAGACTTCAATGTACATATTCCCAGTATGTCTGAATCATTTTGCATTATTTTCACATTGCAACTCTTAATATTCATATCCAGCACTCGAAAACTCCAACAAATGTTTAAACCATAGAAAACTTAGTCGGTAGAAACTTGGAAGAAGTTTTGTGTATACAACTTTTAAGCTTTATGTAATTTCATATATGATGTTTAAGTAAATCTCAAAGGATAGTTTCTAAAATTTCTCGGTAAAAGCATTTTAAGAAATTATGTAACGTAATATGTTAAATTTTACGATTTTTAGAGACCAGATAATTGTATTACTATACATCGTAGAGTTGAAAATCAGAAGATGAATATAAAACAACCTTCAACAAACGTTATTCTCCATCTAAGCAACCAATAGATGTCATATTTTTTTAAGATTATCAAGTGTTCTGTTTCTATAGCTTTTTTGTGTTTACGAATTTTAAAATTCTGACTTCAGATTTTGATAGAGCATCAAAAAGAAAGCTCGAGAAGAAAATTTTGAAGTTTAAAATGATATTGAATTTAAAGTAGACACATAGTGAATGACGATTTTGGTAAAAGTGAGTAGACTGTGGCTGTGTTGATTAGAATAAGAACTATCAATCTAAAATTTTATTAATACTTTGATTACAATTTGTTCGGTCCATGGCAATGCTAGAAGAGCGTTATCAACTGGTTTATTATAGATTTTGTTATGTAATTTTGATAACGACTTTCGAACTGAAAGTCGAAACGTCAAATTAAAGCCTTTTTTCACTCAAATAAGTGGTTTTATTTCAAATAGAAGAGTAATAGAACCAGTATATGCTTTTTTATGTTTATTTGTTAAGGGCCTGTAAGTGGAAATAATTCCGAACGGCCATTCCTGCAACAATATGTCATTTTATTCGTTTATATAATAGTTAGGAAGGGTTCTACGTAAAAACTGACTAGGAAAATTAAAATTCCACTTAACTTCACCCTCAAACACGTATTTTCCAGAAAAGTAAATTGAAAACCGCTGCTTCAGTAGAGAGTAGCTCTAAAGTTCACGGAGTGGACAGGATAATATGAAATTGGAATTCAATACAGAAAAATAGGTGAGAAAATATCTAAAATCATGCCCAGAACACAATTTTTTTAATGCAAACTAAGCTCAAGAGGAGACATTCCCAACAAATTATCAAAGACCCTCAAGGGAATTCCAGCAAGTAGAAGATTAAAACGGTTTATCGTTAGTGACTTACCAACAAGATTTTAAATTTATATTGAAAATTAACGTGCAAATTTCCTAGTGACAAATAATTTTAGATCTAATATAAAATGTTATGAGTATGATCATTAGGGTGGGACTAAAAAACCTTTTTTTATTTAGAAGTCGTAATAGCGCGGAAAACTTGCGAATTATATAGACGAAAAAAAAGAAAAAAAATCAAAATCGGTTGACATCTTCCGATCGCGCAAAGGCTCTAAAGTTTGACAAAATATAAAAAAACTTTATTATTATTTTTTTAAATTTTTGAATTAGATGTTTTCGTAATGTAATACTTTGTAACGTCTTCAAATAGAGACTAAAAACATTGTGTTTTAATTTGGTTTAGATCAGTTGATATCTTCCGGTCGCGCATAAGCCCAAAAATTTTCCAAAATATTGAAAATTTCACATTTTTACGCATTTTTGGTATAATTTTTCAATGCAATAGAATAACAGTACCTGAAAAAAGATAGTTATTACATGATGGATGATAAAGTAACAACGGGCATGCTACTTTTCGACTTGCTCTATATTTAAGTTACAGTATAGTTCTTAACAATAATTTTACTTTTATAAAAAAGAAAAAAAAAAGAGTTCTGAATAAATAGTCCATGTTAGTTGAACCATCAACCTGTCCATTAGTACTGTTCTCTATTTTGTAGCCGAAAGTACTTTAAAGACTGATTTGGTGGTGAAGTTAGGCATGGATGATCTGGACAGCAGTGTGGCTCTTATAAATCCCTCTCGAGATTCAGCTACACAAACTTGTCCTAACGCTTCCCTGACGAGTTTTACACAGCGTTCAACCCTGTGATCCAACGGAATGGTTTTTTCGCCCACGCAGAACACTTACTGTTAGCCATGACAAAGATGACAAGAAACACGTAAGTGAGCAAGGACTTCGAAGAATTCTGAAGGCAAGGCAGATAGATGCAAGAAGGAAAACGTAAGAACATTCGAGCCACTAAAAATCAACCTCAATATGCTAGAATACTCAGAAATGATTAACTGAATGGACTGTGAATTATCTTCTCCCCCATTGTTGGCAGAAATCAATGACGACGAGATCAAATCGCACATCGACAGTAACTCAATCCTTGACTGGAACATTACTTCAAGCAATTCCCAGTTCACACGCAGGCTGTTGAACGCTATGTAAACCTCGTCACGGAAGCCTCAGAAAAAGTTTGTAGAGCTGAATCTCGTGACGGATTTATATAAGAACCACTCTGCTGTCCAGATCATCCATGCCCAACTTCACCAACAAATCAGTCTTCAAATTACTTTCGGCTACAAAATAGGAACAGTAATAATGGATATTACATTTAAATACTAATTATTTATCAAATACCAAAAATGCGTAAAAATGTGAAATTTTCAATATTTTGGCAAATTTCGGGGCTTATGCATAACCGGAAGATATCAACTGATCTAAACCAAATTAAAACACAATGTTTTCAGGCATTACAAACTATTACATTACGAAAACATCTAATCCAAAAATTTTAAAAAATAATCGCAAACCGAAGTTTTTTCATATTTTGTCAAACTTTAGGGCCTATGCGCGATCGGAAGATGTCAACCAATTTTGATAATTTTTTACGGCCCATTAATGATAATGCATGTCAAATGTTTAGTGACAAACTATTTCCCTATTGTAATTCTCATTTACAGATTGTAAATGCATTGGGGTAAAAAAAAGAGGAGACGGTGTTTAGGCAAAGGATATCGGGTTACCTTAATTTCACTCATTCTTCGTTTAGGATGTAAAATAAAGTGGACTGTATTTGTAAATGATTTATTAAACAGCAGCAGTCGTCAAAAACAGTATAGCCTATAGGTATTATAACTTTTTATATTCAAAAGTTGCATGTATTCTTTTTATTTACCAAGAGGACTTTAAACCTTTTTTATTATCATAATTTTATATTTAAAAAAAAGAGGTTAATTTATGCACTTCCATTGGTACATAGCATTTTTTAATAATGAAAGATATTTTATATTAATAACTGCTTTTTAGCAGCTCATAATTTAAACAAGAACTTTTTTTCCCAAACAGGAATGTGATAAAATTTTAACTCTGATATACCATTTTTCGTTTATATGTACATTTGTTGCGAAGTATTAAATAACGTTTTCAAAAATTAACGTTACCAGGTTATATTATTTTAAACCAGACAATTGTGGTCAATGTAAGAATATTGAGATAAAGTGTATTTTAAAGGTATATTTTTATAAAACATATTTTGTTTGTTTTATCCTTTTCTTTGTGCAAATGAAACTATAATATTTAATTTAAAAAATTTATCTATTTAACGAAAAATATTGATTTTTTACTTGTTGTACTAAAAGCTTCAGTAGATATTCTCTCAGCTGTTGGAATCATTAATATTTACTGAAAATACCTTCATAGAAGATCTTAAACATAAATTTACATGTTGTGATTTATTTATTCCATTAAGTAAATGGAGATACCAACTTTAAATTTTATCGTTCCAAACTGAAACTGGGAAAATAATCTGGAAATAGTTAGCTCTAACTAATTTCTAAGAAGCTAGGTATTTATCTTCATTAATAAGTAAAATATTTTACATATATTTATATATATACCTCTGTAAATGTTAAATGCATAAAATTCTAAAATAAGATTATAGTACAGTGTATTGTTGAAAACCATATACCGCTCGTGGACGTATATTATTTATGACTATGATCTTTATATTTAAGCTGCAAAAAGAATTGCTACCCAATTACTTTCAAAAGTTCTTATTGAGAATTAATAAAGTTCATGGTTACAATAAGAGAAGTAATAACAATTTTTACATTCAAAAAACTAACACTAAATTTGGAATGAAAAGACTTAAATGAATTTAATAAACTACCACAATTTGTAAAAGAATCTAATTCAATTAAACAATTTTTTATATTTTGCATCTATAATATTTTACATTATGATACGCATTTGAGAACTCTAATGTTTCATTAGAGTACGCAACTCTTTGTGTTATATGGTTGTTAATATGACTCAACAAATGACATGAATTGACATACTGATCATTGAAATTAAACTTCAAATCTGTCAAATTTTAAAAATTCTACAACTCATTTTTTTAAAGCAAACTTCTCTATAATATGCAAAGTATAAATTTATTAAAAAATTAATAAAATGGCAAAATATAAAAAGTATTATAAGCATTATTAAACTTGGACTCGTGTCATAACAGAATGCCATATGAAATGCGTTGCTTAATGTACTATAAGTCATCGTTAATAGTCCAGTAACTGAAGACCTAAAAATATGCAAGTCGGTCCAGATTTCCTTTGTGGCTTAATTCTTAGGTCTTGACGGTTGCTTCCAAGGGCGAAAAATTTCACCACGATTCCGGCTGAAAATGGCCCCTAAAGTATGAAAAAATGGTTTCCCGCTAATATCTGCCAAAATATACAAATTAGACAATTTTTGTTTATGTAAAAAATGAAAATTAGCTACAAAAATGGTCCCTACAATTTTTTTCGCAACACGAATATTTTTTTGCAAAAAAGGCCTTCGAAAAATCCCAAATTTTTGCACTGAATAGATATGTTAGTTTCTCACTGAATTTTTGCTCGAGGGAGTTGGGAATACATTGATTTTCATTTTTTAGACTTTGGAGACCAATCGTAGATGGCGCCAGCGGCATACCTCTGCTTGCTAAATTATGGGGCCTATGAATGAAAATCTGGGCACCAATCGATTTTTCGACAATTATTGTCGGATTTCACGTGATTTTTTTCTATAAAGTAGCGCTTGGGTTCTCTTAACCAATTTGCTTTACTTTTAATGTTGTAAGATATTTATGCATTTGTATTTTTTTTGTATATTAGGCTTGCCTATTCAATAAATAAATACATAAATAAATAAATAAACAATTTAAGGTATGCAGGTAATATCACCTTGATAACTGATAAGGCAGGAGAATTGTCACAAATGCTACAGGAATCAGCTAGGGAGATATGTTTTCAGACGAATTACTCCAAAACTAAAGTTATAACAAACACAAATAAGGATATCAGAATTAAAATAAGAGAAGAAAAAATAGAGCAAGTCAAGGAGTATATTTGCTTAGGTCTAGACTCAACGCAAAGAATACCAAACAGTAAAAACGGAAAATTGTTTTTACTTTTCGGATTATGATTATTATATTCTTTGAGCTAAAATATGTGCAATGTTAATTCTAAGTGCTTTAATAGGACTAGACCCCTAACGGCTAATTATTTCTAAAAGCTAAGTAACACTTTTAATTTAGCTAGGCAATACATTAAAAAATTTTAATTGTCGTATTTCCAACTTCTGAAAGCTTCCTTGAACATTCCGGATAAAGTTGCATTAATTTTTAAGAATCTAAAACGCTTTTACTCTAATAAAGACCGACAAAGAAGGGGAGCCAAAATGAGGAGTAAAAGTCAACTTGGTTTTTTTATTATGTATCGTTTTACGTTACAAACCAACGCGATTTTTATATAAGGACGTTTTAATGTACCCCTTTGCTTTGTTCAGTATTCTTAATTCGTCCGTAGTTGAAAGGTTTTTATATTTTTTGTTAAACTTTTTATTTTACTTTACTAAATGTTTATCGAATAGGAGTACATTTATGACCAAATGAATTGGTTTTTTTATACCTTTAATTATTCAAAATGGCAATTTAATCTTACCATATTTTTATCATTATTAGATGGTTATTAAATGTTCTTTTGTAAGTTATTAATATTATAAAAGTAATTAAAAAATTATATAAAATTATGAGGGATAGCTTCTTACGATTATTAGTGTAATTAGGTGTTGGATATACAATCAGTAATCTGGTTACCGTTTCTTCTTTGAATGCGAAATAAGGGGCCTATATTGGAAACTCAGTTTTTACCATGTTGACTTGAGAAAACTTTTTTTTACTTTCAATAAACTTATATTTATTATTTCGGGGCCTACTTTAATTTCAACATTACTAGTAAATAAATGCAGCATCGATATAAAAATATTTTCCTATTAGCCAGTTTTGAATTTGTGGTTCAGTTCAAGACTTCTTTGGTTCATTTTGGATATTTTTACTTTTTACACGAGTGGCAGGGTGCTTTGTCTATACCATGGTTTCCCAAAGTGTAGGTCGTAGTAAGGAGTGGGATGGATAAGGTTGACCATATTTTATGGGCTCATTTTTTCTTTAATTTAAACAAACAAACCAAAATATTCTCACAAAAAACTCTTTGCAAATTTTGCTTACTTCACAATAACAAAAGAACTATCTCTAATAAAGATTAGGAGATTTCCAACAAAATTCTTGCCAAAATTTGATGCTGAATCCAAAAATAACAAAGTTGATGTCTACTTTCGGTATAACCGGAAGTAACCGGAAGTTGAAAATATTTTCATTGAATAGATCGTACTGACAAAGCCCCGTAACCCAATTTTCAAATTTCAAATACCAACAGTTCTCTATATATGGCTAACGGGCCATCTTCGTGAACACCCTGTATTAGAACATGTTTTTGTTAAAAACCCTACTATATTTCGTATTCCGTACATATTTTACTTTTCGTCATACATTACGAATGAATGAACCGAATCCCTATTAGCTGAAAAACGTAGTGTGTTTGCAAAAATTATAATCTTACAGAATTGCATTCAGTGAATTGAGAATTTCTACATAACATTTCTACTTTTACTTATCAGGTGTTTCATACCAACAGCATATAACCGCGAAGTCCCGAACTGCAACTAAATCATACAATTTTTATTCATGCACATATAATGAATACGTGCGGTATTTCCATTTCTCGAAACATGGTAGATACTCGTAAAGTCAGCACATTTATCGGAAATGTTTTTCCTGATCAGTCACGTTTTATTTTTTTTTTTCAAAATATTTCTTAGAGACATTATTTAAATCGTTTTCGGGCTATAAACATTTTTAAAAGTGTTCTCCGAAATTCGTAAGATACACTGAGGAAGTGCAGATGGTTCAAAATTTCCTTAAATACTTAAGTGAATTAAAATTGCAGATGCATTTACCAAAATAGTAGATACATTTTGGAAGTGTTTATTAAGCAAAAACGAAAAATGAAAATAAATTAGTTCTCAGTAATAATCAATATTTTTTATTCGGAGTGCAACCAAAATCTCTTGGTTCACGTAAATATATTTAAGACTGTTTTACCGCTTTTCGTTTGGTCAAAGGCAAAGACAAAATCTAGATGTCTTTCGGATGGCAGAGAAAATGTAAAAATGTTTTTCGCTATTATTTGAATTAAGGGCAAGAGATGACGGCGTCTGATTTACAGCTTCTAATGGGTAAGTGCGGGGTATTTTTTTTTGCGGAGGTGAAGGAAAACCCTTTATGGGGAAGTTATGAGCCTAAAATCTCAAGGTCTACTGTGAGACTCTCCTTTCAAGGCATACTCACTAAAAAACCCTGGGTGGGTCCGTCTGACCGAAGTCTCCGGTGTGCGGGGTATGTAGTCTATAGAAGGTGTTAACAGACATTTAAGTATTAGATTATATTCTCTTTTTATTATATTTTTTGTTTTTTAATAAAGCATGTCATTATTAAACGACAAAATTGGTGTATGCTATACAAATTTTAAGCGCCGCCACCAAATTTTTAAAAATTTCTTGAAAAGTATCAATTGAATAAGTAACATTTTTTCATTCACATTCACATACAAGATTTTTACTAAAAATAATTAAACCTCTGGAAATCGAACTGTACTAAAATAAAGATTCTCTTTTTATATTTTTTTAATAAAGCATGTCGTTATTAATCGACAAAATTGGTGCATGCTCTTAAAATATCTGTAGCGCAACCACCAAATTTTTATAAATTTCATGAACTGCATACATTTTTTCATTCACATTCACATATAATATATATTATGCAAGATTTAAATAATTAAACTTCTGACGGTAGTTAGATATTTTACATGAATTAGAAGGAAAAAATGTGGGAGTTGGTAGAACGGGTAAAAAAAACATTAGTTATTATATATATATAAATCACCCTTAATGCTAAAAATAATTTAGCAAAGATCGTACTCTTATTTTTCCATAAAGTTTTATATTTATTTGATACCGGAATAAAAAGTAGGTAGTAGCCTATTATTTGTTGTTGAAAATATTTGTTGGCAGCTTTTGATGAAGATGTTACGGGCTGGATTTCTTTTGTTAATTACATACTTTTTATACTTGTTTATGTTGATTACCTGATCCTGTCTGATACTAGTATTAATATACTATATAGACTCACACTACCGCAACTACAGTATGGATAAGATTTACCAATCCTGATCCAAATACAAATTTTATCAAAAGGATAATCCCACCCAAATAAATTTCGGGACAAAGAATTGGTTCTGTTACTAAACATTTAGTTCCTGACAGGTGTTCAATATGACAGCATCTCAATATAAGTGTTTCTTTGGAATCCAAACTTGAGCGAGTCTTCATGAAGGGTATGAGGGGTAAGACATATTGAACACGTAAATACAGCGATTATTTCGATATAATGTACGTGGCACATCTATAGAATTTCTATATCTAATTCTGTATATTTATCCGTGACATTATTATTATTATTATTATTAGTTATAGCAACTTCAGTAAATAGTATACCATAATATACGACCTGTTATTCATCACCAAACTATCGGTAATAACATCCTAGATAAAATAAAATAAGATCCTAGAATAGTTTACAGCTGTTTTTTTCCAATACTGCTTTGGGGCTTGTATTTGTATTACAGTCTTAAGATATTGGTTGACAAGCATTGTATTATACGATTCAAGATATTTGAGACTGACTGCTGGCCTTTTACTTGCGAATCTAATCCTAGTAACGTATCAGTTGTAATAGTATTCACGCACTTCAGCGTTGTGCTATATAAATTGACATACAAATTAATTTAATTTTTATTTATTATTTTATTTGCCAGGCCAAAGGCAAGTGTTATTTTACGAAAGTAGAAATATACACCACTAAATAAATAAATGCTCAAAATTTTATTAGTACAGCCCTGTGTTTTAGTGAGTACCTAATAATAATGTATGCAAATCTTCATCAACCATGATAAGAACTATTCAAGGTCGTCTCAAATATCTTGAATCGTGTAATATATAGGATGTTGCAAATCTGGTTATGTCTTTGTAGGTAATTGGTTGGCGGGCTAAGTGCGATAGTATGTTGAATCATCATTATTATTGGAAAAAAATTGTTTTAACTAGTATTTATAAAATCATACTTAATGGCAAATTTTTGTTTTGTTTTCCAGAAACTAACTTGTTATCTTTTTGTTTCAGGTAAGCAGAAATTTTGTCAATTAGTTTCTGACGTAAGTATTTTTATATGATAATATATAATAGAATAAAAAATGTAATCTGTTTAAAATGGAGCGCGATGACCAGTGAAAAGATTAAGCAAGGAAAAAAGAAAAATCACCGTAACGTGATAACTATGCTAGAAGTGAAACTGTTTCAAAAGAATGTTCATAAATCTGAACAAGAGACGTGAGAAGATGAAAAACTTTTCTCCATTATTTCATCAGAAAAGCAGACCTTTTTAATATCATATTAACGAATAATGGAGAAATTGCAGTTTATTGTAAAAGATAATGATGCAATGCTTGTTATTAAAATTGTAAGCTCACTGCAACTTCCATTTTTTAGAAATTTTAGAGTTTTGTTATTATCGGAGGACTTAAAACACGTTTTCTCAATATATTTTACTTCAAATTAACAAGATCGCACTATTTTAAATTCGTTCACTATATAAGAAAATGATTATATTTCATTTAACTTACAATTTAAGACTTTTACTTTGTAGTTTTTTTTTATTCAACTCAACCAGTTCTCCTCACCAAGTAAAAACGCGTTTCAACTCCGAACTCGCAGGTGCGTCGTAAATAATTTTACTACGCGATTCCTCCTCTGTCGGCAAAAAAATAAAAACACACAAGAAAATATGCAAAAAGCGTGTACGAATTTTAGAAGCATTTTTATGAGGTGAATAATATGATCCCATTAAGAAAGCTCTTACCGTCTAAGAAAAAGAATTCTCCAGAGGAACGACTCCGTTTTTTTAAACTGATCGTTTTTTAGTCCAGGCGCTTTACCCCCGAAAGTCGATATTGCCAAAATATTTCTTAACTTCTGTACCAGATAAAAAAATATATTTTATTTAATGACATTTAGTTATAAATATATTTTTTATTTAAATTTAATTTAAGTTCTGGTCGGAAACAAACTTAAAGGCCAGTATCTGCGACTTTTGACACTATTTTCTTCCATTTGTTTCTGTTCATAGCTACGTTGTTCCATCGATTAACACCCATACCTCCAACCATTTTTTTTCTTCGTAGACCTCGTTTTCTCATACCACCTATGCTGCTCAATATTACATTTGTCCATCTGGTTTTCAGAATCCAGCTCATTCTGAAAGCTGTGACTATTTGGCTTATACTTAAAGATCTTTCTCAATATTTTCGGTTCCCAAATATTCAGTTTCTTCACCTCTTTCTCATTTATTACGCAGTAATCACATCCATAGAGTACTACAGACTGTATAACTGTCTGGTATAACAAAATCCTACGAACTTGTTGACTGAATGAATATACAAGACCACCGACTGTGCTCCTTAACATTTTTATTTACTCGTTTGTTATATTTGTCACAATTTGTGTGAACGCTAAAACTTTTTTTTTGTCTTTTTCCACCACCTCTTTAATCTAAGTATATCTTATAGCCTTCTATATTTGATGTCCCCTTACAGGTTAACTACCCTATATGTAATTCGCTCTCTTCTCCATGGGTCTTTAACTATTATCGCGTCGATCTTACGTTGATTTTCTCTCTTTTAATTATTAATACTAATTACAGCGATGTTTACCATCTCGCTACGTTCTGAGAGGTCTATTCTTAGTACACAAAGCTGGACCCAAAATCGAGCCCTGTGGAACTCTCTGTGATACTACGCTAGATCCGCTGTCTGATATTGGATTGTCCGTTAGAATTCTTAGTTGTAGTGGAATTACTTGATTTACGATTTTTCGTTTGTGCGGTATGAGTAACTTGAACTTTTTCTCTAATAAAAAAGTATTTGATCTTTATGTGCTTTGTTCGACGATGAAATTCTGAGGTTCTGGGCCCATAACCTGTCGTGGTTGTTTATAAATAAAAATACTATCTTTGGGAAAAAGAACTGTTTAATTTTGTTAAATTTTTACATACGAAAAACATTAACACATTATCAATGTAGAAGCAAAAAGGTGACAGTAACTTGACATTTCAAAAGTCACTTTTTTTACTAAAATCAGTTTAGCCAACTTAATTTATGAATAAACAAGGGCAACACTGCTACAATATTTACTGCCTCTAGTTGGTTTCCTTTTTTATGATTAACACCACCCACAATAACTTTCACGTCGTAACCATTTCTTCATTCAATGTATTTTTTCCTTTCATGTTTGTCAGACAGTGTACATTAATAATGCTGATTGTTCTATATCATTCACAATTTTTCTTTTTACTTTTTGCTACCTCTTATATTACGTCATCTGACAAGACTTTTTCGCACATTTTCTCGATGTATCCTGGTATCGGATAGTCACTATCCATTCTGACCTAAATATTTTTCTTAGAATCTTTTCAATGTGCGCTGTTCTTAATACGAACCTTCTCACTGCGACATTTCTGTTTACTCATTACTTATTTACTATTCTTACCTTGCAATTTTCTACCTTATAAAATATCAAGACGAAGGAACATTACTCTATCCAATCAAGGCCAAAGTTCCACAGAGCAGTGTACATTGTCGTTTATCGATATCATCACATTTTAATACTTTCACAGCACTCCAAGATATACAAAGTAATGTCGAGAAAATGGAAACCTGGTTAACTAAATGGCGCATGCGAGCAAACAAACACAGATCCGTGCATGTTTCCTTCACGAACGGTGATGGTAATTATCCACCTATCGGTATAATGGACTTAGTTATATTAATAAAGGGATACGTTATATCTTGGCATCCTGACCGGAAATAACTTATAAAAAGCATATTTTTGCTAAACGTAAACAAGAAGTTCACTTATATAATAATAGTAATTCGGTAGATCAGTATTACTGGTTCTGATCCCACTAAAAACAGTGCGTTGTCTTCCATCTATAGCGATTTGGTCTAGCAGTCGATATCGCTGGTTTACCTCTCCCAATTAGATTTTCTTTTGTACCTGGCCAACACCATTTCGCAGTTGGTTTTTCCGTTTTGCCGTTGTCTTTCATTCTTCTATTTAAAAAAAAGGGAGGGAGGTAGGGAGGGAAGTGGCCCCATCACCACCCCCGTAGCCAGCAGCACTCGTGCAGGTCAGAATTTTTGGTTTGGCTTTCCATAGGAGTGGGTGAAAAAAAGGATTTTACCATACTTTATTGACAATTTTATAATATAATTACAACATTTTTATGCGTTACAAATTCTACGTGAGTCTTCTTTCTTCTCTTTTCTTTCTTCAGGGTCCACTGATTGGTCTGCTGTGTTCTTTGGCAGTTGGGTGGAGAACAGGATTGGCTAGTGCCATTCTTCTACGCCACAGTTGATGCAGTTTGAACTGATTGCTTTACCGATTCTATGCAGGTGGATTATGGAGTTTCTATGCCCGTATAAGACATGTACCACTTTTCGTTTTAGTGGTTTAGTGGATGAGTGTGTGCAGGTGTCTACCTTTGGTGGTGTTCGTACCAGGGTGTGTCTCATTTCCAGTAATACCGCCGTCCATAATCTGTATTCTGCTGCAACTACGTGGTTTCCTGCGAAGTAGGTCGATCCTGTCTTTTTTAGTTCAGCCATTGATTTGAGGAACATCAAATATAGGTGTAATGGAGGTTGTTTCGCCAAAAGTCTCAGCCGGTGTGGAGTTGTATGCTTCCAGGATAACTTTGAAACATGTTGCTTGTACCGACCTGATTCAGCTTTACTACTTCATTCTTCTATTGTTGAAAGTTAGAAGTATCTGACAAATGTAAACACAAAGATGAGGCGCCAAATACTTTGACAACTAGAAGCATCTATGAGCAGTTTACAGACCTGGTACATATAGCTACCAAGTCCTCTGCTTAACAATAGCATTGAGGAAAGAGAAATCCACTCAAACATATCAAGCAAAATCTCCCTCCAGATCTAAGAGAAGAAACTCTGGATTTAGAACATAACGCTATAGTAGATAGGGAGGTACGGTATCTAGATTTGATTATTAAGTGACTGCGGAGGATGAGGGATACCCTTCAACCCTTGCAAGACTACTAATAATTTTTAAATATGTTGAAATATAATTAAATATTATAAAGAAGACGAATCTGACTAACTGATCCGTTAAACAGATTTTAAACAAAAGACGAACCCCAGAGGTAAATTTTGGTTCTAGAATAGGAACATAATATAGTGGAAAGTGTTATTCGTGTTTATAATGTTCTGACCAAATCAAATAATTTTCGTAATCTGAAAAAGGTTGGAAGCTAAAATAAAATATTTGAAGCGAAGCGACTTGGACTACTTTTATTGGCGATAAACTTGACAAACCCTATATATTTCTCCCTAAAGACTATGATAAGAAATGAGGAAATGGAGAAATGAAAACATTTTGCCCATTATTCAATCATTTCGTATTTGTTTCCTTAAATATTGAAATTTGTTTGCATTTGACGCTGTGAATTTTTCATTAGTCCAAAAGTATAAAATGATTTGCGAAAATATTCAATTAAGGAGAATTGTATAAATTGTAAACTAACTGCGTCCTTAAAAATTTTTAGATAACTTCTCAAATAAAATATTTTTAAGTTATCAAAAGAATGTGATGTATATCTCTTCTTAATATTTAAAAAAAATAATGTTCTTATACAAATATTCCGCTACAATTTTCTGATTTTGTGTTTGTTGTATTTTCTTTCTAGTTACAAATTTCAATTCTTTTGATATCGTTTTACACTTTTTACCACCACGTTGATCTGGGTTTACCACGAAATTCTCTTTCATGTAATCCAAATGCAAATAATCTGAGCGAATAACAGTTGTCATGACATTGCTTCCCTTGAACGGTATTTTTTCCATTAAAAAGCAATGCTTTATCGACATGAGAAATTCAGATTTTTTCTCTTGATTTAAAAATTACAAAAATTTGTGAACTAACTCTCGAAAGCTTATCGTACAAAAAGCATAACCTCCTAAGTAGATGTCTACACAATAAACACTATTCTAATGTTGGTTGCCTTCATCATAACTAAGGGGCAGATATTTTTTAATAAATCAGAATATTATCACAGGACCCCGATGTTTGAACGGTGAGAGAGCAACTCGTGTGCGAGAATGTACCACGTGATCACTCCTCACTCTCTCAGCGTCACGAAATCCGTATGTTTGAAATCAAGAGAAATCGTCTACGAGTTCGCATAGCAGTGCTCTACTTGGTTGCACCAGTAGAGTTGAGTATAGTAAGAGAGTAAACAAGCGCATTCGCGACATGAAGGCGTTAAGTGTCAAGACTGTCAAGTAAAAAAATGTTTTCTGTTTAGGTATATTTCGTTTAAGGTTATAATCGTATCATTAGCTGTAGAATATTGACCTTTTTATTTTGCTGATTTGTTTATTGTTTTCTTAATTTAAATTCGTATAAATTTGAAAAAAATTACAACTTTAATCGTCTACGAGTTCACCAGGTTTCATAAAAAAAAATATTTTTGCAAGAGATAAAAATTATAAACGAAAAACACGGTTTTATCGTATTTGAATGTTTCTTTTCTAACGGCTGATGTTCTAATACAATTGTTATTGATATTTATTAGTACATCAAGAAACGGTAATTTTTAAAACTTTTAATTTCAATCGCAATTTTAATGTTATCACTTGTCAACTTTTTTCTCATAAGATTAAAAGAGACTTATCGACATTTGGTAATAAATAAATAAATTAGGCTTTTTCTTCGTATAATTGTGAAAAATAAATATTTTGCTTTGAAAAATTGGCACTTGTAATCTCCCTAGATCTTGAATTACTATCGGAAATATAAAGAAAGCATGAATTTTTTAAAAATATCCCGAGTCGAAAAAAAATATAGTAATTCAAGATCGTGAGAGATTCGGTAAGAAAATTTCACACCAAAGTAATATAAATATTTTTATAATTTGACACTTGACAGAAATACTATCGCAGGATAGGAAAATACTATTGCCAAGTTTTTTTGGTTGCTACAGTAACTAGCTGAATTTGAATTTTTGATAATTTTTTTAAAAAATGTTTTGTATTTTTAATAAAAGAATTAATATTTCCATAACGGATCTACAGAGCTTAAAATTGGTCTAAATCCATTAATGGCTGTCTGACCTAATCATTTCTTCTATTTCTTCTTGTACGAACGTTTCAAGTGAACTAAAATATGTTTTCTTCTACTTTTTGTTGAACTGTCTATATTTAAAGTTGGCAACGTTGACACGATTTCGAGATGGCTCACAGCTTTCAAACATACGGTTGAGGAACGGTGAGAGAGAAGTGAGCAAGCGAAGTCGCACACGAGTGGTCGTGTAGGAGTTGCTCGTATAGTAGCATTTCTATCGGTTTCAAACATCGGGGTACAACCCAGTAGAGCACTCCTATGCGAACTCGTAGACGATTTCTCTTGATTTCAAACATACGGATTTCGTGGCGCTGAGAGAGTGAGGAGTGATCACGTGGTACATTCTCGCACACGAGTTGCTCTCTCACGTTTCAAACATCGGGGTCTTGGTGCAGTTGATGAGTTGTCAGGAGGTGTGTAAATATTAAACATTTTTGTGGCACCTGTTCAAAAATGGTCACCAGATTCAAGTAAGTAAAATATACTTATCGGCTCCTATTGAATTATACAATTATTATCTAATTGATTTTATGCAATTAACAATACTATTAACTACAGAGCGCGAGTTATAAATTATTATAACTCATGCTCCAGAAGTCGAATTGTCATAGCAAGAATGTCTAGAATTACACTATAAGAATTTGCTCAAGCGGACGATTCATCGGCTATTATCACGTGGTTAAACGACGTCAAAGGGTGATCGCGATACATGAAACGTGATTATATTATATCGTTACATTTTTATTTCGCTTGATGATTACAGCAAACTTCATCTGCGTGAGTTATTGCCTATATTATCGCTCATTGAATAATATGCTATTATTTGGTAATAAATAATAAAAGTTCATCCTACAAAATAATAGATTCATGAATGTAATATCCGAAGTTGAAATTTGAAACTACTTATAAAATAAAATGATTAATAAATAACTATTTGACATTCATTTGCTTGTACAATAACATTTTATGAAATATTATCTAAACAAGAACATACATCAAAAAAATATGTTTTTAACTGCTTTTCAGGTATTTTATTTATTAAATATTTTTGAATCAACTCTGTAACCTGTCAAATCGGGTTGACTTTTAACTTCATTTCAGGTTTTATGATTGTGATTGCTATAGCACCGCACAAATATTGATTTTGAAGTGCCAAAAGATTCCCGGCTAGCCAACTGCTCAATATATTTTCGTATCTCCGAGTGATATCGAATCCCTTGAGAGCCTTTAGCTTTTTCTTTTCTAAATTTAATGTTACCTGAGGTTAATAAAATATAATGAATAATTCAAAACTGGCAAGACTTTCGCCCGAAGCGAATTTCTTTGTTGATAAATTAATTATATATGAGTCGCAAATTCAATTTACGTGTATTACTGTTTCCTAAATTTACGAGACAAGGACCTTTAAAAATAAATAATTTACTTGTATTTGCTGAATGTAAAGTGCGACTGTAGGTATCAGAGGTTTTACTTTTTGGTAGATTTAACCCTTAACATTACAATACCAGGTGTGGTAGCGTGTGTGAGTTGGAAAAAAACCCTAAAATGGCAAATATCTTCAGCCGGAACAAGTTTACCTCCCCCCCTCCCATTTTCGAGGATGCTGAACACGATGGAGGTGTTAGAGTTTCTCTTTGGGGTTGCGAAACACCTCAAAACGGTCAAAAACCACCCCTACAGGGGTTAAACGCGCTTTACAAGGTTTCCTTGCAGAAAAACACACTTTCCCCCCATTTTCGAGGATGCTGAGCACGGTGGTGGTGTTGAATATCGCTTCGGATTCCCACCGGCCAAATTTCTCCACCGAAAGGGGTGAATTTTTTGTTTAAATATCAGCGGCAAATATATATCTCCTTCGCCAAGGTGTTGATACGTTTGTAGTAATTTCACCCATTGCCTACACTGTTCTGTAACTTTGATTTTGGCTCGCTTGTGGTATCGTAGCCTGACTTACTAAAAACCATCTTCCATTGAATGGATGATATCGTCGTTGGGAAAAATATCATCTCCACTCATGAATATATCCTTGTTGTATAAATTCCATATGGATATCGGACGAAAATACGTTGAAATTTTAATACAATTATAATTACGCTTTTCCATTCCAACAAAGAGTTTGATAACCCAATTCTTGTGTAGTCTTTCTGTTTGCTTTGATCTTAAAACTACATCCGTTTCTCTCTCTTTCCACTGGATTAAAACCACTTAGTTGTTAAAAAAGTTTTTTTATTGACGTTTCGGCTTTCCAGATCGAAAGCCGCTATCAAAATGACATAAAATAAATAAATTTACTAGAAACAGAACACTTGATAATCTTGCAAAAATATGACATCAACATAGTATACATAGAATAAGATTTTGAGATTGAAGATGTCAAAATCTGTTTCAATCATATTTTTGTGACGTTTCTGGGAACGAATTTTTTGAAAGGATAGCGCATTTGCATATTATGAGAGAATTTATACTTCGTCATAAATGAAGTTTTCTTATTAATATTATCATAAGAAAAAACCAGATAAAAACTTATGATACTATCCCGATATAGAGGGTATCCTTTTTGCAATTAACTCTTTTTGTAAAATAGGTATCCAAATTTTTGAAATATCAACCGAACAATTAGAAACACATTCGTTATTATTTAAGCATATCAATGCTGCTTCTTTAACTTTGCGGTTATAATTATTCGGTTCTTTTAATAATCTAGTTGAAGAATTCCATTGTATTTTATGACCAAAATCCCATGCATGTTCACATATTTTGGATTTTTCGAATTGTTTATTTTTAATGTACGATTGGTGTTCATTAAGTCTAATATGAAAAGGTCTAGATGTTTCTCCTATATAAAATTTATTACATTCGCATGGAATTTTGTAAATACAATTTTTTGTGTTTTGAATTTCATTAAAAGGTTTTGTATTTACTATTAAAGATTTTAATGTATTATTAGTTTGAAAAACTGTTTTTAAATTAAATTTATTGCCAATCCTTCTAATTTTTTCGGATAATTTTGGAATATAAGGGATTTTTACTATATTTGAAAGAATTATTGGGGGGTTTAAATTTTGATCTTTAGTTTTGCTGTCTCGGTAAAGTTCACGATTTATAAATTTACTTGGGTAGTTGTTCTTAATCAAGACAGATTTAACAAGTGATAATTCATTATTTAAGATATTGTCATTTGAACAAATTGTTTTTGCTCTATCGGAAAGAGATTTGACAATACCTCGTTTAACACAAATTGAGTGGTTTGAATTAAAATTTAGATATCTATTTGTATGTGTTTCTTTTCTAAAAACTGATGTATCAAAACAATTGTTGTTATTGTGTATTAGTACATCAAGAAACGGTAATTTTTTATTATTTTCAATTTCAATTGTAAATTTAATAGTAGGTTCCGAATTATTAATAGTATATAAAAATGTATCAATATTTTCCCTATCGTGTTGCCAAATTGCAAAGATATCATCTACATATCTAAACCAGACAGAAGGTCTTAAATTTTGTTTGTTTACAATTTCCATTTCAAAATTCTCCATGAAAATATCACACAATTTTGGTGATAAAGGAGAACCCATTGCCATGCCAAAATTTTGTTGATAAAAATCACTATTTAATTGAAAATATGTAGTTTTAATACATAGTTCCAATAATTCTAGAATTGCTGAGACGCTTAATTTAGTTCTATTTATTAATGTATTATCACTTGTCAACTTTTTTCTCACAAGATTAAGAGTTTTATCGACAGGAACATTTGGAAATAAACTGACTACATCAAAACTAACCATTATATCTGAATTTGTAATTTTGATTTATGATAATTTTTCTAAAAAATGTTTTGAATTTTTGATAAAGGAATTAGTATTTCCTGATAACGGATCTATTATTTTAAGTAGAAATCTTGCTAAATTTTGACAAGGTGAATTTATAGAACTTATTATTGGTCTTAATGGTATTTGTTGTTTATGAATTTTGGGTAAACCATAAAAATGTGGAGGTTTACTATAATGAGAAGTAAGAGATCTTCGTTCTTTATCACTTAGGAATTTTTTATTTTTATATAAAGTTTTGTAAATTTTGTTTTCAATACTAGTAGTTGGATCTTTATTTAATTTTGAATAGCTACCGTTTTCAATAATTTCGTTAATTTTGTTATCATAATCTGTTTTGTTCATGACAACCGTCGCGTTACCTTTATCTGCCGGTAAAATCTTAATTGTATTGTTATTTTTTAAATTTTTAATTGATTTAAATTCTGCGGAGGTTAAATTTTGATTAATTTTGTAAGATTTTTCTAATTCAATTTTGCAATGTACCTTGTATTCGTTGCTTAAGTCAGTTGGTAAATTTTGAGAAGCGTTTTCTATAGAACTAATAATATCAAATTTTGGTACATATTTTGGAGTTACCGAATAATTTAAACCTTTAGCCAATAATAAATTTTCTGTGTGATTAAGATCTCTACTTGAAATATTTATTACCGTATTTAAATTTTGTTCTGAATTTCTAAGGTTGTAAAAACTTTTTTCTTCAATTAGATTATTAAATTTTCTTAATTGTCTATTTTTGGTACAATTGAATTCTTTCTCATAACTATTTAAAACACAATGGATTATTTTATGGAAATCAAATCTGGATACCTGATTATACAAATATGATTTAATATCCTCGATATCTTTTTCTAAATTAAATTTATTAAACCTATGGAACTGAATCCTCTCTCTTACTATCGCGTGCTCTGCTCTATTTAAAATTCTCCATATCTTGTTGTTCTTTATTGGAGTTTTAAGTCTTAGGCCGTTGTTATTCAGCTGGGTAAAAAGTAGGTTAGTCGTAAGGAAGAACTAAAGAGGCTTTAGGGAATCACATTAGAAAATACCCAGTCGGATGTTGATTTCAATGATGCTAAGAAACTGATTATTAGCACTGATTTACCGTTGTTAAAATAATAATAATATTAATTTATTACTGAACTAAACCACTGTGATTTAATTACCTCTGCATTCCAAAGCTATATAAACCCGATAAAGTAAAGTATAGGATCCCAACACCCACAAATCATAATTTACATTATTAAAAAGAAGGGTGAAGTTCCTAGTGTATTTTTTCAGCAATATATTCAACATATTAACCCAAAAAACAAACTTACAGCTAGTGCAAATGTGTCAGATGTTCATTTGAATAATTTATCTATCAACAGAAAAGAAATGAAATATTCTTGTAATCGAATTCCAAAAACTCATTAAGTTTCTCTTCGAACTTCCCAAACTAAATTATAAAATCGTTTTTACATTTGCAACAATAAGCAAAGCGAAACCGGGATACAAAATTCTACTAATTTCTTTTTATTTTTCAAGGGATTTGAGGACAATAGTAATTTAGGAAGTTTTGGACAGGAAGTTTTTTGTCGAATTTTTGTAAAAGTGGGAATAAAGATGACAGGCACCTTTCCTTGGGTATATCATGAGAAATTATGTTTTCTTAATGAGTTCAAAATTTGATAAAACTTCGCCTTAGTTTTTTTAAGTTGATATTGAGGACATTGACAGCTACAACATTCATTCGACGCAATTTTTATTTTCAAAATAGTATTAATATAAATCAGAAATTAATATTTTTTTTAAATAATGTTAAATTGATTTAAATAAATAAACACTATTTTGAAAATAAAAATTGCTTCGAATGAATGTCGTAAAAAATGATCATTTTTAAACATAAGTTTTATTAAACAGAGATAATGTTCATCATTTTAATTATATTTAAATCAAAAGTAAAAGTATAGTGTTGATAAATGTACAAGGATTTTTTTTGTGATGCCTCTATTAATAGATATCTTCAGTTTTATAAAAATCAGTGAGAATTTTATAAATTATAGCTTTTGGTCAAATTTTCTATGAGAAAACAAAAAAAAAATTAAAAACTAATGACTTCTTGAGAAAGCTTAGAGTCTCGTCTTTAAAACGCTTTCTTTTTTTTTCTTTGAGTACATTTTAGATAAAGATACTTTAGATATGCTACCATCTATGATTAGAAGAGAGTATCTACAATTTTTAGTTTTTTCGAACGCCTTACCTGAATATTTGTATTCAACGGCTCAGCGCGCGTAGAGTTTTCGAATTTGCTTTCTTATTTTTAATAATTTTTAATATTATTTTTTATTAAAATTTTCCTCTCTTTCACGTGGTGCTATTAGTTTTTCGAAATTTTTATTTTTTTTTTTCGAGATCTAATGAAAAAACCAAATTTTCGATTTTATTTTCGAAATTGTGAAGTTAGCATACACTTTAGAGCAGCAAAGATTTTTTTACTGTTTTCTACACCCTTTCAAGTACTTAAGTGTCAAGTTTCATCGAGATCACATTTTGTGCGAGGTCAAACTCTCTGACAACTGGGCTACTATACATGTTTTCAGATAACTAAAGTAATTTTTTTAATGCCCTTCTAAATGTTGGTAAAGACGAATCGAACAGCAGCAGAAGCAAAGATTTTTTTATTGTTTTCTACACCCTTTCAATTACTTAAATGCCAAGTTTCATCGAGATCACATTTTGTGCGAGTTTTTGGTCAATATCCTTCTCTGGCAACTGGGCTATATCTTGAGATATTTTTAACTAGAAACACTAGATCCCCTTCTTTATCGTTTCTGCATAAATTCATTAGAGGTAAGCTTCATTATACACTTGATACATTTTGGCAGTACGTCATTTCAAATAGCTTGAGAGATTTGCTTCAATAATCAATAAATATGAAGATTATTTTACTCATTGTAACGTATTTTATCACGCAGAAGTTTAAATAAATGTTTCAGAAAACAACTCTTTAGACTTAAATAATAATTTAGCCAAACTACCTATCCGAACTTATGTTAGGGTTACTTAGAAAAATAATAGTTTTTGAACAATAATTTTCTTTATCTCACATCTCCAGCTACCTGAAATTCCATTTAATGGAAAAAGTTCCATTTTATTTGCAACTCAAGATAACTTCATGCAAAAACTTTTAATATATGCCTTTATGTATAAAACATTTGTACTGAAATAAAGGTGTAGAATGTAATTAACTGTAAATTATAGGTTAAAGGTTTTTGGCAAATAAATATTTGTAACTTTATTTAAAATAAAAAAAGGAGTATATAGAACCATCTACGTCAAGCAGACATTGTTTTTTGGCTGAATATGATGATTAAAAAATTAATGTTTGTTTAATACGAGTTTGTACACATTTTAAAAACCAGGTCAGTAAATATGAAACGAGAATTGTTTTATCGAAAAAACACAGTTATTGTATGAAAAAGGTAAAAAATATGTTATTCAAATTATCGCCCATTGTATTGTAAAATTTGTACCCTTTTGTTGGGATACAAATCTTATTTAGCCAATTATGAGCTAGTAACTATTCGATGAGTTGAAATAAAATTCCCACTTTATTTAACTTTGTATTAACAACAACAAAAACCAGTTATCAATGAAAGAAACAGGAAAATCTCAATTACAACTTACCTATGTAAGCATTTGCTCAGGATAAATAAAATATTAGGCACTAATGGCCTGTGTGCAGTGAGACTTAAGAATTGAAACTTTGTTTCAAATCTGAATGGCCACTCTAACGCCCCGAAATAAAAGTGATTCGTAAAAACAAGGTGCTAAGACCGATGTGTGTGTGATGTGAGCCTACCTAAATATAGTGGCTTCTGTGAGTCGGAAAATATTTTCTAACGTAACGAAACTAGTTACCCCCCCCCTTTTCGAGGATGCTGAACACGATGGCGGTGGTTTAAACTCTTTTTGAGTTGACCATCACCCCCAAACGGCCAAAAACAACCCCCAAAATGGGTGAAACGCGAACACACCGTCTTATACCGAGAAAAACCGCGTTACCTCCCGTTTTAGAGGATGCTGAACACGATGGTGGTGGTATAAACTCTTTCTGAGTTGACCATCACCCCCAAACGGCTAAAAACAACCCCCAAAAGGGGTGAAACGCGAACACACCGCCTTATACCGAAAAAAAACTGCGTCACCTTCCGTGCTGATGCTGAAGAAGAAGGCGCCGGCTGTGCTACTGAATATCTCCGAGTCAACCCCATCTCTGAAATGGCCAATAACCACCCCCGAAAGGGGTGAAATATGAATATACCTTATATACCGAAAAAAAAATGCGTCACCTCCCGTTTTCGAGTATGCTGAACATGATAGGAATTCTCAATCTTCTTCCCGAAACTTAACCCTTAAACCCTCAAACGGAAACAGAGAAAATGAATCATATATTCGCAGATCATTGAATAGACGCCGGATGCAGGTTTCTTGATTGCCCGCACATACTTTGTGTCTAGTACATATACACGACAGAATTAAGCGGGCTATTTTTTAGGGTAAAAGATCAATCAACAAACGAGGAATCATCATTCGGTTTGTATTCAATGATTTGTTATTCATTTTCTCTTATCGGGATTTTCTTATCCACTTCATAAGACAGGGTCTCACGGGGTAGTTTTTGTCCGATTCGCGGGTTGGTTTGCTTCGGGGAAAAGATTCAGAATCCCCATCATGTTCAATATACTCGAAAACGGGAGGTGACGCAGTTTTTTCGGTATATAAGGTATATTCATGTTTCACCCCTTTTGGGGGTAGTTATTGGCCGTTTAAGGGATGGGGTTGACTTGGAGAAATTCAATAGCACCGCCAGCGCCTTCTTGTTCAGCATGCTCGAAAACGGGAGGTGGCGCAGTTTTTTTTCCGACTTACAGAAGCCACTATTTGTCAAAGAAATTGTTGCTCTTTTCTTTAATAAACTCTAAACTTTTTTTCACTTATTTTGGCTCTTAATTATTATTAAAATCGTGGTGGTTGTTCTGATCGTCTCGTGTTGACTTTCTTATCCTTAAAAGGTTTTTATAGGCTTTCCTAAAACTAAAAGTTCTACTAAACAAATTGGTATAAAAATTATTTCATTCCGAGAAGTAGAAGTGCATAAAATTTTACCCCAAATTGGTAACCCCCGGGGCTGAATATTGTTACATTTGACCCATTGTTTTGCAAACTACATGCACGAACATAATGCATTTGTTTTATGCATTTAAAAGAGAATAAACGCACTGAATAGAGGAATTTCAAAAATATTGACTACAATGCTAGAAAAAAATTGGGAAACTTTTTTTTCATGTTTTTTTTTTAATTATTTCTATTGTTTAATGCTCGTTATAAAAAGATTGCCTATTCCGAAGTAAAACTGTTCATTAAACCTATTAAAAAAAAATTGTCAAATTGCTCGTGTGGCTGATGAAAAAATGGGTCTTTTATTCAAAATTTGACAAAAAAAGTCAAAATAGTAAAATAATTACTCAATGTTTGTTAAAAACTAACTTGCTAATTTTTATTTATTTATTAAACGGACAAGCCAATTATACAATTACAAAAAAAAACGAAAAACAAAGTAAATATCTATACATGTGTACAGATAACTAAAGTAGTTTTTTAATGCCCTTCTAAAAGATGGTAAAGATGAATCGAACTGTTTGCTGTTGTGAGAGTTTGCTGATTTCATTATTCTATTAAGGGATTTATTTTGGCCAGAATTTGTTCTACAAAAAGGCATTTTGAAAAGTGAAGTACGCTCAACAATTTCAGGACAATCAATACTGCCATTGATAATTTTATGAAGACATACCAGACCGATTTGTAGTCTTCTATATGTTAAAGTATTCAAATTCAGAACATTTAATATTTAAGTATCTTAAGAATTTATTTTGATTACTCTCCAACAGTTCTATATCAACTTTACAGCATGGCGACCACATGACAGAGTTAAATTCGAGTATAGACCTCACCTGTGTACAAAATTAGCATTTAAATAGCAGTACCGAGTTAAATTTTTCGAGCAATCAAGCAAATACTTTGGAAATAAATGGCATGGAATGTAGGATCCACAGTTTGCAGCCACGTCAGCCATTTTTGAGTGTCGGATTGCTAATAAGGTTAAGTAAGGTTAAACTGCCAAACAATGAAGTAACCATAAGGCGACTCGATCGGTAAGTCAATGTGTGTACACTGGAATGCGATACACAATGTAAATTAAATGGACTTTCATGTATATGGAGTATAAAATTCAGAAACTAATATTTCTATAGCGTTTGTATGTATACTTTACTACAACACGTAGTGTTACATACGTATAAAATTGTAAAACAAAGTTATCAATTGTGTAAGAACATGTAATAACAAAGAAAAATATTTTTTAATAGACTGTATAATGGAGCTATTTTTTGTAAAAGTTCAGTAAACAAACTGCCGAATATTTATAGAAAAAATACCTTCGGAAAAAAATTGTATGAAAGATCTTCGATAGTCGAATACCTAAGCGATGAGCGATAAATTGGTCATATCACTTGTCTCAATCTTCATTCACTTGACTGATATACATATAAAACGGCAATAGCCAAGAACTATTTTTAACCACGAAGCAGATGGTTACCAATAGCAACATAGCGAATCCAAAACAACACAAAATGAATTTTCACAACCTTGAACATGGTTGATACTGAACATCTCATTAAAAAAAAACATTTTAAGTTTTTTTTTACGTGGAGTTAATTGTTTGAGTTAACAACACAATTTCAGAAATAAACTTCGTTTGCACGAAAATGTTCATGATTACAATATTTCTTTTATGTATATTAGGCAATATATGACCTATGTAGGACGATTTAAAGATTAGAGTTTATTTAATGGTCAAATTTATTGCGACATTGTTGGAACGTTAACGTCTACTACATAAATAAATGGTTTGGGGAAAATTCCTTCATGTTTAATAATAGAGAAATGAGGTAAAAATATACCAAAGTGAAAGATAAAATATTTGATCGAAATGCATTTTGATGGAAAATATTTTCGGCCTGGCAAACTTTTTCGTGGACGTCAGTTTTCTCTCTTTCACCAGTTGTACCTTGGACCATTTTTTTAATATCATTTATCTGATTTTCTATTCTCAGTATTGGCGACTATGCTAAAATCGTTTAAATCATAAAATATATCTTAGAAAAAATCCTAAATTCGATCCAAGGTACAATAAGTTGTTGTTCCTTGGACCTTACAGATTTGTAGCTTGGACCAATGCCTAAGGAAAATAATTGAATACGTAAATATTACACTTATCTTACTAATGTCCATTCAGCAATGTCCTTGTTCTTAGTTTTCTGATTAGAAAATCACTAGACACATATCCAGCCACTATGGTCTGCTTTTAACACAAAATACTACAAGCTTAGGTATATGGTTTGGTTCTTTCAATCTTCGGATATGATATTGATTACCCAGCAGCTGAAGAGCTTCTGCGTTAACATAGGGGTGAAACCTATCTTGGTGCTTCTTAGCAAACCTTTTCATCTCTTCTTTTACAGTTAGTATTTTAAGATCTCCGTGGATATCTACATTTCTTATGTATGACGGGGTGTTTACCACGGCACGTAATATTTTGTACTGAAAGGTTTGTATACTCTTAATGTTACTATCTTTGGATCCTTATAATTGTATACACCCAGACCGGTTTAAACACCTGATTGTAAAGTAAGATTTTTTTGTGTAATGACAGATTAGAGTTTCTTCCAAGGATCTATCTGTATTGTCTATGTTTCAAATTTAATTCGACTTTTTTCTTCGTGACATGCTCTTTCCATCTTAATTTGGTGCCATAGCCATGCCTAGATATTTCACATTGCTTTTGTATGGTACATACTTGCCATTTATTTCTATTACTGCGGGGTCATTTATTCTTTTGCTAGTGCGGGTTTATTAATATATTCTGTTTGCAAATTTCTATTGAATGTTGTTTGGTCCTGTCCTGTTGCTAGGATTGCTGTATCGTCTGCAAACGTAGCCAGAGTGACTTGTTCTAGTTCTGTTATGTCACTAGTATATAAGAGGTAAAGTACGGGCCCCAGAACACTTCCTTGAGGAACTCCTGCTTTGATCTCTTGTAACTCAGAATATTAATTTTCTTCGTTTGACTCTAAATAGGCTGTCTGAGATATATGAAGTTAATATCTCTAAATATTGTTTTGGAAGTATTTTAGTAAGTTTATGTATTAATCCGTTGTGCCACACTTTGTCAAATAAAAATATAAACAGTTTGTGTACTTTTAATTTGCAAATACGAAATACATAATCGAATAATAAGTATAATAAGCATTTCCCACTCGTAAAGTATTGAGCGAAGCAATACTTTACTCTGGGGAAATGCATATCATTTCGCCCTTATTGTATAATATACTTTTTATCAAACAGAAATTAAAGCTGTGACAACTATTGGTGTCGGCGCTACTGTCTAAAAAAGATGGCATTCTAGCAAGGTCCGTTATTTAACATTTCTGCTAGTGTCATGTTGATGAACTATTATATTATCACAATAGCTTATCAGGAGCTATTGTGTTAATGCCTTTGTTCTGCAAGCCAAACTCCATATTTCTTATATAGTTTTATGCTTGATACAGTGACTCTATTTATCAGGCTTAAATATTAAGTGCGATTTATACGTTGTGTCGCAATTTGAATAAATTTCTAATAAATTTGATAACCTGTCTACCGATCGTGCAATGGCTCTACTTGATCCTTTCGACAAAAAGATTTCCTGTCTTTGTACCGACTTTGGGACTGTTTATTAATGATTTCAAATCAGTAACAAAGTTTTGAGTACCTTCGAGCATCGAAGATGAGTAGTAGTTGTATATTTATTATTAATGAAGCACCCGAAAATTAAATTAAATTTTTTGTAAATAGAGTTGTTATAGTTAGTACTACATAATTAATATTAATGAAAATATACAAATGGGTTTTTCGGTCACCCTATATCTTTGAAGTCTTGAAGATCTGAATTATTAAATAATATCTTTTCTTCCAAATGTTTCTTTTAATTTGCCTTAATGATTCTCAGAGAGAATTTTAAAACAATCACTTTTCAAGATCAGAGAAAATTACTTGAGGTTGTGACGTGAAGCATGATTTAATGCAATTCAATATAAAACTTCATTTTATATTCTGCTTGTAAGAAAATTTTAAATGTAGAAAATTAAAGCGACTAAGAAGTAAACATTAATTTCACTTTTGCGTATTTAATTGCAACTTGAAGTAGGTCTTTCTTTTGATTTCGATAAATAAAAAAACTTGAATTCTTTAGTCTGTAAATTTGTGTCATTAAAATAAAAATCACGGTTGACTCAAGAATTTCGCTGTAAATGTAAAAAACTGAGAGCGGCAATAAGAAAATTGTGATCAATAGGTACCTATACAGGGTGGTCCTTAAGTAATTGTACATAGAAGTATGGTAGATTCCTCACTTTAAAATATTACGATTTGAACCAACTTGCTCTAATAAAATGTTGCTAACGGTTAAATTTTAACATTTATTTTTTGCAATAACTTTAGCGTTTTTGGATATCTATACATAAAAATTTGGAACTGGGGGTTTCTGAGAACGAGAAATCATAACCTGGTACCTTCTTCGATGTAACTTGTAGAGGGCGCTACTTAGGCCACGTTTGAGGCATAAATGTGCGATACACTTTTTTGCTCTTTGAGTTTAAGCTATTTTTCTAAAATAATATTACACTGGTGGGCAATTTTTTTTTCTTGTACCTCTGTTTATTAAAATTCCAATCAAACTTTTAAATTTAATTCAACATATCTCACGATTTTGCTCGTTCAATAGAATCAATAGTACTAAGGTCTGAAAAAATCCAAACTATCCAAAGTATGCCCGGAAAACCCAAATCCGATGAAGCAAAAGTTATATACTCAAAATTCGAAATGAAGGGAAAGGAACAAAATTTGTAGGTAAACAATGCGAGACTTGCAAAGGTACTGGATGTAAGAAAAATGTTCGGAGAAAGAAGAAGAAGTAATCAAAAGCAGAATAATTATGCTTAATGTATAAAATAGGAATTTCGCAATAAAAATATTTTTTTTTCCTTCGGTCTCTTAAAATTTCTATGGTACACACTACAGAGCCTCTTCAAGAAAATTATAAATTGGATGGACGGAAATACCGCACATTTTCTATAGTGACTGACAAGCTCTGATTTTGTAAGTTCACATTTCCCATTGCACGGTTTACTCTAACACTAATGGTTATACCGTGTTTAAAATTTACAACAGAGACTGTTGCCATACCTCGGAGAATATCAAGTAGAAGCTTACCGACATGCTGAAGTTTTTGAAAGCAATAGGATTGGAGGAACTCCTCTAATCGTTCAGACATCCTTAATGAATGGGCAGCAGAATAGATCAATAGATAGATAGATATAGATCTGTATCTCTGTATCTGTAAACCTAGAAAGGTGGGTCACCCCACAGCACGTAGGCCACATTTGGCCCATTGTGCATCCTTCTGAGCTTGAGCCTTCCTTCTAGCTCGTCAGCCAGCCTACTTGCTTAAAGTAGGTGATGACGTCGCCTGAAGGTAGCTCCCTCCTGTTGGCATGTGTTAACCTCTACTCGCCGAAAAGAAAATGTCTTATTTGTGAGAATGTCGGGCATTCGCAAAGAATGTGTTCGACAGTCTCGTCTTCCTGTTTACATCCTATACACAGAGGAGTGTCAGATAACCCTATCCTATGGAGGTGTTTTCGTAGATGACAGTGCTAGTCAGGATACCAGTGGCTGTGCGCAGGTTCTGTCTGTTCATAGTCATGTATTTTTTGGCTGTTTCGCTGTTCGGATACTGTAGAAGTTCCTTGGCTAGCTTGCAGCCTGTTTCGTCGTCTGATCTACCCTTAAACTTTTTAAGGGAGTGCTTCTTTAGGTCAACCACAGCTGATGCCGATAAGCCTATGAAAGTGCCAGGTGCCAGAGTTTTTGGGAGGCTGCTTTCTTAGCTAACGAGTCAGCTATACGGTTGCCGTTCCCATGGCCTTTGATCCAAGCTAAAGTGACCATGTTGTTGTTGCAAGCTTCGATCAGGGCCTGGTGACATTCTAGTACTAGACCTGATGTAATGCGTGGTCTATTCAGGGCTAGTAGTGCCTGTCTGCTATCCGTAAGGATATAAATATTATTACCAGTAATGTTTCTTCTGGTAGTCTCTTTTGCGGTGATGGAGATAGCAGTGAGCTCTGTATGAGCTACAGTGGCATTAGAACCCATTGTCCATTTTATATTGACTTTCAGGGATCTGGAATAAATTCCACAGCCTGATCCCTCATTTGTTTTAGACCCATCGGTGTAGATACACAAGGCACCTGCTGCCAATGTAGCCTCTTGTACGTTTCTTATTATTATTATTATAGATAGATATCTATGAATTACTTTATTAATTTTCTGTTCACTGAAGAATATACTTACAGTATCAGGTAGTTTTTGTTTTAATTTCACATTACAAACATTTAAAAAAGTTTGTTCAACTTTAAGTTTGGCTTTCGAGTGCCTAAGGGTATGCACAAAAAGAAAAGCAGGTTGCCTGATTTGCAGGTAACAAGCGCTTATAAGCGCCAATAATTAAGTCCACTTTTAAATGCACCCACACACAGACAACCTGCTTTCTTTGTGTGCGTATCCTATGAAACCTAAATTAAGTACTTATAAAATGAGTTCTGAATTTTTTTAACAAGGCCATAAAACTAATCTGTGGTAAACCATAACGACATTCTATATTTCAGTGTAATTATTTCGCTAAAAATATTTTTAATTGCTAATCTGTGGTGCTGCTCGCTCCTGGCTGACACGTAATCAAACTTTTTTATTTAAAATATATTTCTTATGAATCCTGCACTGATTCTAACTATAGTAGGCGAATTAAAGGTCTTCTCAACAATACTTTATCCACCAAATATTAAAGCCAGTTTCATTCATGTTACTATGCCTATAGTATTAACCAAATTGGAATTTCGTAAAGAATGTTTATCATTTTGTAAATTGTATTATTTTTAAAAACCCGTACCGATGTTCCATTAACCCTGTAATCTTATCATCCCCCGCACAGTGTCGTAAAGCAAAGGTCCATTATCATTCCCAAGGCAATGATTGCTACAGCTTTCTCATTGTCTCCTTTCTAGAACAATAAGGCCGCTAATTCGTCAGATTCTATAATTAGAGTTACTTTTGTTTCCTTTATTTTTAGAGCACTCTGGGAATCTAAACGTTAATCCGATTTAACGGAGGAGAAAATTTTAGAAGTTCACTACAATTGGTATATTGTTAACATAAATAGAATTATTAATTAAGGACTTTAATATAGTAAGTTCCAGTTTTAGAGTTTTAAAACGTTTCCTATGTTACAAATAATTTTTTTGGTGGCCGAAAAGTAACAGCTGATTTTGGATATTCTGAAAACAACTCGCACTTTTTCGTACCAGCTCTAGTTTTTGAAATATAGTAGGTACAATAAAATATTGTACCTGTTGCCTCTCAGGATGTATATTGTAATGACGTAAAGGGCCCATTAAATTAGAGGGGGGAGGTAAATGTACCACCAAATATGCCTAACCAGAAAATGGTACAGGTAAATATGCCTCCGACCAAAAAGGTTCTTTAAATACACACAGATATTTGTACCACTAACAGTTGGGGTATGATTTTATAATAATTGCAATAACTAAACAAGTAGAAACGGCATCCGCTAGAGAGCGGGAACAATAGACTTCTAAACTAAACAAAAAATTATTTATTAAATAATTTTACATAGGAATCCATTTTTACAAAACTGGAAATATCACTAACTTTTCACTAAAGAAAAACTAAAACTTAGTCTTATGCAATAAGGCTTAGAAATTAGTGCAAAATTCTAATAACTACAATGCCCGCCAAAATAATAATCAACCTGACTAAAATTAGTCTAATCGTCAAAAGAAAGATTAATTTTATGAGACAAAATATGCGCTATCAGACCATTAAAATTCTGAACAATTCATATAACTAATACTCTAGCTGTCGAAAGACAGGATTTTTCCAAAAATTACAGCCTACGGCTTTTTCCAAAGTACCCTGTTTACTATCTGATGAGCAACGGAAAAATAACTGAACCTTTACCAGCACAAATCGACACTATATGTAATTCAGTGGTTAGTAAAAAATAAAATAAGAATTCTTATTTCCTTATCGATTATTTCAAATAGTACTCCGAGCTGGCTGAAATTCCCTCTGCAACAACACTTTGGTCGCGCAAAACGAACTACCGATTTTCCGCGAATACCACAAAAGAAACACTCCAAATGAAAAAATATACTTTGATCCAATTAACGAAAAGACAAAAAAAAACGAAAAACACGCCTTTGCGGCTTTAAGATATCACTGTTAAGTGACCACTTTCGTTACAAATTTTTAAAACACGGTTTGAGAACTCCTGGTAGCTTCTCTAAGCCACAGGTGAGTTTCTCACTGACTGTCTCTTTCGCGAAAATTGTTTTTAATCTTGTTGTCCAATCAATGAATCGCAAGTGACAAAAAGTCTCCCCTCAGCAAATTATTTCTGGGAACAATGTGCCTTCGTTCGCTTGTTTTATGAAATTTAATATTTGTTTTCCGGTAGAATAAAAAATAAAATGTTGCAACTGAATTTTAGTATTCGTTGCAAATAATTTCTGACTAAATTCTGTTTCGAAAGATTTGCGTTGGTAATGAAATTTCTTACCTACTTATTTGACTATTTCATTGTAAGATAAATAATTTCTGTTATACCGAGTGTCTTAAATAAATTTAAAGTTTTAATCTAATTAATTCTCTCAAAAATTCCCTGCTCATTACAACGTTTAATGCCTTTAAATTCCATAGAGTTTCAACAGTCTTTATTTCAACATTAAAATATGAAGAAGAAAAAATGAAAATGAGAATTGTAAATCGACATTTATATTATCCAAAACTAACCGAAAAATTATTTAAATGATTTACAACTCTCTCTCATTTTATAAATACTTTATTTTTGCTGTCTTTTTATTAGGCAAATTTAGGTATACTAATACTTGTGAACCAACTAACGATAAATTTTCTGTTTTCATTGTTTATGACAAAAATCATTTTCAAAAAAAAGTAATCAATTAAAATAGGTATAAAACTTCTTCTTCAAGTGCCTATCCGTTCCGGATGTTGGCTATCAGCACAGCTATTCTTACTTTGTTGATGGCGATTCGGAAAAGTTCTGCTGATGATTTGTCAAACCACGTTCTAAGATTTGCCAACCAAAATATTCTCCTGCTGTTAATTTTGCCTTGTAGGATTTCCTGTAGCAGCCCGTATCTATTTGGGTTCCTCATTATGTGGCCGAAATACTGAAGTTTCCGATATTTTACGGTATCTAACAGTTCTGTTCTTTAGTCATCCGTCGCATTACTTCTGGGTTGGTAATTTTTTGTGTCCAAGATATTTTCAGTATTCTTCGGTACAGGCAGAGTTCGAACGCTTCAATTCTCCTGTATAAAAGGTATAAAACTACATTATATGTAGTGTCAAAAAACTATTAGAATTAGAACAATACAAACCTCTTCATGATATATGATATTCAGTTGGTATAATAAATTATAGTAATCAATACTTAGGCAAAAGATTTGTAATCTGATAATACAAACGACATAACTACACTTAAATTGTGTTTCATTGCACGAACGAAAAATAAAATATATAAAAACGTTGCTCATATCTAAACATCTGATGTAATTATTGTGTCAATAAGGAGTTTTTTTTATTTATCATGCCAAACAATATTTATGAGTAGGTTGACACAATGAGAAAATAAGGGTCAACGGCAGAGACCGTACTATGTGCTTAACTTCCTTTTGTGGGATCTGGATTGATTGATAGACTGATAACGACAACCAATCTTGATTATTGGAGCAAAATAGTCCGTTCTGGTCGCGCGTAAGAATTATTTAATCTATCTTTAAACTTATCTATACAAGCAACAAATTATACAATATGCAACTACTAAAAATTTAATTGGGTCTTCGACTCGGGATAACTTTTAAAAAATAGTGATTCAAGCACTAGGGAGATTACTAGAGAAAGTATCAAGTTTTTATTGCCAAATTTGACGTATAAGAAACCCTAAAATGATTCTATTCATTGTATAGATTTTACTTCTAGCACGCACTGTCAAACCCGAATTGTTTAGGTTAATATAGTCAGTGAATTTTAAAAATTATAATATTTTAGTAAGATCAACATTTTTATATATTTTGGCGGAACTACACTTTTTTACAATTTTTGATCTCATTACACTAGCCTTTATTTACTATATTAAGTGTATCATACCATGTTTCATCTTAAAATAAGACATTTTTATTTGCGTTAATGTTTTCTGAAATTTTTCGGGATATGTTAATTTCTCAACGATATTATGCGGTTGCTAACGTTACCAGAATATGGTACTAAGGAACATCGTCAATGCTCCTTGGTACTTCAGGAATAGTGACCTCCGTCGAGAATATCGAGATCTTCAGATGGACACAATTGATCAGACGGTAAGAGTTATGAACAACGACTCTCCAATCAGGTGAATGTTGAGGCCATCCAGCTCCTCTACAACACTTGCCAGCTGAGAAAACTCCAGAGGACGAGGCCTTATGAGTTAGTGAAGTAATAAATGTAAAAGCAGAGCAATGTGCGGCTAAAAGCTACACAATAGTTTCGGTGTGATTCAGTTAGTAAAACCTAAGGATTGTTGGTGAATATAACCCTTAGTTAAGGTTTTATGCGGTTGACTTTTGATTAACAGTTCTGTATTTAAAACCATTTTTCTGAATGTATCATACTATATTTGTATTATATTGTATTGAATGTATTGTGTGGTTATAAAATTATTTCTTGCGTCTACACTTCTTATATAAGGTTATCTATTTTTCTTCGTTTCCTCGGTGTAATCTCTCTCTGCGCATGTCTGCGACAGTTGGTAACCCTGTTGACAAATGATAGATGATACCGTCCCTACAAATCCCCCGCACAACAGCGCTCGACTCTATGCCGTTTGCGCCACCATCTTGAGTTAAAATTTGCTTATTACTCGCTCAAAAGACTATGTTGCCATTTGTCAGTAAAGCTAATAAAGCAAGGTGAGAAAAACTTTGGAAGACTCGAATTCTGTAGGGTAATATGTAGCCATTAACTGTATTGTATCAGTCGAAGCGCCACTTTTTTTCTATCGTGGCTGTGAGGTAAAATAAAAATGAGTTGGTACATTACGAGTTTAGAATTTACGTTATTTCATTCAATGTCAAAGGCGGAATAAAAAAATATAATAAATCATAGCAAACAGATTTTTTTATACTCTATATTTTTAGAATATGTTCCGGATGAAATTATTTGTTGTCGCTTCCCATGATATATTCATATGCTAGCTTTTGCCTACGGTAGATTTTTTTGTTTTGTAATTTGAATGTTTTGTATTTTTTGTATTTTTATTTTAGGTACTTTTGATGCACCAAATATATTAAAACCGTACGTGTGCATCATTCGTGTTATTATTTTTCGAACTTAATTAACTTTTAAAGTGCCGATAGGCGTAAAGCCAGTTCCTATCATTGTACAACGCGCTGTATCGTGGTATAGATTGGCCAAGAGAAATGCGCGAGAAAGGACAACTCCTACCACCATACATCGCTCTGCGCTGTGTCGTGGTATACATTGTTCGAGAAAATAAAACAAAGTTAACGACAAATCCTACCGCGATGCAGTGCTTCCCTCCGTGCAGTGTCTAACAAGGGAGCTGCTAATTAAGGGGTTAATAATTCTAGACAAGTTGAGGAAGTTAATGACGACTCATTTAATTTATTGTCGCACAACAATAAAAACTAGTGCTGTGAACCATGTGATTTGCATTAGGTTGTGCCTTAAAAATGTTAAGGGCATGGTGTAAAACCCATGATGAAATAATAGTAGTGTTTGACATTAACACTTTGCAAATAGTATAAATTTTTCAATAACGCTAATAAAATGTCTTCTTTTTATCTCTCTTCTACCAGTCTAGCTTCTTTTCCCACTCTGCATCTTTCCTCTGCTAACACTATGTTGCTTAGCATAACATTTTCCACCCAGTGATCAGAAGAAACATTACTGACGTCCTTACAACCGTAGGTCTCACTACCTCTATTTGCTTTACTTTTGATGGCCATACATTTGCCACTTCTATTACCTTCTGATACACCTGCAACTGCATTGTTGTTCTCTTCATTGACGTAGATACATACCGTGCAGTTTGTATCCAAAACGTTTCAGTCAGGATCAACCTAAAATAAATCAACTATATGATTTTTTTTAAATGATACATTTATGGTCGGCACATCTAGAAATGTTAATGTCTTAAGGCTCGTCCATACTCATCGGAATAAACGCAACTTTTCAAATCGGAATAAAACCGCCACATCGTTATATGTTGCAGCTTATCCATACATTACACAATAGAAAAATGATTCTTTTCCTTGAACTTCATCTTATCAATGTTAACATGCACTTTTTCAGTTGTAACGATGTGGCGGTTTTTCTCCGATTTGAAAAATTGCGTTTATTCGGATGAGTATGGATGAGCCTTTATTATTTCATCATGGGTTTTACACGATGCAGAACTTTTTATAAATAGTAACTTTTTTTCGTAAAATTAATTTAAAAAAAGTTTTCCATATGGTGTAACTGAAGTAAACACGCTGTACATATTACAAAGAAAATAGTAGGTATTATCAAAAAATCAAAAATTATATTTTTTTATGAAATTGATTACATACTTATTTTTATAACACCCTTAATTCGACCCTGTGTACTTGCAAGATCAGTGACGTTTACGTTTCTTTAACTTGTCATTATCTGTTATTAGAACTTATACAATAATTATAATAATTATATACTTGGCTCGATTGTCAGCTTGTAAAGGTTTGTTTTCGTTTTGGTGCTTAGTGCTTAGCGCAAAACAGTTCCTATAATCTCAAGGCACAACCTTAAAAATGTTAAGGGCAAGATTTATTTTTCTTTTTTTTGGTTTTCCTAATTCATCGTTTGTGTGACGACCAGCCTGAATGCGTTTCGTGCCTGAATGTAAACCTAACTTTGCGTCGCGTTACGGAAGTTGGCTGGACTCCTATTTTTTGATAATTGTGATTAGTTTTAATTTTCGCTAAAAAGCATTCTACTTGAGCTGGAGTTTTAATTTTACCTAATACAGTATTTATTTTTTTAATGGTATTCGTCATATTAGGTGATCCGTTGAGGGAAACAATTTCAGTAATTCTTGATTTGGGAAAATTTGGGAAAGGTTTTGCACAGTTTCCTGATGTATTTTTTTAAAATCATCATATTCAGTAGACTTATTTTGTATATCAATTTCATTGTTTATTTTATTATTTTTCAATCATTCTAGGTTCAGGTAACATACTTTGAGAATCATTCTGAATATCATCCATGTTTTGAAAAAACTCTGTAGGAATGTTTTCGCCTAAAACAAATTTAGCTAAATCTTGTTTATCATCTTTTGTTAATTGCCGTGTGTATCCTAATGCCGTATTTTTCCTGAACTGCACACAAGTGTAGAAACGACCACCTTGACCAAATGGACAATCACACATTGCAATATCAGTGTATACTGTATAAAGTAGTTGATTGTCCGATTGTGATGTCACCAGGTAAACATTTCTGTCAATTTCAGTTACACGTATATCTTCAATTTTTTTAGAAAATTTTAAATATGCAAGTTTGTTTGAAGTGTGTCGCGAATTAGCGTATTCCAAAAGCCGCCTTTTGTGATAATTTTCGAAAACCTTAACTATAAAGTCAATTAAAACACAAGAATTAAAAGATCGACAACGTTCCAATACAATGCCTTTAAATATGCGGATTGATGACTCCACATAATTATTCGCACAACATAACCACTTATGTCACAGTTTTTCTCAATTGCAGACCGAAATATAGGTTATTATAGGCTCCATCTTAAGGAGAAAGTAGTTCGGTGCCCGGGTTGTTTGAAGAATACAGACACTGACTTCTAACGGAAGTGTGGAAACGACGAACATGGTAAGATATCAACCAAATCAGAGTTGTGTTCACTAAGCATGGCGGGCTACGAAATTGGTATTGAAAAATGTCAGTAGCTGCATTTAAAGATTGATTGTTATCTACATAAGGGATCTGTCCACTAAGTCGCAGCCTACTCGGGAGACATAGAAGCGCCTGTTGATATCAATATTACGAATCTCATGATGTTTTAGACCCATTAATACATCCTCATTCTCTAACACATTGAATTCCCTTAATTATCTCTAAAACAAACAGCCTATAATTTATCCTATATCTTTTCAATAATTACAATTTTGAGGCTCGGTGAAATACGTATTTTATAATAAATTCATTTAGTTGCTTTAAAATTTTTCCGTACTAACTTGAACACTTCGCTAAATATTTAAAAATCGCTTTTAAGTAGATGCCTACGTTATAAAAGTAAATTTATCACAAAATTTTACGCTTAGAAGTCAAACGGTTTGGGCTGGGTGTTAATAATTAAATAGATAGATGGATGAATGAATATATGAATGTCAATCAAATGTAATAACACTTTAAGTACTGTACGCTCTAATATATTTGACGTGATATTAGAACTGTATTTTATAGGAACTGGGCTAGTCGAATCCATTGTCAGACTTTGCTTAGAGATGGAAAGTCGAGCTTGTCTACTCCTTACTGAAGAGGCACAATAATGCCAAAACCGGTCTAAGGATGACGGGCTCCTTTAATAACAAGATCAAAGTTGTTGGTTTAATGTCCTGATTTCTCAAGTTCCAACCAACGTCGGGACTTCTATAATTCAATACCTGTTGGGGCACATAGCCCAAGGAGTAGTTGTTTGAAGTCCAGACGTTGTGGCAACGTTGACATTCAATGTCCAATTCCTGGAAGATTTGACGATTTTGCTTTTCATTTGTGCAATTTGTTTACTCCCATAAAATATTTCGGTAGAAATATATCAGTACTAATATAAAAAAATTAATAACGATTCGTTCGCTTATTCCTCTGAACTGTATTTATCCTTCGATCATTTTTCAATATAAACAACATGTTAATCTGGTTAACGTTTCATTCTCCATGCATCCAAATACGTTTTCAATGAAATTAGCACGGGGTCATTTGAGCCGTAGATACATTATATTAAGTCGCTAATCCAACACATTGTCAGTTTATTCAAATATTCTATCTTGGGGCCAGACATTGCTCGATATTGAATATTACTCTCTACGTACGTAATTCTGATTATATGATCAATATTGTTCGTTCCACCAGTGTGGAAGGCTTGATGCTAAGTCCTCAGGTATTAGCGTTACCCATGAATTGATTTATGATACAGTTTGGAAACTGTAGAGAAGCGATTATAGAATCAAGCGGTCGCTTTATATCTTCTATGAGCTAGTTTCATCAGAACGTTCAACCCTTACAGTGATAATTATTACCATTAGAGCTTGTGATAATGTCAATATTAGGGGGAATCGGTTCGACTTTAAAGAAAATGGGTATGTAGTTTGATTAGTGTGAGGAAGTTTAAGTTAGACAACTGCAACTTGTCGGGAGGATTCTAAAATGCGGTTAATTACTAAAGTACCTTTAAGTTCACCGAAACGATTATAAATTTCAGTGAAATGTTATTTAATCGAAAACTTCATAACGAAGGAAAGTTTTCGATGGTCAATAATTCACATTTCATTGAAAAAAATCAGTAACAATAGAAATTATCATTTGTTATTCATCAGTAGGAAAGATGCGGTATAGTGGTCACAAGAGGTATAATGGTCACAAGAGGTAGAGTGCTCACAAGAGGTATAGCGGTCACAAGGGGCATAGCGGTCACCCATTTCAAATTGGCCAGAAAAGAAGGCTAATTACGGTTTTAACGCACCGAGTAGTGTATTTAAACTTTATTATTTAGTGGTGGTCAGGAGAACGTATAGGGACTTTTTCTGAAATTAGGTAGGTGCCAGGTGCCAATATATATCATGTATTATCTTAAATATATTCATGTTCCAGAAATTTTAATATATGTTAATAGTAAATTTAAAATAAAATAACTTTGCATATGAGTATAATCCACAAATTATATATTTTTGTTAATATTAGTTTTATAAATTATTAACGAAGTTACTCGGGGCAAATCGGTCACGCAAGGTAACCGCATTACGCCATAAAGATATTGTGGCTATTTTAGTGGATTTCTTACAGGCAAACAGCAAGTAAAAACTATAAGAGATTGAAAACAAATAAAGATGCAATCGACACACAAAAATTGTGCTCTTATAGGCCAATATTCAGTAAGATTCAAAAACAAGAAAAGTTCAATAGTCCGTTTCACATATTTTTTTTTAATTCGTTTAAAATCAACATTTTTCATAATTTTGTCACATTTTTTTTCATACCATAACAATTTTCCCCTTTAAAGAGTGTCATTTCATATCATAACAAATTCCCCCAAATTTGCATTCATTTGGTATTTTTAAAAAAAAATAACAAATGAATGCTAATTTATCTTTAATTTTTAGTTATTTTCAAAATTGTTCCAAAAATATCTTAAACGTTGTTATTTTCTTTAATTTTATTTTCCATTTGTGATAATTTTGACCTAACCTGTTTTTATTCCTTAAAATTTCTTTTTGTAATTCAAATCCATCTTTAAACTGTTTTTCTAATTCTTTATGGTTATTTTCATTTTTATTAAGATCTTCCTTCACTTCTTTTATATTTTTATTTAATTCACTTCCATTTGTTGTCATTATAATTGCATTTTTTCCCATATTGCTTTCTATTTTTTTTTGTATTCTTCCCTTTCTTGATACATTTTCTTTTCTATTTCTTCTATTTTCCATTTTGTAATATTTATTTCTGTAGTTATGATTTCTTCCTGTAATATAAAACCTTCTTTAATATGCTCTTCTAAATTATTAATTTCTTCCCCATTCTTTTTAATATCTTGTCTCATTATTTTCAAATTCTGTTCTGTATCTTTTCTTGTTTTTAAATTCTCTTCTTCTGCAATTTTCCAATTGTCTTGGGTAATTTCTTCCATACGTTTCTCTATTACATTAATCTCTTTACTATTATTCATTACATTTCTTTCAATTCTTTTCATTTCTTTTTCCGTTTGTTCTGTTCTCTGTACTGTTATCTTCTGTTCTATTATATCTCTTCTAATTTGTTTCGTCTCACTTTTGATATTATCAATTTCTTTATCTTGTTCCACAAATTTCTTGGTTATTTCTTGTTTCATTTCCCCTAATATTGCTTGATTTTCTTTTCGGTTTTCATCAAATTTCTTATTCATATCTTTACTTTCTTGTTTCAATTCAACTAATATTTCTTGATTTTCTTTTCGGTTTTCATCAAATTTCTTATTCATTTCTTCAAATCTTATTTGATTTTTGTGATCAGATTCTTCCGATGTCCTATTCATATCATATCATAACAATATATAGGTAAATGAGGGAAAGTTACAGAGCCACTGGGAAATGTTTTAGAATAATGACTTTTAAGTTGGCTAAAAAGAATCAAATAGTACATTCGTTCAATAAAGAACTTCAAATGGCTGGATGTGTTTCACTAAAACTGTCTTTCAAAACTCTGGGGTCAACTGTAATTGCAAGAGCTCGGGGTTTCAATAAAATAATTGGCTGTAATAAAAAAATCATGTGTGTGCATATAGCCTAATATAGCGTAATGACATCAATCTCTTCTGGCTATTGCTTCTGCTGTTTCATGGATAATAAATTCCTTGACATTAAACCTACAACATATCAATATTGGTGGAACAAATCCTAAATCAGCACTCATCATGTGTTCGTTGAACGCTAACGAACGAGCCAAACTTATAGCCCCTGGTTTACGAACAGGAAGTTCATGCAGCGTTTTTTGAATAATCCAATATTCTCCTGTCATTTAGTTAGAGTCGTATGAAGTGGCATATTATATTTAATTTGAACCCTTGCGAACTGATAAAATAGTGTTCTGAAGTCTTTTGAAGTTAATCCGAACGGAGGATATCACCGACAATAATATTATTAAAGGTTGGGTGTTAATTAAAAAATTAAATATTTCAGAATAATTAAAATAATAAAACTGGAAGAAAATATAGCTGTGGAGTTTGGTAGAATGGGGACTATAGAATATCTTTTGTATATTGACATTCTAATTTTGTGATGATTGTCACCTGTTAATATTTTATTATCTTTTTTCCTCTATCTGGAGGAATATTATCTTTATTTATATCCGACATTTAGCCGACTATCTCACGCACTTTTCAAATGAACCAATCAGAAGCTCCAGTCAAGTTCGAATTATCGATAACACCAAACTTGACTCTTGACTGATTGGTCTATCAAGTTCGGTGTTTTCAGCATATATGTATTAACTACGAATATTGACCAAACGCCATAAGAGCAATGTTAGAAAAGTGATGCCAGATTTTATAAGTTTTTCCTTGTCTATATCATTACTTTTACTTTGGCGCATGCGCATAAATCAATCCTTTCCAATATAGCACTCTTATTTCGGCTTCCTCATTATCAATATTGTAGTTAATATATATGGTTTTCAGATTTGTGAATGTGACAGTTAAACGTCAAATATAAATAATCACGCTGTGCCACAGAACACATAGAACTAGAAGGCTAAAATAGGTGGAAGAAATTAATATTATTCGTAACCACATGTATAGATGGGACATCTTTGATCATGCGCAGATCATCAACAACATTGCCAACAACTTGTACGAAAATCTAAGATACTGCCAATTTGATTTACATATATTACATTATAATCCCATAAAAGAGCCCGAACTCATCATTTTAGGATTATTTAGGATCATTAAATTCTTTTTTCATATGTATTCCGAAGAAAATATACATGTTTGAGCATATAGCAACTGATGGCATCGTAATAAAGACTTCACATTTTCCCACAACTCATTTGGCAACGCTGTTATTTAACATCAACACATTTGACTTAGTCTGACGAAATTTTTTATCAGAGCCGGTTATCTAAGTGTGTTGTTGTTGTTGAATTGTGTTCTTGCTTCAGTGTTTTATTAATTTCGCATTATGTATTAGGTATATACTTTTTGTGTTGTTTTCATTAAGTTATCGTGTAATATTTAAGAGACCTCACTAGTTTTTAGTATAGTTAGAGTTATTTGACTCAGTATTTTCAAGATGTCTAAGTGCATGGTGCTTTCCTGTAAAAACAAAGGACAATTTCCAGAAATATCTTACTTCAATTTTTCCCTACATTATCTAACTTGACAGAAAATGTTGTTGCATACATTGCAGGTTTTGTTGTGAAGAACATAAAAAAAATAATCAATTGTAATGTGTGCCTTTCTGAAATGGAAGAAGACAGAAAAGGAAGTGTAGATCTTGATTACTTCAAATTATTGCATAGAAAACACAGAGCCTCTTTTTCTGGATTAATCAAGCCTTCTGCAGATGTTGTGTTGTATGTTCACAGAGAGAAAAATTAAGCAAATAATGGCCTGCGGACTCGTGGTGTTTTTAAGCAACTCAGTTTCGTTATGAAATGAATCGACAGACTTATCGCGAAAATTTAATCACTTGTGGTATTACTACTGATAAGTTTTTATCAATCGATATCACACTGACCGATCCAATTTACAGAGCTTCATATGAAAAAATTTTAAGTTAATATTGCTCGAATCATCAATTTCATAACTTATCTCAATAAATAAGGGGTTTCTTCAACTGAGGAAGGAACTATCGGTTCAGAAAACTATTTAGCTGGTATCTTCTTCTGTTTTGGTAATTTGGGGCATTCGGGCTCTAGTACACCAGCCACATAAAAACACGACTAGAAATGTGACACTAGATACGGGCGAAAAATAACGGTAACGTTACACTTTCTCGCCCGTCATATCCTCTTTTACGGCGTTGTCAGATCTAAATAACATAGTAAATTTTTTCTAATTATTTGCCAATTACTCTTATTACAGACTTTGAAGCTCGATTTGTAAGTAACCAGAATGTTCGAAATTTTTATTATTTCCGTTGATATCACTTACATCGAAATCTGAACGGTAGGTTTTTTAATTAAATAAAATCGGTGACGTGTCATAAGAATCAATGGTAAAGGCAAACATTTTTTATATTAATATCTTTTTTCTGGTTCTCTGCAGCTCTTCAAAATTTTTACTGGTTTCATTAAATTCTGAAAGGTAATTCTAAAACCAAGAGTACTACCTTAAAGACTAAATAAGTATTGCCATTCAGATTGATCTGAATGAAATACGGCAACAAGGCGGTTTCCTAAAATTTTAGCCCCAACATTTAATTTTAGGGAATTATGTGTTCCAGTAAATACGTGAGGATTAGTATCGCTCCAATACAGACAATTGTGATATTTACTCCCACATTCGACATGACAATACACTCGTTCGAAAAACAGATAATTAACAAGAGATTTTGGTTAATAATTAATTGCTTACTGATTCGCACAATTGACGCTGTTAGAAATATTTACTGAGCTGTCAGAGCTGTTTAAAATTCGGTAAATCTTAGTTTTTTTTTATATATAAATATAAATTCTACAAAACCCGATCAGAACAAAAAGCCTATAAGTTAATTTGCTAATATTAGAATAAAGAAACAGTATTTTAGTTCAAGAAATAACGAAATGGGATCATTTCCACCGAATAGTCCTTCGGCTATTTAAGTTGAAGCTTATTTGTAATTTTTTAGACTTGTACTATATATTTTAAAATTTAAACACCCTGTACCTCAGAAACTAAGCATTTAAAGGGTTAATGTTCATGTATTTTTAGAGCTTTGTCGGCCGAATATCGCAGTATGCATTATTTTACATTTCCAGATTATGCTGTTACTTCAGAAGAGAGCGCAAATACAAATATTGTAAAATTAAATACAGATTATAGATTATAGATTATACTTCCATACGATGCTGTGAAATATAGCGAAATTGTCGGAAATTAATATTTTTTCTGACCTTCAACAAACTAACCCATTTATCAACAGATACGTTTACATCCTTAATCAATAAAGATACATAGGAATAAATTACGCCCAGTGGGAATATGGCTCTAGATAAAATCAATATATAAATAATCCAAATTGACCTTGCAATGTCACGTATAATAAAAACTCGTATTGTACTCAAAACAATCCTATTTGTAATTGTAAGCAGCTGAAATGTCAAAAAGCTGAATTTAACCACGAACAAAGCCAGCAGAATGCCCCGTGGATGTTCTCAATATTCAACGAACTATTCGTTTAACTTTTACTGGTTGACTGTGAGTATCAAAAAAGCTTTATTTGTTAAATGTCATAACAAAGAGAGAATACTCTAATTACCTCTGTAATATTATAAAAGGAGCCTAACAACATATGGATGCTAGAGGCGGTTTTGAATAATGACAGACATTATTGGACAACTTTTTATTTACTGGGCGTTTAAATTTTAACGAAAACCATATCTATATGAAATATATACATGTCTATATATTACATATCTTAATGAAATATATACATCACTTAATGATAAACTTTTCACAGCTTCAGTATTTTGTGACTTCGCAAAGGCCTTTGATTGTGTTAATTATGAAATCTTAATTAAGAAACTACAAATTTATGGCGTACGGGGTTCCTCCTTTGCAATGGTTTAAAACTTACTTAGAAAATAGAAATCAGCAGGTACGGGCTAATGGTGAGGATTCTTCAAATCTGCCAATTAGCAGTGGAGTACCTAGGTACGATTTTATTTTTATTATTCATCAACGATATCACAGACTTAAAAATAAGTGGAAGAATTACTTTATTTGCCGATGACACGAGTGTAACCTGGAGTAGTTCTGATATACAGACATTACAATCTAGCATTAACAAAGATCTAGTATAGTCGAACTCAATCCTTTAAGAGAATCAAAAAACAGCAAAGGATTACCGCCAATAGAACAAATGCTCTTGAATCTGGACATTTTTGAGCACTTTAAAGTCGAAAACACGGTACACTGTCCATATACATAAAAATAAAATAATATTTTGGCTATTAGAACCACTGTGCAAAGATTCAATAACCAACTTAGCTGGATATCGTTATAGGGGAGAATGGCGTATAATTATTAATTATGAGTTTAATATGAATTTACATTTTAATTTCTATAATGCATATTAGATTTGAATTACTAATTAAAATTTTGTCTTAAATTAATTTAACTAAACTGTGAGGTTACACTCATAAGAGGCGACAATGGAAGTGTGGTTATAGTTTTTACATTTTCAATTGCAGAAACAAAATTCTCAGATGTGCAGACAGGTTACTTTGGCGGCTTGTAGATGTGCCGACAAGTGGCTTTGTCGGTATTAGCGGCATGTAGATGTGCCGACAAGTGGCTTTGTCGGTATTAGCGACTTGTATAAAGCGGGATCATTTTTAGATGTGCTGCCATCTATGATTAGAAGAGAGTATTGCCAATTACTAAAAGCAAAAAATTCCCGGTGTATTGGGATTGCATACACAATTTGCATTGTGTGTTGCAAAGCTTTTATTTGACTGATTCTAGTCAAAATGTCACTCTCTTCTTTCGTATCCCTTTCAGAGATTAATACAAAGTTAGAAAACGAGTAAGGAGTTTAATTTATCAATTTATGAATTTACATTTTAATTTCTATAATGCATATTAGATTTGAATTACTAATTAAAATTTTGTCTTAAATTAATTTAACTAAACTGTGAGGTTACACTCATAAGAGGTGACAATGGAAGTGTGGTTATAGTTTTTACATTTTCAATTGCAGAAACAAAATTCTCAGATGTGCAGACAGGTTACTTTGGCGGCTTGTAGATGTGCCGACAAGTGGCTTTGTCGGTATTAGCGACTTGTATAAAGCGGGATCATTTTTAGATGTGCTGCCATCTATGATTAGAAGAGAGTATTGCCAATTACTAAAAGCAAAAAATTCCCGGTGTATTGGGATTGCATACACAATTTGCATTGTGTGTTGCAAAGCTTTTATTTGACTGATTCTAGTCAAAATGTCACTCTCTTCTTTCGTATCCCTTTCAGAGATTAATACAAAGTTAGAAAACGAGTAAGGAGTTTAATTTATCAGATTCGACATCCTAAGACCGGTTTCTGCCTTTCGGCTTCGTCAGTTAGGCTTTTCGAATCCAATAAATAAAATTCCAAACTCGTACAAGTCAATAGCTATATCCGCTATAAGATAAAATTTTTAGATGTGCTGCCACCTATGATTAGAAGAGAGTATTGACATTTTACACAGTGATAGAATTCTATAACGTGCCTTAGACTTTTGGGTTGCAGCATATAGGAGCAATAATTTAATTAAGTTAATTTGACAATTTTAATTTGAACAATAATTTATAGTGACGGATATTGCATATTGCATATTGAATTGTGTATTATATTTTATTTGTGTTTTGTTTTGTCTAGTAATTTATTTTTATTATTTAGTTTCGCTTTGTCTATAAAATTTTTGTAATTTTTCTATGAAAATAAAGCATATTCTCTCTCTACAGGATGAAACGGTACTAATCAGGCACTTCATATAAAATTTTACAATACATGCCCTTGTTTCTGAGTTAAAAGCTTTAAAAATGGTTTTTTATTTATAATTTTCAAAGTTTCTATTTGATTATTTTGAAATTAGAAGTGTTTTTAGAACGTATCCTATTTGCTAAGGATCCTAAATTTCTGGAGGGATTACAGTTCCTCTATACATATAGCAAAATTTACTTTTCCAGTCTTTTTGCTAACTAAAAGGTACAGTTCGGGGGATATTTACCAATTTATTTATGCACTGCATGCCAATTTACACATTCTATATTTTTCCTCTATAAAAACTACAATACACAAACTAAAAAAAATAGAACAATAAGATAATATGGCCGGTTGACAGAAGTGTGGGGACAAAAAATTCGTATGAATTTATAAATTACTTTTCAAAAGGGTCAGAAAGGTAATCTTAAAGTCAGTTTAAAAGTTAATTATACTAATAAAGTGCATAATATCAGTCAGTTGGTATACTGAAAAGTGTATAGAGTTAGTAAAAGTTTTCTCACGCCAAAAAGCAATTATGTTGTAAGTAAAAAATTAATGTATTGTTCCTGTTTTATTTTTGTTACTACAAATTGTACTGTTTCTGTTTTACCGTATTTTAATAAAAAAATTATTAGATTATTGCAAGCCACTATTTGTTGAACATAAAATTCTTACAGTCTATTGCCTATTCATTTTGGAAACCGCTTTTCTCATTCACAAAAAATTTCCTGTTGTGCCTAATGTTTCAAACAATAACACACGTCAAAGATGTAATTTAAAATGTTTACTAGAACAAAAAGCTTACTACAGTATTCAGGAATACCATTTTGATAGTTTGCAGTAAATGGAAATCAAGGCGTTTTCTACCTACTTTAATCTGGATCTCCTTTTATGTATTTTAGACTTTTAAATCTTATAGTTTTTGTAGTTTTTTATATATTTTATACTTTTTCTATTTTTTATACTTTTTTATGTGCTGTAACGATGCTTTGTCGACGAGTTTTAAACAATAAAGTGATTATCTATAAAAAATAATATCTAGTATACACCTATTCAACATTCCAAGGAAATGGACAAACCATAGAAGGCAGGATAGTTATTCACGCTTTGAATGTTTATAATATCAACCTGGTAAACTTTTAGTTAAAGATAAAATAATCCTAATAATAGTCCTAACTAGCACTCTGTAATTTATTACTTCTGCATTTCCACAGCTCTACGGACTATAGTGTAAACGACTTTCTTTAAAACGATTTTTACCTATTACTATTACAAAGTTTAAAGAATCAACCACAAAGGCGATCTTCGAATTTTCTCTAACGAACTTTTTTGTATTTCAGCTGACAAACTTCCTCCCGGTTTTCCTCAAATCACACAATCTCCGACAACAAATAAAGTAGTAGAAATCGGACACAATACCGTCCTAAAATGCGAGGCCGCTGGTAACCCGCCACCAAAAATAACTTGGTTGAAAAATATGCTTCCAATCAATATCAGCAGTGGTCGACCGAGATACTCCATGAGGGACGACATGCCAGGTAAATAGAACATTTTTTTTATATATTTTGTTTGTTGCTAAATTAACAACTGTGATATTCAGTTTTAAATTATACCGGGTGATTCATTAAGGGTGGTTCTAATAAGCATAATTCATATAATTTTTAATAAATAATTATATATAATAATTATAAATTCCATGTCTCTTCTTCCTCAATATGTTCCTTTTTAAATTTTGTAATTACCTTTTAAACTCTATTTCACTTATTTTTCCTATTACATTTTGGAATATTCTATTATATTACCAAACTGATTTTCGTCAAAAATGAAATAAAAATAATTTGAAAACCTATTGAAGTGATTATACGAGCCAACTTTGCATGATGTTGAATTTTTATCCCCCTATCTCCAGAGGATAAAAGTTTTATGTGTGTTTTAAATTTTAATCATATTGTTGGTGCACATTTCCTCACTGTTTAGCTAAAACAATAAAAACCGATGGGTTGGCTATTTTTAAATTTCCGGATAACTTTTGAGAGTAACGAAAATGTATGCAATCAACTTGTTTTACAAAAAAAACGGCTTTTATATTGAATCGATTTCGTGTTATTTGTAAAACGAAATTTCTTTTCGTTGGAAATATCTAGAGATTATTTCACATAAAATACTATCAAGCTGTGATGGGATTAAAGCTAACTCTGTATTAATCTCTTAAAGGGATGCAAAGAAGAGAGTGACATCTTGACTAGAATCAGTCAAATAAAAACTTTGCAACACACAATGCAAATTGCGTGATATATGCAACACCCAATACATTGGGAATCGTTGGTTTAAAAGTGTCAATACTCTCTTCTAACCATCATAACAGTTAATGTTATGAGCCACATACTTCTATGACAGTCAAAAATTTTTGAAAACGTCAAATTAAAAACATTTTTAAATAAAAAAAGGTGTTTTTTTAAATAATACTTTTGTTTTTAATTGTATTTTGTCCAATTTTATATGTTTTTTAAACAAGCTATTATCACGTTCTTGTTCAAAATATGTTAATAAGGAAGCTATAAGCCAAAGGTTCCAAAACTTTTTTTTCTCGTGGACCACTTTCAAAGTTTTACTATTTTCGGTAGACCCCCTGCTGCTACATTTCTACTGTATTCCCAAAACTACTAAAAAATATTATCCCAAATTGGGGGTGTTAAATAGAAAAAAAAAGTAGCACATTTTCTTGTGTCCTATTTATTAAAATAATACTTGTGGTTATACAAAATTATAAACATTTATTATTACAAACAATCAACAACGAACTCTGAAATGTAAATCAACAATAAAAAATAGTCATACTTTTAATTTTAATTTTTGTTCTTTATTATGAAAACCAGAAAATTTTTCGTGAACCCCTGTTTTCTTTTCACGTCTACGTGGACCCCCGTGTGGTCTCCTACCTGGACCACTTTGGGAACCTTTGCTATAAGCTATATAAAAATATTTCCTTGACAGTATATTTGCTCTTGAAAGAACAGTTTTTTATAAATACACGAAAATATAAGTACAAAATTCACAAGAACAATATTTAAATTAAATAGCAATACGATGTCAATGTAACCTCACTTAATGATACATAAAAAAATAAAAGTGGCAACCAGGTAATTCATAAAGAAATTACACCATACTGTGTAACAGGAAGTGGCATGTCTATCAAAATTTTCAGTTTAAATACGCGACATACCGGGTGACAATGAGACTAGGGCCATGCCTATATCTCCTTCATTTTTCAACCGATTTGAATAAAATTTGGTACATAGATATGACGTATAAAAATAAAATGGCCGACTTCTGGTTTCGCCAGATGTGTCACCAACCTCGATTTTTTAAATGGAACACCCTATATATTTTATATTTTTTGGACTCTATGGCTCAAATTACATACGACAGTAATTTTCAATAAAAAATTCAAATTTTCAGATTTTTTTTTTCAAGAAATGATTATGTTTAGGTTTTTTAACAAAAAGAAAATGGTACATAATGTATATCATTGAATTGGTAATTAAATTCTTTATCGAATGGCAAGATGGCCCTCGGTAGGTATCGATTGAAAAAAGCGATTTATTCGTTAAAAATGAATTCAGAAAATTTAAATTCCTGCTGTAGGATTTGTTATTGATCTTATCGATGAAATAACGATTACTATGAATCAATTAGACTAGATTTTGACCTGATCAAGGCTTACTGTGCTAAAAAAAATCTGAGAATTTGAATTTTTTTATTGAAAAATAAAAAAATTGGCAACGCTGTCGTATGTAATTTGTGCCATAGAATCCAAAAAATATCAAATATATAGGGTGTTCCATTTAAAAAATTGAAGTTGGTGACATTTTTGGCGAAACCGGAAGTCAGCCATTTTGTTTTTATACGTCTGTCAATCCAAAATGGTGTCTCATATCTATGTACCAAATTTTATTCAAATCGGTTGAAAAGTGAAGGAGATATAGGCATGGCCCTAGTCTCATCGTCACCCGGTATACAACCATTCCAACAAATTTTCAGTAGTAATACCCCTAGGGCCTTGATAATACCGAGATAATTTTGTCATAGAGAATGCTGTAAGCGTGTTGCTTGATAATAGCCCGAAGCCGAAGGCCGAGGGCTATTATCCTTAAGCAACACGCTTGAAGGATTCTCTATGACAAAATTTTGAGGATTTATCAAGGCCCGAGGGGTATTCGATAAGATAATTTTTTACTTTGTAGATTTAAACATTTTTAAACTAGTTGTCAGTTTGACGTTTAATTAATTTTTAATCAAAAACTTGACTTGTTGAAAACACCAAACTGAAAACACCACATGTAGGGTGTTATCGCTGTAATCCATAGCTGATTGGATGAAATTTGACACATTACTCTAAATTAAGTAATTTGATTGGTTACTATAGTTAGTAAAAAATTATCATAATTATCTTATAGTACGAGATCCGGTATTAGGAATATATACCCTCATCTATTATTTGATCCAGATTGATAAATTGCACATGGGTTGCGTAGCTGAATCTTGGCAATATTCCCTCAAACGGCCCCAAAACCACCCCCAAAATGGAGGAATCGTGGATTCCGCGTCTTCCTCCGGCAAAATATATCTTTCCCCCGTTTTCGAGAATACTGAACACGATCACGTTATCAAAAATTATTTTCGACTTGACCGCACCCCTCAAACGGCCAAAAACCACCCCAAAATGGGGGAATCGCGGATTCTGCGTCTTCCTCCGGCAAAGTATATCTTCCCCCCGGTTTCGAGGATTCTGAACACGATGGCGTTATCCAAAATTATTTTCGACTTGACCCCACCCCTCAAACGACCAAAAACCACCCCCAAAATGGAGGAATCGCGGTTTCCGCGTCTTCCTTCGGTAAAATATGGTCATTTTAGAGGTGAGGTCAAATCGAAAATAAATTTGAATACCGCCATCGTGTTCAGCATCCTCGAAAACGGGGGAGGGGAGATATATTTTACCGGAGGAAGAGCGAAATCTGCGATTCCCCCATTTTTGGGGTCGTTTTTGGCGGTTTGAGTGGCTTTATGAGTGGTTTTTGATAGTTTAAGCTCATTTAAGCTTGTTTTCTTTTTCTACCAATACATAGTCGATTATCGATTTTTACCTCTTCTTCTCACCTTTCCTTTTATTTGTATACATTGTTAGAAAAAAACAAAAAGTTGTCTTGAAATTGTGCATGTGATACAATATTATGACAAAAAATAAATACTATAATGGTCTAGAAAAAATTTTCCAAATTTCATAAAATAATTAAAATTTCTTAAATTTAACTTCCTGTATTAACGGTGAATTTTTTGACAATATTATTAGTTTTATGAAATGGTAGATATTTTCAATTGTAGGTATAATTCTTTTTTTATGTTTTACAACGAAAATAAAGATTATCGAAATAAGATCTTTTTGAGCGTGTAAATAAAAAAGTATAACATTGAAGCCGATCCATATTTATTTGGATAAATAAAAATAGAACAGATTTTTGATTAGTCAATTTGATTATAAAATGCAAATACTGTGTTTTTTTAACATCTTTTTTAATGACGCAAATGAAATAAGCTTTCAAATGCATTATTACCATTATTTTCATGTCGCATCTAGCAAATGGTCCATTAAAAAAATATTCTTTCATGCTTGAAGCAATTATAGGAGCAAAAGCGCTATATTTTGCATTTTTGCTAATGTTATTAACTCCAAAAAAGGTCAAATGGATCCATCAACTATATATTTCCCATTACATTTCCCCGGCTCATGCAGTCGGTTTGTGGTCAAGCATAAATGATAGACTATCATTGGTAGTCTTGAAGGTATGTAAAATATTATAAAATAATTGTGTCAACCTGCTGCAGAAATCAAGCTATGATGAGTATACACCTAAAAAACAGATATATGCTGAATAAATAATGAATGATAAATTTTATTAAAAAATAATAAAAATGTTTAGTTGATAGCTTGATAATATAAAAAAGCATTTTACTCTTTATTTTTATATAACAGAGTCAAAGGGAATATCGATTTAGAAATGCTAAACACTAAAAATACTATTACAAGTCCGATAATTCTTAAGTAATTTTTCTGAAATTGTCTAAAATTGCTTAAAATTGTCTAATATTATCTAAAATTGTCTTAAATTGTCTAAATTTGTTTAAAATTGGCTAAAACTGTTTGAAATGATTCTAAAATTCTCTTTTATCGTAATTCTGGTCTCTGAAATTCTGTTTATTCTTAAGTACTTTCTCTAAAATTGGCTAAAATTGTTTGAAAATGTTTCTGAAATTCTTTCTCTGAAATTATCTAAAATTGTCTAATACCGTCTAAATCTACCTAAAATTGTCTAAAATTGACTAAAATTGTTTGAAAATGTTTCTAAAATTCTCTTATACCGTCATTATTATTATTATTATTATTAAAATGTGGTTCATATATTAAAACATAAGTAAAAATATATTCTATTAAAAGTTAAAGTGGTCATAATTTATTTAGTGAGAGTACAAGTGTCAAAAAAGTACTCAGGTCTTCAATGAAAAAAATTAGTCTATTTTTAACAAGTTAAGAAATTCTATAAATACAATCAGTGACAATCTAAATTTTAACTCATCTTCTGAGACTTGTATATTTCTATAAAAATTATCTCGCTTTGGTATATTTAGCCATATTTACGCATTTACCACTCAGCTTTGGAAAAGTTGTAAATATTTATGCGATTGATGCCCAGAGGATCGCTGAATTCTAGCCATATCGATTTGAGTTCTTAAACAAAATTCTTAGGAAATGGGTATTTATTTTTGTACAAGAACGTCTGTCTAATTTTCAAACATAATCGTTTTGCAATCAATCACCCTAAAATGATACTGTTTTATTCTGCTGTTACTCAGAACGTCCCTCCCAGTATGAGGGAGTTTCAATATGTACTCTCTTGTTTACATATATGTCATATTCCCTTTCCTACAACTACTGGGAAAAGCACTTAAATTGAATCAAATCATTTTTTCTCTTTGGCCGTGTAGCGTAGGTAGCTGATAATAGTGTAGTTCTGGCCTCTAGAAGAATCACGTACCTTGTCTGAGATTATCCTCTTCTTTCTTTCTTATGGAAGCATAAGTACATAAGTTAAATCCAATGTAGTTTATAATAATAATGTTTTACCATCACCAGATATACGTTAAGACATACTTGCTGGACCTCTTTTTGTAAATGTACCGTTTTCTTTTTTATTGGAAGCTCCTTTAATTCACCATAATCACCATGACTAGTATTGCAAACACTGGTGTTGTTATAATCAAAATCACTAGTATCGCTAACTCTGCCATTATCCTAATCACAAGCACCAGTGGCTCAACCAGTGCCGTTATCAGAATCACAAAATTATGAAATTGAACATATATTCACAGATATGATTCCGCCATTTTCTACTTATTACATTTGTTGGATTTCTATAACTAATTCAGTATATGTAGCTTTCTTCTCCTAGTATTTTTTCCTGACATGGTTCTAATATTCAGTTTGTTATTTTTACAAATTTTTCAGTCTATTTATTATTATTATCAAAAATATCTGACCTAATTAAGGAACTCATGATTTCTTAAAAAGCGAGATGAAACTATAAAATGTCAATGATCCAAACGAAGTAGCAGCTAAAAAATATCTAACAAAGCCCAATCAGGTCAAAATATTAAAAATTTACTAATACCTCTAGAACTACGATATTTGATGCCGTTGTAAAAGTGATCAATAAAAATGTTTACACAGTTTTGCTATTTCAGTTTACATTCGGTCAGTTTATAGTTAGATAACATCTAGTAAACAAGTTCAATATGTATGGGTTTACAGCATTGATAACAAAGAAAAGTACTCGAATTTTGAACCCAATTTTTAGATATGCAATTTCGCACTAACGGCATATCAGCATATTTGTCTTTATTGCACGAAATTGCCGGAGTATTTTTATGGTTGTCATTCTTTGTGACTAATTAAAACTTCCTGAAATTAAAATTAAAACTACGCTTTCATCCACAATAACAGGTTTTAACGTTATTAAAAAACTAAACTGTGTTAGGAGAGGACAAGATGTGTTTAAAATATTTTACAATTAATTTAATGCTGTGAAATATATCTAAAACAGATTACTTACTTTAAGATAAGGGAAAGTGGGGGAATGGTGCGCATTTAAGCAAGATTGTTTATTGTCGGTAGCATGTTATAGTAAATATCAATTTGTTGACACTAGTGCAAGCAGTAACTATTTCCCTAAAAGTATGTAATCAATTAATGCAAAAAAAATTAAAAACAAAAGAACAATTTTGAATAAAGTGTAAACATGCATTAGCGCGTCATTCCCCATGCCACGGGGTAATGGTGCGCGTTGATTGGGAAAAGGTGCGCAGTTATTACAAAATATTTATAACTAAAACAAGATTTCATTTAATCAAAAGTAATAAGTGGTTATAAAAAACATACTGTTACAATAAACACAAATCGCATGTATAGTTCTTGGGAGTATCAACGCCTGTGCATTCGGCGTGGTTCCACGCTGAGCACATAACACAACTATATCATAACTCTCCACTTTTTCCAAATTCTACACAAATACCATACAAGTCGTCAGGTTTTGTAAGTCTTTCTAGAGGTTCTGGTGAAAAGATGAAGTCAGCATCATCCAATTCGTCATCATCGCAGATATCTGAAACTATATCCTCACAATCAGATGAATCAGGTGTAGGTTCTCTTTTTAATTTCTGTTTCCATTTGATTTTTTTCTCTCTGGTGACTTGTTATCAAAACATCTGCGGACTGTAGACTTGGCAGTTTTTTCATTTTCTCTTTTCTTTAGTTTTTCTTCTCTTAATTTCCGCTTTTCTTCAGCTACTTCCAATTTCTCCAGGATTGGTGTGCTTGTCAAAATTTCGGAGAGTGCTGTTTTTCTCGAAGTTTTCTTGTGCTTCTGCATTTTTTTTGGAATTGAAGCCATAGCCAAGAAAGAGTTAGATGTGGACGGTTCATTATGTTGTATTGGTTGTGGTGTTATATCGGACCCACCTGCTCTACTGGTTTCGGTTGATGGAGGAACTTCCTCAACTGTAATCTCTCTTACTTGATTTGCAGGAGCAAAGTCAGTTTCATTAAATTTATCTGGATCTAGAGAAAATATTCCGCATGTTCGGAATCCTGAAGCCTTATTTAGTAACTCAGCGACATCATACTCGGTAATTTTTTGATGTCCTGTAGTTGATAAATACAAATCGTATTCTCTGTATAGAGCATTTTTCAAAGGACTAAAAAATGTTAGATCTAGAGGACATTTTTTTTGCACCGTCGTGATGCCGATTCCATCCATATTATAGATTCTATTCGGAGCAAAGTTATACTTTTCAACTAACTTCTTAAGGTTGGAATAAAATAATTCAATTTCCTCTTTATTGAATGAAGCAATTCTATTCAAACTTGTTTCTTCAGGTTGTCTTAATTTTATTTCAGGATTTCGGTTTAAAAAGCCATAAAGCCACTCTTTTCTGGCCAACTTCGTCTCCTTATTAGAATTATGCGATATATTTTGGTGTTCGGCGTATCGAAATGCTAACCTTCTAAGACATTTGGCTGTTAAAACGTAGAATAGTTTTGCTAATAAAAGAACGTAGTCTTTTGGCTTACGACCTAAACGAGGTGGACTTTCGGAGTTATTTTTTATTCGCTAATTTTTTTCCATTGTTTTTTATACTCCGTAATGCATTTAGGTCTTGGGGTCTATAGGGCACAATTTCTGTTTTCCGTTTATATTTTCGCGGCATCTATAAAGAAAAAAACAAATAATGATAATTTCACATATAATTGTGTGTGGGGAAATCGTACGCATTAGTGCGCACCATTTCTCCGTTAGGAGTTGAATAATAAACAACTTTCCAGAACAAACTCTACTTAATGAAATAATAGAAAATATACACAAAATTAAACGGAAAACTTTTAGGTTTTAGGTGTTTTCCTGATTAATACGATCACAAAAAATGTGCACTTACTATCTTATTTTTCACTCGGCAAATTGTATAAATTTTTACCTTTATTTGGATGAGCACGTGTACCTCCCTTAATATGCACTCGAATACTAAACAACTGGCAGTGTGATCGGACACCGTAGCTCACTTGGTTAGGGCACCAGCCTTTATTCTCTGGGTTCGAAGAGTAGGTTCGAATCCTGCCGCATTCAAGTGGAATAAAAGTCAGATAAGACTTTGGGCAAGTGCAAAAAGGTATTTGTGTCATACGCAGTTTCATTCACGCCGGTAAACAGGCCGGATGAGTTCGGATATCTCGTGGAACTGATAGGGGCTGGTGACACAATTACACACTTGTTAGTCGGTAGATCACCTGCATGACAAAGGCATAGTCCTGGGTTTAAGGTGATTGAGGACCGTGGTTCGGAGCTCACGATAAGCTGTAGGTCCCGTCCAGATTAGCCTTAGTTGCAGAAAGGAGACGTTAAAATTAACCAAAACAAAACAAAACTGGCAGTGTGTACTCTACGGATAGCGGACAAGGTACTACAGTAGGAAGGGGTTGCTGAATAGTCCCAGAAACATGAACTACGTCATTGCGCCCGATTACCCTCCGCGCACCATTCCCCCACTTTCCCTGATTTAATTTACTTCCAATAGTAAGGTAAACAGATAGTTTAAACTTTTTGAAATATTAGGTTTGTTGTTTTTGCACAGTTTGTGGTTTTGGTGTAGTTTTTTTGCCACGATTCGTCTATAAGGGAAGAACCTATAATTTAGTGTACAGTTACTTAACTGATAATGGCACTGGAAATAAGCCAACTCGCCAGTCAAGTTGTTCCATTAACAAAATTGTGTATATTTCTAACTAATTTAGTTACCAAAATTAATATTTACTTAAATTAAGTAAATAATAATAAAGGGTTAGTAATATCGCCTACATTTTTTTTATTAATATTTTTATTTGCTTTAAAATTTTTATTAAGGTATGTTTTGTGTCAATATTTTTTGTTTCTATCCTAGATGGACTAATAATTTGTTTTTGCCTTTTTTCTTTTTTAACAGTTTGGGATAGCAACGCTACTCACAATTTTGAGTTAGTAGTTTTACAAAATTGCTATAATTTGTTGAACATATTTAAGTTGCCCAGGGTCAACAGATTTCGTAGATTAATTGGAGATTGAAATTTTTCAAGAATCAAATATTGATATAGCAAATTTATTTCATTAAAATTTAAAAATATATAAAAAATATATGTCGTAAGTCGGCATTTTTGCTTCTAATCGTTCTATATATTCGTAGTTTTCGAGACCCATGATTTTTAATGGTTGTTTTACTTTGGTATTCTTGTTCTTCTACCCCTTTTCCACCACTTATTGCGTTCTCGAGCCATGTTCTCCATTATGTTCCCATCTGACCTTCTGATATTGACATGATGTCTGCCAAAACTGCATTTATCCTGAATTGTTCTCTCAATAATTCAACATTATGATGAAACACCTAAACCAAGGTCTGTCAACCCTTATAAACAGTTGGTAACATTGTTCCTGTCAATACTGTCAATGCCAATTGTCACAGTTTTTCGTGCCATTTTAGTAGTCAATCGCACTTGTTTCTTAAGAATTTTAAAAGAGTGAAAATTTTAATTTTATCAATGTTTTTAAAAGTATTATATAATCAATTTTATATAGTGTTGTTGTCTACATATAAATGTAATGATTGTTAACCTCTTGCGACAAGCATTATTAGAACCTAACCTCACTGTCGTAAATTTATCAATTTTTATAAAATTTGTTCAATTCAAACCGTTGCATAGTTCCTGATGAAGAGCCAATAAAGTCTGGAAAGCTTGAACAGATAAGAAAGTTTCACTTTTCATTGTTCCTCAGACTGCGGACCCAAATAAAGTTGTTTTTTTCTTTTCTATTGTGTTAAATGCCATTTAAAAATGATGCCCATTAAGTTTTTATAGTTTTTTATTACTAACTAAAAGAGAATGACTGTGTAAATTTAATTTTTTAAAACAACTCTTAAGAACGTTTCTCGAATGAGGAAAAGTCTTTATCCTTTTAATATTCCAACATAATTTTCAAAATAGAGCGACTACTCCCATTATTAAATCCCAACTAATAACCATCGCATCCTCTTGCTTGCCGGGATTTTTCCACAAAGAAAATAACAAGATTATCGCATTAACAAATTCCAGCATCGTATCGCATATCCAACGTGAAACGCGTGGTAATAATGATTGTTATAGAGAGAAAGGAAAACCCCATATTCTAGACATCTAACCACACTATGCCCCAGGGAACCACTATTCCGGCATCTTGCGTTACCTGGATATGTAGCGGAGACCTTCGGATGACCGGGACGACGACGTTTTTTGCAAGAAGTTGAACGAAGTGGTAACGAATACACGAATGGGAATAGAAAAATATCGCAGTAAATGCAGTGAATGTTGACAGGGGGACCATGATAGTTGTTTGTTGATAAACGTCGACTGAATAATAAAACAGTTTTGACAGGTTTCCGTATTTGCATTTTATGATAGTAGGTTATATAAAATGAAAATAAGGAAAAGGAACATATGCATTCAAGATTGTTAAAAATGTATTTTGAAAGTAACTTAAAGAATAAGTTAAAATCAAATAAATGCTACACTCGACTAATAGCATTTTACAAACTAACTGCACCAGTACCAATAAGAATAATCATGTCGCCTAATCAGGTCCGCTTTAATTGAACCTGGACTCGCAAACAGCTGCTCCAATTGTCACTGGATCCATTACGAGAATCTAAAGCCAAAAAATCGCGGTAATCCATCAACATTGACGGCCAAGTCATAACTCGAAAATCATGCTGTGTATTTGGTAGGACCAGCTAGCTCGTTGTGGCGTATTCTGAGCACAAGAGTTTGCTACTGAACGCAACTAATGTGTTTAAGCCAAGGATTGATGAAAGAACGGCCGAAGTATGAGAAAACCTACATTTTTTTTGTGTGGGGGGACCGCATGGCACCAGAGCCTTGGCTCAATCAGCCCTGGTAGTGTCAGGCGCTATTCTGACTAAAAACCCATCTTCTTCTCTCCTGTCTCCGGAATCACCATGGAGTTGGTTTACATCAGGGACAGGAGCCGTTCTCATTCTCGTCCATCATCGCTTCCTTTTCCTATGCGTTATCAAGTGCCTGTCTTCTATCTATCTATCTATCTATCTGTGATGGGGGTGTCGATACACTGCGACCTATAAGATCTATTGTGCCCCCTACTGCTGCCCAATCGTTAAGGATGTCTCAACGATTAGAGCAGTTCCTCCAGTCCTATTGCTTTCCTCCTTGTAGTCCTATCCAGTATTGGCATCTTTTGTTATTTACTTCTTTTCCAAGTTCATCAAGTATTGTACTGGTGCTTATTCCGCAGAAGGGTTCAGGTCCCAGGAATGGTGTTTCAGCCCCTTTTTTTGCGAGTATGTCTGCTATTTCATTACCCTCCACTCCAGTGTGTCCCGGAACCCATAGGAGGGTAACAGTGTTATTCTTGCCCAGTTCGTTTAGATTCTCTAGGCACTCCCAAACCATCTGGGAGTTGATTTCGTGGGAGTTCAAAGCATTAATGGCTGCTTGGCTGTCTGACATGATGATGATCTCTTGTCTGCGAAAATTTCTTTCTATGTTGAACTGGACACATTTTCCGATGGCGTATATTTCGGCTTGGAAAATGCTCGGAGATTTGCCTAAACTTTCAGAATATTTGGTTCCAGGCCCATATACTCCTATTCCTGTTCCTTCTGTGCCTGTCTTATTCTTTCCTCTCTTTCTTTAGAGAAGAGGTCGGCTTTCACAGATGTGTGGATTTTGTCCCAGCGTTGTTTGCTGTTTATCATTAACTCTATTGTGTTATCCGGGTCTATCTGGATTCCTGTGTCTAGCTCCAGGGCTATTCTCTCCCTCTCCCTAACCTACCTTGAAAACACTGAAATGGCACCACCCGCCGTAGCACCGTAGCACCTAGTCTGAACGATGAAGCCTGGTCTGGCTGAGAAGAACTTCCGTTCTTAAGAAAATGGATGGACAATATGTTGAAGAATCCTCGGAAGAATCATTATGCAACCATTTTTTCACAAAAAAGCTAAAATTTAAAAATAGACGGCCGTTTTCCATTTGTACTACAATATTAAAACAGTATAAGCGCAAATAGAAGCTATTCAAAGTATAAATAAATTAAAGAACAATGATTCCCTCAAAGTCTTTATCTTTTTTGACTCTATACAGTATAACAATAATCATAACTTTCTGAATATTGTACTATTTATATCAAGTACTAATTGGTCCTTTATTGACAAAATAAAACTCTTAATGACGCTATTGATTTGTTTTATAGCATTTTAATTGATGTTCTAAGAAAGGTTTCTTCTAAAAGTATTAGTTATAATCACTCTCATTTCTTTTCTAATGAATATATAATAAATATTTTAAAACCAAAGCCCTAAGATATTGTAAAAGTCATTATAAAAGATTAATGTTAAAGAACTCCCTTATCTAAATTAAACTCAAATTATTATTATACGTAACTAAGTTGGTACAGATGCACTTTGACTAATTTGGTACAGATGCATTTTGGGAGAAAATTTCATTTTTTGGAACTATAAACTTTTTTACGTGAGATTTTTTAGAATATTTTTTTAGTCGATTTTGACAATGTCCTTATGAAAAAAGTGGGCAGCGTAAATTTGGCGGCAATATAGTATTAGCACTAACATTTTGTAATAGAGGCGCTGGTTTCCGAGTTATTATAGGCCTCAAACGATGGAATTCAAAAAGATACTCTTAATTAAATTTGATAAAATGAGCCGTTATATGCCAAGAACAACTTTTGTATCCCTTTCACTTACAAAAAGTACACTATGACAGAACATGATTATTTGATCACAATTTGGGCATACTCAATGGTTTCTTCGAAATAAAATTATACATTTACATTTCTATGACTGTAACTACAAAACTAACATAGATTTATCGTAATTGTGCAGGAATAGTGGGACATTATTTAGTAGGCCCATATGCTGACTATCCAGAAGTATTTAGAATATTTAAAACCCGAGTCCTAAACCCAGTTGTTTATTATTATTATTATTTTAGTTCATGTATGATAGTTTTCTTCTCATTGAAGTTTAGTTTTGCACAACTATTTAGATAGTCCAAGGTTGTTGTTTTGAGTGCAAAGAAACCATCTTCATAGACTTAGAAAGTGTGTGGTAGTGAGAGGAGTTCACATTGAACATGTAACGTAAAAAAGGTACTACTTTTTCTTCTTAAAATACGTTTTGTTCTTCTTTAATTCAAAGGCAAGTAAATAATTTTAATAAATAATATTTAAAAGGATATTTTGTTGTTTTAACAGCAAACTTCTCGTAAACGGCTAAATTTACGCCGTAGTTAACTTTTGAATCGACTATTTCCCTCGTCTTAATTTCCACCAACCACAAACGCGCAATTTTGAATTACAGATAATTTCTAGATGAAAAAACTGTATGACAGCTCCTGTCAGTAGTTTTTTCGAGTTTACCGTGAAAATGAGTCGCTTCGGAAGTGATTCTTTGACTAATATTGATCTAAAGAAGAAATGAGAAGCTTTTGTATAACGAATTGATATGTATTGTAGATTAAGCACTGATGATGAGTCTGTGAATAGGCTCGAAAGCATGCTATGCTATAATAAATCAAATCTTACACGTTATATAAAAGCTTCTCATTTCTTCTTCCAGTACGTGTACACAGCCTACCACATCGTTGATGTCTTCAATAATATTGATCTGGCGATTGAGAAAAGTGTACCGTAAAATACCGTTAAAACCCATACGTCAATATGGAAACAGTTTACGGAATTCTGCAAGGCAAAGAAATACGAGCTTTTGGAAACTACAAGTTTAGAGCAACTAAACCTAATCCTGAAAGATTGGGCGTGGGATATGAAGAAAGAAAACGGTGAAAATTACAAAGAACTAGTTGTGAAGACAATGTGGAACACCGTTGCAAAAAAAATGCAATAGATGAAGTGGAAAATAATTTTTGATCCATTTAAAGATATTATCTTCAAGTCTAGTATGGAAGCTCGTAATGCGAAACGAAGGAATTTGCAGATGTGCGCCAATAAAAGGAAATCGAGCGCTGCTTCATTAAAATTGAAAGAATAATACGCAATGGTTTTAGTCAATTGCAGAGTTCATTATTTTAAAGAGGAAGTGGGATTAAAACAGGTAGATAAGATAGTTACATATTTTTTAGAATAACTGATTTTCAAAAATCCTGCTTTTTAGGAAGAGTAGAATATAATCCTCTCTTCAATAAAACGATCCATGGTGGAGAAAAAAATGGCCGATAGTAAATGGCCCTACCCATTTTTAAGTAAATTGGGAGTATATTAGACCCTATAGGTAACATTTAGAGAATTATTAATATTTCTGGACCTAAAATATATAACAATCTTCATGAAATACCCGGCATATAAATTTATAATAAATAAAGTTAACATTGGTCGCTGCTGTGGTTCGTTTTGTGAAAATTCTCTAATACATATTTAACACTGTCAAAAGTTTTTATGATTTATTTAGAATTTATGGTAATTTTTCTGGTAATGGCTATAATTCACGCAACAAGTTCCGAATAACAAGCAAATTTATACTTACCTACCGAACTCTGCATCATGGTGAAGGTCTTCTATTTATGTTTAAGCATAAAAATTGCTTCCTAAAATATAATTTATCCTGGAAATCGGATGTATGTAGTTTATTTCTAGAATATTTTAGTATATCCTCTTACCACGGACAGCCGTTGGGTCTGTAAAAAACTTGTACTACTTTTTAATTGTAGTTCTTCCAAACTCAGTTGAATATTTATACCTGAAAAAACCTTTTAAAACATTAATGCTCCATGTACGGAGATATTTTCTTTTACTTAAAATATATCTTTGTTACTTTTGTTTATATACACGGTACGCTACTATTCTATATGCCATAAATAACTCCAGACGACTGTATAGCAATTAAACTAATTTACGGTGATTAATGGCAATAGGCGGTCACTACAATTACTGATTGATTTCCACGCAAGCTAACCGTTCTAACTTATTAATTTTATTATTATTGTTATTATTTTACCGCAGTTTTTGTAAAAAGTTCATACATACGTACGTTCAAAAAAAGTTAACTTATCATGTCTCAACGTATTAATTTTTAATTATTTCAATCATACTATTTCCATCAAACTTTTAAACACATAAACTCATTAATTCCGAGAAAATAAAAATAAAATATAAGTAAACTGTATTGCCCGTAGTAAAAAGAAAGAAAGTAGGTCATACTCGATAACTGGCAAGAAGTTTTGAAGGGATTTTCGATTTTTCACGATGGTTAGAAATAAGACATGGGATTGAAAGTTGGTTTTAAATTGTACAGATGAGTGACAGCTTCGCACGGAATCTCAAACTTAGATTTGCACCACTCGATATCAGAAGCCCGATAATGGGAATCTTGAATATTTCATTCGGAAAATAAAAGGTAAAAATGATGTGATTTTGTGAATTCTTTTCTCGGCAGTCAGTGGAATAGATTTAAACGTTTTCGCGTATATTAAGAATTGAAAGGCTGGAAAATTATATTTCCAATCTCGGTTTTAGTATTTTTTCATTTATTAGGGAATAAAAAAATGTATTATTTTAATGAGACTTTGAATGTGTTAAGTAAACACGAAAAGCTTCTTTAAAATTTATTCACTTTCTATTGTCATCAGTCATCACAGCCAGCCGCTAAATTTGAAAGTTATATTATGGCATTAAATACCTGAGACCGTCAACTGCACACTCATCGGAGATCTATCAGGGATCGCTGTGAGAAGGGGTAGCGTTGTGGATGGATCTCAAGTGATCCCCACTTCGCCAAATTTTGTAGCACGTATTCAGAAGAATTGACGGTTATCGAATACCTATTTAAAGTTGGTCATGGGTATAAACTATTGCTGGTTTTGTAGGATGAAATATTCTTAAAGATAAGTAGCGTGAAGAGGACGCTTGCAGTTAAATCGATCTAGTGATTGATCGGAAGACAATATGTTATAATTATACTGATTGGTGCAAAGCGAGTGGTGCATAATTTTTGATCGAAACAACCGCGATGAGAGTAAAATTTGCCTGAAAAGTTAACGAAACGTTCTTTTATACGCCGCTGAGTAATAGAATGTAGAATGTTGTTGAATTATTTCTCTTGGCTTACTATCAACTGTATCCGAGCTTTGGAAGCGGACCTAATTACTCAAACGACGTTAAGTATATCATACCTTAGTATTGGTTGGTTAATATTTTTTCTTTATTATTTGCTTACTTTCAATCTTCTTAAATTATACTACAGTATTTATTAAATGTGATGACACTTTGCTTGAAGAGATTTTGGCCAATTTCTCTTCACTCTCCTTATTACCAGTTGGTCGAGAGTCTTTACTGTGTCCTGTATTACGTGTTTTGTATGACTGTATGATTATTTACCTCTTTTGCCAGTTTTGCAAGGGATCTAATAGACTCTACAATTTTTCGCAGGCTACTGTTCGATTGTTCGATAAAAGACTTATTGGCTTGGAGGATAACGGTTTAGTGGGATCCTTTTTAGGTTTATTAAACATAATGATTAAGGCGAGTTTCCATTGGAATGGAACGCTACAATGGCGTATCATACTGTTATGTTCAGAAAACGTGAATATCCCTTTTACTATTATTGTTATCAGTTGGGTGGGGGTAAAGGTATGAGATAGATGTTCTGCAAATGGTTATGCCTTTACTTTGGTCTTAACTTGAGAATTTGTTGATATTTACTAGGTATCTCATGCTCTAAGCTTTTTTTCCACCAACTTCAATTTCCTGTGTTTGCTTGTTTGTTTGTTTGTTTGCTTCTGTGTATAAAATGCTTATTTAGAGAACACTTTCTTAAAAAGTTTGTTTGTGCAATTGGTTCTTTCTAGATCAGCTGCGAAATAAGAAGATTGATTCCTCCGCCTGGTAACGTATTCATTTTTGAAGGTCGAGGATGCTGAACACGATGGCGGTATCAGAATTTCTATTTTCGACTGCTGAACCCCCTAAAATTGCCAAAAACTACCCCCTAAAGAGGATGTTTGTCACTTTTGACACCTTAGTGCAGATTTATAGAAAGTGATATTGAACACCATCATCGTCTTCAGCAGGTCGGTGAGTTTTGACTTGTGGAGGCTTAGGTGAGGGTCGGAAATAATCTTCAACACCATGATGTCCTGCCCGTTTAACACCATTAGAGGGTAGTTTTTGGCCGTTTTTGTGGTTCGGCTGTCGAAAAGAGAAATTCTGATACCGCCATCGTGTACAGCATCTTCGAAAATAGGGGAACAGGCGTTTTGCGTAATCATTAACACCTCTACCATGCTTGGCATCCACGAAAACAGGGGGAACTGATTTGATGCCCGTTTAACCCCTTTATGGCGTAGTTTTTGGCAATTTTAGGGGGTTCAGCAATCGAAAATAAAAATTCTGATACCGCCATCGTGTTCAGCATCCTCGGTCCGGGTAAATTTTGGTCCATTTTTCATGGTTTTTTTGCGACTCACAGACGCCACTACTTATAAAATGGCTGAGAAGTAATATCATTTATTACGAATTACATATGAATGATTTTATATAAAAGAAATATAATTGCGCTATAATTGCGCTTAATTGTTTTCTCGAAATCCAAACATCTAAAACGAAGAGTAGAGTCGTTTCAAAATTTGTCATAGTTTACACTTACATACTTTGAATATACACTTTCAATCAGAAAACCAATTCATGATGGTCCTCATGAAAATAGCCCTCAGTAGAATATTCCATTGTCACTCAACCATTATGACACATTTCCTTTTTCCTTCCACAATTTCGCGTAGTTTCCCGTAGAGTGGCTGTTTTGTGTGTATTCCCAGAGTGGCCGAGTCCGTGTTTCCGGCAGCCAGCGGCAGGGTTCCCTTGGGATCATTAGGTTAGTGCGGGGACTATCAGCTTTCCTTCGGTGTCTGACAATCGTTATTATCGCGTCACCGGGCCTATTATACATGCGATACGTACTCGGAATTTGTTAATGCGGGAACTGTGTTAACTTTTGTCTTCTTAATCTTTTGTAAAAGCCCGAAATCCTGAACAAGCCAGTTTCCAGGTATTCTGATCCTGATGTAATTCATTCGAGTTTAATTTTAGCTGAAGATGTATCCAAATGTACAAAGAAATTGCGATATTTGTTTATAATAATTGAAATATACGTGTTAAAACTCAATTTTAACGCAAAACGTAAAAGCAATAAATAATTCAATATCAAAGAATGAATTCATTCATATTTAATATAATACGAATAGTGGAGTCGATCTGGTGGAAAAAAACCGAAAAATTAAGTCGCTCTTTTCGAATTTTTATTTGTGAGTTCATAGATTCGAGCTTCCACTTTCACGTGATCACTATATGCTGACTAAGGGGGGGTGCGAAGGGGGGAAATTGACATGTAAAGATATGGGAAATCGTTTTGGTCAGTGGACGAAAATACTTTAGTCGATCTGTTCATTCATCTTGTTTTAAAACAAATACATTTTTGAACACAACACAACAAAACGGATCAAACTAATTTGTATTCCCAATACTTGAGGCCATAAAGATTTTTACATCTTTGAGAATTGTTTTCTTATTGCCTGAAGGTATCTGAATGAGGTTCTTTGACATAATGTTCTTGTATAAGCAGATAAAATGAAATTTGACCGAATACATGGCTTTTTATGTATTTGTGGAGATCACATACAACACTAACTTTTGTTTGTTGTAGCGGTTAATCGAAAAATGTACGTAAAGTTTTTAAGATTTCTATATTTTGCAGAATATGAAAAATACCAATTTATATTATACAAATTTAAGTTTTGATTTATTAAAAAATCACGAATAGAAAATATGTAGTTTGTCTATTAGGGTTTTCAATTAACTTGCCGAACGATTAGGCAATTATTAGGTATACGAAGTTTACAAAAACTTTAATAAGAAGTTTGAAGTATAAAGAAAAATTATTTTTCCTTTTCCAAAATTTGAACACGTATTGCCTTAATCATTTGCTAAACCTTTAAAGTTTTCATCAAACTTAAAAACAACCTAAAACTTTATATTTTGTAAATTAACAAACTCTTTCAAATACTTGACTCGGCAAAAGTTTTTTTTATGTAAGAAAATGAAAACTTGCGAGCACAATTAATTAGTGAATCTCAGTATTCAATTTATATTTCCAGATTTTCCTTTTACATTATTGAGTTTTCTTCAAGAGAAGCTCGTGAATTCTTAATTTTTGTGTTAAATGAACAAACTTCTCTCTTGTCACTTTAATCTGCCGTCAAAATTTACTCCGGGCAATTTAGCCAATGTAGACATTCTAAAGAATAGCTTTAAAGGATATCTCCATTTAAATGACTTCTTATTCCTTTGATATTTTCAAATTATTTAATATTAATTTACTTGTACAATCTAGTTGTTTGTTGACTTTTGTCAATATTAGAACTAACGGGAAGTAATAAAGAAAATTGCTGTAATTGAAAAGTTTAAAGGAACAATGCAGTTTTGTATAGATATAGTGTTTCAGCTCTACTTGAAACAATTCTCCATAATTCTACAGTTTGAAGTATGTCTTAGAGCGTTATTAAAACTGGTATTTTTGAACCAGCTGTATCTACATAATAACTGACTTGACAGGCATTTATTTAACCATTTACTCGTCTGGCACAAATATTCTAAAAACAAATAAAAACTTGAAATTATAGCAGTTAATTATTAGTGCGCGGGGATCTACTGAGGAGAGATTTTTCGAGATTTACCTCCAAAGATTTTATCGAAAAATTGCGCAGCTTATAGAACTTTGAAACGAAGAGAAATGGTAAAAAAAAGTATTTCAACGTTTATCAACATTATAATTGATGACCAAGATATAGGTACATACATACAGGGTGTTATACAAATACATGCATATCAAAATAATGTCAAAAAACTAAGATTATTCTATGCTCAAAAGAATTATATAAACTCCTGTAATGAAACTTTGCACCGGTATACACCGAGCGACAGACGGATTTCACTTTGTAAAAATGATATGACAAGTTTTTACTTTTTATATAAAACAAATTCTTAGTAAAAACATTTTTAAAGTAACAAAAGTATTCACATTATAACAACTGTTTAAAATATCGTTCGTAATTGTAAGTAAGGAATTTTGAACACTGCAAATTAATCTCTGTTGAATTTCCACGGCTACGTTTACTCCTTACAGCTTCATCAGTGAACGAGATAATTCTTGAAAAATCTAGAACATCAGCACATTTTTGAATTAGCCACTGGCAACAGTCGTTCATCCTCGTTCGTTTTTTAGATATAGGGGATATATAATCCTTGTTCTTTAAGGGTGCATCAAACGAAGAAATGTGGGTGGCGCAATAAGAATGACTTTCGGTTATATCTCAGGAATCGTTTATGGTACAGCATCGGGGAAAACAATTCAATGACTTAAAATGGCCACAACACAAACCTGGAAATTATTTAGAGAATCGTAGGATGACTCACAGTTGGCGTAATTCAACATCAAAAAGTAAAATGCTTATTTTACACAAAAGTTAAAATTGGAATTTACAGAAAATTCTTCATGCATTTTCCTATAATAATTTTCCTCTATCTCGTCCTAATATGAACAAAAGATAGAGAAATACTTTCTTGAAAACACAATGTTAATATCTTGAGTGCCTAGTTCAATGGCGAGGTGTTTTCGGATATTTCATGTGGTTGTTTTTAAAAGCCTATCAATTTAAAACTACACGATGTTGAAATCTAAAATTTGGAGAAAATACGAAGAAAAGATGTAGAAATAGTTTCTTTAAAACAAAATGTTGATATCTTGAGTGGTTTTCAAGAAGCGAGGTAGCCCAATTGCCAGAGAAGGATATTGACCAAAAGCTCGCACAAATTGTGATCTCGATGAAACTTGGCATTTAAGTACTTGAAAGGGTGTAGAAAACAATAAAAAAAAACCTTTGCTGCTGTAAAGTTAACTCTCTAAAGTTAACTTCACAATTTCGAAAACAAAATCGAATATTTCGTTTTTTCATTATATCTGAAAAAAAATTCGAAAAACTAATAGCACGTGAAGTAGCGGAAAATTTTAATAAAAAATATTATAAGCTATTTTAAAAAAGAATATGTATTACTATAATAAATTATTAAAAATAAAAAAGCAAATTCGAAAACTCTATGCGCGCCGAGCCGTTGAATACAAATATTCAGGCGAGGCGTACGGAAAAAAACTAAAGTATCTTTGCCTAAAATGTATCTCCGTAAAGAAAAAAAAAGAAAGCATTTTAAAGAGGAGACTCTAAGCTAATAATTAAAATGATAAACATTATCTCTGTTTAATAAATAATAAAATAATGTTTTAAAGTGATCATTTTTTTACAACATTCATTCGAAGCATTTTTTAATTTCAAAATAGTGTTTATTTATTTATATAAATCAATTTCTAAATTATTTTTAACTTTAGTTATAAAAAATATTAATTTCTGATTTATATATAGAGATAATGTTCATCATTTTAATTATATTATACCAAAAGTAAAAGTATAATGATGATAAATGTAAAAGGATTTTTTTGTTATGCCTCTATTAATAGATATCTTCAGTTTTATAAAAATCAGTGAGAATTTGAGAAATTATAATTCAGTCAAAAAATGAAAACTACTTAGCTTTAAAACGCAGAGTGAAAAATTATTTACAATTGCACTGTTTTTATGATATTGGGGAATATTTGAATAATCTTTGAATTTGATTACCTAGACTGAGCAGTGCTAAAAACTATTAGTTGTATATATCTGTAATTATCCATATTGTTTATATTTTACATGTCTTTTTTGTTATTATAAATGTTAGTAATTTAGAATATCTAAATTATATTTGGACTTGCTACACAGGTTTTAACATAAAGTAGTCAATAAAGCATTCTATTCTATTCTAAGGTGCCAAATTTGAAATTTGCCTTTTTCCTAATTCGAAATGGTTGTTTTCGAAACGCTATCAATCTAAAACTCTTAACATCGAAGTCTATAATTTGAAGAATATGTGAATAAAAGATGTAGAAATATTTTTTTATTCGAATATAGAAGAAGAACTTTTCGGCGTAGGACTTTTTTCGTATTTTTTCGGACGGTGAACTGTGAACTGTCCGGAAAAGTAAACTATAGGTATTTGGCTTACCTTTTTCTTTTAGCTTTAAATTAATAGTTGTGTACAATAATATTTGGTGTATTTTATTATCGGAATAACATATTTACTTGCTGTGATGTGTGTTTTTTTTAAACCAAGTGATATTTGTAGGTTTGTTAAAATGTCAAAATAGTTATAATTTTTGTTTGAAATTTGACATTTCTTTCTATTGCTTTTTAGTGTAGTCTATATTATACTATCAGAACCGATCAGCTATTGCCATCCTTCAAATTCAATGAAAAAGTTCTAATATCACTGGTTTAGTTTATCATAACTCAAAACTTTGTGTTTATAAATTCTACATGCTATTTTGCTTCGAAAAGTATTGTGTATATTTTATTTATTTTAGTACTTTTTACACTATACAAATGCAATGAAATGTGTTTTTTAAAAATTGTGTAGCTCCGTACTACACTTTCTAACACAAGCTCCATTGACATTGGCAAACTACAAAACTAGGTAGAATTTTTCTTTATTTTATTAATATTTTATATATTCGAATAAAAAATATTGTATGATAACGCGGACGAGAAGTTTGTTTTTCGGACTCTTGTGGTTTGCCGTCTTCGACTAACGTCTCAGCCGGCAAACTCCATAATCGTCCGAAAAAGTAACACTTCTCGTCCTTGCATCATAAACTATTTTAAGTAGTTTTCTGGTTCATGTTAGAGATGCTCTTTATTTTTTTAAACTGCTTTTCTTTCAAAAATATTAAATATAAGTACGCAGTTTTCACCACAGATTAAAAAAGTAGGCAAAGTTAACAAAAAATTAGTGAAAATCGGCAATCAATATCTTTTTTCTATTCAGAGATATCTCAAGAAACATATAAATGTCATGAATTTTTCCTTAAATATCGAATACTGTGGTTCCACGGAATAGAATTAAACAATTTTGGATTCATTCTAAACGACTTTCCTTGGCCTATTCAAGAAGATTTAAGTTGTTTTAGTATTTGTTGAGAGTTGCTCATACCCAGAATTGCGGTAAAAGACAATTGTAGATAATTTTTTTTAAATAATTTATTCCAAAAACCTTACGAATTTAATTCTAATTTTTTTCAGAAACTTTCACTAGCTTATGTCAAATCACGTTAATTTTAAATCAAGTAACAACAAGTAAAAAAATTAATAAGTAGTATATACGTATCTAAATATTATGTTTTATAGATTTCACTATTTATTTTTTTTTATTTTTCTTTATATTCCAAATAATTAAAGTAATATTTAAAATCTTTGTTCTAAATTGCTCTCGTAAGTTGTTTTTTTTTTGTTTTTAATAAAAAGACCACAGTAAACACCTGAATAATGTCGGTGGAAAATTGCGCACATTAATGGCTTTAAAATCTAATATATTCTCAAACTACCATCTCTCCACTTCTATTTCATGCTCCCTATGTGCCTTATACAAACTTCTTTATTAAATAACTCCCACAAAGCCAACTTTAGCAACATTAAACGGGGCGACCAGATACCTACCTAGTACCTAACCGTTATTAAAGAGCCAACTGAGAGTCACAGCTCAACTCAACCCCTGTTCTCATAGGCGTATCACAGTCAATTTACTTTATTGTTGCAATTTATTACAATAAGTGTGGTGGAATAATTCATTTTAATCTAAAAATGGAATTAAGGTACAATAATGCAGTAGAAAAATTAAATAAAGTTTAAAAAAACAGCTCTTATGTGGGCAATTTCAAGTTAATTGAGCATCGCTTGTATGGAGAATTCTAAAAAATTAGTTCCAATCATTTCTGTAACTCATAGTGGTTTGTTAGTTTATATAATCTTCTGGGATGAAACGGTAGTGGAGGAGTTCGTAGAGAGTATCTTGTCTATCAAAGAGGACGTATCTGACATCTGTCGGAATTCCTAGATATGCAAAAGATCGATTTTTTGGACTTTCGAGACGACGCGTATCTGTCAATGAAGCATGGCATTGTCGGTTCAAAAAATCGATATATCGTTGATAGATATGAAATACGCCATTAAAATATACGTCATATTTATATAAAATATGACATAATGTCTGTCAGAATAAATCTGTATTTAAAATAAATATCGCTCACTTTCTGCGTCAATAAAATAACAATTTTTTTCTAATTTTGACATATAATATGACATTTTTTTAAATTAATTGACGTTATGATAGGGCATACTAATATTTTTATCACTGGTTATGAAAAATAAAAGACAAAAATTAAGAAAAATTAACGTTTAATAACAAATATACATAACTTATTTGCTTACGAATCATAAATAGTAATTACACAATTATTACAATTAGATAAAGAAATTCCTAAACTACTCGAAGTACTCGTAGATGCAGAGATATTTGAAACAGATTTCTCACCCAGAATATCATTTTGCAATATTTTTTTTTTATTTTCAATTGAGCTTTCGACATATCCCTCCGCAACTGTATTGGATTTCCCGCCTCCATGTCTTTTTAATTTTAACATATTGACTCCTGAGTTAGCTAATAATGTGCGGTAAATAAAACTGGATTCGGTAAGCCGATACATTCAGCAATCTTCTTCGGTAAATTGCCAAATGTGTTAATGCCCACCGCTTGAGTACCACATTTTCCATTACAATATTTTACAAAAAAACGGTTATGTTTAACATTCGACGTTCTTATATTTAAATAATTTCTAATAATGTCCACAAAATTTACATTTTCAATGTCCCCTTCAGATATTACAAATTCACGTATAATTTTAGTCTTATTTTCTGGAATTTTAACTCTGTAATAGGTTTCTTCAAAAAAAAAATCTATTCGTAAAAAAGTTAATTCGGATTTTCGCAATCCATCAGCTATTCCCATAATCATTGGTACCTTAAAAGATAAAAATATCAAAAGAACTATATACTCAATACCAATTTCTAAAATACTTACTTTTTCCATTCAAAATTCTTTGTTATCAGCTTCTTTAAGAAATTTTGTAATATCATTTTTTGAAAACATATTTGAGTATTTAGCCTTAAATGAATATGATTGACGCTACTAAACTGGTGTAGGTCTTAATTTCGACATTATGTTTTATGGATATTACACATCGTAACATGAAGTACGTAGTCCATAATGTGGAGGCCTTTAGTGATTTTTTGCCTTCAAAATAGGCCAGCATTACTTTTTCGTTGATGAATTTTACATTCTTCTCGGCATTGTTTAAATTTTCCATAACAAATATTATATCTAACTTTAGAATTTGTTGGAATAACTGTTGATAACGATCTTTGAGCAGCTTCTTCTACGTCGCTTAGTACATCTGACTCGCTTGAGGACATATTTACTAATATTTTTATTTCTGCTATTGTTGGTTTATAATATTTATTATTAGTATAATCATTTGCCTACTTGATTTTTAACAAAATTAAAAAATTATAGATATAAGTAATATTTATTAAGCTTTTTTTTCAAAATTAGAAAAAATTTTGTACATAACTGATTACGTAAATAGCTATTACGTTCAAGATGTTCCGTTTCTACCGAAAAAAAGAATTAATCTTCATGAAGAAATTGGCTTAATTCAATTCCAGTTTCTTCAGAAGATTTAATTGGCAGTTAATTTTTTTAAACTTCCAAACTTCACCTAAAATTGTGTCGATGCAAATGCATCTACCATTCATTCTTAAAGTAGAACTAATATTTTCGAATAAGTTCAAAAAAGCCATTAAAAATTTAATTCTATCTTAAATTTTACCACTGAAAGGGGTTCAAAATATTACAGAAACTTTCGTACAGTTTTAATGAAAATAATTTTACCCTTTCATATAGAAGCAGGAAACTTCTTAGCTAGAAATGTCTTTCTCTGAATTATGGAAATGGATAATATATTTTTACTTTTATCTCGAAATAAACTCTAATGAAATTACATTGTTATGTAGTTCATAAAACAAGAAGATCTTTTGAAAGCTCTTTAGCACTAAGGGAGTGAAAGTTTGGTTAAATTAGAAAATTACAGAATATTTTGGGAAAACCCTCACATTCTACTGAATAATATACTACTAGAGTAAGAGTACTGATATTTTTTTTTAATGTTTAGATACCTTTTTCATATTCCACTTTATATTTTTGATCGCGGCGTTTTTTGTTAGTTTGATAATGACGTTCTGTTAATGAGAGCTTAATAAGTTTTAATATCAATAAATATTTTATATTGTTGTTACCAAAAATTGTTATTTTTTCTCTCTTTGTGCATAAATATCTAAGCAATATTTTTTAATATTCTCTCGTTAATTGATAGTAACAAAATGGGTTGGTTAGTGTCTTATATAAGCGAAAAAAAGACGTGTAGAAATTCTACTACTTTTTGTAATTAACTTTCTTAAAACTGGATGTAAATAAATTAAGCTAGAAAAATAAACAGTGAAACTTATTTAAATCTACACAATTAAAATTTTGGCGACACCGCGGCACACCAAAATTTTAAAATCTGCCGATTAAAATTATGGTGGATACGCAATACGCCAAAAATTATTATTTACCAAATTTTTTTCCCATATTTTCGCATGCAGAAACCAATATCTAAATATTTTTTTTAATATTATCTTACTAAAGGAAGGTTATTTGAGATTATATCTTACATTTGCTAGTACTGTCGAAGCTGATACTTGTGGCATGTCGTGTATGTGTAAAGTAGCCCATATTTTCTGGCCAGATTTTGATGAAAGATGTTGCTGGCCTAATTATGTCTCTGCAGCTAATCATTATTTCGTGTGGTGAATCGTTTGGTTGGACTTTCCAATCTCAAATCACGTACTTTTTTGTTATTTCAGTCAAATACTGCGAAATATCTCAGTAAATTACAAGGAATATCAGGAATTAGCAGTATTTAGTTTATTTATTGATTTCTTTCAATCCCGTATGGCAGGGAAGGTATCGGAAAAAATTAGTTTCTATGGTAACACCAAGTGAGGTCCAAGTATCTTGTGAAGATGGATGATATCTTCTTAATTCATTTTGTGTCAACTATGGTCATTAGCCTCATGTTGTGTGTGGGATTTTCGAGCGCCACTTTAGGTCAGCACTGTTAATTAGAACTCATTCATTCATTCATTTAATCTGTTCATCCTGATTTTATTTATTCCTATGAAAACCAAGAATATAATATTTACAGTGAGTGAGGAATGCGAACGTTATGAATCATGTTAATTTTTAATTTTTTACAAGAAGATTGTGATTTGCAAAATGTTAAAAAATCACGTTCAAAAGGCAGAATAAAAAAAAGTCTACGAAGGAGACACTTTTTTATTTAAGAAAATATGACACTGCTCGAATTATCTCGAGCGTTTATTTAGGATGCTCGAATTATCACGAGCGTTTATTTAGAGCGCTCGAATTATCACGAGCGTTTATTTAAGGTGCTCGAATTATCTCGAGCGTTTATTTATAGCGCTCGAATTATCTCGATCGTTTATTTAGAGCGCACGAACATTCTCGAGCGTTTATTTAGGATGCTCGAATTATCTCAAGCGTTTATTTATAGCGCTCGAATTATCTCGAGCGTTTATTTATCACTCTCGAATTATCTAGAGCGTTTATTTAGAGCGCTCGAATATTTTCAAGCGTTTATTTAGGGTGCTCAAATTATCTCGATCGTTTATTTAGAGCGCTCGAATATTCTCGAGCGTTTATTTGGGGATGCTCGAATTATCTCGAGCGCTCGAATTATCACGAGCGTTTATTTAAGGTGCTCGAATTATCTCGAGCGTTTATTTATAGCGCTCGAATTATCTCGATCGTTTATTTAGAGCGCACGAACATTCTCGAGCGTTTATTTAGGATGCTCGAATTATCTCAAGCATTTATTTATAGCGCTCGAATTATCTCGAGCGTTTATTTATAGCTCTCGAATTATCTCGAGCGTTTATTTAGAGCGCTCCAATATTTTCAAGCGTTTATTTAGGGTGCTCAAATTATCTCGATCGTTTATTTAGAGCGCTCGAATATTCTCGAGCGTTTATTTGGGGGTGCTCGAATTATCTCGAGCGTTTATGTAGAGCGCTCGAATTACCTCGAGTGTTTATTTGGGGCGCTAGAATTATCTCGAGCGTTTATTTAGAGCGCTCGAATATTTTCGAGTGTTTATTTAGGATGCTCAAATTATCTCAAGCGTTTATTTAGAGCGCTCGAATATTTATACGTAAAAGTAAGCGGTACATTTAATAATTCGCAAGTAGGTAGCTCGAGATAATTCGAGCACCCCACATAAACGATCGAGATAATTCTAGCGCCCCAAATAAATGCTCGAGGTAATTCGAGCGTTTATTTAGAGCGCTCGAATTATCTCGAGCATTAAAAATGGCGCGCTAGAATTATCTCGAGCGTTTATTTAAGGAGCTCGAATTATCTCGAGCTACCTACTTGCGAATTATTAAATGTTCCGCTTACTTTTACGTATAAACTGTGCGTTTTGTTTACCAAAACCATGCGTTTTGTTTACGGTAAACAAATCGCACGGTTTTGTATTTACCGCGCGTAATGAGCTATATACTGAGGCTGTGTGTCGCGTGTTTTTGCCTGTTTTCTATAGTGGCCGTAAGTAAAATTTATTACATTCTCATTGAATTTTGCAAACACATTTTTTTGTATTTTGGATTTAATTAAAAGGTTTTGCATTTACTATTAAAGAACATGTGGCTTATAACAATTTTTAGCTACAGAAAAATATTTCGCCTGGACAAAAACTAAAAATAAAACATTTTATATTTTTGAGGTAATAGTTAAAAGAAATGAATATTTTATTTATTATAAACGCAAACATATCGATCAACGGCAAAAGTTATACTTGCTGCAAAAAAATACGTAAATGATATCCAACCACCCTTTCATTAAATTAATTCCCAACGGTTTTGAAAAAGAAAACAGAGAAAAACTTTTAAAAGACTTGGGCTGTATTATTCCGGAAAATAGAAAGGAGTTTTGGCACGAAGTTTTCCGGAAAATAATAATGAAGATTTAGGTTGCGGAGATCCGTCGACAAGAAAACAAAGTATTTAAATAAAAATGTGCTTCTTACATTTTTCTGCATTACTATTTTGATTTTATTGGTTTGTAACTTCTTGCATAAAATCCATTTTTATCCAAATGTTGATGTTTTCTGGCAACTAGTATTTTGACATGAACACGTATTTGTCATATTAGGTGAGCCTTATTAGTAAAATAGTTATTTACGTGTCAAGCTCGGAAAGTGATACTTTACAGGGCGAGCATGCAAGCTTCAGGGCGACGCCGAAGGCGGAGCCCTGGAAGCATGCGAGCCCTGTAAATACCTACACTTTCCGAGTCTGGCGCGTAGAATATTTTTTATGCAGCCACCAATAATTTGACAATAATATCTTTAAACGGTTTAGAAACTTGTAATAATACACACAAAACGTCAAAAACATCTACTGACAGATGGCTACGATATTTAATATACCCATTTCATAAGAGCTCGGGAAAGTAGGTACTTTGCCGAGCAGTTATGTCACTTTGTCGAGCAGTTATGTCAATTTTCCGATCTAGACCTACAACGACGCACTTTCCAAGCTAAAAAATGATCGGAAAAACGCATTTTCTAAAGTTGTAGTACAAAAAAGGTTTTTGAAAATGTTGTTTTCTAACAATTAAAAACAATCTAGCAACATCTAAAATCGTCAGTTTTTAAAAATAAAAATACGGTCTAACTAAAATGGTGACAGCAGGTCTGATCGACTAAGATCATGGTGATATTAGCCATGCAGCTCTTTTGGTAAACACTACTCGAGTGTTGGTAAATTTGTGCTTTAGTGAGGAGTTATCAAGCATTGTTGTTATTCTGTGAGTATCAGAAGTCTCGGCCTCAATACCTTAATTTTGATAGTGTCAGCTAGTTTTAGTCCTCTTTAAGGATAAGGTTGATGAACGTGATTTTGTGTTAACAGTTGCGTGCAATATTTTTGACGTATGTTATTCTTTTTAGTTACATACATTGACTAGTCCGATATATTTGTTATGAATATCTAATATAAAGTGTAAGGACCCAATATCCTTTAACTCGTGTTCTTCTGAGGATAGTATAGATGCATCCTCTTTGATTGAAAATTTACTAATATTTAGACATCTAAATAATAATTTAAATTGTAATCCACCACTGACTGAATAAATTGATGCAATATTTTTTATTCAAATATTATTAAAAGTATATTTCAAAAGTTTTTACTCTTCATTATATGACCTAGTTATTAAAGATAAAACTTTGCTGTTAAAATAACCCAAAGTTTGTTTTAACGGGTAATTTCTTTGAATTGGTTTAAAATTATGAGCTTACTTTCATTCTATTGTTAGAATTTGGCTTAAGGCATTTTACGATTTGATAATCAATACATCGAATTTTCCTTGTAGAAGAAAGAAAGAATATTAAAGAAGCGAAAATTCTGATTATATTCTCTGATATTATCACTAATTAATATAAAATCAATATTTGTTCATTTGTAAATAAAAACCAATTACCATAAATTGACCAATAAAATTTGAAGCAACGCGATTCAGTTATACAGGGTGTTTCATAGGTAAATAAACATACGCTAACTGTGGATAAAGGACACTTAGAGCCATTTGCACGGGTTAACCTCAAAACTTATTCTTAGCTAACTAGGCGAGAAACTGAAGGTGTACCTTAAATTTAATCCGGTTTGCAAAAGTCGTTCTTTGAAAAAACTTAGCTAAGCCTAACTATGAGCTGACAACACCGCTGAAAACTAGTAATTTTGATCATTTGATCTAACAGTGACGTGACACATATATTCGAGTTTCTCACAAATGCGGTTTTTGTTGGAGTTCACTTTGAAATGGGTGACGAAGTGATTAGGAAAAGGTCAAAAACTGTTCTTTTGAAAAATATCGATAGTTGGTTCATTAGTGCCACTGTTATTGCTGTAATCAGAAGAAGAACCTGTGATGTTGACTTTTTTGTGCCACAAATAATCTTTATTTCATTAATGATGTATAAAACTAATATTACAATAAAATCATAAGTATCTTCGATTTGGACTTCAATTTCGTCCAATATTAAAATTGCTGTAGGCTTTGTAACTCGAAATCTTTTGAAAAATGTGAGTTCGTCAAAACTATTGTAATATTCTGCTCGATTATATACTCTTCGTGGAATTCCATGAATTATTAAATTCGATTCATCTAGATCATAATCTTCATATACAATAATCGCTGGTAACAAATCCATTTCATCAACAATAACTAAGTGATGACAGTATAATGACATTAAAAAGATGGTTAATTCTGCTAAGAGAACCTTAAGCCGAGAAATTCTACAGTTTAGCTAAATTGTGATTTAAGCCGAGCTTATGTGTCAATGTGTTTCACTTATGGTTAATCTTTGCTTATATTCTATTAAGTAGATCCCGTGCAAACGACGAATAAGAAAAACCTATCTTTGATATATCTAACTCGCTTCTTTACTGAGTTACGGGGTTTTATCCCCTGTTTTTTTTTAACCATCCTGTATATTTATTTGATATTTGGCAAGCCTATTTTACTCCATTAGGTCAATCAAGAGAGATAGTGACAAAATTAAAATCCAGGTCCGGCTTATCAAAATTTTAGAAATTGGGTGGCATATTCAAAAAGACCGGAAAAATTGAATGGGAATACAATGTTTTTGAGATTGCACATTTCATTCTACTAGTAAAATTTTAAAATCAAACTTAAGAATTGCGCATTTTCGTGCAATTCGTGCACTGGTGTGCTTTTTAAGTTTTCACTTAATAAAACATTGATGAAATATTATCATTTTATTATATTATATTATTCCTTTTAACTACAATTTATCTGCCATTGCTTTCAATGCTTAGAATGGGCATGCGCAGACGTAGCTTTCAAATGAAAATATATTTAAATTATGTTGGCAGTATTGGACTAATTGTATTATATTGGCGGCATTGTTCGTCACGGACAACTCCATCCTTCAACTTATAAAAGTGATGACAAACCATTTATAAAAACGGAAATTCGCATTGTTTAAAATTTTCAAATCTTTGCGAATCTTACTTTTTTGTTAAATGTGAATACAATACCTCTAAAAAATAGACGGATCAGTGAAAGTTATAAAAAAGCACGATTTATAAATTAAATAGCTTTGTCAAATAGGCCGCTGTCAGATTTAATTTATGAGACTTCCTATGACCACTTGATTAAAAAGTTTCTCTTTGCATTTTTGACAGACTGATTAATTCTAATCTAAATTCTTTTGTTTAGCGACTTGGGTATTTCTACATGTACGCATATAACGATGTATTACCGACGGATGTCTAAAGCAACCCTTTTAATGACTAGGCACAAAGTTCTACTGTCGGATGACGTAGTTAAAAAATAAACAAGAATTTCTGACATTTCTTTTTTCCAATCCCACGTATTTGAATCATCTTCTCTATTAACAGAAGATTTTTCATATTTCAAACACACAACTTCTATTTTCTATATAGATTAACGTTTTAATTCAAAAAATAATTTTTTGAGTAAAGGTATAAAATCCCAAGACAATATGAAGTCTATTCCATGTCGTATTAACAAAACAGATTCGACAATCGACGAAAAAACCATGTAAATACAAGATTCTATCCAACTTTCAAAATGTAGTAAAACATAAACTTTGCATTTTACTCTTAATTATTATTCATTCAATCATAGAATCATCTTCTTTCAGAATCACATTTTGGACACTGGCAAAAAAATTATTATTATAATTATTCAAGCAGATGTCACAAGTGAAGATGATTCTACGGGTGAATGAATAATAATTAATAATAAATTGCAAAGTTTATTTTTTACTACATTTTAAAAGTTAATATTGGACAGAACCTTATATTTACAAAATATAAACTTTTTAGTAAAAAAAAAGAAAAAACCATGGTTAATAATACCAAATAAATTAACATTAATTGTTTTTTTTAAACATATATGTCTGTGTTTACTTTAAATTTCCCTGAACCTATCCAATAGTTTCTGGAATTCAATAACTTTAAGAAACAAGACTGGAAATGTCGAAAAATAATTTTCATATATTGCGTATTTTTGATGCAAATATTTGATTATAACGAATTATTGTAGCATGTTGATTATAAATTGTTGATTATAAATTGTACAGTTGAGAATGTTCTTCTAGCATTGCGATAGACCAAACAAATTGTAATGAAAGTATTAATAACATTTTAGAAGGTGTTCCCGAAGAGGCACGGAGCGGCACATCGAACCCTACGCTTACTTTTGGTGCTCTATCCAAATCTGAAGTCAGAATTTTAAAATTTATAAACACAAAAAAGCTACATACACACACAGATCGAATTCAGATACCGAACATTTTGTTCGGTGACCAGAAAAGTAAGTGAGTTCCCCAGGTGTTAATATTGCCTATATTGCAAATTCTTTCTGTATTTGAATAGTTGCGTAGAATGTTTCTTCTGCACTAGATCAAAATCTGGGCAATCCGGTCTCTACCTAAGATAATATAAATACACCTGGAACTTTATAAGCATCTCGTATTCATAGTAAAATCATTTTCACTGAGGAACATCATGCAGTGTGATTAATGTGTAACCACGCTTACTCAAAATATATTTCGTTAATAAAACAGATACTGGGGATCTGAAAGCCTAACGGCCATACTTTGCATAATACACAAAAGTTAGATATTATTCATCTTTCGCGTTACCTATACGAATTCTAATTTGAGGTGTATATTTACTCGCTGTCTACCTTGAATATATATTGTTTTTAGGCTTATTTAGAGGTGGAAATATTTTAACCTTTTGAATTTATATTGCTATGCTCTCATTCTTCTAGGTATATTTAAATATTTTTATCTACTAATGTTAAATAATAAACCAAAATTCAAACCGGAATTTGACTTTCATTATTCAGTAGTGTGTTTGTAAAATTTATTTGATTTGTTAAAAAGCGTTGAATAATGAAAATTCAACACTTTTAATAACCAATAATCATAAGGCAACTAAATTTAATCAATCAAGATCAAGAACGAATTTATATTTACTATGTAGCACGACCTTTAATTTATACGTCAATGTCAAATTAAATTAATGCCAGTAAAAGTCATTCACTAAAAACTTTATCGTTAAAATGGATATTTTATTAACAGAATTTTACATCAAATTCATAAAAATAATACTGATAATCCAACATATGCTAGTTCTAGTAATTTTATATCAAATACAGATCACAATATGAATTTTGCTGTTACAGATACAACAATTAATTTCTCGAATTGCAGCAACAACTTCATCCGCGTGTAATAAAATAACCCACCCAAACTTATTGAATACTATTGTTTTATTTGCTTGTCATTTGAGCTTGTACGTACGAATTGAGTAATAGAAAATCTAGGTTGGAACATAGTCATCAATATTGACCAAACCTTCTATACGGCATGGATCAATCAGATCATTACGCAAAGTATTTTTATGAGGAATTTAGTATCATTATTAATAAAAAAATCTTTTTTTGTTGAAACTAGAATAATGTCTAATAACAATTTAGACAATTTCGTTTCATGGGCGAAATAAGAATGGCAAGTACAAGATATATCAGTATTTTAAAAAATGGTGAGAGCGCGATAAGCAGTCACCAAATTTTTAAATTTTCATCTACTAAATTCGACAATTTCTAAGCCGTTTCGATAGGTATTGCCTTTTTGGTATAATAAATATTTTTCTCCACGGCCACTACTGAATGTAGTTATTCTGAAACCACTTATAATAACAGAAAAGAAACATTCTCGCTCTTGAGATTGAAAGAAAATTCTGAAACATTTGACTCTTATGTATTTTATATGTATTACATTCTATCACTAGAGATAGAATCTTTATTCCGTGATTGTTTACAAAAATAAGGTTTGCCGTGAATGTCAAATTAACTGTCAGTATTAGTTGACGTGGTCTTAATATTGGTTTGTAAAAACTTTTAATTTATTAAAAAGGAAAAGAAAATGAAACGATTCAGATGTAGAATTTGAAAATACTCATCCATAAATAAAAAAATATGCCGATAATATAACTCAAAATTTGCTACCGTGGTTCCTCACGCTCGCATTCGCTCGCGTTCGGAATCATCCACTCGTGTCGAATTCTCATTCCAACCTTGTTACAGAATATACTATTCTCCACGGCCACTACTGAATGTAGTTATTCTGAAACCACTTGTTACAGAATATATTACCAGTAGGTAAAAGACAAAACAGGTTGAGAAAAGCTTGGAACAAACGAAAATCGATGACTCAGAAGGATGGCTTAGAGTAGGATTTCAAAAATAATAATCTGCAGAAGTATAGGAGGAAAAAAGAGAAGAGGAAGACCGAAGAAATGATGGAAGATCGAAGATCACAACCCAAGCCATGGGCCAACTTGGCCTGTAAAGCTACTCATACAGGGTGGGCCAAACTTCTGACATCCTAGGATTACGTCGTTGTGGTAAGACATAAAACTTTCAAATATTGTGTGAGCTAGTACAGTTACTCTCTGCACATTTTGAAAATAATTTCGATTATACAGGGTGTTCCAAAAACTAGTGGCAGCACAAACTTACATTTTTTTAAATGGAACATACTATATTTTATTCAAGAATCGAAAAGGTCTCACCGAGAGCGTTAAAAAAATATAGCATGTTTTAATATATTATATGGATGGTTAAAAAATTGGTCAATTATTAGAAAAAATGACCCCATCTTTAGCACTCTGTAAAACACCAAATCAAAATAAATCAACAGGTCTTTGTATTCAAATGTCATTCTCATATCGTTGGCTATGCTCACTATTAATTACTTTTTTATCTTCTTTAATACAGGGTGAAACAGAATCAAGCAAAATCTCAAAATTTTTAAATGGATCACCCTATAAGTCTTTTTACAAGTTAATGGAAACCTGCAAATATTTTATGATAACGGAAAAATCAGGTATTTTACGTACACAAATAAAATGGTATTAAAGGGTAGACTTTTTTTTGCCATATGGGGAGTGAAGTCGACTCGGAGAGAAGATTCAACATCACCATCGCGTTCATCATCCTCGAAAATGGGAGGTGACGCGGGTTTTCTCGATTATAGCTAAGAACAAATTTTTCACCCATTCGGGGGTGATTTTTGGACGTTTTAGGGGTGGGGTCAACTCTAAAAGATTTTTAACCACCGCCATCGTGTCCAGCATCTTCGAAAACGGAGGGTTACTTTGGTTTTGCCGTGAAAGGCGATTCACCATTTCGGGGTGGTCAAAATTTATTTGTATTTTTCAAGGTTTTTTCCGGCTCACAGAATTGACTAATAATTCCAAATATCTCTATAAAGGTATGTGGTTCTCTAGGGGTAACAGTAAGAAATAATAGACACATCCAAAATTACGTTTAAAATTTATAGAATATTGTAATGCCTTAGAAGACCTAAAATATACAGTACAGTATAAATACATGATTTTTCCCTTATCATAAAATATTTAAAGTTTCCCATTAATTTATATCCTTACTATACTATATCGTTTGAAAGCTTATTAATTGTACTAACAAATTGTAAAAAGACTTATAGGGTGATCCATTTGAAAATTTTGAGATATTGCTTGATTTGAGTTCTGTTTCACCCTGTATTAAAGAAGCCACAGATAAAAAAAAAGTAATTAATAGCGAGCACAGCCAACGATATGACAATGACATTTGAATACAAAGACCTGTAGATTTATTTTGATTTACTGTTTTACAGAGTGTTAAAGAAGGGGTCATTTTTGCTAATAATTGGCCATATCTTTTTGAAACACCCATATAATATATTAACATGCTATATTTTTTTAACGCTCTCGGTGAGATCTTTTCGATTCTTGAATAAAATATAGTATGTTCCATTTAAAAAACTTGTAAGTTTGCGCTACCACGGGTTTTTGGAACATCCTGTATAATCGAAACTATTTTCAAAATGTGCACCCAGTAACTGTACTAGCTTACACAAAATTTGAAAGTTTTATCTCTTACCCCAACGACGTAGAAATTATGTAAGTTCTTGCGAGAAAGCGCAAAAAATATATTCAAAATATTACATAAACTATAAGATTTAAACTATCACTTGTAATCTCCCTAGAGCTTGAATTACTATCGGAAATATTTCCGAAAGCATGAATTTTTTAAAAGTATCCCGAGTCGAAGACGAAGGATACTTTTTAAAAAAAAAGCATGCTTGAGAAGATATTTCCAGATAGTAATTCAAGATCGTGGGAGATTCGGTAAGAAAATTTCACACCAAAGTAATATAAAAAATTATAACATGACATTTTTGTATTTTTATAATTTGACCCTTGACAGAAATCCTATCGCTCTGGTACAGCCCAGGTTAGGAAAATACTATCGCCAAGTTTTTTGGTTGCTACAGTAACGAGCTGAAACGAAAGCTTCTTATTGGTTAAAAAATGTTGGTGTGAAATTTTCATTGCAGTAGGTATGGCACGAAAAATATTCAATACTTAAAAAAAATTGCAAGACTGGCATTTTGCACCATTGTCTGACCACGGAGATTATTTAAATTTAATTTGTATTTTTCGAGTATTGAACCTAACACCAACAGGCGTCAAGAATTGTTGAGAAATAATTTAATTCTTTAACTATATCTAAAATGTAAAATACTATCCAATATTTTTTTTATATTTTTCTATAAAAAAAAGTCAAATTCGTATGACGGATGATTCAGTCCGAATGGTGTAGAAATTTTCAGGCCGCAACAACCGCTTTCTACATGGTTTAATGATTGTTATATCGTCAGGACCGACGGTTTTACGATTTTACGATTGTCGGTGAATTTGATTTTCTTGGAGATCGAACCCAAGGCGTTTAGTTGTGAAGCGGGCGCACTACCGCTGAGCTATGACATTTGTATTCCTCTTGTATATTTTGGAGTTATAGGGTCAGATCTCATTTCATTTCAATATACTTCAGAAAGTTCCCATTGTTTTTTCCAACGAATAATTTATTGTTAGATCCTCGAAATGTTAAGTTTTGCTCAGCTAAAAACTGTATAACAAACAAAGCGCGTAAAATTTCTGCAATACCATCGATAGTTTTTAAATTCTCAAAACGTGAACTCTAATTTGTTTACACACATGCTTAAAATCATTGAATCCGTTAAATCTTGATTGACACCAGGTCTTTCTATAAGAAATATACTCCCCTAACAGCCAATGCATTAAAGGAAGATGGAACCGATAATGGGTTATAGAGTATATTCACAAATATAGTGAGTTCGTTGGATTTGTAGTTTACAGCTCATAAAACCATTTTCCTTTGTTACTGGATTATTCGTAAAATTTAAACATAGTTGGTTACCAAATAATACATCATTAACTACCTTTGCTAAATAATTATTGTTTAGATGGAACCTACAGTTAACACGTTTCTTTCAGTATATCGCTGGCTTATAGAAATAAACTTATTATGATTTCTGAAAATGTGGCACCCTTGGGAAGAAACAAATGTTTAAAACTGTCTGGATGGTGATGAGGCAATTCAGGATGAATGTTGACAAGTATAAAGTATATAACAAGTATACTCCTTCGAAATTCCATAACTCAATGTTTTTAGGTGTGTGCGTAGATTGGATGACGAAATGCATTGTTTTAGAGTTTTGGCACGACTTTTTACCTCCCGTAATACATTGGAATTCGATGCGAAAGAGAGTTGTAACTGCGCATTTAATTTTCTAACTATGGCTTGAACACAAGGCCAAATCGTGTTTGAATTTCAATTTAGTATCGTAGATCGGATTATTAATTATACAATTTGAATTTTATTTTAGTAGATATTAGCCATTGTAAATTAAAAATATGTTGGGTTTTCCAACACACTATTTTAGTTTTCTATTTATTGCAGCATTTAAAACAAATAGGAAAATTTCTAAATTTACTATACTTTTCTATATTAATAAAAATATTAATGCAAATTTATATATTTTGTGTAATATACCTTATTTATTATGTATCGTCACGGGTCTACCCTGTATATATGATCCACAAGAGCCATAAGAAAAAATCAAATTTTATTTAATTAGTGAATCTTTATTTACCTTTTAGTTGAATAAATTTTAAATTTAATTCCACAATAAGAGTTTTATCAATCATTTTCAATCACCCTATGCGTATACAGAAAACGAATAATCTTATTTATAATTTCGTCCTTATTTTCAGGAGCACTTCAAATCCTCTCGAGTGAAGAAAAGGATCACGGCAAGTATGAATGCGTTGCCGAAAATTCGATTGGGACGGATTATTCGAAACACTCTCTGCTTTACGTTAAAGGTAAGACGGATATTCTTAATTCTTTAGAAGGAGAGGCACGGTGAAAATTGTAGAAGCTAAGCTTTCATCGAAACGAGAATAAACTTTAATTTTACAGACGTGCGAGTGTTTTGGTTAATTGCTTTGGGATATCAAAACTATATTTCTCCATCATAGCTCTTAAATGGCTAGACCATTTTAAGCAATAAATAAATAAGATTTTGTTTATTTTAGCCATAAGATGTCCTGGTGATATATTTCTTTGGGGGTGGCCGTTTTTTAAAACTTTTTTAATTAAAGGATTTATCGTTTTTGTTTCAAAAATGATTGGCCCTACAAAAAAATTACAATTTTTGATTTTATTTTAATAGCTCCAAAACTCAGCCATGCCTAGACAAGATTTGACTGTTTTGCAGTGTACTAAGCTTGGGGAGATTGTATACATTGTACATAATTTAAAATTTAGGTTAGTGTGCTTGCGTTAGGATAAAACAGAGAAATGAAAACAGTCAAAGGAGAGCTGTATTAAGTGGCCGATAAGGAAACAGTATATTGGGCAACAAGTTTTGAAAATAGCACTTTTCGCACGAGTTACACACTATACTTTTCCTACGGCTGCGACTTTATTATCGTATATATATTTTTATTGGTACCTATTTATTGTTAGGTAAAGCAAATCTTATTTAAAACGACCAGATGTTTATAGTCCTTTTCAACATAGAATAGTGTGACCACAATGTTGAAGATTTATATTTTTGCGCTAATTCTTCAAAATAAACAAGCAGAACATTCTCTGATAACGAGTTTAGGTTTCGTTCATTTTTCCATTTTATGAATGTTTCATAGGAACTTTCATACCTCTCTTTGGAAATTAATGGTAAAAGATTTTGCGTGATTTGGGAGGCCCTTTCAAGTATTTCTGGAGGAGTACAGTTAAATTCATCTTCTATCATCGTGTAACACTGCTTTTTTAAAATTTTGCAATAAATTTGACTTTATTTTAATGAGAAATGAGAACTGTCAGTAGTGACAGTGTCCGCATGCTAGATTTCATCTCGATTCATTGATATGTGTTGTGTTGTCATTTTACTTTGCACACAGCGTGTGTAATCGTTTACACACGCTGTTTGAAATTGACGTTTTTCAAGGGAAGTTGACAGTGCGTTTTTATGCATATTCTAAGCAGCCGTAGGAAAAATAGTATTGTTGTAATTTATGTTGAGGTGTTAATATTCTGTTAATAAACAAATGCTATAGGTATGTTTAAGTCAATGTATCCATAAACAACTGTCAGTAGTTGTATAGTTTCTTACATATTTTTTAAATTTAAATAGTTTAAGTTGAAACACTATCGTCGACCACTCAACCAAAACACAAATTTTAACACACTCTACGCGCGTTTCGCCATGTTGGCATCATCAGGAGTTGATGATAGACTAAACAATTAACTATTTCTAACAGCTATTTATACTAAATGACTAACACCCCCTCCCCCCGGCGGTGCCAAGCACCGTCATCTCCGGTGACCTAATCAGCCCAGGGTGACTAATCAGCCAAGGATGACTAACCCGCCCGTACTTAATGGATTAAACTAAAAAGCGGACTAAGAGGAATTGGTCCTTTGTCTCTGTTTAAACTAGTTTTACATTTACCCATTTCTATACTTTTAAATGAGTCCAACAATTTATTATGGGATACATTTTGAAGTAATTTTACATTGTCTATACTTATTCTATAATTTTGATTGAAAGCATGTTCGGCTATACTAGATTTTTAGATTTTTCCGTACGCCCATATTTTAAGTGAGCCATGAGCTCTTTAAATCTGACCTGTACAGAGCGTCTAGTCTCTGCCCAACATACTTTCTGTCACAATCCCCACAACTAATTTCGTAAATACCATGTTTTTTCCAAATTACTGTTTTTATCCTTGGTATTACCTAATAACTGTTTTAAAGTGTTGTTAGACTGAAAAACTAAACTTAAACCCGCTTTTTTTAACATGCTGGTAAGTCCTTTGGTGTAAGTGGGATTATACGGTATTGAAACGAATTTTTCAGTCTGTTTTTCGTATTGGAAAAACGTGGTGTCACGTAGGTTTTTCTTAAATTTATGTCTGTTGATTAGTTTGTCAACTAAGTCTTCGTCATAACCGTTTATTGCAGCTATATCCTTAATCAAATTCTATTCCTTACTAAATCTTTCTTTACTTAATGGGAAGTTAAATAAACGATGATCAATTTAATTAAACAGTTTAGGTTCTTTTTTAATATTTATGGAGATGAAACCTTTAGGTTCCAGTTTTTTTAAAGCGTCTGATATTTATGTCCATATATTTGCTAATGAGCGTGTTAATCTTTATAATTAAATTTGTTGGGATTGTTATATATCTTTAGAAGTGTTTTAATATTAAAAATTATAGTTTCTTCATATAATGTTTTTCTTGAATAAAGTTTAACTTTTTTGTAAATAATTCTTAGTAGTGTTTTGGACTGTCTCTAGACAAGGCCGTAGCCAGGAAATAATTTCGGGGGGGGGGGTTTGGTTTGGTGGGCCAGTCCCAAGTAGCATTCTTCGTGGACAGAACGTGGCGACCACGACATTAGAAACTAAAGTTTATTGCCAAAGTCTTTGCCACATAATAGAAACGGTTCTATAATGTGGCGGTGACTAAAATGAGGAACACTTTTTTGGTGGCAGCTACGTGGTAGTGTGGTGGTCGACAATAAACACGAAACTTTGTTCACTGCGCATGTTAGTGGAGTGAAATTAGACGAAAATATTCGGATTTTTTTTAAAATTTTTTCGATTTTATACATAAAGAGAAGCTTGTAAAAATGTTTTCAATAAAGGGCTGGAGCTTAGCGAGATATGTGCCAAAAACGGCATTTTTGGTATTTTTAGATTGGATTGCTTCACTATTTTTTAAATATCTCCTGCTCTAAGAAGAAGTAGAGTATTGATCCGTATAGTAGGGTTTTTTAAAAAATGTATCCTTACCTCAAAAAACAAATTCGCGCGCATTTTTTTTTACTGAATTGGCAATAAATAACCAAAGAATCCTCGAATTTTCTTAAAAATTGGAGAAAATATGTATTTTTATGTCGGGTAAAAATTTAAAAAAATTGTGTTTGTCCAGCCAAAATCGGTATTTTTCGAAAAAAATTGAATTGGCCGCCATTTTTGGAAAAACAATAATAAAGAAAAAAATTTTATCTTAAAAAGAAGGATTTTATGTGTACTTTTGTCTAAGTAAATCCAACATTTTATTTTTTTATTTAAAGTGCCCAATTTAGGAAATAATAAAAAAATAAAAATTCGATTTTCATTTCTTTCCAATTTTTTTATCGCAATATTTATGCTTGATTCTATTAGAAAAACTGTATTTCAGTCCAAAAAATGTTTAAAAAAAATAAAAAAAATATTTCAGGTTCTAAAGTAAGATTTTTGTGTCAATATAAATCAATATAAAAAATGAAAATCGATTTTTTTTATTATTCCCTAAATTGGGCACTTTAAATAAAGAAATAAAATGTTGGATTTTCTTAGACAAAAGTACACACAAAATCCTTCTTTTTAAGATAAAAAAATTTTTCTTTACTATTGTTTTTCCAAAAATGGCGGCCAATTCAATTTTTTGTCGAAAAATGCCGATTTTGGCTGGACAAATACATTTTTTTTAATTTTTACCTTCCCGACATAAAAATACATATTTTCTCCAATTTTTAAGAAAATTCGAGGATTCTTTGGTTATTTATTGCCAATTCAGTAAAAAAAATAATGTGTGCGAATTCGTTTTTTGAGGTTAGGATGCATTTTAAAAAAAACCTACTATACGGATGGATACTCTACTTCATCACGATCATTTTATTTTTTTTTTTATTTTTCCACGACTCTTAGAGCCGGAGATATTTAAAAAATGGTTTTTAGCACATATCTCGCGAAGCTCCAGCCCACGCGCCATTGGAATACTTCATAATTTAAGAAAAAAGTTAAAATCTGTAAATTTTTCATCATGGACATTAAATACTTAGATGCTTCAATCAATCTTTGTTATTAAAATCATTAATTATGTATGGAAATGTAGTAAATTTGAAGCTGTATTGACGAAAAAAAGTTTTTTAAATAGCGCGTTTATTTTTCTCATCATGGCGATCTCAAAAATGGATGTTAATGTTTGCGTTTAAAAAATAAAACTTTAAAGTGATTTTTATGTGGCAAAAACGTGGCGAGAATTACTGCAATCATATAATCAAGTGCCGCCACTTTAAAGGTATATTAATGGTTCCCAAAACGACACTAAAACTATCACGCCCACTTTAAGATCACTGCCACTTGTAAGTGGTATTTAAGTTTTAGTGGCACCAAAATATTATAAAACTATTAAGTGGCTCCCAGCGGTGAACTTTACGTGACTACAACTAGGCATAAATAAAATTAAGTTATTCTTACTGCGTAGGGGTAGATTTAGTGATTATTACGTAATAGCCACCCAATCGAAGTTGCTATATCAGTTACTGTCACTATAATGCTACTTGGGGTAGAAAAGCATACTACTTAGTACTTACTAAAGAAATATGTTTTTTTTTATTTCCGGGGGATCTATCCCCCTTGATCCCCCCCTGGCTACGGCCTTGTCTCTAGAATCTTAAGAGTTGTTTTAATAGTCACACCCCAGGCAACAATGCAATATCTTAAAACTGATTCTGCAAGAGAGTTATAAACTATTTTTAATATTCCATCAGCTCATCAGCTTTTTTAGGAAACGCTGTTGAAGAGATTTTCATTGATCTACATGAATCTGAACCATATTCTAGTTTTGACTTGACCCGTAGTCATTTTTAGTTCCATTTGTTTAAGTATTTCGTAGACATATTTTTCATCAAAGTAACTGATATATAAGTGACTGTAAGGTCGTTTAATGTCTAACTTTATTTTATTTGAATTGTTTTATTTTTACAGTTTAAAAGAATAAATGTTTCTTTATGACATTAATTAAGTAAGTAGGTTTTGTATTTTTATACTCTCGTTTAAGCATGAATATATGGCGGAAGATATAATTGAAATGGTATTATATCCTTTGTTACATACAGTAACTACCTCATTTTTTCTTTCTCTAATAATTTTCCTCATTATCTAAAAGGATATTATTGGTTCAACTAACCCATACAAAATAATCTTCTCTATGTAATAGATAATCTCATCCTATTAAGCATACAATCAAACGTGATTTTGGTCAGCAAATGTAACCATCAACTAGTGTTGTAATATACACGTATAACCAGTGATCTGTTTTACTATGACTCTTATTTTGATAAATGTTCCATTTTGACATCGTATTCAACATCCACCAAATATAAATTTATCATTTAGCGTTAATGCTAATGGACAGTCGGAATACAAGTTTCTGTCTCTTGGCACAATTATTGTTGTGAATTTATGTATGTATTCGATTTTGCTTAATTTTATTACCATTGGCGTTCTATAGTGTTTGCCAGGTATAATTTTTTCTGTCACTTAAAGATATATTGTGATGGTGCTCTTTTTTTCCTAGCTTGAATATAAGTGCATTTAATGTGCTATCAACTTTAAAGTGATATTAATTAAGTTATAACTTTTTTGGAGATTGGAATGGGACAATAAAATCTTGACTATACAACATTTTCAATAGTAAGAAAAGTGTTTTAAGATTCAAATAAAAATTAATAGTTATGTAGTTTTGTAATTTTTATCGTAATATGTTACATTGACACGTTGGAGGTCAATTTGTAGCCTCATTGATTGATAAATCAAGAATTTTCGCTGAAGTGTTGCCAACCTTTAACAGTCAATTTACCTTGCACGTTAAGTTTAAATCGTATTTGCTCTTAGTGTTTTCGAGTTTATTCCGTTGATAATAGAAATAACTAGAAATAATGTCAAAAATACTATAACCTTTTTTATAATCAAATCATTGGATTGATATCAATTGTAACGTAAAAGGCCGTGGCAGGGTAAGCATTTGCCTTTGCATAGATTTGGAAGATTCGAAAAGTTAATATTTTTTGGGAGAGAAAATATTTTTAAAATTTAGAAAAAGCAATGCTGAAATGAAACTAATCAAAGAAGAAATCATCAGAATAAATAAAGACTGAAAAACAGAAAATAAGGACCAAATAAACAAACAACAGCAAGCAGAAGGCAACAGAAATTGAACAAATTGGTAGAAAACGAACTAGAAATAAACCTAAAGTAGTTAACTAAGAAGAAAAGAACACATACATAGTCAGAGTCTGATGTCAAAAAATTTAAATGAACTGAATTGTGACGACATAGCTACAAAAATTAGAAACTAATACCGACCAGGCAACAAATATGAGATACAAACAGTAAAAAGAAGTAAATTAGGAAGATAGGAACGTGGAATATCAAAACAATAAACGGAAAAAAGAAGGAATAATGAAAGAAATGCAAAAATAAATAAACAAAATGGGAATTAATGAAATAAAAAAAAAATAAAAAGAATGCAAAATATGAAACAAAAATTTACTCTGATAGTCAAATGTAGAGGTTACAGAATGGATATTATGGAAAAAGCAGTTGTAATAGACAAATTAAAAAGCGTCTAATTTATTTTTATTCTGGACTCAAAATGACTTGCCGTTTGATTGATATTTCGCGTTTACTTTGATCATTTTCTTCAGACCTTTCTATCTCTTGCTCTTTCAATAATTTATTTTCTTATTTTCCCTTTTTGGCTTCAATATCTTTTGCCTTCAATTATTTCCTTTTTGGTTGTCCTCTCTGCTTTTTCCGTATGTTGCCCATACTCATTACTCTTCTTGTTGATCTTTTAGGCTTCATTCTTATTATTTATCCATGTCCACTTAGTTGTTTTTCTATTATTTTGTTTATTGGTGTTTATTTTGTCTATTCTCTGTTGACTTGGTTTTTTTCCTATTTCATTTCTCCCTGTTACTTGTTCTCAGCAACATTGGTTGGTACTGTTGTCACGTTGTGTATTTTAATATGCTCTTCTTTTTGGATAATAAAACCACTTTTTATATTAAAACTTTGACTCTAAAAAGAACATTTAAAATAACAAACCACTGTGAACTACACAAATTAATTATCTTAGCATTTGTTTGCCTTCCAGGTCTGAACGATTCTGACTCCTTTCAAATTGGATTTCTACATATTATGTCGTCCTTTTCTGTGCATTCCAGGTATTGTAATTATGTTGTTATTCATTTTCTTACGTATAGAAATCAAAGTTTTCAGAATGTAGGGGCAGAGGCAGAATCTTGTTTACCTCATAGTTCGCATTCCCAATTATGCGTATTGCCGCCTTGTAAAGGTGAAAAAGCGTTTCAGCTTTATAGCTGCCACCCCAAAATATTACCCTGCATAATAATCGGCTATGAAAAAGTACACCTTTTTATATCTGTATTGTCCAAGCAGTGCCTTAATTATCTAAAAGCAAAACTTTACGACCATAATTTTTCACATATGTTGAGGATATATGATGGGCTCAATTTAAACTATAATATAACGTTATTCAAAAGTTCATTAGGTGACAAAGTAATTTTTTATGTCTTTAGCTCGTTTAATTTCAAGTCATTTGATGTGAACAATTCTTTTGTTTTTTGTAGTGCTGTGCTCATCATGTTGTATTTGTTATAATACAAATTTTCCACCTTGTGTGGTGACTGTGAGGTGATTAATGTAGATAAGGAATAACAATACAAAATCCTTTGGAACGCCTCTCCGAATAGGAAACACGTTAGATTACAAATTATTTACCTCGTACAACATTTAGACCAGGGCCAAATCGATTTTAAATACCCGAATTCATAAAAAATTCTTAGCATTATGTGGATGGTCAGAAAATTTAGGGTAAATTATAAGTAAATTGAAAAAAATAAATTGGACAAATTAAAAGTTCCGGAAGGTGGGATGAGGTAAGTAGCTAAATATATAACTTGAGGGTTGGATATTGGTTTTTTACAATTTGTGGCTGAAATATGCATCCAATCGAAAAAAGTTTCACGTAAAAGTTGTAGACAATTAAAAAATCTTATTTTTCAACATTTTTCAAATTTTTTTTGTTTTTATTTTTTATCTCCCGCAAAAATATTTTCTTTTATGAAACTTCGTGAAAACGTTGTTCTTTGTGCTTTAAATAAGCTGTAATTTTTTCATAGCAAAATATTTATTTTTCGATTTTATACGAATTTAAATTTAAAAAAAGCCTAATTTTCAATCGAAAAGTTCACAAATTTTCAATTTTTTAACTTTATCAGTGCTCATTTTCTTCGTTGAAACCTCGACTTTAAGATGGTATGAAAAAAATATATTGCTTGTTTTGAAAAATATCGTTAAAAATGCAGAAAACCAAAAAACAACTTTTTCATAATCCATTTTTCAATTAATCTAGACAATTTTTTATTTCTTGTTGCAAATAAGCATTATTTGAAATTGATGAAAAAGGTTAATTGTCATGTAATATAATGTCGTTTCTATTCATTTGACTATTAATGGTTTTGAAATTACCAAAAACAATGTTTAAACAATAATCTAATTCCATAATAATTCGCAATTCTTGTTTTGCTTTTAAAATGTTACTAGTAGAATAAAATATGCAGTCTCAAAAACTTTGTATTCCCGGTAAACTTTTTCCGTTCTTTTCGAATAGGCATCCCATTTTTTAAAATTTTGATATACAGGGTGTTGTTTAGGAGCAAAATCATTTCGTTAATTTTTTTTGAAGACGGGCCTGGAATTTAATTTCGGTCACTATGCCTCTTGATTGTTTTAATGGAGTAAAACAAGCTTGCCAAATATCAAATAAATATACAAGGTGGTTCCAAATATACGGGGGATAAAAGAAATGAGCAAAATTGGTAAAACACCCTGTAACTCAGTAATGAGTTAGGTACATCAAATGCAGGTTTTCTTATTCTTAAATTTAAGGTACACCTTCAGTTTCTCGCCTAGTTAGCTAAGAATAAGTTTTGAGGTTAACCTGTGCAAATGGCTCTAAGTGTCCTTTATCCACAGTTAGCGTATGTTCATTTACCTATGAAACACCCTGTATAATTAGAGCGAGGTTTTATGAAGTTTTTAAGTTTTCTATTATTGTTTAATCAATGTTTTCGGTAGTTTCAAAAGTTGTATATTTAGCTACTCCCGCCCTCCTTCCGCAACTTTTAATTTGTCCAATTTATTTTTTTTAATTCACTAACAATTTATCCTAAATTTTCCGACCATCCACATACGGCTAAGAATTTTGTTTGTTTCAAAAATCATTGGTTCTGGTCTAATAATACTCAATCTTCATCAGGAAGATGTCAACGTTTACACAATCGAAGGTTTTGGTAAGATCCCACCTAGTAGCTTTGATGTTCTCGGAATGTTTTAGCTGTTAGTCACGTGTACCCAAAGTTATACTGATAAAATAAAACAACGCTCGTTTTAGTTTTATTACCATACCACCAACAAATATGCAGCAGAGTTAACAAACTCTCAATCATCGCAAGCCAATATAAATGTTCAACAATCCAGACCAAAATATATCAGAGGAAAAGAATTCCCCAATCCTTGCACCCTCGATAAATATCTCGGTATATTCCGTCTGCCGACAGATAAATTCGAATTTTCATGAAGATTGCCGTTTCCCGGACGAGATATTAATTTTTGCCTTGAGCTCACTCATACATTTTTGAAAGCACGGTCGGAACAAAAGAATTCCATTTGGTATATTACACACACGTACGCTCTTTTAATCTATTATTAATGACAAAAACGGTGAAAGCGCGTCTTTTTTTATGCAGCCGAAAAGTATAAAATTTCGAAATAGAACCGTGAATTTGTTATAAGGTAGGTAATGACATAAAGGAGAACATGTAAGCTTTCCTTCATTTATTTACTCAAAAATTCATCTCTTCAGAACGAAAATAATGCAAGTAGACTTATACTTAAACTTAACTTTTATTTCTACTTTAATTTATGTCGACGTTGTCCGTTATCATAGATTGAACGTCAATTAGTTGTGGCTGTCGAGATTAGATGGGAACCGAGCTGTTCCAGCCCTAATCACCTTAATAGTTGGCTATTAACTAGCCAAGACAAAAGTGAACTGGGTTGTAATTAACAAAGCTTACACAGAACATGAGGCTAATCACCAAGCAGTCAATGTCGATGACACAAAACTAAAAAAAAAAGTAGTACAATATGAAACAAAATAAAACGTTTAAAACGCTTATTAAATCATTTTAAATCTGTTGGTGCTTTCACAGTGGTAAGTTGTTATATTGTTTTATTTCTTCAACAAACAATGATTTTTCCAGTGTACTACCATGATTTCTATTCACACAGTAGCCAGTTCAACCCGTTGGGCGCTTTCACACTTGGCGACACGACATCGAGTGGGGATGAATTTACATTGAAATCGATGGAGCGGCTCCATGTCGTGTCGGTGTCGTGTCGGTGTCGTGTCGCCAAGTATGAAAGCGCCCATTAGCGCCGGGAAAAATTTTTGTAGGTTTAAACATTTTTTCTGATAGAATACGCTGGAGAAGAGGTCAATAACAGAATTTTTTTTTGTCAAAATAATACTTTCCTATTTATAGGGCCGAACACTAGGATGAATTTTTCAAAATATCGTGTAATCTGCATTTATATGTTTATATGTTACCTTTGAGACATTATGTACAAATTATGTATAAATTAGCGTACCTAAAGTTGTTTAGTGCAGCTAAATAACGCAAAACATAGGTTATCAACTCCTTTCCACTCAGGGGGTAGAGTTTTGGTAGTGGTATCCCCAGTAGGCCTAACCCACACATCAAATTTAAATGCACGTTTTCTGAGGTTTTGTACCATGAGATGTTCCTGGTTCATTCTGTTCAATACTAGTTCAGTATATGCCAATTCTTCAGTCTCCTTCAATACCCACTCAAGCGAATTAAGGTCGTCATCAGCCTCGTTTATATCCTCAAGATCGGAATCAGCTCTATATCGGCAATGTTTTCACATCCTGTCCCATTACAATTCATACACAATACTGATCATTTCAAACCGACTTTCCTACATCCACACGCTCCTGCATTTTACATTTACAGGATATCTACTTTAAAATTGAGTCTGGAGCAGCTTCTGATATTGCTCTAACAGCGTCGAGTCCGTTGCCTCTTTTCTGCCATGCGTATTGCTCAGGATCTTTTTCGCTGTGACACCACATCGCAACTTGATGTGCTGCCTTGCAGTATCTCGTGTGAGTGGAAGAGACGCAAGATTAAATTTGTTTTTGGACACAGACTTGGTGAAGTTCTCGTATCGAAGCGAATTGAGTGTGTCCTTTTCGTACGATCTGCCATATAGTGCTAATAAGAACGCTTCTCCAGCTGCAGCGAGAGCATTGACATCTGCTTCGGGATGTTGGAAAATTGCTAATCTCAAGCAATGAGTTGTTCCTATCCAGGAGATTGAGGCACTTTAGTTTCACTTGGTTGAAAAGGGCAGATGTTGTATCACAACCACTAATAGTGTGTAAAAATAAAATGATCTTTGCAACATCTTCCTTGTAATTGAGGCTCCGCGTCGAGTAAATCAGTTCTGCAATTTTTGCCTCTCGCTGGTTTTAGCAAAAAATGTTATGTTAATTATGTTCTTTGAACTTCGTAATTAACATGGAAATTAAATTTATTTTGTTATGACCGCTCAATTTCTTGTGAAACCGGTGGAATCATTGCTTGGTCAAAAATAACATCTGTTGATACATGTGCTCTACACTTTTCGTACTGCGGCTAGTAGTGTTCGCTAGATAACCGTCAAAGACTACAGCTGCGTTATGACCATAGTGCCTTTGTACATATTGAATGTAGTTTATGCAAATTTGTTCATACGAATCATTGCCATACAAAAAACAGCCGCCGTTCAAAACATGCAAGATGTTGTTATCCCGTTGTAGAAGCTGGTCTACTGGGGAAAACGCCTTGAATAGTGATGATTTCATTCCCTTTCGCATGCCATCATCTTTAAATAGAGGTAGAGGATATGGAGCGAGTTCATACTTAAAATAACCTTTTATTTCCTCGTCACTCTTCTTGGCGATACAGATTCTTTGAAATAATAAGAGGGGATTGCTCCTAAGGAAAGCACTGAAAATGTAAAAGGCTGTTCAGAAGCATATCGATGTAGGAAAGGCGGTTTGAAATGCTCAGTGTTATGTATGAATTGTACAGCATGTGAAAACATTCCCGATATAGGAGCTTATTCCGATCTTGAGAATACAAACGAGGCTGATGATGACCTTAATTCGCTTGAGTGGGTATTGAAGGAGACGGAAGATTTGACATATACTGAACCTAGTAGTGAACACAATGAACCAGGAACATCCCATGGTACAAATCGTCAGGAAAAATTGGCATTTAAATTTGATGTGTGGATTAAGCCTACTGGGGATACCACCATAAAAAAAAACGCGCCGCTAAACTCTATCTCCTGAGTGGTGTGGAAAGGAGTTGATAACCTATATTTTGCATTATTTCACTGCCCTAAACAACTTTAGTTACGCTAATTTATACATAATGTCTACAAAGTAACATGCAAATGCAGATTATACGATATTTTGAAAAATTCATCCAAGTGTTCGGCCCTGTAATTCGGAAAGTATTATTTTGACAAAAAATATATAAGAGCAATTTTGTGGACAATTTTGTCCTCTTCGATTTTCTATTCTTGACTTTTTTTTCTAAAACCTGCAGGAACCGAGATATAAGAATAAAACTGATTTTGGGCGCCATTTTTTCAAGATGGCGGAGCGAGCGACGGTTACGTGAGGTCGCAAAATTAAGTGCACATTAAGGACACCTAAGTCTGAATTCTTGCCGATTTTCAAAACTCCGCGACCTTTTGCACGCAAAAAATACCTAATGACTGGACTACCAGAGCGAAGTTGACTTCAGGTTAGATTATCAACAAAACCTGCTTCGTCCTCTTCTCCCGAGTCCTCATCTCTAAGGACCTGACTCTTAGGAGTTTCTAAATAAATTTTCATTATATTCTCGTCATACGCAATGGCGGGAGCCTCTTGAACTGAAATACCACCGTAACAGAAAATATAATATTGTACAATATATCAAACGCCTAGCGGTACCACTAAAGTTTGCAACAAAGTATCAAAAAATTACAAAAATATTATTAATATTTCATACAAACACATGTAAAGTACAATCATAATACTTGCAAAATTTTGAATTCATCATTGTGTGATGTAAATAATGGTTGGTGAACAAGAGGTTGCGAAGTTAAGAACGTTTCTGTGTCAAAGAAGAATATATTCTGATATGAATTGTTGAAAACAATAAGAAGTGCACATTTCTCGCTACAGATGGATTAAAGCGCAGATATTTCCAACTGCGCTCACTTTATAGAATTTGGGAAAAAAAGTACTTAAAATACAAAATGCTTCCTTCTTTATTTTAAATTTGCTAAAACCGCTAATCACATCTTTTATTTCCATATTTTTGGCTTTTTTTGGCTTTAATTCTTGATATTATACAAATTATGCAAACGTTTTTCAGCTCTTGAATTGCGTAAATAATTTTTATTATCCTAAGTCTTGAATACGACCTTTTCATCGTTGCTACGGTAACGAGTAATCTAAGGAACAATAACAATGCGGAAATGATATTGTAGCGCATTTAATTAGTAAAACAACTCAGCAAATTCTTTTATACTCGAAAGATTAAAGTTCCTTTTCTAAGGATAGCGGTTTTCATTATTATTTATATTGCGATTGTGTTTTTTTATAATTTAATTGAAACCTATTAAATGTATTTATTTCAAAATAACATGACTGAACAGATCAATTAAAATATTTTCCATCGCTGACTACTATTTTCAACCATCTCTTGGGTAATTTTCGAATTCTATCTCGAAAAAATAACTCGTCTTGAGGCGATCCAAGTTTGGAGCCAATTTTCGACAAAGAACTGAACCAGTAATCAGAAGGAGGAATCGACGGAGAATACTGCGGGTATGATAAAACATCCCATTTGAGCATTTCCAAATATTGTTTTAAGAATTCATTTATCATGTCTTTGCTCTAATTCGGCCGTTTTTCTCGCAATGCACGGCTCAAACAATCGTCCGTAATGAGAACTCTGGTTAACGATGAGGTCAATGGCAACAATTGACCGGGGTTAGCGTAGAATTTTTCTTATGGAAGTTGGCGTAGGATATCCACTTCTCATCTCCAGTTACAATCCGATGCAACAAACCCTTTCTTTTTTACCTTTGAATCAGCTGCTGGCAAGTTAAAAATCGACTTTCAACGTCTCTCTGTTTCAGTTCATACGGCGTACGAAAGTGGATGTATGATTCTACAAGCTCCTCTTGTGTTTGACTCTGATCTTATTCGAGAACCTAATGCCTCTAATTTTTTGTCCTATATGCGGTGCAGCATTGGTGCATTAGTGCGAGAAAGTTCAATTACTCCTTTATAGTAAGAGTTAAAAAAATTGCCATTAGGAGAAAAGTTGAGAAGCTTATACAGGGTTATATTTTAGAATAAACAAGGTGGCGCATATCGATAGGGTGAACCAGTCTTCCTTTTTTTAAATGGAACACTATATTTTTATATTTTTCAATTTTCTCTATCGTACCGATAATATAGTGTTTGCTAAGTTATATACAGGGTAGTAGCATTAACTAAACTCCTAAACTCCATTGTATGCTTCCCTTACAACATTTGTTCCATCGTGTGCATGTCCTATTAGACCTAATTAACTCTAAAATCAATTAAAAAAACTATAGGGATGTTGAATAAGTTCTCGCTAATTTTTCTTAAAATTTAATGCTTATTTGATTTTTAAGAATAGGTAGTTATGTAGTGTGCTTTGGAATTTTTATAATCTCAGTAAAATGACACAACGAATTGTCAAATTAATTAATTCCTATTTGAATAATTGAATAGCTGACCTCGAATAACTTACCACGCAGACACGACATTTTAGGTGACTTTTGAGACAACTTTTAGAACACCATAATGAAGGTTTAGACGAGTTTTCAGCTTATCTCTCATTCCGAGGTTGACCCCTTTTTTTGCTTAAATGATTGGATTATTAAGACTTATTGTATTTATGTTTGCTACGTATTGTAGTTCATACTTTAATGTAATATGCCTTACAGTAAATCGTATCTGACAAAATTGTAACTGTTATAAAATTGCAATTTTATAAATAAAAATAAAGTTGAGGACAACCACGACAATGATTTTGACGTACTAATTATGTTTAGATTTATTACAAATAGCAATCTAATGCAAATGAGTTTTTTGTGTAACGATAGAACTATACAAATTGAACACAAATTACAAATACTTCGAATTAAGCCAAAGGGACATAATTATTCTTCTATTGGAAGTAAGTACCCTTTTTTAAAAAAAATCTAGTAAAACAATTTTTTTAAGCCAATTTTATTTTTACATACCTTAAGCTATTTTTCTACATAGTTTCCACAAATGTTTAAACACTTTTTCTATACCTTCTTCATAGAAACTTCCCGCCAGTGACGATAGACATGTCTCCACAGCATTTTTCACCTCATAGTCACTGATTTTCACAAAATCAAGCGACTTGACAGTGTTTTGACATTTCTCATATGGTACAGTGAAGAGGGAGACTACTTTTTTAAACCAAATTGTGACATTTGATGAGACTTGAGTTCGTCATGTCACACCAGAATCCAAACAACAATCAATGGAGAGGAGACATACTCAATCTCCGAAAAAACAAAAGAAACGACAATGTCAGCACAAAAAATCATGTGCACTGTGTTCTGGAATAGGTTTTGCTTACTGAATTTCTTCCCAGAGGTGAAACCACTATGCTCTTTTATGTAAAAATAAAATTGGCATGAAAAAAAAATGTTTTACTAGTTTTTTTTAACGAATATGCCTCGTACTTCTTTATAGACATACCAATAGCAACACACCCCTGTTTTCCACTTCTTATATTAAGCTCTGGATCCGTGCATGCATAGAGAGACCATTTTTGAAAATTCGATTTATTTTTGCTTATTTGATTTCATCTTGCTCTGATCCATACCGGAGGCTGTAATTCGTTTATTGTCAAATTTTATCGAACAATGCAGGATTTTACTAGCTATTAATTTTTTGCGGTGTAATTCATACCGCATCGTTTATTTGAATTGCCCCATTTTACGAGAATTGAAGGACCAACTTATCTGGTTGCTATTTTAAAATTCAAATTATTTATTGACTCTTATCTATACGATGCTTTGAGCAATTTTTACACGTACCTAAATATTAGTTATTCGAACGATTATTCAGCAAAACGTATTAACTTCCGCTTCAATGTTTTAAACATTTATCAAAAGTATCTGTATTTTGTATGCCGATTTCACACCAGGTAGTAAATCGTTTAATAGACATTTAAAAAATTTTAAAATACGGGGTTTTGTTATCCTGATTTAACATTGCTATCTTGGAAACCGTAAATGCTAAAAGAGCGTTTATTTATTTAAAAGGTCAATAAAAATTAGGAATAATATTTACTATATCTCTTACAGTTCAAGATTTATACAGGAAAATAAAAATTGTCGATTTTGGAGCACATGACATTTGTCCGCTTATATTAAAAAAATGTTAGAGGAACTTCCTTATTGAAATCCAGTAGGCTTTTATGCTGAAGTGTGAAATTTTGAAAAGGACCACCATCCTTTTATTTAAAAATTTAATTATTAATTTATTTACTAATGTAGGTTTAACAACATTTAAAAAAATTAAGTATTTGGGAAAAACTGTAAACGAATATGAAATAAATGACAAAATTTCACTAACTGTCAACTATGTCAACCCAATCAACATCATAAAAATGAGGAAAACTTAAAGTAAAACAAAAAGAGATAAATTGAAATAATTAAAAATAATACCAGTTGCAAGAACTACATATAAAAGTCAAATAAGATAGTTTGGTCACTTAATAAGGATGGAAGACAATAGATTGGCAAAAAAGTCCATAGAATTCATAAATAAAAAGAGAAGAAGATAAAGAAAATAATGAACAAAAAATACAGCTTAATTAAGAGATATTAAACTAATATTCTACAATAATCTTACACCGAAAGAAAGAAAGATTATTTTAAAATAAGTAAAAAAGTATTGGGATCTAATTTATTTTCCATACGAAACATTTAGTTTTCAGCACGATATTAAGATGTCAATAAGGAGGAATATTAATTAACCGGTAACTATACCGGAACGCAACTTGGACGTCTTACTATGGACGTCTGTTTTAAGTCCCAGACCGACCAACAAGACGGCATTAAATCAGTACGTCCATGGGATGTGACTTCTAAATTCAAACTTGAATCGAGATACTGATGCACCATTCGACTAATTAATACTCGCCATTTAATAGCTAAAATCCACTTTGTTTCCATAAAGTCAAGTACAAACTAAAAGTTGTGTCAATACATACACGTTTTGATGCTTAATCCTGTTAAGTGCAGTATATGTATCGAAACATAACTTTGATACGGTTTAAATCCATTACCTGCAAAATTGTACGTGTATATTTGAAATTATAGGGTTCCATTAGGTATAATTAATATGTAATACCTAAATAGTTTATTTTTGTTAAATAACTATACGAGTTTTTTGGGATGTAAACAATGCCTCACCGCTATTCTATAAACAAATGTTTTTATTTCCGAAAAATTATTTTATAAACATGTTGCATTTGAGTTTTTTTTTGGGGAATTTTTTTTTTATTTACGTCAATGTGAAGTCAAAAATGTTTTATAAATGTGTCCTTACATTTGAGGTGATCGAGCCATCCAAGGTCCATTTATTTTTATGATGATCGCTTTCAGATTTATTCATGGAAAAGTTACAAGACTAATGCGATGAATATCAAGTCGTACAGCAAATATATTTATTTGGTTTTAGCTTCTTATTTATTTTTTAGGTCTACCTTCGTTAAATTTTTATCCCATGATTTTTGTTTTCGTTCGGTTTCAAACGTAAATACAATAAATACACTGACAGGGTTTTAATGTATATTTAATGCTATAGTATTTAAATGTCCAACGTAAAACCTTTTAATGCCTTAGCTTTTTGATGTTTCGCATCATTTTCGAGGACTTAAAGCTTATTCGCGTAATGTTTCGTAAGAATTTTTTGTATTTTGGACCAAATAGACTTTACCTATTGCCATTGTATATCAGGGACCGCTCTAGCATTTACGTCATCCCGGACAAAAGCAAATTGCCGCCCCATAAATTACGGGTAAACCAGTCTTAAACAGACCACTCAGTAAAAAAAAGTTTTGTAAGGAGGTTAATTGAATATTGAATAACAAACAAACAAAATTCGGTACTTTCAGATTTAAAATATTCGTAAGACTTACTTTTAAAAATTAACAAATCACACTGAACTATGAAATATTTTTATTTAAAAATAGATTCTACGTAATATAAACTTGCACTTCAGTACTTCACCACCGCGACGTATTAGCAAGAATAATACTATTGTGTATTGAAGCTGCCTTTTTATATTGGAAACGTAATAAACAAGTCAATGCATGATATTCCTTTCTATTCCCGTTTAAACAAGTTCACGCGGTGCCCTGCGTGCTGTTCTTTGCAGTGCGAGTTAAGTGTGGGCACTTCGAAAAATACTTTTTAAAAAAACGAAAATTCTATAGTGAAACCTTTATTAACTGAAAACTAACAAAGATCTAATGATTTTTTACGTTTAACATATATTTATAACTTTTGTGAAATGTGCAGCGTTAGCATTAATTTTATAATAGTCGGCGGGATTGTTTCCATAACTCCTCCGGGGCTAGATGAGAACTATGGGGTTACACCAGAGTTCGAAATAAATGGAAAATTCTTGAGATCTATATCTTGAGGATTTTCTTTCTTCTTTTTCTCGGTCAACTTCTTGGATACATAAAATTTGGAAACTACATAAATGATTGTTAAAATGATTATAATATATAGTAAAATTGTATAAAAACTAATTTTTTGAAAATGCACAGGTGATGAGTCCATGGTTTCTAATTTTAATTTGTCTTCTTGGAGTGCACTATGAATATTATTGAGTTCATCAAGCTTTATTGAGTCTATTTGCACTGGTTTTAAATTTGTTATTGAGTTTGTAAAATTGTTTTTGAAAATTTTTAAACTGGGCAGTAAAATGTTTTTAAAATTCGGAATTTTGGTTTCAAATGTTTTTAGAGAAAAACTTTCTATTACCACTTCACACAAATTATTAAGTTCTATTAAATAAGTACCATTGATAGGTATATTGTCTACATTTTTACCACATTTTTGTTTTATAACCACACTATGGGGCGTGATGACAATCCACTGATTATTTTCTAACTTCTGAATTTTTACTTCGGTGACGTCTACTGGAAATTGTTGACATCTGTTAATAAATTTTGAATATTTCAAAAGTTGAACTTCACAAGGGGAGTTCGGCGAAATTTTTAGGGTCTGGACATCTCGACAGAGGAATCCATCTTGAGTAACTTCTTGGCATTCCAAATTTGAAAGTGCATATTGCTGCTCATTTGAAAGGAGAAATTTGGATTGAGGAATAATGGTTTTGAAGGATACTGTGGAACGTATAGGTAGAGAGTATACATGATAGTAGTTATAATTATTGATATCAACTATAGGTATCTCAATTAAAAATACAATTTTATTATTTTTACTATAGCTTTTTATTTCGATTATTTTTTCAAAATTTAAAATATTATTTAAGGAGAGTTCAAATGGAAATTTTTCATTGCTGTTAAGATTTTTACTAACTATTGATATTTCAGAGAATAATTCGGCTGGATCTGCAATTGCATTATGAAATGTGTTAAGTTTTGAAAAACTAATAGCTATTTCTATTTTTTCCAGTATGTCATATATAATTTGAAAACTAATAGAAAATTGTGAGACGATTCTTTCCAGTGCAAAATAATGAAATGTTTCTGTTTTTTCTATATTTAAATTTTTTATTATCTTTTGTATTTCATTAATACGAGAGCTTAAAATTAGTTGATTATGAGCTAATAAATTGGAATTATTTTGAAAGTTTTGAATTGAGGATTGTAAAAGAGTAACTTGGTGCTCGATTAAAGTTTTAATTTTATTTTGATTAATAGACAGAGATGCTATGGCTTCGTCATATCGTTTTGCATCATTCTGGTCTAAATTACCTGTTAAAAATTTTATTGCTGAACCGAGTCCATCAAAAAGGGATCTCTTTGATCTAGACATCCAAAAAGGATTTAATTGATTTAATTGAAAGGTTATTTTATTTTCTATAATTTGAATCATGTGATATGAATTTTGAAATTCTTCTTTGAAACTATAAACTTGAGGAGTTTTAGATAGAGAAATATTTAATTTTTTATATTGCTGTTGCAATGTCAAAAAGTCTTTTGTAATGTTTGTTATATCATAAATATGTACGAACGTCCAAAAATTTGTTTTAATTTGTGCTGTTCCTAAATGGAGAGGGAGAAGACCAGGGTTGTCGTTTAAGTTATGGAATTGAGGTATGTCTAATCTTGCAGTTGTGGTCCAGAAGAGGAATCTGCAATAGGAGGTTTTTTTATTTCATTTATGTGTATAATTTCTTTGTGTAAAACTATTTTTTTATGTTTTAATGCTTCTCTGGAAATTTCAACGCGATTTCTATCAAGAATTTGAGTAATTTTGAAGGGTCCTAAAAATCTTTTATCTTTTTTATTTCGCTTTTTGGGGTTTACTTTATAGACGGTTTGGTTAACTTGAAATTCTGGATTGGTTTCACCTTTTCCGTTTCTTTTTTCAATAATTTTATTTTTTTTATCTGTTAAATTTTTATGCACATTCTTGTAAACGTGTTCTAATTTTTCTTTGTGGCTGTTGACGTAATCTATATAAAAGTCATGAGGAAGGAAAATTTCGTTAGGATTTCTAGAGTCAGTGTGTCCAAAAGTAAGTTCAAATGGGGTAAAGTTTGTCGAACTGTGTATAGAGTTATTGTATCCAATTATTGCATAGTCCATTAAATCATTTTCGTCTGGGTAAATTTCACGCAAAAGTCTTAAATGTTCAATTAATGTCGAATGTATACGTTCAGCTATGGAGTTAGATTCATGGTGGCCAGGAGTTGTAAAATGAACTTTAATTTTGTGTAACGCTAAAAGATTTTTTACCGTCTCGTTATTGAATTCAGTGCCTTTATCTACTACGATTAGTTGTGGAACGCCAAATGAAGTAAAATATTTTATTAGTGCTTTACTGATATGAATTGCGGTTTTTCCTGGTATAAAAAATGCTTGAGCTAATTTTGTAAAAGCGTCAGTTAAGGTCAAATAATTTTTTGCATCGTAAGTGAATACGTCCATATGTACAATTTGGAAAGGCTTTGTAGCCGTTTCAGTAAGCATTAGCGGAACATACGGGTTTTGTCTGGCATATTTATTTTTTTGACAAACAGAACAAGTATTTATATAATTTGTAATTGATATTTTCATATTTTTCCAATAGTAATTTTGTCGTAATTTTTCTAAAGTTTCGTTAATACCTCTATGAGTTGTTTTTCCTTCATGATAATTTTTAAGTAAAAGAATTTGTTCTTCTTTATCAGAAATAGTATTAAGTAATTTTGTGCACTTCACTAATTTTGGTCCATTTTCCGAAAAGTGTTTTAAATAAACATTATTAAAATCTCGATATAAGTTTTCTTTATTAAAATGAAAGTAAAATGTATTTTTTAAATCAGTAAATTGAACTAGAAATTCAAATATAAATTTTTCATTATCGATTTCTGGAATTTTTATTTTTATTATTTTATGATTTTCATAAGTTTCGTGAGTGATATCGGTTTTTTGATAAAGATTTGGATAAACTAAAATTTGGTGTATTTTATTATTTATAATTTCATCTAAGATAGGTATACCGTTATTTGTAGTTTCATTTGCTGTAGAATGTTGTGTCGAATCTTCAGAATTTTCAGGGTTTGTCCAGTCAGGTTCAGGAGTGTTTAATTCGTTTCGTGTGTCATTTGTAACTGGGGGAATTTTAACATTGGAAATTATATTAATTTTGGATTTGTTCGTTTTACTTGTGGAAGGCTGTGGTTCTTTTGGAACATTTTCAGCAAAATTTTGCAAAAAATCTAAAATGTCGTTACTTGCATCTCCGGGATTATTAACTATTGATTCATTTTCAAGGGCATTCATTGAAATACGTGATAAACAATCTGCATTTGTATTATTTTTTTGTCTCCTATAAATAATTTTGTGGTCAAGTATGCCTAAATCATTTTTGAAATTTACGGGTAAATTTACTATTTGTTTGCAACGTCCGGAAATAGTCAGTGGATAGTTATTTTGTCGATCGTCGTGAGAATCGGTGTCTAAAATTAAAGGAATAACTGCATTAGGGGTTACTATTATATTTTTATTTACATTTATAATTGCATTTAACTGTTTCAGTAAATCTACGCCTATGATACCATCGAATCGGTTACTAAACTTAAAGAGATAGAATTTATGATGGTCTTGCAAATTAAAAATTTTAAAAAGAGGAATGCAAGCGACTTCGTCGTGATAAGAAATGTTATGAGCTGTTTGAATATTAAATTTTTCTTTGATTATATAATTTTGATAAAATTTGTAAGCCAAATTTGGATCAATTAAAGATTTTGAACTGCCGGTGTCAATTAAAAATTTTGCGTTAATTTCTGGAATTTCGATATATGGCAAATTTGCTTTTAATGCATTAACAAATATTATGTCGGTTTTGCTGGAACTCGGGTCATGGGTAAAATCCTGACTCGGGTTATTTGTTGAGAGTGTGGGATTTGTACATAAGTCATTATTATATGTAATGTTATCATTTACAAGCGTCGAGAAATTATTGTCATAGGAGTATTGGGTTGCAGGAAAATAAGAATAAGGGTCAATGTCATTGTCTATCTGTGTGGAATATAAATTTTGATTATCATGATATTCATATGGATTTTCAATTTGTTCAAATTGTTGATAATGATATGGATTTTCAATCTGTTGGGGGTAAAATTGGTTTTCAAATTGTTGATATTGATAAGGGGAATTAATAGTTTGATTAAAAAGTTCGGTGGATGTAAATTTTTGTTTTGGTTGGATTATGGTATTGCCTGAAGATGTATCCATAGGTTCAGGTTTAAAATTTTGGGAAGAATTTTGATTATTAATTTGTGGTTGATTAAAGGTACGTGGCTGCGTTTGATTATTGTTTTGATTTTGGAAAAATGGATGACGTTGGGTAGGAAAATTGTTATTTGGTCTCCAATTGTAAGAATTATTTACTGGATAATTTTGTTTAAATTGAGGAGGATTTAGAAAAGGAGCTCTTGGCATAAAATTTGGTTGAAATGTCTGAGGAGGCAATTGTGGAAATGGCTGATGAGAATTAAAATTACTTAAATTTTGAGTAAATGTTGGATGGGCTCTATAATTTGGATTTATGGCAGGTGTGATTCGTAAATTAGGTTTAAATGATGAGTTTGAATTTATATTATTTGATTTTTGAGTGGAATACAAGAAATTTTCTTCTTCTATAACTAGACTCATGGCTTTTTCTAAACTATCAGGTATTCTTAATCTAACGTTTGTTTGAATAGGTAATGGTAGTCCTCGGATATATGTCTTTAGTGCTAAATCGTCATAATTTGAAAGTCTGATCGTGCGTTCATTGTCGTGTAAATTTAGAGAATTTAATTTTGAAATAATGAGGCTCCTGGAATCTTGGCATCTCATGCCGAAATTATAGGGGCTTTCATTTTTTAAAGGCCGTAAATTTATTAAATCTTGAACCAAGCAATCTATGTTACGTTGATCTCCAAAACTTAGGTTTAACGAATTTTTTACATCAACCCATGTTTTGAGCTCTGTTCGAGAACCAATTAATCTTTGGGCTCTCCCTGTGAGTTTACCAATTATAGCTTTTAATAAAAATGAATTTAGAGCAATATTATTTGCACTGGCAAAAACTGATATTAAGCTTTCGCAATTTTCAATAAAAATACTTAAAATGTGAGGATTACCATCGAACGAAGGAATAGAATCTAAATGTAATCTAAGCATTTGATAATCTACTGGAGTGGTAGCCATTTCTGAATTATGTTCTAAGCTATTTAAACTATTTTCTAAAGAATTTAAATTTAAACTTGTTTCAAATAAATTGACTAAGTCAAAAATATTGTATTCACTCATAAAATTAATTAAACACTAAACTAATTATAACTACTTCAAGTAAAAATAAAAGGAAGGTAAATAAGGGAATGAGCACTTACAAAATAATGAAGATTTTCATTCTTCTTATCTTATCTGCTAAGGGTTTGGACAATGTGTGTTCCTCTCCCAGGTGTAGAATTCGTTTTTTTCTTCTCCGAAGGACACTCAATGTTCGATCAACTGAAGAACTGTCCGTTCACCACCCGATATTCTTTCGAATAGAAAACAGAAAAATTCGATATTCTTTCGAATTTATAGTCCACAGTATCACAATGTTCGTTATTTCGGTTAATCGTTGAAACGAAAAATTGTCCGTGCGATACGTTCAATTTCCGAAAAATCCTACTTCTGACTGCGCCAGTTAAGTGTGGGCACTTCGAAAAATACTTTTTAAAAAAACGAAAATTCTATAGTGAAACCTTTATTAACTGAAAACTAACAAAGATCTAATGATTTTTTACGTTTAACATATATTTATAACTTTTGTGAAATGTGCAGCGTTAGCATTAATTTTATAATAGTCGGCGGGATTGTTTCCATAACTTGCGCGACATTAAAACCAATCCTTTTTGTTAATTAATTTATGGTTGTTTTCTTCAGAAGTAAGGATTACAATTTTTTTTAGCTTTTAGGCAAAAACAGTGAATAAGAAATGTTTAATTAGATAAATTTAACTTATCAATATTTTGGCACATTAAATGCCAAAATGCCGCCCTTTAGATTTGCCGCCCCGGACAAATGTTCGGGTTGTGCGCCCCCTAGAGCGGGCCCTGTGTACATTTTTAATAATAAAAACATAAAATACAACTGCACAATATCGGAAAACTAGTCAAAATGTTTATTTGAAAACAGTTTTAAGAATCTCAGTTATATACTATAAGTGATTTTCAATCATTTTAAATTAAAGATTGGATATAATATGATATAATGTTCCTCAGAATGATTTAAAATACCGAGTTGTGTTATAATAATGAAACGATGTTATCAAGCGATATTTTTAAATTCAACAATCCAACCTAGAGAAGGTTCGTATAAAAGCAATCGAATCATAAACTTTTAATATAAATTTAAGCGTTTATAGATAAATATCTTTTTTTTAACTAACTAATTAATGGCACTGGCAATAAGCCAACAGGCCAGACAAGTTGTTCCATCAACAAAAGTTAGTACTTTTCTGACTAATTTAAATAACAAAGTCAATATTTGTCTACATTAAATAAATAGAAATCAAGGGTTAGTATTATTGCCTATACAGTGTGTCCACGGATGGGGTTCGTAAAAGAGGGAGAAAATTTTTTATTTTTAGTTTTAACGAAAAATATCATTATTGATAAAAAGTTATGCTTGTTCTAAAACCTAAAATGCAACTACCAGATGTCATATTTTTGCAGTCGTGCACTTAGTGCAACGCTTTTACATAAAATTGGCTATAAAATGAAGCAGGTTTAGTAAAACATGAATGTTATTTAGTTTTTTGGGATTTTAGAAAAAGCAAAACTTTTTATCAAAAATGACATTTTTCGTTAAAAATAAAAATAAAAAAGTTTCTCCTCTTGTGAACCCCATCCGTGGTGTATTTTCTTAGAGTCGGAGTATCTTATCCAAAATCGGTATGTTGACGTAAAATGTCATTAGAAACAAGTTTTTAATAACTTTTTTTCATATTTCAAAAATAAAGGTACTTTACTCTTGAGCAAAATTCATATTTTTTGACAAACCTCGTATACGACTGCACACTGTATATATGTATGTTTTTTTTTTGGGTTTTTTTTTAGTTTTTTTTTTCACTTAAGGCTTACAAGTAGGTATAATAGTTGGGGTAGCAACACTCACAATTTTGTGTTAGTACTTTTACAGAATTTGAATAATTTGTTGTAAATATTTAAATTGCCCATGGTCAACAGAATTTGTAGATTTATTGGAAATTGAACTTTTTCAAGAATCAAATGTTGATATAGCAAATTTATTTCATTGAAATTTTAAGGGGCGTTCTAAAAATTTATGTTGTAAATCGGCTATTTCATCACAAATACATCTATCGTTATCTGCTAAACCTATTTTATATTTATGGGCGGGGTACAAAGCGTGATTGCTCCTTATTCGGCTAATTATTCTAATAAATGACCTATTATATGAATTTTACCGCAAAGAGTCAACTTGACATTTTGTAGACTAAACTTTTAATTCCTAATTCGATTGACATAATTAAAATGTTTTTTTTGCAGTACGACGAGTACCACCGCAATTTTCCATCCCTCCACCTACAATGAGTGAAGTCAAACTAGGGGATGATTTAAATTTGACATGTGTTGCTGTGGGTTCTCCAATGCCATTTGTCAAGTGGCGCAAAGGATTAACACAAGAACTCACTCCTGAGGATAAGTTGCCTGTTGGCAAAAATACCTTGGAACTTACTAACATCCAAGAATCAGCCAACTATACTTGTATAGCTGCAAGTGCTCTAGGTGTGATCGAAGCTTTAGCACAAGTGAAGGTGCAATGTAAGTATTATTTAAAAACATTTAATTTCTTTTTTGCGCTACATTGATTAAAAGTTATTATTAACAAGTTAAAAGGAAACCATTAAATTTAACTGTCATCATATTGGTTACTATTAATAAGTCGATACATACAGGGAGTCCCAACTAAAATTTGCACCTAAATATTTCGACTTTTGTTCAAATTTTGAAAAAATGCCAAAACAAGGTCAATTTTAACCTAGAGGGGGCTCAAATTTTATCGTAGTTTCAAACTTCTTTTTTCATCCCTCTAGCGCCCAGAACCACCACTTGAAAAATCTTAAATGGCAAGGGGTGTTAAGTGACACATCATTTTGAAGCTGCTTTCATTATCTAACGGAACCCCGTTTTTTTATTTTGATTGACTCTTTTATGAGAAAACTGCTAACTGCTTAGATTATTGTGAAAGAAAACAATAGTAGTTCTAATTAAACAATTTAATTTTAACGAATGTACTGTTCAATTCAAGGTCTTTTAATTTAAATAAGTACCTTTGTATGAATTTTTTCCGATTTTTCCCAGAAGGCTTCCTCAATTTGACCCTCAAATGACCTTGACCCTGACCTGATAAGGTCAAGCGGACCTCGGATTCGGATTCAGCGACCCCAAAAACCCCTAGTTATAGTAGTGAAGTTCTTGGCGCAGACAATTTTTTTTTGTGGGGCTGTGTAATCTAGGCCGTTTTAATTTTAGTTGGGACACCGTGTATGTGTAAATAAAATAACAGAAATAGTTTGAATTAATTGGTTTATTTATAAATATGTGAATAAATTGTACTTTTTAAAATTGTTTAAATCATTAAAATTTGAATAACCTAATTGAGCTGTTCATAATAAATGTTAAAAGGATAGTTAAGTGATTGTAATTAATATGATTATTGCAATTAAGAAAGTAAAATAGAAGATTGTAGTCAAAATATTTTGTTATATACCAATGATACTTTAGTATTGACCTTTTCCAAAAGATATTTTAACAGATTAATTATCTAATCGATATTATTGTTTTCATAACGAGGTGCGGCTGAAATTATTTCGGAACATGCTTCTTAACTCTTTTTTGGTTCGAAGCGCGCATCGGATAACTCGAATTGATAAGTTAGAATCGATTTCGTATCCTCCAGACAGAATCGATTTAAGGCAGTTACTTTGTTAGTTTAACACCAAATCACAAGCCCTCTCACTCTTTCAGTTGTATGTCAAATTCTGAAACATCGATGCGTGTTCACTGTCGATAGTTTGTTTTTTGTTTTTTTTAGATCAACTTGTTGACATATACACATCTAGAAACAAATTTTACGAAATGAGTAAAATTAACAAAGAAAACGTTATTGTAAAATTAAGAAACGTGCAAATATGTCTACATTATCGCTGAAAGTTTCTTGTGCTCTTAGAAAACTTTATGTTTGTGTGTGTTTTAAGTGTTAATTTTGTGCAAAATAGTTCCCAAAGTTCTGAAGAAAAACCATCATGATATTTCTTTTCATCTTTATTATATTACCTCTAATTTCTGCTCTAAGTATGTAATTCTATTTTGTTTTAACTTTTCAGAAAATTATCTAATATCTACTTACTTTTTAAACCACTTTTTTTTCGAGATGCATGTTCAGATCATTGACATCAGTTGACAACAAAAATAGAAAACTTTGCCTGCTAGTCACTTTGCATATGTAGTATTTCAACTGATATCTGTGTTATAATTTTAGTTTTTTAATAATATATGTCAAACAAGAATTTAAGTACCTACTCCAAGTACCAGTTTCATTTTACATTTTTTAAACACCTACACACATTCTTATTCTTCGATTGCTATAGGTTTAATTAAGATGTCTGTACCCAGTTTAAATTTAAAACTTATGAATTTAAAACATGTAGTAGAGTAGGTACAGGAAAAAAAGAATTTGTAAAATATGATATAAAATGAGAAGTTAATTTCAAGATACTAGATACTTACTCCTAAATATTTATAAATATTTTTCTTCTACAATACACATTTGAGATAGTAGTTTCAAATAAAAATTAACTTGTTCTTAGGATATAAATTGGAAACAGTACTTTTAAATTATTTAAGAATAAGATTTTAACACATGCAACAATGATCTGAGAATTAAACAAGGTTACCAATAAGTGGATTGTTCACACTAAACTGTATTTTCTAATAACATCAAGGAAATAAACAATAGTTTGTTGTAACCTTTCTACTAATTTAGCAATTGTAATTTACCAAAATAAAAATTGTCTTAAATGTAAATAACTTTTGGAACATCAACAAATTGCATCTGAACTACAATATATCGCTAACATCTCTGTGCACAAGAATTTTATAATCACTATTTTTCACATGAATTAACTATTAATTAGGTCATTAGCCCTTTGTAAGTTTGCTTACAATAAACTTCTTTTAATAAATAATAATTAACTATTAATATAAAAAAATCTGAAATCATGAATTCTTGCCATCTTGTCCAGATATCAAGATGTTAGTAATGTCAATATACACAGCAATTTCTGATACATTCGTATATAAAATGAATAGTACTCGCCCCAATATTGAGCCTTGTAGCACACCTATGTTACGTGAAGTACTATCTGAACAAAATTTTGTACTAGCGTCCTGGCTGATTACTAAATTCAATACATTGTTATCTATTGAATTCCTTGAATACAGTATTTTTGAAGTTTGTGCTGCAATATATCATGCACGACTTAAGTAACAAAAAATGTCAAATATTTTAATTAGTTTTTTAATATTTCTGTGTAGAATGCCAATTGTTGACAATATTACTACATATCTGACATTCATTTTGTTATAAAAATATGGTAGTAGAAATTAAATGCAAGAGCTTATAAGGAAAGCTGATTTACATTATTATAGAATTTTATAATAAAAATAAAATTAAAATCATTAAGTACATTTTTTCAAAAAGTAACTATTTATTTACTTTTACTTTTAACAAATTGGCAGCAGTTTTCAAACTTTTTCTGAAACATTTTATAAAGTATTTTTGTTTTAAAAGAGCCGTTTTACACTATATACAAAAAATTATCTATTTAGCTAAAACTCTGATTTTCGTATATACCAAACAAAAAGAGGCTAAAAACTATGTATAGAAAAGTATTTTAGTGACCTTTTATAAATTATTTTCAATATTGTTTGTTTCTATAAGTGACCTGTATCTTAAAGGATTAACAAAAATTATCATAATTATTATTTACTGAAATTTATCAATTCTTCAAATAATTTTAAAAACAAGTATCTTTTTAGTTTTAATATATATATATATAAAGTCTTTTGGTAAATATTTTCTTTTTCAAACATCTTAATGGTATCTATATGACGTGGAGAGATCAATAATGTCAAAGTTGTAATGTGATAAAAGTAAAAAGATTTGTTATTTTGCATACATGTTTAAGAATCTTTTAAATAATTCAAAATAGCATGTTCTTGATGTTTTCACATTTTGTACAATTAGAACCAAAACTAAACGTAAACAAAGTACTTAACATCTTTATTTTTATCTCTTAATTTTTCCACTGCAATTGAAGTATATTCATACTTTGAATTATTCTAGTTTTATTTTACATATCTCAGATATTTTCTGTAATTGTAATGCTAAGAATAAGTAACTACTTATTACTATTTCTTAAAATGTTATTATTGAAAAATTATAAGACCACTGAAGGTTGAAAAATATGTCTCGATAAATGATTTCAATAAAAGTACTCTTAAGAATTTTCATTCTAGATCTACCAGAAACTGCTTTAATGGTCACAATTTAATATTATTTTTTAGTGAGAACTCACTTTTATTACACGATTACAATCACAAATGTACATAAAAACTGGATATAATATATCCAGTTTTTATATAATATATGATATGGTATCTACAATATTACTACAGTACTTTTATTTTTTAGCTCTTCCTGGGCCACCTACAAATGTCAAAGTGTCTGAAATAACAGCTACATCTGTCAGACTAACTTGGTCTTACAATGGTCCTGAAGATTTACAGTACTATGTTATTCAGTTTAAGCCAAAATATGCAAATCAGGCTTACAGTGAAATCAGTGGTATCATCACAATGTATTATTCTGTTCGGAACTTAAGTCCTTATACAGAATATGAAATGTATGTGATTGCAGTGAACAGCATTGGAAGAGGGCCACCCAGTGCACCGGCAGTAGTCACTACAGGAGAAACAGGTACAGTAATGTTATTTTTGAGAATGTACCATGTTTTTTAATTAAATCAAGTCAGAAGAATGTGGTTCAATTACGTAATCGCCAATTATACAACCCCAAAAGTTCAAAGCCCACCTAGTTTGACTATATGTCGTTATATGATGTGTCAAAATGATGTGTTTTTACGGTTTTATTTTTATGAAACATATCCAACAAGGACAAATTCAACAAAATGGCGAGATTGTGGAGAAATAATTCGAAAAAAATGGTCGTTTTTCTAACTTACATTGGCTGTAGATTTTTTTTTTTCATAATAATATATGTTGTTATCCTTTATAATTGTCTATTATGTGTAATACTAACTTAAATAACAAGATAGTAGTTAATACTGTTATTTTTACACAGGTGAATTGTTATATTAAAATAATTTATTTTAGGTATAGAGTGCTTTTTATGCTGTATACAGTTTTTGCAACATTTAAAAAAATGTCAGTTTGTCATAAAACTGGACCAATTTGAAAAAGCTGTCTGTAAAAAAATAATTTTTGGTTCTTTCGTTTAGAGTAGGTATACACTGGACGTTTACCTCATAATGATTTTCATACAAGATTGATCATAACTTCTGAATAAGCTGTATAATTTAATGAAACTCTATATTGGAAATATGAGGGAGATGAATTTTATCTAAATTTAAAAAAGCATATACGGCATCCTATTTAATAAAATATATATATTTGTTTTACCTTCCTTGATCGAGGATTCCCAAATTAAAAATAAATAATAAAAAGTACAAAGGACAACGCAAAATCAGTCACAACATTAAAATATGATATTACCTATACTTAATCTTCTTTTTATTTTTTTCATGCTTACTATTTTGTTAATATTTTCTATGGATATGGCTGATAATTAAAGTAAGTATTTAATTCGTGCAGTTTTTTAACATTATCAAATATGTGGCAAGAATTTACTTCACTTCATATACCTAAATATTTTAATAGGTTTTTATTAGAATGACCTTCCCAAGAACAGTAAAATATTAGTTAGGAAACCTAATTTCTCATTTATATTTTAATCTTTGCTTATTGGTGTACCGAAGATCCAAATAAGAAGAATTTTTTTATTGTTGCTAGAATGAGGTCTACAAGTAATGGGAAGTTATTGAATTTTTAAAGAAACCACGACGATTTTTGATTTTGATAAGAGACTATTTGACCCAAACATTTAACCCTTATCCTTTGGAGAGACACTTAAATTTTTAAATATCGAATTGTAATTAAAGAAACTAATAATTCATTTGGCTCTCTAGTATAAGACATAACAAGAATGTAAGCAAACTATGCAAAATAAAGATATACAACACCAGTGATATATGCCAAAATTATAGATAGAAGATAAGGAGAAAGCCTGAATTTTTTAATCGACAGAAAAATAATAATGACGATATTAGAACCAAACATAACAAATGGGGAAAGAAGGACAAAAAAAGAAATAATCTGAGTACAAAGACTAAATTCGGCAGGACACGTATGGATAAGTAAAGAAATAAAAATATCAGAAAAGTATCGCAATAGATCCCAGTATGGTCAGACGAAAAAGTATGTTATGGATATGCTGGATAACTACTTTAAGGCAAGTAAAAGGTTTGTCCGTATGCTGGTAATAAGAACAGTAAACTTTAAAGCAAAATGCCTAAACAGAAAGGCGTGGAAAAATATAACAGGACAAAAAATCTACTTAAAAAAATGAATTCCAAAAAGGATTGAACGGTTCAATGATGATGATGAGCTGGAGGTAAAATTTAGGTCAAACAGCGTTCTCAAAATCAATTTTTTTTTTTAAAAATCATTGACAATGTAGAAAATTAATTAATCTTTTTTACTGCGAGTCTCCCTATATAATACCTGTTTATAAAACGTATTTTAAAACAACTTTAACCTACTTTATTACCTATTAATCGGCTGAAATAAAATAATAACGAAGAAATAAAATAAAATATTGATTTTTGAACCACTTTACATTATTTACTTTTATAGTACATTGCAATAAATGAGAATTTTCCTACAACTTGACAAACTAATTTATCAAAGTAATTTATTGTTCTATTTAAATATTCATTAATATTTGCATTATATACAGTTTGTTTACGAATGTAACAATTATAAACTACTGCGCATTGAATTATATTTATATTTTTCTTCTAGCTTAATCTTCTTTTGGAGGTGCCAGTAAGTTGTTCTTCCTTTATGTAAAAGTTAACTTTTTATAATGTTGGTTTAAAGTTTTAAAAAATTACAAATTTGCACTTTTTTTACTATACTACGGGACGAAATTTAAAATGTAAATATTTATAGCTGTGCCACTGGGTAATAATATCATTAATTGTATTTTTAAACCAGCACTATAAAGAGCTTTATGTTTCAAATAATTTATCTGTTAAATAAAGCACAAACGTCTGTAAAAGCCTGCTTCCAATCAGTAATGTGTAAGCCCGAGACAGACCACATGTTGTTTAAGATTTCCCTCCCATCCATTCCTGCTTTGCCAAGCTGTATGGCCTAAAATACCGGCTGTCCCAGAAGTTGACCCATTTCAACTGCAAATATCTCCGAACTTACAAGTGATACAAAGATACGGTTTTCATTAAACAATTTCTTTTTACAAAAAGTTTTTTTTGTGTGTAAAATGTTTATTCGGTAAACTCTTATATAGGGTGTTTAAAAAAACGGCCTTTTTCAATTGCAAATATCGTCTTCTTTCTAAATTGAAAAATGAGTGAATGATACTCTTTTTAATGGATATTAAAACCACTTATTTTATTAAAAAAATTAAACTTTTAATTAAGAAGAGTATTTGTAAGTACCAAGCCACTATGAACTATAGAAATGAATGAGTGAATGATTTTTTATGGATATAGTGGTCTGAGTAATTGAGAAATTCGTACTTGAACTACTACTTGGAGACCGGCGTCTTTTGGAGCGGCTTAACAAACTTAACTTAACGATATAAATGTCACAAATAGTTTTAGGTACAATCCCACTTCTGATAATTTGTAAGACTTAATTTTAATATTTAATAAAATCAATAGTTTTTAATGCACAACACTTTAATTTTCAATAATAATCTTATAAACACAACTGAATCTTTCAAAAATCTTCAACAGTATGCCCTGCGTAAATATCGACGCCTATGTGCTTATCTCTTAGTCCCTAAAAACCAACCATCCGATGAGTGATTTGTATCTTAATCAGTTTGCTCGAACTATTTCCCACAACATTTATAACCGAAAAAAAATTTTAAAAAAGAAATTGTTTAGTCAAAACCAAACTTTTCTATCGCTTCTGAGATATTTGTAGTTAAAATTGGTCAGAAAGTTCTGGGACACCCGGTACATTAAACATATTTAATTACGCAAAAGTTCACACATTGACGCCAGTCGACTAATATAAACATAAACATATGATTTAATTTTCTGATTTATATAGACACTTCGTTTAATTTGTAACTGCACTACTAATATGTTTTTAAAATTGGATTTATAATAATATGTTTTAATTATCTCCTCTCATAAAAAAATACTATAGAAAAATACAAATCACCGGATAATTTCACAAAATATGATAACAACATGGAACAAAGAAAAAGATTTTTGAAATACATGTCGAAATCTGTTATGAACAGATCTTTTTGTGACGTTTCTGCGAACTATTTGCAAACGGGCAGGATTGTGACATGCTGCCGTGATGAGTGCTGATGTGCTACGCTTTTGTTTACCCTCGCTGCAATTTCGAGAGGATGGAAATTGCTGTAGTGTCGCTTGCAAAAATAAATTTTTTTATTGGTTTAGATTTCGCGCTCTATTTAATATTGCCGGAAACTCTTTGGGCAATCTTATTTTGAATGATCATGGATAAACTGATTAACTTATAAATGACTATGAGCGCGCATAAATTATTTTAATTTGATTTGTTCAATTTAATTTTTATTTACTGTACAGGATTGGCTTTTATTATTTGGATTAATTAAATATGTTGGACGTTTTCCAACAGAGTTGGATTGACGGTTCTGCTTTTTGTGATTGTGATTAAATTTGTACAAAAATAAACACTATATAGTGTTGCGATTCTTTCCAGTTTTCTGTAGCAATAATTTTTGTTCTTGCTAGAATTATTATTTTGTTTATACATTTCTAATTACTTTAACTGACCCAGAAATCCACCCCTATTAAAGGAAACGTTGATGCAAGTAAAGTTAAACTCTGAAATATTAATATAATTTTAAAGAATATCCACCACAAAGTAAACTGAGCTGTGCTGCAGAATATTCACTGCAGATCTGATTCATCTAATTAAACATTTGAAAGCAATCCCAATTAGTGGACCCAAGTTAACTAAATATCTGGTCGGAATATTTTAAAATATTGATTAGCCATGAACGAAATAGTTATCAATCCCTGGTTACTATCAATCATGGCGTTTGGTCTTTACATTGCAGTAGATCCTTGTAATTGAAATATATACTGAAGCAAATCAAATATGTTCATAGCATATTTTGTGAAATTATTCTATAGTAATTTTTTATGTCATTGTAAAACGTTTTCTTTACATACCTAAGTGGTTTTATTAATCCAATTTTAATAATATATCAACCAACAAACCACTGTGAGCTAGACAAATACATTTACTATTAATGTATGAGAACTAAGGATAGTCTGTTAAAATAATAAAATAACTGTTTGGAATTGATTTCGAATTTAATTCTATTCATATTGAATGACCGACATTTTTGGTATGAGTATTATTTTCTACTTCATATAAACAAACATCTATTTGAAACTGGTAATTTTTATGCTTTATAAGTAAATTTTCAATGCTTATAATCATTTTGTTTAATAAAAAAGTGGAACTTTCTAGGTTGACTTTTATAAAGCAAACATCTGGTAAAATATTTAAACAGCTGAAAGCATACTTTAAATTATTCAAATTGCGAAATCACTGTGATTCATTACAAATTCCTTTACAAATTCCGCATAGCTTTTAAAGTTGATTGGCAAGTTTAAATTTAAAAATTCAATTAGCAGTATAGCAGTTATAATTCTAGACTGGTTTTTTATAGTTACTGCGATTCTACCTTCAGTTTAAGGCATTAGCTCTTAAGGGCGCGTATTTTTGAAACAATATTACCTATTTCAGATGATGATTCAAAGTAGAGCAATAAAAAATTATTTTATTCTTTTCAATATTTAGTTACATCTGTTCTGCAAAACAGGATCACAAATAAAAGTTTACTTTTCTAATCTCAGTTGAATATTTTTACCTTTAGCTTAATATATAGGGTTAGTTCAAAACAGTACATGGTATAATAACGAATAAAGGATGAAAACGGAAAGTTAAATAAATATTCCCTATATAAAGTAAACAGTAGATCAGATTGAGTGGAACCGTTACAACCCCCCCAATGCAATTTGGGAATTGTTACTTTGTTATGTTGTCAAAACTGTTTTGTACTTAATTTATCAGTTTTACTGATAGATTTTTAATTCATATACAAATTAATTTAATCCAGTTCTTAGTATCTACTCTTTATTATATACATCTCAGTGTAGAATAATTCCAAAACGTTTTACAATAGGATACATTTTTACGAAGCATTCATTATGTATAACATTAAATTACACTATTATTCTAAACAGGGTCACATCATTGTTATCCATATTTTTCTTTGGAAATATTAATATGCAAAAGTACTTATTAATAATTAGAATATAATATAATCGATGTATTTGAATACAATAGCGATTCAACATAGATGCTCAATAATTGAAATCGGTATATAATTTTCGTTGTATTCAATAGACTTAATTACACCTGAACAAGAATCGTGAAACAAACCGTAAAGATAATCAATATAATATAAGTAAAAAATACTAAAATAGCACATAAATACTCCCTCACTCAACAAATGAAAATTACCAAAGTAGCGTCAAAAAAAAACCACTGTAACTTAGGTTATTACCTCATAAAAATTATATGGATTTGTAAATATTGGCACCATCTATCTGTCATCCTACGAACTTATTGGGTGACCATGTATTTATGAATAAATTCTTACAAATATAAACAATATATTGCAATAGTTTTTGATCTTGCTAGAATTATTATTTTGTTTAAACATTTATAATTACTTTAACTGGACCAGAAATCCACCCCTATTAAAGGAAACGTCGATGCAAGTAAAGTTAAACAGTGAAATATTAATATAATTTTAAAGGATATCCACCACAAAGTAAACTGAGCTGAGCTGCAAAGTACTCACTGCAGATCTGATTCATGTAGTTAAACATTTGAAAGCAATCCCAATTAGTGGACCCAAGTTAACTAAATTACCCAATATCTGGTCGGAATATTTTAAAATATTGATTAGCCATGAAACCGAAACTTTGAGTGTCATAAATTTATTATTAATGTCAATATACCGACTAATTGTAAATTAGTGATGACTTCAGACTTTGAGGTAGCTGCATTTACCACTGATTTAACGAAGTTAGTTACATATGAGCGACGGTTAGGCTATTAGTTTCGTATTATCGGTTTAATATTGAAGAAAAACGACATCAGTTAGTCGAAACGATTAGATTAATTTATTACATCTGAGTCTACGGTCGTACCCTTTAATATTTGTTATTTAATAATTTCTACCTTCCATCTCATTCCTCCTTTGAAACCATACTTTAATCGTATAACTCTCGAAGATCAAAGAACATGACTGCTAAGTGCTAGTTTTTAAATGTTGTTGTTTGTTAATTTTAACGGCTCTTTTCTGACCTAATGGCCTAAACTGGACGGGACCTACAGCTTATCGTGGGCTCCGAACCACGGTCCTCAATCACCTTAAACCCAGGACTATGCCTTTGTCATGCAGGTGATCTACCGACTAACAAGTGTGTAATTGTGTCACCAACCCCTATCAGTTTCACGAGATATCCGATCTCATCCGGCCTGTCCGGCGTGAATGAAACTGCGTATGACACAAATACCTTTTTGCACTTGCCAAAGTCTTATCTGACTTTAATTCCACTTGAATGCGGCAGGATTCGAACCTACTCTCCGAACACTGACCAAGCTGAATTGGCAGGCGCCTTACCAACTAGGCCACCGTGTCCGATTTTTTAAATGTTCTAAGACATATTAATTTTTAAATTAAGCCACAGCTGCGTCTCCGGTAGTACTCTTTAATAATAATAATAAATTCTCTTTGTTCAGTTATTATTTTCGCATTGGGTTTTTACTCATCACTTATATGTTCGCAAAATTCCAATTGCTATTGTTTGAAAAATGAATGGTGAAATTAGATACCCATAAAATAATGTTTTTGTAGTTTTATTACTACCAACTGAAAGAAAATACATTATAGTTTTTAAAGAGGACACTGTGTATTACTGTAAAATAGTCATAAATGTTTTATGATCCACCAAATTGAAAACATTATTCTCATAAAATGTGACGACCTTCATTTCTTCGAAGAGTGAAGGTCGTGAAAGAAAAGTATTAACAGTAATAAGAATCTTAGTGGCTATAAAAGACCTTACTGTTATTACTAAAACAATTATAAATGGTCGTAAATTGAAATCAATGTCAGCTATTATCAGAGTGGATAAGATTAGAAGAAACCTACCTATTGAAAATAAAGTAGTAAAATTCAAAAAAAAAATTATCTATTTTTAACCATGTTAAAATATTTGTATTTTTATTTAAAGTCAGTGGTTGAGAATTTGAATTTTAAACTCATTATTCAAATACCAAGACAGCACAATCGAATTTGATGATTTTTAAAATGTAAAAAATCTAAACAATTTATTTTGGGAGCAGTACCAATTGTATAAAAAATTTACTTTTTTTATTTTTATTCTTCGCACTCGTAAGGTCGCTGTTTCAATTTCCACTACTGACTGATATGCTATTATTTTTTGCAGATACATATCACCATTCCTACAACTCCCATCTCCTCAGACCTAATCCTTTCATACTTTCGGTATGTAGAATTTTATCACTAAAGAATTTAAATTGTAAAATAAACTAAAATATCAATAGAACAAATTGTAACAGATGGATAATTTCTAAACAAAGAACAATTTAGGAATGTGTTTCCGCATTAGGTTATTCAAATATCGGCTATTTGTGGAAATTCCTCCTACATCTCTTTTTTAAGATATTTTGTTTTCATTTATTATTTATTTTAGATATCAAGATATATACAGTTATGTTTGAGGATTAGTACATACTTAAGAAATTATTTTCACAAAATTATAACATAATTTTATGAAAGGAATCTCTTTTAAGCGTTTGTTCTATTTCTGAAATACACTAGAAATATTTAATGTAAATTAGTTCCTAGTTAACTATATGTGCTTAATTTTTTTTTAGGATAAACAACCATATTTACATTTTTATTATTTCAGAACCTGGGACGGCCCCTAGAAATGTTCAGGTGCGACCATTGAGTTCCAGTACCATGGTTATACAATGGGATGAGCCTGAGACTCCGAATGGGCAAGTTACAGTAAGTTCAATAATTGTTTTTTTTTATTTCACATTAAATTCAAGCTCGAAATTTGATTTTCGTAACCTTAGTAGCCAAAATTATTTGGGATTCTCCTTAAATTACTTTTTTAAATCATGTCTGTAGCTCATGGTGGCTTACTCATTGATACAATCTTGCTCCTGGAGAATAAAACCACTCTTTCTAATAAAATAATTTTAATTGACATTTGGTAATTGAAATGGGTCACTTTGGTCCATAGCTAACCTTTCATGGAATCTCAATTCAGCTCTGAAATATTAAATATAATGACTTTACATTTATTATGTACCTTTCTTCACTTTCCATTGTCTTTTTCATTGCATATTAATAATTTTTGAGAAGGACGTGTTCTCTTAAATAATACAGACTAAAAATTTGAGAAGTGCTTTTAATCCCTGTCCACAACTCTCTTCTGATTGGTCTAGACATTGACGACAAGTAATGTGTCGTTTAATTTAGATTAGGCAACATACTTTACAGTGAAGTATCTAACTAAAATAAAAATATTTATATTTATTGTAGTTATTTTATAGTGATATATTAAAAATGATTATTTAATTAAATTTTTTTTGAAAGAGTTTATTTATTTCAGCTAACTTTTTTTTTTCGTACCAGTCCAATTTATATATTTTTTTATCTTAGCAACGTGTACTGCTACATAGTTTTGATTTATTACATTAAGAAAAATACAAAATATAATTTATTTTATAGGGCTATAAAGTATACTATACAACAAACGCTCAACAACAAATGGCTCAGTGGGAATCACAAGTTGTAGACAACAATCAATTAACAACAATCAGTGAGTTGACACCTCACACTATATATACTATTCGAGTACAGGCTTACACTTCCGTTGGCCCTGGACCTCTTAGTGTACCCGTTCATGTAAAAACTCAACAAGGTTCGTATACTGATTTTTTATTTTGGTAAGAAGTTAACATTACTCAAATAGTTAGATTTACTAAATTATGTTTAATTGTTTTTTATCATTATATGACGAATTTAAGTGTAAATGTTGGAATTTCGAATCACAAAGTTAACTTAATTTGCCGTATAATTAATAATTGACAAAATTTGGCTTACATAAGCCATTTAAAAAAAATTAAGTTAATAAATTTTAAAATTTTAGTTTTAACAATTAAACCTTCTTTCCACTTGTCTCTGTATTGTAATATAACGTTTATTCTTCCCAAGCTAAAATATAAGGAAGAGTCTCGGGGTCCACAAATTGCGGACCCCTATTACTAATTAATGCGGGTCCGCAAATACAAATTGAAGGTGAAATTTTGTAAGGGAAGTTGACTTCCATGAGAATTGAAAATCTTTGTGGTAAAAACTAACAACTTGAAATACAAATGCATTTAGCCCAGCTAGTAGTTTAGAGAGCCCAGAACAACTTTTATGTTCCCACATCAATCATGAGTCACACTTGGCTGAATGCTATTAATGCAAATCCATTTTTTGTTCTATCACTTGAGATTGAGCATTTTGGATTTTAATATCCTTATCACTCATCTGTGTATTAAAAATTATATTTCCGTTTTCCCTTTATTCATCAGAAAATGTTGAGTACACTGAAGTAGAAAAGGATGGTATACATCACATATTCACATAGGTTATGTTTCGCCCGCATTAATTAGTAATAGGGGTCCGCAATTTGGGGACCCCGAGACTCTTCCCAAATATAATTTTGAAATTTGTCAGTTTTTTGGTAAATTTTGAGATCTAAACTATTTCATATTGTGTATATTCAATGTTTTTGCTACTAAATCTAGGTGTTCCAAGTCAACCAAGCAACCTACGAACATCAGATATAGGTGAAAGTTCCGTAACGCTGCAATGGACGAAGCCGAGTCACTCCGGTGAAAATATAGTTAGTTATGAACTGTATTGGAATGACACATACGCCAAAGAAAAGCATCACAGGCGTATACCAATTTCAGAGACTTACACATTAACCGGTCTCTATCCGAACACACTGTATTATGTGTGGTTAGCAGCTCGGTCTCAAAGAGGTGAAGGGGCTACTACCCCTCCAATACCCGTTAGAACGAAGCAATACGGTAAGATCTGAGAAGTGACAAGAACTATGGGTTTAATGTTTTTACTTCTAAATAATAATGACTTACTTATGTGTAGTAGTTGTTGTCATTTGAAGAAACAATGGAAAATGGTATAAAATGATTTAATTTTCTCAAAATTTTTGATTTTATCAACCATCCATAAAAGTAAGTGAAAAATTATTTTTGTCCCCAAGAATTTTATTTCATAAGTTATTATGTACTTTTGGAGAGAAAAGCTGAAAGTTTTGGCAAAAAAATTTAAATAAAAGTATTTTTTTAATTGGTTATTTTTCAATAGTAACAATTAATTCTTCCTTTATTCAATAAATGTTTTATTTAAATATTGATGAGTCTTTACTTTTGACAGTTTTTCCAATTCAGTATATGTCTTTATTTAATTTAAAAAAGTTGAATTTTGTCAAAAATTGTAAGAAAATAGTTTTTTTTTTTTGAAGGTGAAGAAAACCCTTTATGGGGAGGTTATGAGCTTAAAATCTGAAGGTCTACTATGAGAATCTCCTGTCCAGGCATACTCACTAAAAACTTCACCCCCTGGTTGGGCACGTCTGACCAAAGCCTCCGGTGACACTTAGGCTTGTCGGCCCAATTGTATCTTTATATGTTTACAATAGCCAATACAGTACTTTAGTGCCGTGTACAAGCTTGTACAGGTGCTGTACTGGGTGGGAGTTGTATAGTTCTGGTTCACCTACTGGTTGCCCAAAAATTTGCTGTCTTTCGCGGTCCAGTGCCTCGCATCTACACAGTATATGTGTCACTGTTTCTGTTTCCTTACCGCACAGTCTGCAAGTAAGGTCACGATTGTACAGTCCCATCTTGTTGAGGTGCCCCTTTACTGGCACATGGTCAGTAAGGAGTCTTGTAACGATTTTCAGCTGGTTTCTGTTCATCTTTAACAGGTCTGCCGCTCTTTTTTGGCACGGTCCTTTGAAATAGGAAAATAGTTAAACATTATAAAACTATTATAACAAAAATACATCTTGGAAGTTGACGGGAAATTATGCTGTTCTAGCCCTAATCGCCTTAATAATTGGCTAATGAATAACCAAGACAAACGTGGACTATTCGTTCTCGTTATCATTTGCTCTGTCCTGAAAGCGTCAGTTTTGTCTTTAGCCGAAACGTATCGGGTTAATATACATTTTAAGATGTGTCTTCAGTAAAATGGTTTACTTTTCATTAAGACAATGTAGGGTCTTTTCTCTTTCTTTTCTGAATTATGGCCTCCCACACTTGTGTTTTTCATTCTCGTTAACCAAGCTATCTTTTCTCTATGAATTATCTCATTGGCTCTATTGGTAAATCTTGTTTTGTATTTCTTATCGTATCTTTCCTTTTCACCACTTTACCCTTTTTTATGTATTTGATTTATATTGCCAGTATAAAGATTGATTGGAAGACATTAATTTTTGTTTATTGAGAGATTTGTTATTATTATTACTATATTTTAGTGACACCACCACATCAGTTAAATTACAAGAATCAATTTTAATTTTATTTCCACTGCTTTTTAAATTTTTTTAAAATGTTATCCTTTCCTAAAGGTCTGGGCTAGTCGGTATCTGGACTAAAATAAAAATTAGTTGAAATTTAAAAATTTAGAATCGAAGACATTTCGTTTCATAAGACTTACTACTAAGATTATTTTGACCCACTTCTATTTTTCCCCTTTAATTCAGTTACATAGCGAAAGGTTCGAAACTTTAAGCGGTTAAATATATATTTATAGCGGAAAAGTTAAACTTTTCAGACAAATAGCAAAGTTTAAGCTAACATTCTGTTTTAAACATTTTCTTCGGAAATGTTTCCATTAGTGCTACTGAAGTAATCCGCAGTCTAGTTTTCACAATATTTTTCTGCAGATTTCTCCATTATTAATGATTCTCAATTACACTTAAAATTTTAAGCATAATTACTAACTAAAAATAATATTGAATGTTTGATTAACTCAAACAATGAATAAGTTGATTTCAAGACAATTTTGTTATTCACTTTATAAGTTTATTATGTCAATAGTCATAGTTCTAACAACAATAATCTCTGTGTTTAAACAATAATTAATACCAATATAACATAAATATTTGGACATTAAAATTAAAATTCATTGTTGCCTTGTATTAAATTCATAAAACGTTTTTAAAATTGTTTGTAATTGACGATATTACGGAAATTAATGTCTTCCTTAATTTTTATTTGACATTCTACAGCTAGTGGGAAGTGTGTTCATTAAATACCTTATTACATAATGATACTAAAAATATTCTATAAATAGTCTGTAAAGAAAATCATTGAATTGTCCGAAACGTTCAGAAAGTATCAAACCTTTTTCGATGAAGGCTTAAAGAGTCGAAACATGTGTAAAAAAAGTACAGAAAAAAATTGAAATGTTTTAAATTCAATGGTTCAAGCATACAGTGTGTCCCATATAAAAGTGCATAATGAATAAACGTTCTTTATTGGTTCATATCTTACCATATTCAAATTTACTGGAAACTGTGAATTGTTAATTTGCAAATGACCATTGGCGTGCGTAATGTTTTTTATCTTCACTAAAAATTTAATTATTTTATTTTAATTTGTTCGATTTGTTTTTATTTAGTGTACAGGATTGGCTTTTATTATTTAGATTATTTAAATATCTTGGACGTTTTCCAACAATCGCGTAAAAAATAATAATTATCCAAATATAATTTTTCACTTACTGTCTACATTTATTAACATTACACCCTACATATAAAGTGGTGTAGGTGTCATACAGCCCGAACGTATCTTTAATTTATAAAGTTTCACCCATTTCATGGATTTATTTATTTTTTTGAAGTGTGTAAGTTTTTATTACTAATACAATTATTTTGGAATGTGTGAAGAGTGTGAGATTTTTTTGTGTATGCATTCTGCATGTTGACATTAGATTTCAGTGGATATTAATTTTATTTAAGAACACTGCACAAGTATATTTAGTGGTTCAATTTTAAATGATCTAAATCTTTTAAAAAATATGCCTATTACAAAATTGCAAAAAGTTATAAAATCAAATAGTAATTTAATTTTTTAATATAGCTTTTAAGCAAACGAAAATATTTACTTACACAATTTTGTATTTATTATTCTTAATATAATAACTTTAATGGTAAAAATCAAGAGGATTATGGTCAGGTGATCTAGCTGGCCATGACAAGGATTACTTACTAGGGATCACTATCCTCGACTGGTTATTACGAACATGTTAATTTCTACAGAAAGGTTGTTTGAGCGGATGAAGCGTCTCTTGCCAGAAGTGGGATACATTTAAGAAATCTGTGTGGGAATAAATCAGACAATTCGATAGCTGTAGGAGTGGCAATAATTGTCTGTAAACGTTTGGGTCGGTCTTATAGACAATTTGCTAATTGGTCGTTACATATTCTTCCACCAAGGTTCTTCTACCTGCAGTTGTTAACTGACGACCTGCCATCTCTTTTAGAGGATATTCCACTACTTATAACACTAGTTACCCGAGGTAGATTGGTCGTCGTGGCATTGTTGCATGGCGAGCTAGATCACCTGGTCACAATCTTTTTGATTTTTAGTTTTTGGGGTACGTAAAATTTCGTATAATTTCATTATGGGGATTAATAGCGCCGCAACTTGGCAACAAATAAAAACGCTACTGTAACTTTCGTGTTTTTTAGTCTCTGAATTGAAGCTAGATTAGATGTATTTTAACTTTGATTTTTCTTAGCTGATTTTAGCGCGCTTCAAAATTAATATTTATATTTCTGATTAAAAATCTTTGTGAAAGATGAAAGTATTTTATTCTAAGCGCGTTTGTAAAGGCATCTTTCAAAATAAGAAAAAAATAAAATTTATTTGATTTATTATTGACCACTATACAGTGTAAAATGGAAAGAGCTTATTTAAATAAAAAAAGTAATCTAATTTATTTCAGTATATTTTATTTTATTTTGTAATGACTTCAAAGTCATTTGTTTCTTACAAACCTCCTATACTCTAAAGAAGAAATGAGTGCAGTAAAAGTGGGGATATTACGTCACATTCCATAGACGTACTTTGCAAAATAAGTTTCTATAATATAAATAAGGTCATAAAATATATATACGCACTTCGTAGATTAAATTTTGAATGAAAAAAGTTATATTATTTACAAAAAGTAAAAATAAACCTTATGCTTCTGACACTTTAACATTGAACGAACTAAATTTAACCAATAAATAACAAGGAAGATTATATGTTGTTAATGGGATTAAACTTTTTTTTAATCTCTTGGCATTAAAAGTAACTCAAAGATTAAAATAAAGTTTGTTCAATAACCATCTTTAAAAGTCACTGTCTTCACTAAAACTACTGGTATCATTGTCTTTTCTGAGGTTTATTATTATAGGTTCTATTAAATTTTCCATTGATATATTTTTCACCTTTTTAACATGCATTTTCCCCAAAGTTCTCTATTTACATCTGAAATTTGTTTTTATGTTGCCTTGATATTACTGATAATTCTGCATTCAAGGATTTAGGACTGATAATATTTTTAGAATGAAGCCATTTTGAAATATATACTAATACAAAATTCCGAATTAATTAAAATACATACGATACGGCTATGAATAAATAAAGTCTGACTTATCTGTAAAAAGAACAGGTTTATTACAGTAAAAACCATGGAAACATGTTTAAATCAAGACAAAAGCTTTATTAGGCCGATCAGATGTATTAAAATTTAAATTTTACCTACAAATAAGCATTAAAGGATGAGGTACAATAAAATTTCTACCTCAAATTAAATACTGCACTCATTTCTTCTCTATAGTATAAATAAGGATTTAAATATTTTGGCAATGGTAAAATTAGAAGGGGACGCTCATGTTTTATATCATATGAAACAGAATAGACTCTAGATGTTCAGCAGTAAACCTCTTAATTCATAAAATAATTACGCATTTATTATTCGTTTAAAAAGATATAAATAAGAACTAAATATTTCTCTTTGGGGATTAGGGGTCAAAAAATAAAAGTATTTTAAATATTTTTTTACATTTGTTTATTGTATTTTGTAAAATAAATAATACAAGTTATTATACAATGTTTAAACTAATTAGACTTAACTGTTAATTAGACCACGTTCCACAAGTAGTGATTAGCGGTGACCATCATCATTTTTTACTGGTTCATCTAAAATCAATCGAACGAAAAAATCATTAGTTTAATAGTTAATAGTGGCTGATCAAATATTTTTTTGAAAATAAAGAAAATGGCTTCTGATAATTTCAAGAAAAAATTCTTGTTTATTGTTTATAAAATAATAAAAGCATTGATAAAAAAATCCTTCGATCAGGCACTAGTTTTTAGTGTCTACAGTAAATTGTATAATTTTTCGCAACAAATTTTTTTCATTTTCCCATAACTTTCAATAGGCGACGAAGTTCAAAATCTTAGTTACTAGTCTGCCGTCAGCTACCTTATATCGAGGGTCAGAGAGGCCTTCAGTAATTGCAGGATATCTCGAAAACTATTTAATTATCTTCAAAATTTTTAAAGAATATTTTTGAAAAACAAAAAAAAATCGATTTTTTTGAAAATCCTGACTACCCCTAATCCCTTAAGAAACTGTTAAAATTCAATATAGCAAGAATGTTTTCTATTTTAAATGTATGACAACTTGCAGCTCTTTCCATTTGAAATGAAAAAATTTTGACAGCACTTTTTATTTTAATTTTCTTCCACGAGTATGTAGTTGCAAATACACAATTATTTTAATATCCACTCAAACCGACATAATCGAAAAAAAGAGTAAATCCTTAGTAGCTATATACCTCTTTGGCTTGGCTTGAATTTAACGCTGACCCGCCATCTTAGTACCCGGAGCTCCACCAACCAACGTAATCGGCGAAGCGGTAAGTCCCACAGCCATCAGGGTAACGTGGGACCCTCCACCAGCGAATCGTACCAATGGCAATATCATTTACTACAAGCTGCAATTCGTGGAATCGGACAGATCAGATAGCGAAGCGAACATTATCAAATTTAATGGTACGAGTTTTCTGCTCGATGAACTAAAAAGGTGGACCACATACAGGATATGGGTGCTAGCTGGTACTTCTGTAGGAGATGGTCCCAGTTCGTATCCCATCACGGTGCGAACACACGAAGATGGTACGTTTATGTCATTAATGGTTTCGGAATATAGAGTGGGGGTGGTTGGTTAGGTGGCACTATCGTGTGGATTTTTATAGACTTTATGTTTTGGTACATGACTGAATTTTTAGTATATCAGTAGTGTATATACTTTAAGATATTGGGTTCCTATTCACATTTTGTTTATATTTAAATTTTTTTCAAATTACTACTACTACTTTATTTTATATGCAATGATAACTTTTAAATATTGTAGGTTAATATGAAAGAGTTTTAAAAAAGTTTAAAAAACTTGACATAATTTTTCTATTATTGTTTGTATAGCTAAAACAGCTCCTCTTAGTGTTACAAATTTCTGATATTTTAGTTTACGAGGTTAATTTTGAAAGTAGTTATAAATAATTCTCAAAAACATATCAATAAATAATCAGTGACTTAAAGAGAGAAATCATTTTATTTTGTCGATTTTTCTCTCATATTTTTAAATTAACGATTTTAGCTACTCACACACAACATTTGAAGTTCTTTCTTGAAGGACAAAAATCATTAAATAATTTAATTTCCTTCAAGGGAAAAATACAAGGTAAGGAAACGAGTTAAAATATATTCAAGTGAAGCCCAGAAGAATTTGACCACTTTACAAAAATTCCTAATGTGCATTGGGGGTTACAAAGTTCTTGATCAATTCTGGTTAAAGTGTCCCTTTCTTCTTATTATCCCTTAAAGTTAGCAATTCAAACTATTCAATAGATCAGCTAAAAGATAAACTACGTAACCGTGCTTCCATCTATCTGCAAAACTGGTAAAGAACGCCCAGAAGAGTTTTGGCAACTTAAAGCAAAAAATTTCCAACTTGGTTTGTGTAATTACAAATGATTAAACAAACGAAAAAGTATAATATTTGAAAGTGTTGAACATTTAATCATATCCTATTTTTACTACTGATCCTATCAAGAAAATTTTTTTAAAAGTAACACTTTTTTATGTCATGTACCAAAATAATCGTATTGGTTTTGGGGATACATTATATTATTAAAAAAATACATGCCTGGAGAAAAATAAATATTCCTTGCTTTTTGGTAACCTTTTAAATGGCATCCAAGCATGTATATTTTTGTAAGTCATATTTAATTATTTACATTTAAGTAATAAAAATTGATCATAGGTCATTAAAAAAATCACAACATAATTATATCTAAAATTTAAATTAGCTGCCCTACAGAATAAAAAAAATATATTTTCTCTCTTTCTTTTTATTTCATTTAAAGAATATTGACACCAAAAATTTTCTGCAAATCTACTTTCTTTTATATTATTTATTAACAACTTAAAAGTCAAAAAATAATTTATGAAGACAAAAATTTTATTGCTTTTACTTATAGTATTGTTCCAAAAAATATGATGGTTTTCTTTATCTCATTCCTATGTCCTCTATTGTAATCCCTTTATTACTTTTTTTTCGTAAAAATAAATCCTTTTTTTTTTTTGAACATTTTTAGTTCCGAATTTTCGTACAACTTTTTTGACATATCCCCAGTGATATGTGTGACTTATATATGTATTTTTTCACCATTGCAGCTCGCCAAACGAAGGATTTTTTGATACATTTTTATATTTTTGTGATTTTTTGCAGCCCTCTGTACCTCAATTTTTTTGAGGGGGAGTATTTTGAATGTTTTATATTCGATGCACTCCAAAATGCAGTGATACTTTACATTTTGTTAAAGCGTTTTGCTGCATATTTGGGTTGAATCGAATTTTTTTTATAACATTTTCTGTCTACAAAAGCGTTTGCAGGAGAATGAAGAAAGGTTTTTTTGAGAAATTTTTTAATGTATCTCGGTATATTTTTTAAAATTTAAATAGTTGTGTCTTTATTTATTGTTGTAATTGTTACTTAGCTACTCACGTTCACATGTAATGATTGCTTTTTGATTTATCACTCGCACCAAGTCGCATATTGCAATGGCACAATTTTTTAAGTCACAATCGGCACCATTTTTCTCTGTTTTTGTTTACTTTTTATTTTTCAGCACTGATACTGGTAATTTTAGATACAACTCTAAATAGAATTTCATTTTTAAGTTGCTCACAGGAGAATGTAGGCAAGTTACTAACATTTTTTTATGAAATATTTGTGTACTTTTTTCCTACTTAAAATGAAATTCTATTTAATATTCTATTTACAAAAGCATGTTACACCCAAATATACCTCTAAATCCAGTTAGAGATTTATTCTACTGAAAATAATAACCCACATTGAACAAAATGCAACAGATATGATTTTATTGGCATTTTGACTTTGAATAAACGAATAAACGTCCAAAACTTAAATAACAAATTTTAGAATTTTTAGTATGGCATATAGCCAAACTTGTATAACATGCCGTAAACATTTTATAATTTATCATCTACCAATAATAAACTTCCCATTTTACTTTAGGTGCTGTTATCAATTCGTGAAAGTATTTTTTATATTAATTTCACGGGAAATCCGTAGAATTTTTGGACATTTCAAATGATTTGTTTGAAGACAGATGTTAAAGCCATATTTATTGCTATTTTGGGTATTTTCAGTGGCCTAAATATTTATGTAGAAACATGTTTCCATCCCTTATAGTCCTTTTCCTGTCCTCATACCTTTAAAGCTAATCAGCACCTCACACTCACAGTAGGTGATTTGCGGCACTTTTATAATCACATTTTATGTGTGTACTTCTAAAATGCACCTTTTTGAGTGTGGTTGTATGATTGTGATGAAAAATAGGATATTTGAATATATTAAACACATTCCAACAAAAATCGCCTTATGTATTAAAAATCTAAAAATAACCCATCCAATGCTTAACAATGCAATAAGATACCTACATCAGTATTTATTTTAAATTCGGAAATGTTCGTTATAGATTAATATTTAAATTTCCATTAGTATCCATAATTTTTACTATGTTAAAGTGTTTCATAAATATCATTTGTTTTGTATGATACATTTGTTGTTGTACAAATATAACCCCATTACTATAAAATGGCTTTCATTCTATTGGGTTTGTTCATTTCCATTTATTTTCTCTAAAATTCATTAGGGATTCCGTCTGATATTTATCGCAAGCAACTAACCTTTCTCAAAATTCCTACTAGAAGGCGTTTAAATCACAGATATCCCCTCGATTGACATCCTGTTAAGTACATTACGTCTCATTCACCTTCGAGGACAAATTTCAATCATCTAAACCTCGAGGAACTAAGAACATCCTTGCTAAATCCTAGAACTTTTGAAAGAAGTTTGAAAACTAGCATTCAAGTTTTAGATGATTCGAGTATGATCTGAAGCGGGAAATGGGACGAAAAGTATTTTCAGAAATTTAACAGTAATTTCATTAACGATACTTACCTGCGAAAAACGTCAGACAGATTTGATAAAAGCTGAAGTACTCTTTTATGATTTATTATGAAATTGGGCACCTTTTTAAAGATCTTTCCGTGCTCCGTTTATTCATTTGTAGTTCTGATCTTAGGGCATCTGTGAGAAATGTTTTACACCACATTGAATACGAACTACTATCCAGATATCAATTGTTAAAGGTACAACTAGAAGACTATTTAGATTTATACTGAAGTTCTGTTTATATAAATGTGAGAACGAAAAGGAAAGCCAGATTTATTTTATTAAAAAAAATCTAACTTGTTTAAGAAGACAATAATCTCGTTTGATAAAATAATTGTATCGCATTACGATTATAAGAAAATATAAACAGTAATATTTTTGAAACATTTTCATATAGTTATCCACTAAATCGGACCGTAGATGTCTCTCACAACCCAGATACTAATTTGGCATTAGAAATTTAACATTATTCGCATTTGAATACCAATACTAACAGTAGTTCTGTAGTACTTGACATTAAACAGTAGCATGAAATAATTTAAAGTGACCAAAACGACAAAATTAATAAATGAGTACCTTAGTTAATACTAAAGTGCATGATCTTTTAAAATTTCCTCTAGAAAATCCCTAAATTATATTTCCTGAGCACTAATTTTTACCAAAAATGATATTTAGCACAAAAATCCCTAGAATGGTTTTTAGGTCATTATTTTTATAATTACAAGGGCAATTCTCCTGAGAGTATAGTTTTTGAAATGACGCCAATGAGTTTAGTGCTTCAACTTAATGAAACTGTCTAGCTTTCAAAATTAGTTTGAATATGAAAAAGTTCTGCATCACATAACTATAAATCAATAATCAAGAATAAAATTTGTAAAATATTTAATGGTTGCTTTTAAATTTAAATACAAAACAAAATGTCATTTGAAAATGTTGATAGAAATTAAAAATTTTGTCCAAGTTTAGATTCATGGCCTTCTAATAAATAATTAAAACATTTAAAGATTAAAAATAAATGCACTTACTGAATACATCACTCATCTTCACATCGCAAATTTGATAAACTTTTACTTTTTGATGTTGCGTTTTGAAAATAAAATATTCTAATTAGGTATTTATTATTGATACTTCTTGGAAAACAGAGTAAAAGTTTATAAAATTGGGCATAAGAAGATGAGTGGATATAATCAGTAAGTGCATTTATTTTTAATTTAATTTTGATTAAATTTTATGCAATAGACAATCCAACGTTATATTTTAATCAGCGAATTTCTTTATTGATAAGTTTTAATATTGTGATAAATAAATGGTAATTTTGTTCTCTTAATTCCTCTTTTGCCATTTCAGGCATCGGAACGTTGGGGTCCGATTATTTCTATTTTTTCTCTTTCTTTTTATTCACTTTTCTGATCTGTGCTGTTTCTTTTTTTTTCCTATTTTGTGATGTTTTCCTGATTTGCACCTACAATTAATACCATCTTACCCTTTGCGCTAATAAAATTTACTACACTTGGTTGCTTATACTGTTTATTATTTCTTTTATCGTTCGTTTCCTCCATGTACCTTTTTGTTCGTTATATCCCTCCATATATCTTACAAAGTATTTGTTTTCCCATATCAATATTTTTTCATTTACGCCTATTCTGAAAATTAATTTGCCGTGCTTGTTCTCTTTTCCATGTATTGATAAGAATATGAATTGGAATAGTGAACCAGTAAGGAATTTTAATTTATTAGATTCGACATCCTAAGACCGGTTTCTGCCTTTCGGCTTCATCAGTTAGGATTTTCGAACCCAATAAATAAAATTCCAAACTCGTACAAGTCAATAGCTATATCCGCTATAAGATAACATTTTTAGATGTGCTACCATCTAAGGTTAGAAGAGAGTATTGACAATAAATTTTTGGTGAATCTAGTCAAGATAACATTAAAAAGAAGAGAGTGACATCTTGACTAGATTCAGTCAAAATTTATTGTCAATACTCTCTTCTAACCATAGATGGTAGCACATCTAAAAATGTTATCTTATAGCGGATATAGCTATTGACTTGTACGAGTTTGGAATTTTATTTATTGGATTCGAAAAGCCTAACTGATGAAGCCGAAAGGCAGAAACCGGTCTTAGGATGTCGAATCTAATAAATTAAAATTCCTTACTGGTTTACTAACTTTGTACTAATCTCTTACAGGGATAAAAAGAAGAGAGTGACATCTTGACTAGATTCAGTCAAAATTTACTGTCAATACTCTCTTCTAACCATAGATGGTAGCACATCTAAAAATGAATTGGAATATTCTCTTGTTCGTGCTCTAACTTTCATTTTATTTTTCTCCAGCTCCTTTTTGTCCCACTACATCGTCCTCATACCCTATACTGTGACATGTATGATATGATTAATTTCCATTGGGCATTTTCTTTAAAAAAACGACATAATTTCTTTAAAAATCGGAATACCTTTTATTTTTAATGCTAAATATTTATAGTACCACGTCGTATATAAATAACTATTCCTTCAGGTTGCATTTTTTTTTGTTTCTAAAACCTTGAAGCTAGTCAGCTGCAATGTTACGTTTAGTTTTGATGTTTATAATTGTGTTTGGAGGGGAAATAAGGAAAGTTTTTCCTTTTTGAATCAACTGTTCATTATGATATTGCCAGTTAATTTTTTACTAATTACAATTATTATTTGTGAACATGAAATAATTGTGCTTGTTGAATTTTCAATTTGGTTGTTTTTGTACATATATAATTTGATTTAGCTGAGAGAATTGCCCAAAAAATATAATTTTAATAAATAAAAATTGTTTGTACTTTCATCAAGGGCCATATAAAATACATGATTGCCAAAAGATTGTGCAATTTTTAAAATAATGGTCTTTAAGGTGACGTCCACGGAAATACGGGAACTGAAGGTGACGTTTGAATAAAAAACAAAGCCTTTCGTGGAATCGTTCTTTATGAATCCCCTAAATGTGAAATCTATCCCTGAAAAATGGTGATGATTTTGCCAAATTACGTATAATTATCCATCCGATTTTTGTTTTATAATTTGGTTAATCCGTAATCATACGTTGAATACTACTAACCTTAACATCATCTTTGAACAAGCCTACACGACAGTTTTGCTATTTTTGAATCAATACATGTGTGTGAGTATTTTTGAAACATGTTTTTTTGAACCTCCAAGCATTTTTGTAGCGGAGTACAATTTTTGATATTTTTGGTAACGGTATTGAATGGTAATTATATTTTGGTATTTTTTCCTTAAACTAATGCCTAACATTGGTCCTTCAGTTGCTCGAAGTGAGTACCGTTTTGTCTCTTTATTTTATGGTAGTAGTACAAGATAGGCAACTTAGTAGACATTTCGTGTGCTTCTTTTTTTGGGAAATGATCTTTTCACGTTTTTTTTTTTTACTTTTAAGTAAAGATCATTTTCCTATGTACATTTTATTCAACAGCAGTTGCGATTTTTTTATTTTTCTTTTTGTGAAGATGTAGAATAGACATAAAATTTAAACTTAGTCGTCCTTTTCTGGTTCTCTAAAGAGGATGAGGTAACTATACATGACAATTTTCCATGTGTTGGTATTCAAATGTTTCAGGTTTTCCATTGGTTTTGAAACATATAAATATGGTTTAAAATTAATAACGTGTGATGTGTTTTTGCATGATTCGAAGAATTACTCTGTTCCTTTTTTAATATATCTCTTTCTGAATAGTGCCTGGTGATCCTCAAGAAGTTAAGGTAACGCCCATAAATTCTACTACCATTAAAGTAAACTGGAAACCCCCACAAACAAGGGATCGAAATGGAATCATTTTAGGGTACCACGTACATGTTCAAGAAACTAAAGAAGAGGTTAGTTGTGATATAATGTAAATTTTACATAAAATGACTCGTTTTACAAACATGTAAAATTTTAGGGAAAAAGTTTCTTTAATGAACCAATGAAATTCGATGTTTTTGGAGATACACTTCTAGAACTGAATGTAACTGGACTGCAACCGGACACCATATACTCCATCCAAGTAGCGGCGCTTACCAGAAAAGGAGATGGTGACAGAAGTGCTCCTGTAAACGTACGAACTCCTGGGGGTGTGCCCAATAGACCAGCACTAACTCTGAAGTAAGTTCTTAGCAATAATGTACATCAACTATCGTATTCGCCACTAACCACTACTAATAAAATATTGTTTTTGTTATATTCTGTTTCACGATAATTAATTTTGACTTACTAAGAACTATTTATTTTCAAGAAATAAAGAAAAAAATAAAATATTATCGCCTGGTAAAAAATCCGGATTAAAGCATAACCGTTGCAATACAAGAAACACAACAAGTGAGTGATTTCCACTTACATGATGAAGAGTTATTTTAAGGTTCTTAACTTACAAAATTCATTAAATACATTTAAAAATAACAATTTTAAAGTAAAAATACAATAATAGGGTTAAAAACAAACAATAAAGAAAGCTATACACCGAAAAGATTCAGGCACATTTGAGCATTCGAAGGAGTTATCCATCTGGAACACTAAATAAATCTAGATCACAGTTTTTCACCATTTCGTTGACGGTCTGGTGACATTATTGAAGAGGAGACCAATTGTTTGAGACACGAGATAGATTGTCTCTTCTTCTCACTCTTACGTCAGGTGCCATAAAATCAATGGTTTGGAGAATTTCAGATACCTTCAATGTTCTAAGAATGTTAAAAACGAAAATTACTTCCGAGGACTCACGGCAGTCTTTCAATGGTTTCATATTAAATTCTAGTAATTGGCTGGAAAAGGGTTCTTAATAGGACAGCCCCGCATCGGCTGGCGCGACGCGAGCGCTGCTCTACCGACCGAGAAAAACAATAATTGATTGTTGATTTAAATCGATCGCTTAAGTTTAATTGAAAAACTCGCTTATTTATTGTTATTAACCGTCCACAATGTCGACTTTGCTAATTTAACAATTTTTCGAAAGAAAAGCCTCACTAAAGGCAAGAAACTCGTCGAAAGCCATTATGTTTCCGACGTTTACGAGTTAAAAACTGATGGATCATCTGAGATTATAGGAACTGTTTTGCGCTAAGCACTAAGCACCAAAACGAAAACAAACCTTTACAAGCCGACAATCGAGCTATGTATATAATTATTGTATAATTTCTAATAACAGATAATGACAAGTTAATTAAACGTTAACGTCACTGATCTTGCAAGTATACAGGGTCGCATTAAAGGTGTTATAAAAATAAGCATGTAATCGATTTCATTAAAAAATATAATTTTTGATTTTTTAATACTATTTTCTTTGTAATATGTACAGCGTGTTTACTTCAGTTTCACCATATGGAAAACTTTTTTAAAATTAATTTTATGAAAAAAGTTAGTCTTTATAAAAAGTTCTGCATTGTGTATAACCCATGATGAAATAATGGCTCGTCCATACTCATCCGAATAAACGCAATTTTTCAAATCGGAAAAAAACCGCCACATCGTTATAACTGAAAAAATGCATGTTAACATTGATAAGATGAAGTTCAAGGAAAAGAATCATTTTTCTATTGTATAATGTATTCCATGGATAAGCTGCAACATATAACGATGTGGCGGTTTTATTCCGATTTGAAAAGTTGCGTTTATTCGGATGAGTATGGACGAGCCTTAAGACATTAACATTTCTAGATGCGCCGACCATAAATGTATCATTTGAAAAAAATCATATAGTTGATTGATTTTAGGTTGATCCTGACAGAAACGTTTCGGAACTGCCCTTGCAGCAGCGGTCTGTATCTACGTCAATGAAGAGAACAACAATGCAGTTGCAGGTGTATCAGAAGAGAATAGAAGTGGCAAATCTATGGCCATCAAAAGTAAATCAAAAAGAGGTAGTGAGACCTACGGGTGTAAGAACGTCAGTAATGTTTCTTCTGATCACTTGGTGGAAAATGTTATGCTAAGCAACATAGTGTTAGCAGAGGAAAGATGCAGACTGGGAAAAGAAGCTAGACTTGTAGAAGAGAGACAAAAAGAAGACATTTTATTGGCGTTATTGAAAAATTTATATGATTTGCAAAGTGTTAATGCCAAACACTACTATTATTTCATCATGGGTTTTATACCATGCAGAACTTTTTATAAAGAGTAAAATTTTTTCGTAAAACTAATAATATAATACATATTACAATGAGAATAGAATTTAAAGTATTATTAAAAAATCAAAAATTATATTTTTTTATCAAATCGATTACATACTTATTTTTATATTCCGACGTGTCATAATGACATTATTATAGATTTCATTTTCAGTGTCAAAATGACATACTTTATAGGACTGAGTACTATAATGATTTCATTATAGTACTATAATCAAAAATAGACGCAAAAATGAAAAAATTTATTTAAAACAAAATGGAACAAAATTTAATGATTAAAATTAAAAGTAACATTATTACAATTCGTTAAATTGATGTTGGACATAGGAGTTGAAATTGTTGCATTGTTGTGATTTTTAATTTCATGGTTTCTGTTTCTTTTGAGGGAACGACAGTCGATGAAACACTCGATGATGATTTCTTCCTGAGAATGGCTGCTGAAATTCTTTTCTTGTTTTCGCAAGAGTTCTCTATATATCCTTCAGCAACTGTGTCACTTTTCCAGCCACCCTGGAGTTTAATAGTGTGAAGATCGACTCCTGAATCAGACAGCATTGAAACTGAAGACCTCCGGAAACAGTGACCTGTGTATTCGGCGAAATGGGGTAACTTTAAAAAAGCAGCGATCGTTTTGCACATATTTCCGAAAGTATGGAAACCCACTGGTTGCTTTGTACATTTGTTGTTTCTAAATGATAGAAAAAAACGAGTAACTTTGGCATCGGGGGGTCTCATTGCTACATAGGTCCGAACAAGCTGCACCATATTTATTCCTTCGACATCGCCAGGCGTTACGTAAAATTCTCGGGGAACGTTGGTTTTTGTACTAAGTATGAAAATTCGAAAAACAACCCCCTCATAGTGTAGATCTTCTATCCTTAAGTTTTTTAACTCAACTCTTCGACATGTTCCACTTATACCTATTATCATTGACACTTTTAATGTATGTTTCGATGTCTGCCTCTTGTAAAAACTTTGCAATATTTTCTTTAGTCAAAATCCTGGATTTTTTGGGTGTGTAAGAATCAGATTTTCGTTTTAAAAAAGCTATCAATTGATTGAACTTACTTATGTCGACGTTTTTCTTAAGTAATAGTGTACTCCTTAACATAGAGTAATAACTCCATAAACTCGAAGACTTTTTCATTGATTCTTTCTTAAAATATGCCAAAAGTACCTTTTCGTGTACGATATTGACAAACTTTTTCTGGGAACACCAAGTTTTGTAATTGGCATAAGTTTTTTCATATATGCCTTTAGACTTTTCGGGCAACAAACCAACAACTGCTTTATTGGCTAATTCTTCGATTTCTGATGGAAAATTATCCATATTATATTATATAAACGTTAAAATTAAAAATTCAATTCTGACAATGAAAATACAAACAAATATTTCTATAGTTACCTGGTTTTATTAAAATCAAGCTATCAGTTTACTGACGAAAACTTAAAATTCATAAAAAAAACACAAAAATCGTCGGAATATAAAATATTGTATGAAATTCGGATCATAAAAAATAATTATGGTACACGCCGTGTTATAATAATACTCACGGCTAGTACCATAATGATCGTTATTAAGATCCTTATAACATAAATATCTATTATAACACCCATAATGCGACCGTGTGTACTAGGACTGTCACTTTTCTTTATCTTGGAAATATACCACACAATTTTTGTCGGACCCGGTCGCCCAGATGCCGCGTCGGGAGATGTGGGGTTGGCGTATAGTTTCAGCATTTATTGATAATAGTTATAAGAGCGGGATCAAAGGGGATGAGGTTATCAGCTACAAATTTTTCACTACAAAAAAATTTTGTGTGTGTAAATTTCTTTAGCCCTTTGACCCCCGCTCTTTTATCTATTGCCGCTACTATTACGAATTACAATAATAATTTTATGGTGTTGCTCTCCAAATATTATATTGAATTACTTGTTTCAGAATCATTGAACGAGAGCCTACGGTCACTATTGAACTAGAGTGGTCCAGACCATCCCAAACATATGGTGAACTAAAAGGATATCGTTTGAGATATGGAGTAAAAGATCAGTTGTTAAAAGACGTTCCTCTTAAAGGTAGATATTTTAAAAATTATTGTATACCATTCGAAACATTTAGACATAATTAATTTGTTATTTTTTAATTCTCCAAGAAAACTTTTCCTATCGTTTTAATTTAAATATAAAAGAGTGCAGCATAAGAATGGGCCGGATGTCGGGCTAATCTTTTTACCTAGACATAATTTTTTGTTTCATTCTACTTTGCAATATGTACCACATATCTGAAACTCATATTTTTTTTTTTTCATAATTCGATTAATATATTTTAAAAATCAGCGCGCGGACTATAGTTCGTCTTAGTAACGTGATATCACGGTAAAAATATCAGCCAATATTTTCCCAGGAGCATGCTTACCCTAGTACACTTTTTGCTTATTTATTTTCTGCTTTTCTAGGAACCCACACCAGTTACCGAATTAATGATCTGGAAAGAGGCGTGGATTATGAATTTAGAGTAGCAGGACAAAATCACATAGGTATAGGACAAGAAGCAATTAAATATATGAAAACACCTGAAGGCCCTCCCACTGGTCCACCAACCAACATTACTTCTCATTTTCAAACTCCTGACGTTGTTTGTATTTCTTGGAATCCCCCGAGTCGTGAACATCGCAATGGTCAAATTATTAAGTATGATATACAATTCCATAAAAAATCTGACCACAGCAACATAATAACACGCAACGTTTCGAATACAAAAGCTGTGTTTACGAATTTAGAAGAAAATACCGAATACGCGTTTCATATAAAAGCTTATACCAGTCAAGGGGCTGGGCCGAATAGTGAGAAATATACTGTACAAACTGAAAGGGACATTGGTAGAGCACCTATGTCGGTAAAGGCGGTTGCTACCTCTGACTCTAGCGTTGAAGTTTGGTGGGAACCAGTACCTTCCAGAAATAAAGTAATAGGATATAAAATATTTTACACAATGACGGCCGTAGAGGACCTCGACGAATGGCAGCAAAAAACCGTCGGACTTACCGAATCCGCAGACTTAGTGAATCTCGAAAAATACGCTCAATACGCAATTGCAGTGGCAGCTAGAATGAAAAACGGATTAGGAAGATTGTCTGAAAAGGAATTAGTAAAAGTGAAACCCGAAGACGTTCCATTGAATTTAAGAGCCCATGAAGTTACCACTCACTCGATGACTTTATCGTGGTCTCCGCCCATCAGACTGAATCCAATAAAGTACAAAATATCCTTTGACGCAATCAAAGAATTTGTTGATTCCCAAGGAATCACCCAAACGCAAAATATACCCAGAGTGGAGGTGAAGTTAGACGCGGATGTTAGATCGCACACTATTAATGAATTATCACCATTCACTACCTACAATGTTAACGTTAGCGCAATACCGACCGACAATTCCTATAGGCCGCCTACAAAGATAACGGTAACTACTCAAATGGCAGCTCCTCAACCGATGGTCAAACCAGATTTTTACGGAGTGGTCAACGGCGAAGAAATACACGTTATTTTACCACAGGCTTCGGAGGAATACGGTCCAATTAGCCATTATTATCTAGTAGTAGTTCCTGAAAACAAAATGACAATCCAGAAAAACCCCGACCAATTTTTAACCGACGAGTTAATAGGTAATATTGATAAGATTCCAGACAATTCAGATCTTCCCTATATAGCAGCAAAGTTTCCTCAGAGAAATATACCTTATACGTACCACTTAGGAACTGGAGAAAGCAATGACGGTTATGTTAATTATAAATTAGAACACGGCAAACGTTATAGAATTTTCGTAAGAGCAGTAGTTGATACTCCTCAGAAACATCTTTATACTAGTAGCCCGTTTTCCCAGTTTTTGTCGTTAGACATGAGAGAAGTTCCTCCTGGGGATCCCCCGCGTAGACCGAACCCGAACACGGATATTATTAACGATGTTAAAGTTAGTTCTCAAGAAAAAGAGGCGGAGGTATTTAAAATAATTGGCCCTATTATAGCAGCTTTAGTTCTTTCCGCGATTCTTGTAATATTGTTTATATTAAGAAAAAGAAGACAGCCTTGTAAGACTCCTGATCAGACAGCGGTGACTAGGCCGTTGATTCAACCGGATCTTAACGCTAGTATAGCCCCTAGCGATCCGGTAGAGATGCGAAGGTTGAATTTCCAGACTCCGGCGATGATATCCCATCCTCCTATACATATTACTGAGTTAGCTAATCAAATAGAAAGACTGAAAGGTAATGATAATATAAAATTTGCTCAGGAATATGAAAGTATAGAGCCCGGACAAACGTTTACATGGGATCATTCCAATATGGAAGTAAACAAACCGAAAAATCGTTATGCGAACGTTATCGCTTATGATCACAGCAGAGTGATCTTACCCAGTGAAGGTGGTGTTTTAGGTACCGACTATATTAACGCTAACTACTGCGATGGTTATCGAAAACACAATGCTTATGTGGCTACTCAGGGTCCCCTACCGGAGACGTTCGCCGATTTTTGGCGAATGTGCTGGGAACTTAAGTCGGCAGTTATTGTTGTGATGACTAAACTTGAGGAACGCACTAGAATTAAATGCGATCAATATTGGCCAACACGTGGTACCGAAACTTACGGCAGCATGAATATTACGACTACTGAAGTACAAGAACTTGCCACATACTCGATCAGAACTTTCCAAATTCATAAGGAGGGCCACACCGATAGGAGAGAAATAAAACAGTTGCAGTTCACTGCTTGGCCCGATCACGGTGTACCTGATCATCCAGCACCGTTTTTGCAGTTCTTAAGGAGAGTAAGGAGTCTAAATCCTCCTGAGGCCGGACCTATTATTGTGCATTGCTCAGCTGGAGTAGGTAGAACAGGTAAGATTACATTTGAAAGTTCCGTATAAGTTCGATTAGCTCATTAGACTTCTAAACTTTGTTTTAGCAAACGTAGGCAAGTTTTGTCAAAAAGGAAACTCCAAAATTCATACCAAATATTTTTTTCAGCACTCTAATATGATTTTTTTTGTGTAGGTTGCTTTATCGTTATCGACTCGATGCTCGAACGTCTGCGTCATGAAAAAACTGTGGATATCTACGGCCATGTTACTTGTCTCCGAGCTCAACGTAATTACATGGTTCAAACCGAAGATCAATATATATTCATCCACGATTCTCTCATGGAAGCCTACATATGCGGTCAAACCGAGGTGCCAGCCAGGAATCTTCACTCACATATCCAAAAATTGATGCAGCTCGAGCCAGGTGAGAATATATCTGGCATGGAACATGAATTCAAGAAACTTAGCAACATTAAGACTGATTCTACACGATTCGCAACTGCGAACTTGCCTTGCAACAAGCACAAAAATCGCTTGGTACATATCTTGCCCTTCGAGAGCACCAGGGTATGCCTAACGCCACTGAGGAATATTGAAGGCTCCGATTATATAAATGCTAGCTTTATTGATGGTTATAGGTATAGAAAAGCTTATATAGCGACTCAGGGTCCTATGGCTGATACGACTGATGATCTTTGGAGGATGTTGTGGGAGCATAATTCCACTATTGTGGTCATGTTGACGAAACTTAAGGAGATGGGAAGAGTAAGTATTTTTTCTCTCTATATTTGTCAGAACAGTAAGACATTTATTTTAAATTTTAAAAAAGATTAGCGAGAAATAACCAATATAATATAAAAATAATAGGCTTCACAAAGTCTATCCTGATTATTTGTACAGTATCGGAAAAAATATATCTTAAGTATATACCTAAATCTACAAGTGTAAAAAGAAAAGCAATAATAATATATGGTCATATAAGCGAGAGAGACGCAATTCTGTACTCCCCTCTCTTGACCCCACTCGGTCCTTCAAGTGACTTCAACTTCCGCACGAAGACAAGCTGCAGCGAACGATTCATGTGCCGGGCTGTGATTGTGATTGCGATATCCCTTCTTCGTGCTATTTGAGGAGAAATTGTAATGCTCTCTCAACATTTAACAATCTTTCCTTTATGCTCACGTTAAACCGTAAACCCACAGATATATTTTTTCCGACACAGTATTTATATTTATCATCGCTACTAAAGCATTGGATTCTATTTTGATCTTCTGGTTTTTTGCTCAGGACTTCCTCTAAGTATATCATTTTTATCTTTTTTGTGTTTTACATTGTGCAACATATATGTTGCATATTATGTGATGTATGCCATACGATAAATAAATAAATCTTCTGGTAGCCATTGTTTCCTTGGTTTGCGCCTTCCGCTGGAACATATCTTTGCTCTGGCATTTGGGGCTAGGATTTTTGGTTATACGGACTTCCAGTTTCCTCTCATCTTGTTATGTGAAGGTCCATATTTCACTTATATATAGTTGCTTAAAAAATCCGGAGTTTCTGGTTTATTGTTCACATCTCATCGGTTGAGATATGCTGGTACATTTATTTAGCAAGTCGGCCGATTTCTAACAACACCGCTTTTTTAAACAAATGTCTGTAATTGTTCAGTGGACTGTAAATTTATTGTTTTTTAATTAATTCTAATGAGAATGGCTATCACAAAATAAACCACATTCAGAAAATATTTGCTTTTTCACCATTGTAAAATAAAAGAAATTTGCTGCACTAAGGAGCACTGAAAACTGATTTTAAATTGAAAATAACAATAAAGTGGACCACATGATTCGCAGCTAAGTACCACTGTGAAAACGAAATATATTTAAAATAAAATGGACCGCTTGATTGCAGCTGAGTTCCACTGATTTGACGAGGTCTTGTTGCTCCGGAGCGTCGATGTACACCAAAAATGATTTGCCAAACTTTTGGGCTTCTTAGCCGTTAGCATACGTGTGAAAATGTAAAAACATGATGGCTGAAGATAGACGTCCGGTGTCTCTGTCTTTGTTTCCGTTTCGCTCCCACGCGTAAGAGAAACACAAACGAATTTGATTATATTCTCAGTTAAATATTTTAGAATATTTACACGTTCGCTCGCAGCGTTGCCGGTTTGATAGTTTGATTGGCGATCGCGCCGTGTTGCCGGTTTGATACGAAAGAATATTTTGAATTTCATGTTTAATTTTTACGATTGAAAATTAAACATTTATTTTGATATATTTTTTGATTTTAACATTCTTGTTAATGATCCAACATCTCTTTTAAGATTCTTTTTTCTTCGTCTTTGTTTATGACTACTTCTAGCTACTCAAACTCGTTCAAAATTGTATTCTTTTCTTTCTGTTTGTAATATCGTATATTCGTTTCAGAGCCACCTATTTCCATATATTTTTTTTATTTTCATGCCTCTTTTGAGTGTTTCCCAGCTCTTTATTTTTGATATGCCTATGCTACACTATCATCGGCATATTCAATATGTCGATAGATCAAGCAATTTCCCTGGATTTTTCTTCTCCTAATTATTATTCGTTAACATTGTTTTTTTTTAGGAGAAATGCCATCAATATTGGCCCAGTGAACGATCCGTCAGATATCAATGCTTTGTTGTGGATCCGATTGCAGAATACAACATGCCTCAGTATATTCTGAGAGAATTTAAAGTAACAGATGCCAGAGATGGATCTTCGAGGACAATAAGACAGTTTCAGTTCACTGATTGGCCGGAACAAGGTGTTCCAAAATCTGGAGAAGGATTTATTGACTTTATTGGTCAGGTTCACAAGACTAAGGAACAGTTTGGACAGGATGGTCCTATCACAGTACATTGCAGGTTAGTGCACTATATGATAATAATATTAATAAATCTATATTAGTCCTTTTGGATCATTTGACAATAATATAGGAATATGTCAATACAATAAAGTTTTAAATATGTCACAATTAAATTACTTATAAAAATACTAGAAACCGAGAACAAATAGAACGACACAGTGTTTAATTTAACAATATCTGGACCTACAAAATTTTTTGATTCTACCATGCATTTTGTATAACGATAAAAAACATTTACATTTTTAATTAAAAAAAAAGTCACGATGTTCTTCGCCAAAACGATATTTGCCCGAAAATTTATTAAATTTAACAAACCGAGTTTTAATATTAAAGTCTAGCATAGACATACGAATATTTAACTCAGAAAAAGATGATTAAAACCAAAACTATTATACATATTTTTCGCACATTTTGACAAGTGTCCATTTTAACAGTGTTACTCAACGTTCCATTAAATATTTACCTAAATCCATGATTTCTGAAATTGAATTGGCAACGTTGTATTTTCAACTTTGAATTTATGAGATGGCTGTCATTTGACCAGCAAATTATTTATGTCCGTCAAATGAACATTGTTTCCTTTTTTAATACTTTTCAGGCTTATTCTGGTTATAAATTGCTACTTGGGCACTTGTAGAAAAGTTATGTACCTATGCGTTTGTATTGGAAAAATATGTTAAATAATCGTTTCAACGCACTGAATTTGTTTGTCTTGGGAGTGAGTATCCCAATATATATTTCTTTTTAAAAAAATGTGAAAAATATTTTTCCGCGCAAAAATTTCTATCGCTATATTGAATTTGTGTTTTATAACATCGGTGAAAATTTCATGAAAATCCCAGCCGCTCCCATATTCTTAACGTTTAGCCAGAGATGTGCGTGTCAGCAGTTGTCAAAATTTGTAGGTTATTATGGCGAAATTAAATAAAGTCAAACCTTGACGTTGATATTTACAAAAATAGGTTATTTTCTTCGATTCACCAACGTTTTCGCCGACCACTGCTAGACCAACATTATGTATCGGGACTACCCCTCGCACAAAAATATGATGTGATTTCCATCGATGATTGACAATTAACTACTTTTGACAATGCCAAAAACTGACAAATTAAACTAATATTTATCAGTTTCTCTTCTAATGGAAATAAAACCACTTATTTCGTTTATATCTTTATCATCTCTTAATTGTTCTGCTGTGTATTTTTCATTATTCACTACTAAAAATCGACCTTGGATTCTGGCATTATAATTTTTTTATCTAGCAATAGTTAAATGTTTTTTCATTATCTTTTGTTCTTGCCTGTCTTTATAACATAGATCTGATACGATATTTATATTTGTAAATCAAAATTTTTTGTATTGAGTCTATCGAACTGAATGCACCTTTTATCATTTTTTTTTTGATTATTTACTAATTCTTTAAATTTTATTAAACAATTATCTATCTAATAATCTTTTCATTTTCTACCCTGATTTCATCTTTGATGGTCTGCTTTATTGTATGACCCTGATTATTTCTTCTCGAAGTAATTGTAGCATTTCAGTATTTGTTACTTCCATTTCACAAGTAATTTTAAAAACTAATATGTTCCGCTACTGATTATTTAAATGGAAGAAATGGTATTTATATTTCTTATCAAAAAGTCATTAACGTTTTTTTTTATTTGTACCTGCTATGATTACAGTTACTTCGAATTAAATGCACTTTATGACAAAATTTAAAGTCACTTACTGTTCACATACTTTGATTAACGATTTTTTTGTTCACAATTTGATACTAAATTCACAATTATCTTTTGATGAACCACTTAACTTTGCGTTAAATTTGACCACAAAAAATACGTTCACCTTATTGTAAGAAGGTCAAAATACGTCAAAAAAATTAATATTTGATTCCCAGCTCAAATTACTATCTAACTCTACTCCAAGGAATTTAGTTGTCTGTGATAGTGGAATTGATTTTAATTGTTGCACCCATATTTATTTTATTTCTTGAAAATATTGAAGAACAACAGTTTTGTGGCTACATCGTATTAAAATATTTGTCAGAAAAATAACAAAATTGTAATGTTTCCAAACACAGGTATTAGATTGTGGAGTTTATTCATTTTTTATGTTTTATAGCGCTGGCGTTGGCAGAACTGGTGTTTTTATTACTTTAAGCATTGTCCTAGAAAGAATGCAATATGAAGGAGTTGTGGATGTTTTCCAAACGTCTAGAATATTGAGAACACAACGACCAGCCATGGTACAAACAGAGGTAAGTATATCAGAAATTTGCAAAAATGCTACTATATTTTTATAGTGTTACACAATATGTTTTCTTTTTAGGATCAGTACCAGTTTTGTTACCGAGCTGCACTGGAGTATCTAGGCTCCTTCGATCACTACACTAACTAATCAATACTCGTAAGGAAAATTATTAAGTTGATCCGTGTTTATGCATATTGCATATTTTTACTGCCAAATTGGATAATATTACACAGAACAAAATTAGAGCTGTATGTATTTAAACAAGTGATTAGTAAAAAAAACAAACCTTAGGACTAGCGTGCAAATGTGTGTGTAAAATATGTGCCTAATGTATATGTGGAAAAAAGAAATGTCAGAATTTATATTTATTTTGATCACAAGATGTCTAGCATGTCCCTGTAAAAAAAAATGATAAAAAACGTGACTCGCATCTACTTTGTGTTAATATATATACATATAATTAGGTACTTCAAATTTGCGACGCCGCAAAATCCTTTCGTATCGAAAAGGATTTGCCGCATTAGAATATATATAAAGAGGCGTTTGCAGACTGGTACAAACATAAATGAATCTCAGGCATTATTTGTCCAGTAATTATAATTTTTCTCTTAGATAAAGAATCGTTTAGTGGATTAGTAAAAAGAAATAATATTTCAATTAGAGTAAATTAAACTATTTTAATGACAATCTGAATGTGACAGGTGACAGACTGTCACAAATAAATAAAAAAATGTATTCTAGGAATAGTTTTTTTAATAAAAAGTCGCAAAGGACTAAATAAATGTTTAGCAATACTCGTTTTAAATGTTTTGTTACATGTGAATAATAGTACACAGTGCCAGACGAACCACCGTAATTCTATAGCTTTCTATAATATACAGTGTGTCTGCTTAAGTTCGCACCATATGGAAAACTTTTTTATTATTAATTTTACGAAAAAAAGTTATTTTTTATAAAAAGTTCTGCATGCTCTAAGAAGAACTTTTTCTCGTAAAATTAATAATAAAAAAGTTTTCCATATGGTGCGAACTTAATCAGACACACTGTATAATTAAAGATAATTAAAGATAGTTGGATCCAAAAACGAAGACCTGAAAACTAGTTTTATATTTACGTCCAACTGAAAACTAGACCAATTAATTTTTTTTTCTTCAAATTAAATGTGAAAAAAAAATTGTTTTGTGGTTTTCTGCGATCCAGTTGTTGGTTCTTATTGGATGAAAGTTACAATTTTAAACAAATAGTCTATTTAACGAAAAAAAAACAGAAATACTACAGGAATAGTACACGAACAATTAATATTTTTTCTTTTACGATATTGATCATTTGAACTATTTTACGTTTTGATGACGAAATGTTTCAAATATTTTCCATCATGTTATTTGTATTTTATAATTTTATTCAAACTTCAACGTTGTAATGGTTCAACAAAAACAAATCTATGGGCCTTTTTTAGCTCAGAGATAATTTACAGAAAAATGTCTAATCACTTAGGGAATAACGAACTGAATAGTAAAATTGTCGACAAGATGGACCATTACTTAAAAAAATGATATTTAGGACTTTAAATAATCAAATTTGTATTTTTTTAAACTTTCAAATCATTCTAAGATGCTGACCTGTTTTTAATGTGTATGTGTCCGTTGAAAAAAATATTTTGGGATATGAAACGGACACCAAAACGGTTTTTTAATTTGAAAACAGAAATAGTCGATTGGTCTAATTAATAGTGAAACCACCCTTTAGACGTAAATTTTTAGATCCTTGTTTGTCGGCCGCAATAAAATCCTATGGAAAAGGTGCTAAATAACGACGAGGGTTTGCCGGGCCCTGTAAGTAAATACAGTGGTTTATAAAACAGGCTCATTGAAATAATAGTAAAAATTCCAATGAATAAAAAAAGGGTTTGAAAAGCTTAAAACTAAATGTGTTTGTCGCAAAATGGAACTTTTACAGAAGTATTTCAATTGGTCAGCAGAGTAATGAACTTAAAATAATAAAAAACATAAAGAAATTAAAAAGGATGTAATACATGGTTTATACTTTACAAAAAAACCAGATAAGACTGATAATAAGTGTTGTAAAAAAAATTAAATCAAGTTTAGTGATATCTTACGGAATTGAAAACTTCCGTATTAGCCCAATCGAGTTAGAATTTGACCCGGACAAAATTGAAAACGGCAATTTTTCTTCGGGAATTGTTAGGGGGGGTCACTGGCAGTCTAAATTTCGATTTGTGTATGTTCAAGTCCATTGCGTCAGCCGCCATATTGAATTTAAGGGTGCATATTTATTTATTCAATAACTCGTTCATTTGCAATTTTACATGAAAAATGGTAATGACCAAAGTTGTCTGGAATTAAATTTCCTACAATTTTGGTCGTTATCACTTTTTCGCAAGGATCGATATTTTTCGACTAAGAGCCGAAAGAGGGGGTGAAATTTGAGAAAGAGATAAATTAAGAGAGAAAGATAGAATAAATTGATGAAAATGAAGAAACAAAACCAAAAAATAAAAATTCAAAGATAGAAACCAAAAATGAAAAATGAAAAACGAAAAACGAAAAAAAAAAAAAAAATCGAAGAATGGAAAACGAACAATGAAAAATGAAAAATGAAAAATGAAAAATGAAAAACGAAAAACCAAAAACGAAAAATGAAAAATGAAAAATGATAAATGAAAAATGAAAAATGAAAAATGAAAAACGAAAAATGAAAAACCAAAAACCAAAAATGAAAAATGAAAAACGTAAAATGAAAAATGAAAAATGAAAAACGAAAAATGAAAAACCAAAAACCAAAAATGAAAAATGAAAAACGTAAAATGAGAAACTCTATTTGTCATTTTGAAGCGCCCGTAGTTATTTCGAAAATCAACGTTCCTTCCTTCCTTCAAATCTAAAGAATTTGAGTAAGAATTTTATGATATTTAATTTAATTTTAAAATTTCAGATATTGAAAAAAAAAAAAATAAATTCTACTATGCCGACGGAGCAAGGCTGATGGGGCTGATGCGGACCCACATAGACTTTTTTTTTTCTACTAGGCCATAGAACAAAAATCCATGGTCGTTTTACTTTTGTCGTTCTTCGTTTTTCATTTTTCGCTTTCCATTATTCGTTTTCCATTTTTCGTTTTTCATTTTTCATGTCTCATTTTTAGTTTTTCATTTTTCGTTTTTCATTTTTCGATTTTCATTTTCCATTTTTCGTTTCTCATTTTACGTTTTTCATTTTTCATTTTTGGTTTTTGGTTTTTCATTTTTCATTTTTGGTTTTTCATTTTTCGTTTTTCATTTTTCATTTTTCATTTTTCATTTTTCGTTTTTGGTTTTTCATTATTCGTTTTTCATTTTTCATTTTTCATTTTTCATTGTTCGTTTTCCATTTTTCGCTTTTCATTTTTCTATTTTTTTTTTTTTTTTCGTTTTTCGTTTTTCATTTTTCATTTTTGGTTTTTTCATTTTTGGTTTCTATCTTTGAATTTTTATTTTTTGGTTTTGTTTCTTCATTTTCATCAATTTATTCTATCTTTCTCTCTTAATTTATCTCTTTCTCAAATTTCACCCCCTCTTTCGGCTCTTAGTCGAAAAATATCGATCCTTGCGAAAAAGTGATAACGACCAAAATTGTAGGAAATTTAATTCCAGACAACTTTGGTCATTACCATTTTTCATGTAAAATTGCAAATGAACGAGTTATTGAATAAATAAATATGCACCCTTAAATTCAATATGGCGGCTGACGCAATGGACTTGAACATACACAAATCGAAATTTAGACTGCCAGTGACCCCCCCTAACGATTCCCGAAGAAAAATTGCCGTTTTCAATTTTGTCCGGGTTAGCCCCTTTTTTGATCTAACTCGAGTGGGCTATATATATGTCTTAACTAATGAGATTGGTTAGGAATATTAACCAAATTACCGAATTAATAGTATATCATTAGATACGTGTTTCAATATCATTTTATATGTGTAAGATAATTATTGTATATCGAATTTAATAAAATCAAGCAAGAATTTAAAGAAATGACGAATTTTGAAGTGACTTATTAAAAAAACTGTTCTTGGTATTCGTTAAATGTTACATTAGCTTTTAAATAAGTAAATATCGTTTTAAGGAAATTACAAATGAATGTAAAGAAAATTAATGTTGTCTTTTGTCTAACATATTATTTTTGAACCGTAAAAAAATTAAACAATTCATAAAATTAAATTTAAATTAGCGGTAAACTGACATTCTATCTCAGATATAGATGGAACGGGCAGCTCCGGCGGTTATTTTTCGTTCTGATTCTAATTTAGTAAATAATACTCAGTAAGTTTTCTTACACTACATTTTACTTACTTTCATTGAATTAAAAGTGGGTTTAGCTTTTTTTTTCTTTCGGGCCTGATTGTTCTTCATTTTCTGGCTGTGTGCCAGTTTTGCTTCGTCCACTTGAGCCAGATGGTCCTTGTACTTTTCTCCTTGCCTAGAACCAGTGGAAAGACTCTCTATCCATTTGATATCGGAGATCATCGCTCTACCTGCCACTGAGGATCATGTTGGTGAGTGCAGGAGTTCATGCAGCCTGTGTCCGTAGATGGCCAGTCGCCTCTTCGTTATAAATGTGACTATGTCTTCCTGGTGTTCGTAGAGCTCGTCGTTGTGCCTGATCCTGTAGATGCCGGCTCCTCTCTTATGGGTCTCAGTAACCTCCGCATGATCATCTTGTCCTTGAGTTTTAGTTTCCTAGTGGGCCTTTCCTATTCTGCAAGAGACATTCAAAGGCATACAGTATTTCTAATGAGTTGAAGTGCTTGAGTTTGTGGTTCTTGGAGAGGTACTTGGCTCTCTTTAACTTAGTGGATCACTCTCCTAGCTAGTCTTTTCTAGTGGGATAGTAGACTCTCCTTGATATTGGTGATTAACTCAGTCTGCTGTATGTTGACCTTCAAGCGGGTTTTGGATCTTACTCTGTAGTGGCTTTGTAGATAGTGAGTAGTCTCTATGCTATTGGCTAGTAGAGTGAAGTCGTCAGCAAACTGGTGAAAAGATGTCCAAATCCGTTTCCTTACTCACAACGCGTGTTTTACTAGCTTCCCGATTAATACAAATTAATATGGATATTAAGAACGTGTTCATCACAATTAAAACAGCTTCAGCTCAGATACTGGAAAAGGGTACCTAATCGCTTTTTTATCAGTAGAATGGTGTGAAATGAAATAAAATGTTAGGGCAACCGTTTGTATTTTCTTTAAATAAAAAAATCACTAATGTTAAAAAATACTAAGCTTCTCTAGGAAATATATATTATTTTGTTCATTTCAGTCTGCATCGCTCTCTACAGCTAATAGATAATTACTCATCTGTGAAATATATACTTGACATCTATTTATTTTCTGCCATTTCTTATAAACCCTTAATTCTCATTAGTTTAAAGTTTTGATATTGTCTTTTCTTATTATGTTATCAGTTTCGTCACACTAGATTAGTGAGGAATATGAAGCATGTAAATATACTAGTGCATCTATCAACTTTAAATTTATAGTTTTACATTATTTACCATTTAGTTGTAAAGTGACTTTATCATTCAAAATTTGTTTTTTGTCCTTTCTCAGAGACTGTTACAACAGGGTCAATTGGCTTTTTTATGACTTGCAGCGACATCTTGGTTTTTTAAGGGAAATTTCACGTTAAGATACTCATTCTAGCACTACTTTCAATTATTTTTTTAAGAAAAGATATAATGCCAAAAAGGAACTGTAAACAGAAATTTTCAATATCAAACTTTTCACAAAATACCGACTTAGTTTAACCTTTAATCGCTACTGTCTACCATCGCACAGTGGGACGAAACGCCACTGTCGCATTCGAATTACCCTACACCTCACATAGTTCGTCTTGGAATTCCCTATCGATCCCTCACTTGGGATTTTGGATTTCGGTTTTTATTTTTCTGAAATTCGACTCCAAAATTCGATTTTTATGAAAAAAAGCGTATTTTCGGCGCAAATGTGGTCCTACGTGGTGCAAGATGATGGTTTTCGAATTTTTTTTCAGCTGAAAATCTTCGTTTTGATAAATACTACAAAACTGTCTGCGTGAAAGTGGGGAGAAAAAATTTTCATATTCCCAAAAACGGCCATAATGTTCCAAAAATGTTCGTGGAGAAGCGTTTTTTTAACTCAAACTTGGAACATTATGGCCGTTTTTGGGAATATGAAAATTTTTTCTGCTCACTTTCACAGACAGATTTTTAGTATCTATCAAAACGAATATTTTCAGCTGAAAAAATTCGAAAAACATCATCTTGTACCACGTAGGACCACATTTACGCCGAAAGTCAGTTTTTTCTCATAAAAATCAAATTTTGGAGTCGAATTTCAGAAAAATTAAGACCGAAATCAAAAATCCCAAATGAGGGATCGATAGGGAAATCCAAGACGAACATTTAAAAAAAAATCAACCTCAAACAGTGGAACTATGTGAGGTGTAGAGTAATTTGAATGCGACAGTGGCGTTTTGTCCCACTGTGCATCGGTATACATAGATTTATATTTTACTACTTTTTAGAATTGATGAAACTATTTTTTCTAATATTAGAGGTTTTTCACATTCATTTCTGTAGTTCATAGTGGCTTGGTACCTCAAATACTTCCGGAAACGTCACAAAAATATGTTGGCAACAGATTTTGCCATCTTAAATTTCGAAATATATTTCTCTGTTCTATGTTGTTGTCATATTTTGTGACATACCGCTAGGTAGCGGTTAAAGGTTCGACTGTATACTCGAAAAGAAGAAGGTTCAAAGTTCAGTAAATACATTTTTATTTATTTAATAATTACTTTAAGGAACAACTTTTAATTTGAATAAAATTGCATATCTTCATTTGGCAATACTATAAGAAACCACTTTTAATTTTATTAAATTACATATCTTCATTTGGCAATAATGGACTAAGATGTCCATAATAAATATGTAGTCAATTGTTTTAAAAATGAAAAGGAATCAAGAAATTAAATTTTGAATGTGAATGTCACTGTTTGTAGAAAGAATATTGGGAACTGAAAATTACACTTCAGAAATTTTATTTATTCCAATGCTATAATAATGAAAAAGTTTGGACATTAAAAAATTACAGTGTGGTCAGATGATAGGATTCAGTTGATATAACACAGATTAGAAACTGTAGGTAACTGGTAGATTACAGTCTCCTAGTGTACTCCCTTTAATCAGGATCAGAAGGCTTTAGATGAGCTGATTACTGCTTTGTACTTCTCTGAATGCCTTTTGCTTAGCCATTATATAAACACTGTATACAGAATTTATCTGTACTCCTCAAGTCAATAATTCTACCTCTATCTTATTTAACTGCTATTCTCAGTCAATGACGGATTTCACTGAGCTTCTGCCAACATGCGACAGTATTACTGTAATATATCATGGCGCAATTAATTATTAAGGAAAGAGTTTAAGAAAAAGATCAATCTTAAATACTGTCAGCCAAGATGCGCATTTTCAATACTTATATGGGACAGTGTACAAAACATTGCACCTACAAAATTTGTGCGGAATTGGAAAAAAAGACAACAATTAAAGCGACTGGATGCAAAACAAATCTCATGATTGAAGAGAAAAATCACCAGGACAAAGACAGATTTTTAAAGTAACATCGCTAAAATTTACAATAGAGGAACTACAAGAATGATTGTAGTTCTTCTAGCAGGACATATATAGTCTCAAGAAACAAATAGACGTCATGGGCTTAATAGAAAAGCCTCTGTGTAGCTACCAAGCGGAAGAGAAAATACTACAAAGGATTAATATTCCAATTAGTTGGCGATGAAAAGCCTAGAGCAATCAGCTACATGGTGGAGTTATATTCAAGGCGAGTAATAGTAAAGACTAAGATGGACGCGGTACTCCTAAACGTTAGGAGAATATTGTCAAAAGATCTACTTTCATGTTTTTCAAACTTTTACGTAATCTCTTCATTTCTTTCCTATCAAAAATGTATTTAAGTTTTTTTTTTGTTTTCTTGTGTTTTTTTTGATAATTAAAAAATTATATTAACATACTTATTACTGACATATATATTTGACAAAATTATCATTTATTAAAACACACAAGTAGTTATGAATCGTAACATACCACGCTCTCAATGTCTATTTACTTCTCATTTTTTTTTAAACTTGGCTCCCTTAACGCTGTAGGTCGCGCAGTTCTTTTTGGTTGCTGAACATTTGTATTTTCCTTTCCCTTGTTCTTCGCTTTTTGGTTTTTCTTCGGTTCCGGTACTGTCAGAGTATTACTCGAAGATCCCGAAGGTTCGCTGATCGATTTGGATTTGTTAGAAATGCTTATCTTTACGATTTCTTCGGGTGATTCAATTTCTGTTACATCTAAAGATTCACTCAATTTTTGACTCGGGCTTTTCGTTTTAACTAGATTAAGTTGGTTTATCTGTATGTGGGAGGTACACCAAGTCGTATTTTTGAAATTTTACAGTAGACCCCCAGTAGATTCTTGAAATAACTGGAGTTAAACTGGCTAATTGGTGATTTATTGTAGTTGAAAGTTTTTAGGTTTTAGGTTTAAGTTAAAAAAAGTCTTCTCTATATTGAGCTCTTCGTATAACTCAAATAACCATATTTATTTAATTTTTACATACTTGCCATTACCAGATAATTATGACTTGATTATTATGGATGGCAATTGACAAGAATCAGTCCAATTTGGAATTCTTGACTTAGGCGTGTTTGGAATTTGATTTATTGGATTCGAAAGCCTGATTGACGAAGCCGAAAGGCAGAAATCGGTCTTTAAATTTCTAAACATTGAAATCAGAAATGTAATTTTGTTGTTCCCAATATACTTCGATGTTTGTATTCCTTTAATTAAAAATTCATTTCCATAATGTTAAATATACGACTTATTCTAGTAACTTGCACTGAATGACTTAATTCGAGTAATACTAAAATTGATTATAGAATTTTTGGTTCGTTAAGAAATGCTCATTAACATATAAGAGCTAGGATATGTCTTCGCAGGAAAGTTATTCTAACCAATTCAGTCCATAGAATAGAAAAAAATGTTTGATAATTTTTACTGGTCAATATAAAATTATTCAAAAATATTAGTAAATTAAAATGGTTTTATTTTTTAGAAGAATGTAAAACTAAATACTAGTTTTTTGTTAAGATTAATATCTTATTGATAGTTGGAACTAATATTTTTGAATAAAATTATTATTTTTCTTCTGTAACGGAACAAATTCATTATTAAAATCTTAAACAACTATAAGCTCGTTCCATAATCTACAAAAAACGATATATTGGTATTTTATTAAATAATTAAAAATGCTAGACTTGTTGCACATTAATATCTTATTATTTTTCAATTTGATTTTTCATTTTGATTTTGATTTGTAATCTGACAGAACAAAATGAAACTGCAAAACTTAAGAACCTAAATATACTGAATATTCGATTAAATTATAAATCTAATGACAGTGGCGACATATTGGTAATTAATTTGTTATTTGTTGTCTTAAAACAGAGGATTTAAATTGTTGGATATCAATTGAACTAGTAAATAGTTTTCTTCAATAACAACGTTTCGACTTCCTGGGACACGGAGGTTTAAATTTCGTTGGTTAAAAATAAAAACTCACGATATACAACACAATTTGGAATTCGAGAAGGAATTCTCAACTGAACAGCATCAAAACAATATGTTGAAGAAAATATATGATTCAACGCGCGCGGTAGATACTGAGCTAACATCGATAGATCTCTTAGATAGATAAGCCGGACGCTTTTTTATGTTTTTTTATTACTTTCCGTTCCATGGACACCTGTTAAATATTAAGCTTCTTTTAAAGTTTACTGTGTTTAGAAATCAAAATGAGATACCATATCATAACCCACAGGTTAGCAACAGTGCATAAAAATGAATAGCAAAACAACACATGGGTTATGGTTTTCCATGTTTTCTCGTTTTAAAAATGATTTTCTATCCACATTTTTTGTCTTGAATCGGATTGAATCTTTTAATAATATATATAGTAATAAGATCTTATCTTATATTTTTGACTGAGAGTTTGATATTCTATTTTTATGTAAAAGAGGTGTTTAAGATTTTAATAAAAGACAAAAATATATAGAGATATTAACTATTAATTACTGAATATTATTTGTCATATGCAATATTATACAATACATTTACTGTATCCATTGTGATATTTTTATTTTGGATTAATTTTACTCTTATATTATATTTTATTGTAATTTTACTGTCAATTTTATTATATTTTTTATGTGAATAAAATGATTCTGTTTGAGTAGCGTTGTTGTTTAAATGTAGTAAATTGTACCTATTATTTACCTTTGCCCACTTTTGATATTTTCACACTGTGCTGCGAATATTATTTTAAAAACGCTAATAGCTATTAAAATTATTATTTGAGATAATATATGATACATTTTTTATCAAAGATTGCTGGCCGCCAATAAATATTTTTGTGGGTTAATAAAAGGAATTGAATTGTTAATTTAATGTAAAAATCCTTGAATACTTTTTAAACCGATTTATTAATTTTTGATGGAAAATATTGGATTTATTTTTAATAAAAACGGACAAAAATGAAAATTTGAATAATCTTAATTAGTATTAGGTAATTACGAGACAGTTATCACTCATTTTGATTTAACAGTAAAAGTTGACCATGATTTAAATATCCTAATTTGTCCATAAAGGTCAATTTTTGAATTTCCCAATCTTTATTGTAATGTAAACTATTTAAACGAATCCGAAATTTAACATGAACCATGCGTGTACCAAAGCCGAACAGGGAAAATGGACAGAAAAATCAGAAATAGAGCCACTATTATTAGAGGATATTAGTTGATGTAGGTTCAGCTTCGTGCGGTGAAAATGTTAAAATCAAAAACGAAAACGATTGTTATGATGCTGGAGAATTTTTATTTGGTGTGATACATCATAAAATATGCACTAACTCCAGATGATACATTTACATGTTCGGTGTTACTTGTCTTAAAAACAGTGGGGTTAAATCAATCTTAAATAAATGAACAAATATGGTGATTTACTAACCAACCAGGGGCATAAGTAAAAAAACCCAATGTATCATTATACCTATAGAACATATCTTAAAGGCTAGAGTAGGTGGTTGGTGTTTTATGAACTTACAATCTTTCTGGTTCTACTTTACCACTATGAATCTTTAGAGAAATTTTTTTAATTTTTGAAAATCCAGAGACAACTGAAGTACTTAAGATATACAGCGATATAAACAGGATATTGCCAAACGAAAAAGATTAGATCCGGGACTGGAAGTGAGATACTATCTTGTTTAAAAATTTACCTACTAAAGAGTTCATTCAAATAATGTATATCTATACCGGGCGTCCCAAGTTATCGTATACAGGCAATATATCTCGCTTATTTGATAAGATAATTAAACCAGTTGAGAATGCTACCATAGACCGAACAAATTGTAATGAAAATTTCACACCAACATTTTTTAACCAATAAGAAGCTTTCGTTTCACCTCGTTTCTGTAGCAACCAAAAAACTTGGCGAATGTATTTTCCTACCCTGGGCTGTACCACAGCGATAGGATTTCTGTCAAGTGTCAAATTATAAGTATTACGAAAATGTCATGTTATAATTTTTTATATTACTTTGGTGTGAAATTTTCTTACCAAATCTACCACGATCTTGAATTACCATCTGGAAATATCTCCTCAAGCATGAATTTTTTTAAAAAAGTATCCCTCGTCTTCGACTCGGGATACTTTTAAAAAATTCATGCTTTCGGAAATATTTCCGATAGTAATTCAAGCTCTAGGGAGATTACAAGTGAAAGTATTAATACAATTTTAGATTGACAGTTCCTATTCTAATCAACACAGCCACAATCTACTCACTTTTACCAAAATCGTCATTCACTGTATGTCTACTTTAAATTCAATGTCATTTTAAACTTCAAAATTTTCATATTTTGGACCCCATTTTGAAGATGTTCTCGAAGAGGTACGGAGGAGCACATCAAACCCTTACTTTTTTATGCTCTATCAAAATCTGAAGTCAGAATTTTAAAATTCATAAACACAAAAAGCTACAAACGCACACACAAGTCGAATTCAAATACCGAAGAATTTGTTCGGTGAAAATAAAAAAACTGATTTGAATGGCATTAAAGTACCTTCCTAATGACATAAAAATGTATTACATTTGACATCCCTGATGTGATAGTTACCCAACACTTTTTATTTTCAAATAGCACCCCCTGTATATTGAAAATTGCGCATTATTCTATTTGGAAGTCATTAGAAAGGTACTTGGGACACCCGGTATATATTTTCCAAAAAATTTAAAGGAATCAAATATAATTTTTAAAAGTTTGACAATTATATTGTTCTATTTCGTTGATAAATAATAAATTCATAAAGGGTTTTTTAATTCGAAAATACATTAAGATTAATATGCACAGCGTACAATTTGGCTTTAGAGGCGAGGATATCCTGTTTACGCTGTAAAATTGATTTATTCCTTAAAATAAGAATTTCACATTAAAATAAATAATAACTTGGTAGGTCAAAGGCGGGTGATCCTCAAAGCTCATCGCTATCACCTCATTTATATACTCTATTGTGAGTAAAATTTTCCGATTCACGACGACCATTCAGACGGCACATGTTTATTTAAAGAGACAGCTATAACCGAGGTGGCCAACAGAAGAATTGATATTCATTTGAATAGAACCATAAAACCTAATTTGGAAAGAAAGAAAAAAAATCCATATAAGCCCCTGTTACTAAAAAAACCACTATGACGTGGTCTTTTAGCGTGCACCGATTTACCGCGCCTGAGATATTCAACCGTGCACGTTAAATAAATGACATCCAGTATAAATGTTAAAAGTCGTATGTTTGTTTGTGTTGATTTTTTCTTATGTGAATATAATTATAAATACAAATTATGGATGTGGTCAGGTGTTTAGTTCCTTTGAGGAATTTCAAAACGGTTTAAGGCAATATGAAATGAAAAACAAACAAAAGTTCGTGATTAGACATAGCAGATCTATCGAAACCGCTAGGACAGATTCAAAACGTTCACTAGATGACAAATTAAAGTATTATGAAGCACATTATAACTGCATACACGGCGGGAAATTGAGACTGAGAGGAAAAGGATTAAGGGAAACTAGGTGGGTATTTTGAAACATTTTCATACTGTTTTGAACGATGCTTAGGCCTACCTCAGACGAGACACTCGGTGGGTGGACACCGACTCACCATTGCAGTAGATGGGAGCACTCAGACGGCATTCTGTATCAGGACCCAGTGAAGGTGTCTAGTTCATAAGTAGAAAAGTAAAGTGAGGGGAAAAAAAGAAAAAACTTGAGCAATCGATAAATTATCCTTTTTTAATGAATTATATAATGTTAAATACAATCTTTCATGAAAATAAACCCCTCTCGAGTTATAGGGCGTAGAAAATTACGATTTTCACAGCTCTATTAACCTAGCAGTGACATGGCGGCAGAACCAAATCGGACCTAGTAGGTCAATTGTCGCACTTTTGTCGCTTGTACCAGTTCCGAGAAAAACTCGAAAATATATTTTTTAAGGTGTTTTGATGCTTTTTGGGCCGAAAAATCCCCGTGTGAGCTGCTTCGATCGATTTGATAAATAATTTCAGTTAAACTTAAGGAGAAGACCGGATGGCCTGCACAAGGTCCTCCGCAGGACGATTTCGATATCAGAACTAGGACGAGCGACCCGAAAAATTCCTGTGTGAGGTGTTTCGATCCATTTGGTAAGTAATTTCATTAAAACTCCAGAAGATGACGTTCTTAGCTAGGTCGCGTTCACCAGGTCCTCTGGAGAACGATTTCGATATCAGAAATGGGACGAGCAACCCGAAAAATCACATGTGAGGTTTCCAGATGACCTGGTGCAGGCGACCTAGAACGTCATCTCCTGGGCTTTTACTGAAATTACTTATCAAATCGTTCGAGACACCGCACACGGGAGTTTTTCGGGTCGTTCGTCCCAATTATAACATCGAAATCGTCCTCCGGAGGACCTGGTGCAGGCGACCCGGCTGGGAACGTCTCTCCTGGAGTTTTACTGAAATTATTTATCAAATCGATCGAAACACCTCACACGGGGATTTTTCGGGCCAAAAAGCATCAAAACACCTCAAAAAAAGTTACAAAAAACTAGTCATGCTACACAAAGAATGTGAAATAAAATCACACAAGTTCTTAAGAACAAGGACATTAAAAATGTCCTACACAGCACCAGCGTCTGGACTCAACAACTACTCCTTGGTTTGGTGCCCGACCAAGTCGGGGCTTTAACCCAGAAACTTCGATTTTGTCATTAAAGGAGCTTGCCATTCTTAGACCGGTTTCGGCATTATTGTGCCTCCTCAGTAAGAAGCAGACAAGCTTGACATTCTATCACTAAAGGATGTCTGAAACTGAATTCGACTCACCTCGCTCTTGATAATCTTACTTGCGTTATATCAAGTATATCACGAACGAGGAGAGTCCAACGCCATCTTGGCCCACTCCTCTTTATTGCGTATACCAGTGATCTGCCTCTCTACATTCGCTTGAAAAAAGCACTCTACGCAGATGATGCCAAAATTTATGGAAATCCCCTAGTAGATCGAGATTTAATTCAAACGGACCTCGATGCTATCAGTGAATTGGTTGCTCCCCTTAAATACAGAAAAGTGTGTCGTTTTGCATCTTGGAAAAAACAATCCGCGTTTTCAATATTCGCTCGAAAGCCTCACATTGGCACAAGTGACATCAGTGGTAGATTTAGGTATAACCACTACATCAGATTTAACGTGGTCTGAACGCGTCATGAAAACTTGTAAACGCGCCAATACGGTTTTGTCCCTGCTTAAAAAACGTTTTCAAAAGTATCCTATCAAACCTCTAAACCTGTATAAAACCTATGTTCCACCTCTTCTAGAGTACGGGGGTGTCGTGTGGTGTCCGGTACTTGTACGAAACCAGAATCTTCTGGAAAGTGTTCAACGTCGGGCTACTAGAATGTCGTACGGTGTTATTCGTCCTTCGTATGCTGAAAGGCTAGAAATGGCAAAAATTCCTAGCTTTTCCGACCGTCGTTTACGTGGTGATTTGATTATTACTTTTCAAATTCTGAAATTTAACTACGGTAACCTTAGTGACATTTTTCTCTTAAACGTCGACAATCGCCTACGGGGTCACAAGTTGAAATTAAAAAAGGGCAGATTTACCAGCAGGCAAAGACAGGCATTCCTCTCCAACCGTGTCTTCGATGCATGGAACAATCTTAGTGATGAACTTATTGGCGCAGCATCAATTAACATCTTTAAAAACAAAATTGATGAACTCTTGTTTTGTTAATTGTTTTTCTCTTTTTTATTGTTTAATATTCTTTATTTTGTTTTTTTTAAGTGTTTACTAGGTTGTAACTTCATTAGTGAATAGGCTATCATATGTTTATGCCTCAGCCTTTAGCAAACTGTAATAATAATAATAATATTAAAACTGCACAAAGGATGTGAAATAAAATCACACAAGCTCCCAAGAACTAGGACATTAAAAATGTTCTAAACTGCACCAGCGTCTGGACTTCAACAACTACTCCTTGGGCTATATGCCCCACCCGGGTATTGAATTATTGCAGTGTAGGACATTTTTAATGTCCTTGTTCTTGGGAGCTTGTGTTATTTTATTTCACGGTTTTTTTTGGAATTTTTATGGTTCAAAAAATTCTACCTTCGTGTAGTCATGCTAACATTTTTTCGCGACAAAATTGGGACTAGTGTAACAAAAAAGCGAAAAAAAAGCTACAATTGACCTACTAGGTCCGATTTGATTCTGCCGCCATGTCACTGCTAGGTTAATAGGGTTTTTTTGAGGAACGCGTTTTTCTCGGAACTGGTACAAGCGACAAAAGTGGGACTAGCGCAACAAAAAAGCGACAATTGACCTACTAGGTCCGATTTGATTCTGCCGCCATGTCACTGCTAGGTTAATAGGGTTTTTTTGAGGAACGCGTTTTTCTCGGAACTGGTACAAGCCACAAAAGGGGGGCTAGCGTAACAAAAAAGCGACAATTGACCTGCTAGGTCCGATTTGATTCTGCCGGTCCGATTTGATCCTGTCGCCGATTAACGAGTTATCCCTATTAACCTAGCAGGATCGCGTTTTTCTCGGAACTGGTACAAGCGACAAAAAAGAGACAATTGACCTACTAGGTCCGATTTGGTTCTGCCGCCATGTCACTGCTAGGTTAATAGAGCTGATTTTCACCACAAAAATCGTACATTTCTAAAAATTTTTAAAGTATAACCGAAAAAAGTATTACGTAAAAATTGATATGAACTAATTTTATGGCCTTGAGCTAACAATTAAAATTATTTATTTTTTATTTTTCTACAATTAACACGAAGTAAGATATGACAATTCAAAAATGGGTGTTTAAAGGAACTGGATCGTCGTAGCGTAAATATCTGGAAAAATATGACTTCCACAAAAAAAATGTATATAACATCATAATGAGAGAACAACATAGGGAACATTTTGAGATCATCCAGAACCGTTTAAGATAAGCAGAAGAAAGTTATGCTTTGAGCAAATGTTCTTCCGAATAATTTCCATTTTTTTATCTTTTGTCTGTAACGTGATATAGCCGTTTGAAATTCCATACAATTGCATTTAGAACCGTCAATGTCATTTTTTCGGATCACATATTGAAAAAACGGTAATTCCAATGAAAAAGTTTGACATCTCGGCGATATCCTAAGCTTTAAAATGGTTTATTGTACATCTGGATATTATCAGCCAAAAAAAGTTACGGCCAAAAAATACATTTTTTTTAGAAATGTACGATTTTTGTGGTAAAAATCGTAATTTTCTACGCCCTATAACTCGGAATGAAAAATTGTATATACATTAATTCATTAAGAAAGTATAATTTCCCGATTGCGCAGGTTTTTTTTTACTCACTATTTGATGCATTTCATGAGAATAAAAGTTATTGTTTAATTACAGTGCAGGATGTTAATTTTGTATGAAATTAAAGGTGCACGTTAAAGGACTACGTCATGGGAAGTGATGACGTTTTAGCGTGTACCTAAGTTTTTTATTTTGTACACATTAGCGTGCACCTAATAGGCCCTTTACGTCTTTATAATATACAAAGTTATCCTGAGAGGTAAAAATTGTTGTCATGCTATACTCAAAAACTAGAGCACTAAAATAACTTGTTTTGTCGGGATGTGTAATAAATATTTTTTTTTACTTGAAAAACTGGTATTATTAGGCAAAACAACTAATTTTAAATACCTTTAGGTTAAAATTTAGTAGAGCGGAACTTTCTATTCCCGCTCTGTATGATTAAAGAGCCAGCCAGAAATGTCAAAGAATTTGCTTTTTCTCGACCTGTGTGTACGACGTTCTATAAAGGGGAAAACTCAAGAGTCTGCTATTAAAGCCACCCCATCTCAACAAAATGGTAAAAGGGGCAAAGGGGAACCAGTCACCCAATACTTTCGGGGTAAGAGTTCTATAAACTTTCAGCATGTGAGTTATATTGTATACTTCCACACTCCGCTCTCCAACTTTTCACGAATCCGATTAAACAGAGCGCGAAATTCTGTACGTAACTTTCTTCGAGGATGTGGATATAGTCTCGAACGGAAAGTTTTTTCACTTTGGTTGTATATATTTACATACATATTCCATTCGCAGATGGAGGTGAACGTATAGAAGATTTTAGTAAAAAATAAAAAAGGTTTAGGCCAAGCAAACTTTTATTCTGCATTTGATCTAGCATCAATCTTATTTTATTTTAATGATTTTAATTTTTAAAAATATAATTCTGGAAATTGCGCATTGTTGTACCAAGCTTTGATATATTCGTAAAACAAATTGCATCCCTACAAATTAAAAATAGTGTATTTTATAAACAGGCAAGGATATCCTCAAAAGGTTTGATACTGGTCTGACAAAAGTCCTCACTTTTATAGAAACGCGGTATCCACAAAACGGTTGTAGGACCAGTTTTTACTTATATACTTTATACCTTAAACCAGCGTTTTTCAACTTTATAAGGGGATCGCGATGCCATTATAAAGTGGTCGCCAGTCGCAGTTACTTTCAAAATAAAACTACTCTAGTTCAAAATACGTTATTTAATATTTAATACAATTGCATAAATAAAGAAATGGTTAATTAAAGGTTACATTCATTAATCATTAATGTGATGGCTGCGCCTGTTTCTTGTTGACCAATTTTTACCACCGTGGATCCGTTCTTGATACGCAGAGAATTAGATCATTTTCTTTGTTTGCCTTTTATTTGAGGCATCGACGAAAACGTCATCTCGCACAAGTAGGAGGTGGAAAATGGAATCAAACAATTCAATGCAGATAATTCCAACAGATTTTCTTTTGGGTTGGTTTCCAAATTGGCCTCGTCTGTAACTGTATTTAAAAATGGATTTCTGATCCACCTTTGCCCAGTATTTTCTGAAAGTTCTTGTGTTGAGAAATAATGACACAATTCTTTTTTCAAATGAAGTACTGTAGCTTATTTTCAATAATAGTAAATACAAATTTTAAATAATTGTCGTCATAGAGACACGTTTTCTTTGGTTTTCTTTCACTACCACTACTCTCACCGGAACTTGAAGTTGACGGTTGTGCGAATCTTTTCAGAAAGTTATCCATTTTCAATAATTGTAATTAAATACTAACTCGAGTTCGCAATTCTAAAATAACATGCATATGGTATCGCGAAATATTTTTTTTGCTAAGGGGGTCGCGCTGTGAAAAAGGTTGAAAAACACTGCCTTAAACTATACTTAAACTAGTGGAGGAAAATAATGATAGGCGTAGTGAAGTCACATTTCAGCAAGAGTTTACTTCTCCACAGTAACGTTTATCTGTCAAGCCGTATTGTAGATAAAAAGGGTCAAAAACAACTAGGTGCTGTCACAAGCAGAGAGAGGGGACAGCTAATCACTGTTGTTTTTTCGATGATTGATGCTTAAGGGTTCATTTGTTTCACCAATGTTTAGGAACAATTTGGAAAAAGGTCCGAAAAGAATGATCGAGAGGTTTGTCACCGAATGGTTTTAGCTTTTTCTTAAATATACAAAATCTGGTAAGGCGGGTCTTATTTTTACTACTTTTAAAATCCCACTGGAAACTGATATTGCTGTTATTTATAAAAACCTATGAAAAAGCAGTAACTGTAGAAAAACGCGTGAAAGATTAAAAGTTTTGCAAGAAAAGCACTTTATTGAATCAAGAAAATTTACATTCTATACATCAGATTCATCCCTAGACATGAGGAACATATTGGAATTTCCAACCATTATCATAAAAAATAATAATATAGGAAAGTAGGAAGGTGCATTTACATTTACATATGTTACTTTACACAATATTAATAATGCATATAAAGATAAGTAGATTTACAAGTTTAATAATAAGAAAGTCTGAGAATATATGCATATAAGTGGTTGGATTAATTGAATAGGTTAGACGAGAGAATTATCTGAACATTTTTTTAGTTATAATTTTGAACCTCTTTGTGTCCAATAATAATAATAATAATAACAAACTCCCTTTAATTTACCCCCTTACGAGTGAACCCCAGAAGCTCTGCAGCTTGTGCGGGGGAGGGACGGCTATTATTATTATTTTCCGTGGCGCTCTCGGGAGACTTACTGATGATTGATGGCGCATTTGCTTTACAGTTGAGGGAAAACCCAGAAAAACCTCACAACACTATCATCGACAACGATGGACTCTCCAAGGATTGAAATCATTGGAGTGTAAAAATAATTAATACGCTACAAAACACTGACAGCAATATTCAACAAACGTCAAAATATGAAATCCTATGTAAAATGACCTGCCAGATTCGAATTTTTTGTTAGCCCTTTGATCCGGAATTTCGAAATCTGTCAAAACATGACATTTTTGAAAAAACTGAAAATTTTCCTTAAAATAATATTTATTGCAAACTAGTGCAGAACTTTGTTAAATGTATGATCGTTATAAATTTTGGATATGATATTTATCAATACTTTCCTGACCTAGTTTCGTAACAATAAAAAATATAGGACGTCTCATAAAAGCTACGTAATTTTTTTTTTGGCTAGAGTACACAAAATATCGTCATTTTGCAGAGTAAAATGGTGAGTCGAGAAAACTTTTTTATCTTTAGAGATAGTTAACTAGTATAAGCGAGAAAAATGTTGCCAATAGAGCAAGGAAACTTTTTTACTTTTACTTTACTTTTTTTTCATACGACGTTTAGTTGGGGTTGTGTACTTTTTTAAAACCGAAGGAAATTGAATCTGCGCGTCGCATCTCTTGGCATTATGTTTTAATCCCTAAACTGTCATAATAATATTGTAATGCGCGTCTTCTTTGTTGCACGTTTAAAGAAGGCTGTTCCACAGCATCCTAATGCTAAGAGATGCGACGCGCCGATTCAATTTCCTTCGGTTTTAAAAAAGTACACAACCCAAACTAAACGTCGTATGAAAAAAAGTTAAAGTAAAAAAGTTTCCTTGCTCTATTGGCAACATTTTTCTCGCTTGTACTAGTTAACTATCTCTAAAGATAAAAAAGTTACTCTGCAAAATGACGATATTTTGTGTATTCTAGCTAAAAAAAATTACGTAGCTTTTATCCTATATTTTTTATTGTTATGAAACTAGGTCAGGAAAGTACTGAAAAATATCATATCCAAAATTCATAACGATCGGACATCATTTAACAAAGTTCTGCACTAGTTTGCAATAAATATTATTTTAAGGAAAATTTTCAGTTTTTTCAAAAATGTCATGTTTTGACACATTTCGCAATTCCGGATCAAAGGTCGAACAAAAAATTCGAATCCGGTAGGTCATTTTGCATAGAGTTTCATGTTTTTTAGTTGTATAGAATATCTTTAAAACGCTTCCTAGAAGGCCTCAGATTCCCAACTATAATAGCATGATGATATAAGCTTATAATAGCCGGGTCAGGAATAAAAGTATTTATTCTTTTAACCAATCCATAATATTTAGTGATAAAGAATTTAGTATCTTATCAGTGGATGAAATTACAACTTACAACAAAAATCGGATAAATCCAACTAAGCGTTATTTGGACCATCTAACTCTAAACGTCATCGGACAGCTGATTTTTTCTATTAAATCAGATTCATTTTCTTTAGAACTAGTGCTTGGAAAGTTGTAGAGACTGAATTAACTGACGATGATTCAATTAAAGAGAGAAATAAAAGATTTGCAGATTTTTTGCTCAAAAATACAACTTTACAATAATTGACAGCACGTTCTCCAAATCTATCGCCTTTAATGGGACTAGAGTAGAGTTTCCCAAACTTTTTAAGCCCTCAGCACAGTGTCAAATGATGATATCCAATACCCACGGCACACCCCCTCTACTACCAGGAGGTTTGGGAGGGGGGTACATAGTACTCTATAGGATGGGGGGCCCTCCCCGGGAAATTTTGGAAAATAAAACCTCTAAAAACGCGTTTTTATGCAGTATGGATGTGAAATCGTCTGGATTTCATTATGTATTTAGTTTTAATTATTATTTTATTCTGAGTTCCGCGGCACACCTAGCTAGCCTCGCGGCACACACTTTGGGAAACACTGGACTAGAAGGTAGAAGGTAAAATGTAGAAGGTAGAAGGTAGGAAGTGTTATCGGAAGGCTTGTCATTGTTATGTTAATAACGAATACTCGAAATCTAACATAGTCAGGTAAATCTTGTGAAAATTCTAAATATTAGTGGTAATGATAAAATATTTTTTTAGTCCTAATAATTTCGTTACAATCAAGTTAAATCGGATATGCTCAAGCCATAATGGCATTTGCACATCAAAAAGATTAATTTTTTTGATATAGTAGGTATAACAAAAAAATTAAAGCATTAAATTGTAAGTGAAAATAGTCGAAAATGATGGTTTATTCCGGAAATTATTTATAAATCCAAAAAAAATGAAAAATCATGTAAATTTAAAAGAAATCTGGCGACGTCGACGTTTTCAACTCGATATAGCCTCAGTCGGTAATTTGATTTGTGACTGCAGACGCTTCTCCGCAGATTGCTTTATTACTTGCCCATTAATGCGGGACTTCTGCTTTCCCGCCTCTCTGAATTTCCGGAACTCACCGAATGCTACGACTTGATTCTACAAATTTCGTTAATTACGACCCTTCAACAGGTGGGAATCAAAGTTCCTATTGAATAATTCAGTTGCTATACCAATATTTCTTCGGAAAATTAGGGTTGGTAATGGATTTTCACCATTATAATTTTAAATGATTGTGTAAATTGGATAAATGCAATTTATTGTTTGTAATTGTAAGGTGGAAATGGATAAAGAAAAAAACTTCAAGCTACCAAGAGCAATGACTGATTTACGTTATTGATATGAGAGGTCGCACCCCCCCTGGATTTTAGATTTATTAGTCAAGACGCCGCGTGAGATTCGATAAACTTAAATTTGCTGGAGTATCAAATTTCCATTTCGCAATGTTTTTTAAACCAAACTCGTAGTAAGTATTGGTCAAAAGAATCTTCATTTCAATTTAATGCTATACTTTGAAAAAATATGCCCCCCCTGACATTTTTTGTAACGGCGCCCATGATCGCACCCACTTTAACTATTTTATTTGGTAGTTTCTTAATGTATGCGTTAACTTGTGAGATAAAAAGGACCTTTTCTTCCTTACCTTCAATAATTATTACTCACATATGGCTAACCCTACTTTAAATAAATCATAATTATTTTACCTTTTTGAGGCAGCGATTAAGTTATATTCAGATGATTTGATGTTTGGACAGTGAAATGCCAAAAAGTAGATTCCTGTCTTCCTCAAAGTGCAGTCGATACTTTAAATGTAGCAGATCCTTGTTACGCCATTCCAAATTTTAGCCGTTTTACCCGTTACCACTGCCTCTGTAGAACGAACTGAACGAAGTTTCTCAACGATGAAAAGACTTAAATCATATTTTCGGAATAATACATCTACCAATTGACAGGCCTAGCTTTGATGTCAGACAAACTCGCAGAATTGCCTTTGAATGCTCATTCAAAGTTCAATCTTATATTAATAATTAGTTGTCTTTTAATCTTATCTTAATAATTAACAAATTGTTGTTAAATAAAAGAATGTATTTAAATAGCCTACATTGTATACAGGGTGACCCAGAGTTAAACGTTAAACGTTCAGGATCGGGGTTTCAGGAAAAAAATAAGATTTTTATTTCCGAGTTTTTAATTTTTTTCTCAAAAACTAAGCAAATAAATGTGTGTATTCAACTGTTTAATCCAAGAAAAGTAACGAACATACAAAAAAACAGTGGCGTACAATGATTTGTCCCAATATCAATTAAATTACCTTGTGGAACGTCACTGGAATTAATAATTTAATTCTAATAATATTTAAATTATTGCCGCAAATAAGCGTGCCAAGTTTTATGAAAATCAACCAAATTGTTTTTTGAGCAATTCATAAAAAACTCTTTTATTCTAAAATCCAAACAAGTTAGGACCCAGGATTATGGGAATAAAGAATCTTATTTTTTCCTGAAAAACCGATCCTGGACGTTTGACGGTTTAACCCTGGGTCACCCTGTATATTTACCCCATCCCTGCTGAAAAAAGTATTTATAGTAAGTATTATCTACCAGAAATGGTGGGCCCCCTCCGAAAAAAATTTCTGGCTATGCCACTGCGTCAGCTACATTTTTTCCAGCTTTCTTTTGAAATTAATTGAGATTGATCGATCATACGTGGTCTTAATTCTGCAAGACTTGCATGTTTAGTTTTATAAACTTTTAATTTTTAAGTGTCCCCCAAAAAAATAAGTCATTCTTAGAATAGTTTCCCGTGAAAAAATATTCGTGCTTCTGTAACGCGGGGGCGATATTTTTTATTTTTCCCTTACATGGCCGGGCGCCCTGGGTGATCGCCCCCTTCGTCCCGCTCTTGGGGCAGCCCTGGTCTGGAGTAATAAGATTGCAAAATTGTTTCTTTAAACAACGACTCGAAAATTTCACTTGACGAATTTGAAAGAAAAATAGTTAAATGGGGTCCAAACGGATCCCAATTTTTTTTAGCATTTTTATTTTTGCTTTTTTTTCTCATTGTTTTTTCTAACTGTTGGTCAGGTTAAAAAGGGTTGTAGGTAGTAGTAATCTTTACATGTATTTATTAAAATCAAAGATAACAACAAATGACACTAGTTTAACAAATAAATAAAATTGAGTATAACTATTTAATCCAGAGAAATTTAGATTTATATAAGTACTCAGAATCACACTTTTATTGTTATTACGCTTTAAAAAATAAGAAAAAATACTTTATTCAGTGTATAATCAATAACAATACTCTGTTTCTAATGGTTTCTTCTCATTATTTAGACGAAGTCCATCTGTATTCAATTAGTGTTCCATTTAGTTTGAAAATACTCCTTAAATGAGAAAGTACGAGCTCCAGGCTAAAGGTAATTGGAAACAAACAGAGTTTTGTCTCAATTAATTAAATGCAAACTGTCAACGCTTCTCCCAAAGACGATTAATATCAACCTTGTGACATCTTGGTGCTGTTTAGTGTCGAAGGAAAAACGGAGACGCATTCGAGGATTAGTCTTGAAGGTTGGACGGAAATCTGGAAAGAAATAAAATGAAATTAAACATCTTCGTAAAACGCAATTAGGACTGGAGCAGTTAGATTAAAATTTATGTCATGAAAGTTTGACACTAATGATAATTAACGTTATAATCTAGCTAATGATTTGGAGACAAGTATTTAAAATAACTGGTTGCTTTCAATGATACATTATCGTTATTATTATTGATAATAATTAAGAAATGATCGGTAGAAATTTCGGAGTGTATATTTTAACCAGTACGAAATGATTCATTTCCTAGAGATTTCATAGACAACTATACTGGCATTCAGTCGTTATTCCATATAATCAACGAATTAAGTGTATGAAATTAACAGTGTCTAGGTGGCTTTGACAATTTGATAAAACTTTACTGACAGTTCTTAAATGCAATAAATTCAATAAGTTTGCACGAAATAAATTGAAAATATGGATAGTAATAGTGAAACATTTACTTCAACTCCTCCAAATATCACAGAAATGGCCCAAATACCCTGTATAAATTATAAAAAGACCAACACATCAGTTCGTTTTCGGAGACTATTTTTTCCGCCAAATGAGTCGCTTTGGAAGTGATTCTATGACTAATATTGATCTGGCGATTGAGAAAAGTGTACCGTAGAATACCGTTAAAACCCATATGTCAATATGGAAACAGTTTACGTAATTCTGCAAGGCAAAGAAATACGACTTTTTGGAAACTACAAGTTTAGAGCAACTAAACCTAATCCTGAAAGATTGGGCGTGGAATATGATTAAAGAAAACTGTGAAAATTACAAAGAACCAGTTGTGGAGACAATGTGGAACACCGTTGCAAAAAAAATGCAAGAGATGTATTGTATGAAGTGGAAAATAATTTTTGATCCATTTAAAGATATTATCTTCAAGTCTAGTAGGGAAGCTCGTAATGCGAAACGAAGGAATTTGCAGATGTGGGCCAATAAAAGGAAATCGAGCTCTGCTTCATTAAAATTGGAAGAATACTACGCAATGGTTTTATAATGGGACGAAGACACTCCGGCGGGACTCCAGCGAAAATTTGACCATATCGCTTCAATAGAACTTGCCTGGAGAGGTGGAGAAGCAGTCAATTGCAGAGTTCATTATTTTAAAAAGGAAGTGGATAATTCTGGGATTAAAACAGGTAGATAACATAGTTACATATTTTTTAAAATAATTGATTTTCAAAAATCCTACTTTTTAGGAAGAGTAGAATATAATCCTCTCAACAATAAAACGGTGCAGGGTGGAGAAAAAAATGGCCGATAGTAAATGGCTGGTCCCCAACACGAAGAACTCTACCTTTTGTCCAGTCGGTCTTTTTAAAATTCTAATGGTTAACCGTTCATCTAGAATAAAAACTGATAGATTATTCTTAACAATAAACCCATCATGGAACAAAGAACAATCAAGTGGATGGTACAAAAACACTCCAGTGGGAAAAAACAACTCTATGCGGTCTACAGCAGTCAGTAATCTGGCTAAAGGAGGAGTGGGTGAACAACAATTAATTAAAATTACTGGCCACAGTTCAGCCAACTCAATTAAGCCTTATCTGCAAATAGATAATGAGCACTATTCCAACATCATAAACACCCTTAGAAGTGACGTCTCAGAACCTCCAGCTAAAACACAGAAAACAGAAGATCCTGCAGCCACTCCTCGAGCTTCTCACTCTACAGCTTTGACCCATCAACAACATTAATGATTTACCTACACCCAACGTTATCAATGAGTTAACAAAGATTTCAAACAATACTACTACTGTATACCAAAATTGCAATTTATATTTTAATTGTACCATAAATAATTAAGTTTGTAGTATTTTGTGATTAAATAAATTACCTGTTTTTCAGTTTTCAAATTAATACCTACATATTTATTATGTATGTATATATAATAGGTAGTATGTTTTGTAAGCTATGCAGAATAATCTGTTATTTATGAAATAGTCTTGTCAAATACCATTCGGGCATCTAACTTTTCCTGTGAAAAAAATTAGATGCCCTTATGATATTACTTACTGTCCAAGTGTAACGTTTACTTTTCAATAGGTAATAGTAATTAAATATTAATAGTCGTCAAATAAAAATATAAACGGTTTGTATGCTTTCATTTTGCAAATTGGAAATATATAATAGTAGAAAAAGTGTATTGTACAACTCGCCCAAAATACAAATTTCCTGCAAACTCTTCAATACTTTACTCGTGGTAAATGCGTATCATTTCGCGCTTGTTGTACAATATTCTATTGCCGAATAACGTATATAATGTCAAAAACTTTGCTTTTTTGAAACTGTGGAAAACTTCTTTGTTCAGAGGATCTAAGTGACAGTCATTTAAACTTCCCCATAAAAGATTTGCGATTGAACTAATAAAAATTATATTGTTTTAATTGGTAAATATCTAAAAAAAAATCTTTCAGGAAATTAAAACGATACCTATAAGAGTTACACCACAATATATTATGATCTCTGCTTCCTTATTTTTTGTAGTCTGATCGAACCTGAGTAGTCCTAGATTTGGAAGGTTATTTGCATATGATGTAAAAGGTCTTGTCTTTTGTATGTTAAGTGCATTTTTTTTCAGGGTATTCCAGTCATTTTCAGTGTAGAGTATAACAGTTTCATCAGCAAATCCAATGACAGAGATCTTTGCGTTTAACTTTAATTTAATTTAATAAATAAAGTGTTGATACTCATATTAAACAAAAGCTATTATCTTGGATTCACTGATAACACCATCAACACTTACTTTCTTGAGTGCGATCAGTTAGGTAACTGTCTATCAATTCTAAGACCTTTTATATCGTAACTATTAAGTTTATTTAACAGTATCTCATGTCAAACAGTATCGAATGCCTTAGAGAGATCAATTATGCAAAAAGTAGGAACACTATTATATAAGTTTTTATATGTTATTTATTAACTTGTATAATGCATGTTTCTGTTGATTTGATCGTTAGGAGACATGGAAAAATTATTTCATATTTGTATAACGGTTTTATAATACTGGTTTTTGAAAAATTACGCTTTTAAAATCCACATTACAATACTCTAAGTATACTTATCCGAATAAACTATAGTGACCAAGTTATTAATATTTTTAAACAAGGGATTTACAATTAGATGGTGACAATTATAAATATGAAAAAATTACAAAATGTTCATAGAATGCGATGCTGATGACACTGAAAGAAAAAAAAAGTAAAATATAAATGTTGATTAAATAAATTAGTACACTTTATATCTTTAACATTATAAACAAGTTTCATTATTATATCTATATAAAAAAATACTTTTGTTGTTTTCAACCCGATCTACCGGCCTAAATTCATCCACAACGGCATCGCATCGTAAGGGATGAATCAAGATCGTACAGGCGGCGTTTTTTCGCGGGCGGGTGGTGAATGTGTGTATGTCTCACTCACCCCCTGCCCTAGCGGGGGTTCACAAATGGCGACTGCTGGCGGAGGGTGGCGATCGATGAAAAGGCACATCTCTCACCCGTTGCCAAGATGGTGGAAACAAACACACAATGCATTTCTGAAGTCATGCATTTAAAAAATAATAATTTTTTTTAAGTTTCTCTAGAAAAGGAGCAATTTAAGGTAAGCAGTGGTTATAAGCGCTTCACTTAATCTTTCCGTATTTCCTGCATTTTATCTTTTAGATTGGATAAAAGCTTAGTCTTTTCAATAGAAAATAAACTGTCGAATTTCTTTTAAAATACTACGACTTTCATCCCTTATGACTACCATTACCATCACTGTATTGGCCCATTCCTTTAGCATTTCTTCTATATTTCCTATATTATTTTAACAATTTTGTATAGTTCTATTAGTAACACTCCAAAAACCGGAATAACTAGTCACTTTAAAAGCAATTGATAATGATGAAACAAGAACGAATATCAATCTGTAAAAAAAGCTCCTCTTTGTGGTCTCGTTACAGAAGCAGTAGTGAACCAATTCCCAAAAAGGCAATTGCAAAACTCTCAAATCTGATAAATTCTGTCTTTAAACGGAAGCATGTAACAACTGTAGGGAAAATTATTTTGATCCTAAACTAGGAAAACTACTAATGAGTAATAAATCTTACAGGCCAACTTTGCTATTGCCAGTAACTTCAAAACTCTTTAAGAAACTGTTACTTAAGACTCTCAAAAGTATCTTGAAGAAGAAGAACATTTTAGATTTAGAACTAATCAGTTAACCAAAGATCAAATTGAAAGGATAGCAGTCTATAAAGAGAAAGTAATTTGATTTGGGGTTTTTTAATGTTCGATAAAGTCTGGAATAATGGACTAAAAAAGCTGAGGCAAAAATGTTATGAAATATACATAATGGATATACTAAGAAGAAGAATACTCAAAGGTAAAACAAACTAGGCTGAAGTACCTTAAGGGAGTGTGCCTTAGCCCTATTTTGTATCACTCGCTCGCTTACCTATGAGATACCAGGGATAACATGTCAAAACCCCCACTTTTTAATGATACTGTATTATTAGTAGTAGCAGTAAACGAGGAAGACGCTTCACAAAATTGTAAAAGAGCCATCGATGAATTCAATGCTTGAATCAAAGGAATTTTTATACACAGCAAAGTCGAATATCAGATTAATTTCCGTAAACTGTTTCAAATGTTTTCCCAATAGGTTTTTTCATTTTTTTATGCTCTATAATCTTTTCTTTACTCTTCGATAACATATTGTAAAGTTTTTTTTCTATAAAATTTTCTAGGATCTTGTTTTTCTCTCTTCTCTTCATATACGGAGCTAGAGGAGCTTTGTGAAGGAAATATTTGATTTCTTTAAAGCATAGAAGGCTTTCAGTAAGTAGATATAGCTTGCAGGACGTAAGTATATTAAAGTTAATGGATAACAAATATTACGATTTTGTTAGTTTTAGTTATATAATTGATTGATTAATATTGGAGTGTTTTTTAAACAGCTATAGTTAAATTTACCATAGCTCTTTGTCCCCGTTCAAAGTACCGAGAGTTGAAATAATGGCTTAAATTTTTAGAATAATCAATCAAATACTTTGGAAATAAATAGTGTTGAAAAGTAGGATCAGCAGTTGGCAGCCACGTCAGCCATTTTTGAGAGACTGGTTCCCTTAATACAAACATTATCCTTAATTGTTATTTGTAGTTGTCGGATCTCTAGCTACAAAATATGATTTAAACATACAATATTTTAAACTGGAACCAATAATAAAATCCCAAAATGTAACTTCGTCAAATTTAATTTTCTTTACGCCAAGTTAGAAACTTTCCCATACTAAAAACTGTCATTCTTCCTCCTTATTGGCATCTGAATACATCACAGAAAATAAAAACTAAAAACAGAAATAACTTTCTTTAAAGTTCCCCCAAGAGACCGAACGAGATTCAAGACGAAAAAAGAAATTGGAGGATTTTCAATTTTCCGGCAAACATGTTGTGGAATATGAGTTGTTATGCACGCGGAGAAGCCGACCTAACAGAGCCACTTCTATTAACATCAAAGCGGAAATGGTAATGTGTGCTCGTATAAGAAAAGAGGGTCAGGGCATGTTAGGGGTGGCAAGGGAGCGAAGGGGAGATCGAATAAAAGAGGCACACGGATGGTGGCGGATGCGAAGATGTTTCGTTCAAGGGCAATAAGTCTCCGTTCTCTGGAGAAAAGAACTGAAGATGGGTTATAGTACGGTAAATATTTATGGAGAGTGTTTTTAAAGTTTTGTTGGAGTTCAAGTTTCTTATAGTCCAAACCAAAATACTCAAAAAACAAACAATAAATAGTTAAAGAACGACACAAGCCAACGATGCTCTTGTTCCTGTCCAAAGAGTTATTTATGATAAAAGTGCGCAAAATAATGTTTTTGCGCATGTGTCAAACAAAATTATTCTATAATTTTCTTTTTTTTTTCAAGCATATCAAAATATGAATATGATATATAACTTAACCTTATTAACAGCTCAATCACGCTTGCCTTGGTAGCCCTATATTTAAATACATAATAGCTCAATATTTCAATTTAAAAATTCAATCAAAAAATAATTCTTCTAAATACCACATGTCCTCTCAAATTTTATAGATTAAATTTTTGGTCTCCATACTCAAACGCCTTTATTTCAGACAAAACCACTCAAACAAACAAACTGAGATTTGATCAGTTTTCGTGGTTTTTCCAAATAAAGCCGTTTTCGCGAAAACCAAAAATTTAATCGATAAAATTTGGAGGACTTGTGGTATTACCTTTGAAAAAACTTTATATAAAAAGAAATTGTTCAGTGAAAACCGCACCTCCCTATCGTTTTTGAGTTCCGAGATATTTGTAGTTAAAATGGGTCATAAACTTCTGGGATTAAAATCATATCGAAAGTGCATTTTTTTCATTTTTCTTGTCTGCACTGTGATGGTTTGATTCCAAGGATTTTTTGTTGTTGTAATTAATTAATATCTAAAAGGTTTTTAATTTTTTTAGGTAATCAGTATTTAAAATATTAAAATATTTTTTTTGTTATTGTTGCGCCTGTTTATGAAAATAGTTCATAGTAAATTTTATAGAATTTTTGCTGTATATTAAATATATGTAAATAATATGCTGAATTTTTTATATTTCAAAATACCGGGTGTCCCAGAAGTTTCTGACCCATTTTAACTGCAAATATCTCGCAACTCAGAAACGATAGGGAGGTGCGGTTTTCACTGAACAATTTCTTTTTATATAAAGTTTTTTTCAGTATAAATGTTTATTTAGTAAAATCTTATATAGGGTGTTTAAAAAAAACGGCCTTTCTCAAATGCAAATATCCTTGATTTTATTATTCTATCTTTCCCTTTCCGAAAATGTATAATTTGTTGAAGTTTAGAAATAAACGAGTTATTTGATTTTTAGGCAGTGTGAATGTTAGGTAGTGTGCTTTGGAATTTTTATAATCTCAGTAAAATGACACAAAGAACTGTCAAAGTAATTAATTTGAATAATTGAATAGCTGACTGTTGTTAATTGGTTTTCAATAATGGTTCGATTTAGCTTACCTGAAAAATCAAAAACTGTGTTATTGTATGCTAAGTATGAATCGATTGTTAATACGCAGAGTAGCTGGATAGAAATTCTTTAGCAGAAACATTTGGAAATAGGTGGATTGGGAGAGCCGGACCAATTGAGTGACCTGCCCACTCACCAGACAACGATTTCAGACTTTTTTATATGGGCTTTTATCAAAGATAGGTGTTACAATCCTATTCCAGAGACTCTGGAACAACTGCGATGTAACATTTTCCGAACATTTGAAGAAATTACCCTGGATATGTTGCGAGATTGTTTTTAGCACTTTTTGTTCAGGTTGCAAATATGCATTGATTAAATGGACAACACTTGGAACATTTTAAAGATTTTTATTAAATTAGATAATTTATATGTTAATTAATTATTTTCTACAAATAGTTAGTTATCGGATTTCTAATGTTTCTTCTTTCAAAACATCCGGTATAAACATTTTTAAATGTATTAGTTAGCAGGCAAATTTAATTTTCTCTTATTTAAAACTTAATAAAAATCAACATGAGTTAGACATCTCTATCTAATAAACAATCATCATTAAAAAGCAAATAACTCACTTAATTTTCGTATTAACTTCAACAAATTATACATTTTCGGAAAGGGAAAGAGTTAACCTTTCAGATAGAATAATAATATATAGGGTATTTCATTAAAAAAATCAAGGATATTTGCATTTGAAAAATCAACATGAGTTAGACATCTCTATCTAATAAACAATCATCATTAAAAAGCAAATAACTCACTTATTTTCATATAAACTTCAACAAATTATACATTTTCGGAAATGGAAAGAGTTAACCTTTCAGATAGAAGAATAATATTTGGGGTGTTTCATTAAAAAAATCAAGGATATTTGCATTTGAAAAAGACCGTTTTTAAAAGTCACCATATATTTTACTAAATAAACATTTATACTGAAAAAAACTTTACATAAAAAGAAATTGTTCAGCACCTCCCTATCATTTCTGAGTTCCGAGATATTTGCAGTTAAAATGGATCAGAAACTTCTGGGACACCCGGTATTTTCTCATTATTTCCTCGCAGTGATTTCCCAGTTTAGTATCAAATATCGCAACAGAGAATCATTACATCCCAATATTCTAGCCAAAAAGGCTTCGAAACATAATTAGATAAGCGGTCTAGTTGAAGATTATTGTATTAGAGTCAGTCCTCAGTTATTTTCTGTCAGAATAATAGCAAATTGCAAAAAAGGGAGTTAAATAAAAAACCTTCTACTTACAACATCAATTCTATTCTATAACTAACATTAATAAAACGGTCCTTTGCGCAATAATAATAATAATAATAATATACGCCCTGCAATTCACTCCCTTACGAGTGAACCCCAGAAGCTCTGCAGCTTGTGCGGGGGAGGGACGGCTATTATTATTATTTGCCGTGGCGCTCTGGGGCGACTTACTGATGCTTGATGGTGCATTTGCTTTACAGTTGTGGGAAAACCCAGAAAAACCACAACACCATCACCATCACACCAACAATGCTTTCTATAAATCCAACTTGCACGGTTATTTTTAAAAATGAATTATTGTTGTTGTTGTCATATACGACTTAAATCTGCTAAATTGTATACATTGCACTGTTTTGCAAAATACTCTTCGTTTTTTATTTGATATGCAGTAATCTTCAAAAAATAACTAAGTAAACTCATATATCATTAGAAGCCAAACAGAATTCCAACTAAATAGGAAGATAAATGTAGATCTCGATTACTTTTACCTTAGTATTTATTACAGCAGACAATTTATCATGGACCGCCAAGCGTGGGTACCTTAATATCCCATTCGCAAGATATATATTTTCTATTTTCCCGACCGAGTGTGCCGTAAAAGGAAAAATATAAACTCCAAGTCGAAGAACGGGTGAACGCGGGAATGGGAAAAGAGAAAATGCATGAGAAATTATTCCCGATTTAGGAGTACAATGCGGGAGGGTGGCTTAAGATGAACGAAACGAAATGCGAGGGCGAGGGGCATCGCCTCTTCGAAGCGCACACACAAATCACCAGAGAAAATATATTTTGATAAAATGAGATGTTGCTCTGTACACTCCATATAACAAATATGATACCTGGGACATGTTTTATAGATGCGGCTGTAGCGGTTTTATGAAAACAGAGAAAATTGTTTTCTGAAAAAAATAAGACATCAACATGCGGTAAAAACAGGTTAAAATTGTTGCTTTTTGGTAGAAAATGTATTATCGTCACCTTCGAATCATTTAATAACACTAAATATTTATTTATCATTTATTTGGGAATCCTTCTATCCCAGACCATGGTAATATTCATAATTATCATATTAAATACGGACCATTTCACTCAGTCCAATCACATCCAATCTTCCTATATTGTATAGAAATTTAACACCATGTTAGCAAAGGAACACGAATGACGAATCTATTCCATCAGGGATATAAAAACAATTATTGTAGACTGTGTAGCTCTGAGACAAAGTGACCAGCGAAACATTTACTTTCATAGACTACAAGAAAGCATTTTTCAATATACCATATTCTTGACTTGTACAAATGATACAGATGTATAACATTCATCCAAACTGTATTCACATTCCTCATTCTCAATCAGTGACGCACAAAATTGCACTTCACTGCCAATAACCAATCTCCTATCAACGCTGAGATTAACATTCACTGGGTATATTATCTAGGACCCTTTTGAATTTGTCTCTCTATGAATCTACTTTCTATAATACTAAATAACATGATCAAGTTGTATGCTGGAATCGAGAAGCAAATCCTTGATGACGTATTTTCCTCCTTACATCCATATTGACTTTGGACTACAGAAGTGTTAAATACCTCAATAAGATGTTATATATAAATATCTAGGTTTTTAACAAGTTAGGTTACTCGACCTCAAGTAAGCTAAAGCCAAAGTTACAAAATAGTATAAGCAAAGGATGAAACTACTTGTGTAGTCGCAAGTTAATGCTGGTAACTTCACCAACGCCATTACCACCTTTGAAGTCAGCGTGTTGACTTACATGAAGGAGCAAACGGATTATGTTAACCTACCATCATATTGATCACCCCAAAGCACCCATACTTAGAACCACACTTACCTACACGAAGAATGAAGACCGATCTTAGTTAATATTATCAGTCTGCATACTAGATATTTAACAAAATTTCTGGCAAGGCCAGAATCTTTTACTTTCATGTACTATCTGGAGTTGCCTAAAGTTCAATTCTAATCCTTTACTTTATTTTATTAATACAAACGATTCTTTTTCACCTTAGCACAAATTCAGCATTTTCAGCTCTATAGGTACTGATAGCACTGCCCTTTTCTCAGCTCAGCAACAAATGGAGAGTATCATTTAAGTAAGTGTACATACTTCGTCTCATCTTACTTTGCATTCATGTTTTATATGAAATAAAGCGTTATTATTATCATCCCAATGAAACCACTATCTCCACACACCCAAATCTCACTCACATCCGTAAATAGACCATTGATGATGTCCACTTAACCCTCTGGAGAGACACTCGCTGTAAAGAAAGAAGTTGATTAAATAGGAATTAGATTTACTCTTCATTGGTCAGCTGACGTTAAAAAAATCGACAGAGTAAGAATTCGTAAATGTAAATCTCGTACTCTCCTTCACATTTCTAAAATATTTATTCGCCCTATATTGGAACACAAATCTTTCTTTTCATATTCCAAATTGTTAGAGAGACCCACTTCCTCCACTTAAGATACCCTAGTACCAACGAAAAAACCAAAACACCCACTATAATTTCTCATTTTCAGCATATATAGCCAGAAATCAAGTAATTAGGTCCTTATGGCCCTGTGTGTATTTCTTCTAAATAAATAAATAAACAAACTCTACAAGGAAACAACACAGCCATGCCAGACACACTCAGGATCTCATTAACGCGCCAAAATCCAAAAGGACTACCACCACCAAACAAATCAGTATTATAGAAGAAACAGAGTCCAAACCAGTGCAATTTCAAGAGATTTTATAGCATGCTCCGTTACTTAGTAGAATACCATATACAGAACATCAGCAATTAATAGATAGAGTCTTGGTATGGACATTGTACAAGCAGAATTGGTGACTATTAAACTGGAATAAGGTCTCCATTTGATGTAGTAAAAATCAAGATAAGAAGGAAGCAAATTCTTATAGAAGGATACTATAAAAATGAATCTTTAAAATAAAAATAAAATGACAACTTAAAAACAAAAAATGCTGTAAAATAAGCAGACTTGCTTTAGTTTCAGCATCGGCTTTCAATGCTACTGAATTTATCAGCGAAAAAAAATATATTTTTAGTTTTGTTGTAGTGGTTTTACCAGTTTTTAAACTAGTTGGTAAACGTTTAGGATTTTAGTTCGCAACTATACATTTTAGAAGTCAAATTATGATTTAGTTGATAAAACTTTGCTGCCGCTGCACAATCGTATAATTTTTCTCATTGTAATTTAGTAAAATGCATTCAAATTAGTTTCATTGAATTCAGCAAGAAGTATAAATATTAAGTATGAATTATTTCTGCAGTCTAAAACAGAAACTACGACTTCGTTAACATAAAATAACTATATATCAAAAATGCGATTATAATATTTCACCCTCTCGAGTACCCATCCACTTTTACTTATTGTTAGAGGGTAGAAACGGTATTATTGCTTTTTATATCAGGTAGAATGTCAAATTACCATTTCAAGAATGAATATTTGTAAACTCGTCTGACTAGTAAAATAGAAAATTGATTTAGTTGAAAATATAAATGAACAGCTTCGAATATTTATAACCTGAGAACATGGAATACAAAACCGTATTGGTGTGTTCGCAGGTATTATATTGTTAACTGGAAATTCTAAAGTGGTTAACTGAATAGATATTTGACTAATGATCTCAACTAGTAAAATGATTTTTATAAACGTCATGTTTAAATCAATTGATTTTATAAACACATATTTCGTTACAAAAGTTATTTAATTCATATAAATATAGGCAAAAAAATCAAATTGAACTTGCTCTAGTGAGTCTTGAAGTTACAGTTATTAGAAGTTTTGCTCGATATTTACAAATCACCCCAGTAACCCTAGAAAAGAAAACGCCAAGTATGACTATGATCGATTTCCTATTTGCTACTTCTTTGTAACATTCATACTAAATTAGACGAAAATAAATGTGTTGTAGCAGTATTTTTGGACTTAAAAAGGGCTTTCGAGACAATTGACAGACAAATAATGTTATCAAAATTGAAACAATATGGCAGAGTATTGGAGTTGTTTAGTAACTATTTAAAAAATCGCAAGCATGGAGTCCGTTTTGCTGACCAAACATCCTGTGACATAAATAATGATACAGGGATTCCTCAGGGGTCCTCTTCTTTTTATTTTATACATTAATGATATTGAACTCTTTGTTGATTGTGAATTCATTAATCTTTTTGCTGATGATACTTTAATAACATGTAGTGATGCTAATCTGGAAAAAGCCATAGAGAAAATGAATGCCTCATTATCATTGGTGAATAAAAACTTGAACATAAATAAGCTATAATTAAATGTAAGAAAAACTAAAGCAATGGTCTTCACAACGAAATTCAAATATAGTAGTATCGACGTTAAAAACATAAATTTGAACATTAATAATCAACACATTGAAGACAATTACTTAAATTTCGATAGCCACTTTAACTATATTTATAAAAAAATATCTAAAAATCTGCATTTCTTATAGAATTTCCCAAAACTTATCAACTCAAACCAAAATTACTGCATATAATACCATAAATTCTGCCACATTTTGATTATTGCGCATCTATATTATACTTATTCAACTTAAATAAATTAAACATGCTACAAAAACTTCAAAATCCTGGAATGAGAGTAATACTGAAAACAAATCGTTTTACTCCAATTGCGTTAATGTTAAATACTCTAAATTGGTTTCCAGTAGAGAAAAGAATGTACTATTTTACAATGATTTTAGTATTTAAAATAGTAAATCATATGGCACCAGAATACTTCCAACAATATAATACAAGATGTACAAATAACATTGCTATTGCAAGAACTACATATCAAAAAACTATGAATTCTTTATTCTTCAAAGGTCTCAAAAAATTCAAGGATCTCTCTTCATCTATACGCGAATCAACCACAATAAACTGTTTTAGAATTAAACTTAAGGACTTTATTAAAAATATTCAAATTAATTAAGATTTTACTAATTCCATTACCTGATGTTTTTAATGTATCTTATTTTATATTTGAAATGTGTATATATATTTTAAGAGTTTTTATTTATTTATGCTACTTTTAGTCTAGTTTTATATGTATATTAGGATTCCTAATTAATAAAAATCTATCTATCTTCTACAGTTGAAAACTGCATGTTGGTAAAAGTAGCTTCATTGGAAGATAATATCTTTTTTTTAAAAACTCTCTGTCATTTATAAGGGAACCATCTTGGCAATAAACTTTGTACCAGGGTAAAATGGAGAGGATATAGGTTCTTTTTTTTTCAACATTCGAAATATTGAAGTCTACCCCATTTCAGCCATTGTAGATAAATGCCTTGTACTTATTTTCGAATCAAAAATCTTCCGCTTACTCAACAGATATCATTTTTGTGGTATGATTTTTTTTACGAAATAAATCTGCACTCCATCACCCCTGTAGAATGAAAACTGGAACGTTTACAGAAAAATTATATGTTGCTTTTTTAGTAACCAGTCAAGATCTACATGTCCCCCAGTTTAAGGTATTATTCTGATACACTCTATAATATATTAGATGTTTCGAAACATTGGGGTTTTTGGTTTCAGACCCTAAAGTGAGACCTCGCCTTTTTTGGTATATTCAATAACTTTCATCTAAACAGATAATTTACTGATGATTTCAGTTAAATAATGGTTTGAGTGTGTCAAGACATCGCAAGAGGGTTCTTTCCCCTCGTCATTATATTCTTGAATTTACAAAGTGAACACTTAAGTTTGCAAGGATGAAATCTTTATAATAAATCAATTTGCTATACAACAGAAAGAACATTAAAAGAATTGAAAATTGAAACTTCAATTAATGATATTGAACATTGTACTGATGCTGAAATTTATTGCAGAAATGCAAAATTCTAATGAGTGAAACAGAAATCTTGTCTGATAAATAGATTAAAAGAAACCATTAATTTTAAGAGTTTCTTCTAGAGCAAGTGCCAATGAAAATTAACAAAACGGAATATAATCCTAGTTTATCACTTCTGAATATCACGGATTATCAGAGTGTTTCAGAATACAGTACTTTAAACTGAGGAATATGTAAATCCTAACTAACTAAGGACAAAAATAACTAATGCTCTCCGCATTGTCATCGATTTAACAATGCGGTTAGGTGAATAGTAGAGAGAAAAATTTGGATAAAAAGAGAGATAATTTACCTAAAATATAACGTATACTAGGTTATTTCATTTCATTTTTGTAAATCTGAATGGGAAGATACTTCTTTTAGGTATTTTCAGGACGCTCTTCAAGTCTTTCTGCAAATTTTGTTTTTTTGTGTCAATGGACAACATCTTTCTCGATGTGGTAATTTGAGTTTTGGAACAAGAAAAAGTTACACAGTGATATATCTGGCGAATACGGCGCTTGGTCGATGACATTCACTGTTATTGGGTAAAAATTTGCGTACAAGGATCAAAGTGTGGGACGGCGTATTACCGTGGTGCAAAATCCAAGACTTGTTCTTCAATAAATCTGGCCTTGTTTAGAGAACATTGTCTTTCAAACGACTCATAACGCCTAAATAATAATGCGTATTAACTGTTTGCACTTCCAGAAGGAATTCCAAGTAGACAATCCCACGATAGTCAAAGAAAATAGTCAACATGACTTTGATCTTCGATCAAAACTTTTACTTAACAAGCTGAAAAAGGTAATAACGGTGGATTTTCATATTATTACTGAAAACATTTCAGAATGGCACAAATTTATAAGTCAAAACAACAGCCATTTAAAACCCTCTTTTGGCTACAGTTGGACCTTTTATTTTAAATGAAAAGGACCCTGCACGGAATACACGGGATTTTGGTTGAGTGCGGAATTTAATGAAACTCTAGTATGTATGTAGATCATGACCTGTCGGTAACGCTTTAGATGGACCATAATTAAAACGTATTAATTTCGAAGAAAGAGGGTCATTTTAAAAGTAGCTAAAAAACAGAAAATAATGGTAATTTATCACAAATTGAGACTATTTTTGGTTTGATCTCGTGATTTGGCTAAAATAGAATAGTGTTTATTTGCGAAAAAAAGAAATATATAAATTACAGATCAGATCAGATGATTACAAAAAATATGTGTATTTAGTTTACCGGGGTCATCACAAACGTACTCAAAAAATCGTATTTAGTCGTTTTGTTTACTTCACTTCTCATTAATTTTTTTTTAGTTTAATTTCGAGATTTGTTTCAATAGAAACCATAAAGAACCCTATATTTGCAACTAATAACGTTAATATCCTTAAGCCATAATATGTGAAAAACCATTAGCCAAAATTAAATTTTTAAAATACATGGGCCCTACGAAAAGTAACTCTACATATGTGCATGTAATAATAATTTAGACTATTTCAGGAAGGTAATTTTCTTCTTTCGCAACCTCACGAATAGCGACATCAAGTATTGGTAGTTGGAAAATTTATATTTTCCATAATATCCCTACTGTAGCTGAGGTACCAAATGGTACTTGCCACTTGCCACATGACAGCACATTCCCACCACCCTGACACCCGACCGACATGAGCAGTAATGTCCTGTTATTTCGTTCGCATCCAAATCAAATCTCATGAACAACTGATATTCAGTATTGTTTCTATGACGGAAAAATAATCTGACTCTAATAAAACCATTTTCATTGAGTTTGGTATCTATATCAATGCAGTGTCTTCCGTCCTGGTCCATATTCATCTTGTATCTCAGACGTGAATTAGAAGCCCTTAAAAATCTGACTTTTGGAGTTTTCCAGTTGCGGCTGTCTCCGTCATATATACCGGATAATAGAGTACAGTTACTTTTCGTAGGGCCCTTGTATTTTAAAAATATAGTTTGGCTAAAGTTTTTTCACATATTATGGCTTAAGGATATTAACGTTGTAAGTTGAAAACATATGGTTCTTTATGGATTCTATTGAAAGAATGAAGTAAATAACATCGAAATATGATATTTTTAGGTACTTTTTCGATGACCCCGATATGGTAAAATACTGTATTTGTATAATAATAGTATTGCTTTTCCAAATTCTCAACACTACTCAAACAAATCTCGAAATTAAACTAGAAAAAAAAATCAATTCTGATAGGTGAAGTAAACAAAACCACGAAATATGATTTTTTGAGTACGTTTGTGATGACCTCGGTAAACTAAATACTGATTTGGATCATAATAGTGTTGCATTTCTAAAGTCATTACATATTTCAGCCAAATCACAAGGTCAAACCAAAACTAGTCTCAATTTGTGATAAATTACCTTTATTTTATGTTTTTGTAACTACTTTTAAAATCATTTAATTATGGTCCATTTAAAGTGTTACCGACAGGACTTGATCTACAACATACTACAGTTTCATTAAATTCCGCAATCAACCAAAATCCCATGTATTCAGTGCAGGGTCCTTTAAACGGATTCCTATGGATTGTGGGATATGGTGCGTTTTAAAACAAAAAGTTCATTCTAAACCTATTAACTGTACAAGATCTGATAATTTTCTAATAATTAGTTAAGATCTACATGTTCCCCAGTTGACAGTACTTTATACATAACAAGTATGGAATTGAAATAACCATCTATTTTTCTTAGCAATATCCAAGTTAAAACATAATACGAACAGAAAACATCAGAGAAAGTCGCAAAGTGCGTTCCTCCATTAGCGTCCATCTCGAGAAAAATAATGGCAGATCAACACATGTGACGCCCCATATACACGCTTCCTGGCGTCGGAACGGAGCGTCGTTGGAACTTTTTAGATATTCGCGGGGCATCGAGGGACGGAAAGGGTGGAAGAGATGGATGTGCGGGGCTTGCGACAGAAAATGGCAAAGAAAGCCGTCGAGGGAACGCGAGCTCCAGATAGAAAAGAAGATGAATTGATGGAAATGTCTTCTTGGTGATTAAATTTTCTTTCGGTGTGCGAGTTTGGGAATATGGTGTGGATTGAGATGTACGTGGATTATTTAATACAGGACTGCAAGATAAATGAAATTTTTGTCTGTAAAATACCATCACAATGGAATATGGGGTATAAAAATCGAAATATCAGAGTTGCTTATTATGCTGAAACGAGAATATCGATCTTTTGCAATACCTAGTAAATTTTAGCGAGTGCAAACATTTTAGTTTTTTTTTTATTACTTTATGAGGTAAAAGGTTTTTATTAATTTGTTTATTAAAATCGGCAAAGCTTACTAAAAAATGTTTAACTAGTTTTATTGATAAAAATTAACGGTACCGTATGTATTTTTTGAATTATTAATATAGGTTTTAAATTATATTTTTCTTTTTTAGTAAAAATTTCTAAATTTTCAGGACTAATACATGTTAGTCTGCGATTCATTTAGTATGATTTGGATAATACTGATGTACTGAAAATTACTTCAGATGCAGTCCTTCCCATACTAGATATTAGTAATTAATTTGTTCTTGGAGGTCAGTGATTAAACTTCTCTGACACAACTCACCCCACGTAATATTCATGTACAAATTTACATAGCTTTCTTACGAGATTTCTTAATGGCAAACTCGTTAGTAATGTTCTCTTATGAAAGTGTTTTTGTTGTATTTGCCTCAATACAAAGTAATGAAAGTGTGTTTAACCATATTTCAGAAATATTAGATCACAGATAGTTCTTAACTCTTCTAAGTCAGGAAATACTCCGTTCTCCAGCGCAATTTGTGGCAGGTATGCACAAACTTGCAATTTCCAAATTAGGATAAACATCTTGTAAGAAATTACACATCAGAAATTTTGAAATTCCTTCCAACGATTTATCAGATGGATGATCAATACCCACAGTGCTTTTGAAAGTGAAATCCGAATCCAAATCATTTGTGTAGATGTATAGACGTAAAGGTTGGTGGTCTTTTTCTTGAGTTCCTCTTCCACATTTGTATTGTTATCAACAACTGAGTAAAGAAGTAGAATCGGTCCTGAAACTCGTCATAGGCCATTTTTCTTTTCTTGGATAAATTGCCACTCCTTAAAATTTGCTGCTATTAGCCTATTTAGAAATACGCCCCTGCTTTTATGTCACTGTTAAAAACATACCATGCACCAAAAATTTAGAACGGTCTTAGGGAAAAGTAAATGAGTACAATTTGACCTTATACAATTGCAAATATTGTTTGCAAGGCCTATAACAAAGCTGCGTCGATAGAAATAGTATTCAAATGTTTCCTCAAACCTCGACTGATGATACTTCGTAATAGACATATTTTAAGGGATTGTGATTTTGATGTCTGCCATGTGGAACAGCACCAAAATCTACATCAAATTGTAGAGAATTTTTATGAGTAGGTATTTATTCACATCATTTATGAAACCATAAATCAATACAGGCAAATTCAACTAAAGTAAATCAGGCGCAGATTTTTTGTATAATTTTCGGATTAACTTACTTTCAATTTTGAAGTAATTCTATAGAAACTGAAGGCATAAGTTAATAAAAACCAGCTTTTAGAGGCTTTTAAAATTAGTAAAAAGATTAGTAAAGATGCCAAAACGCTATTTCACATTGGAACAACTTTAGGGAATGATTTTAATAAATTAGAAGTATGCTCATGTTAATCTTCTTTACCTGAAAAGGCCACAGATGGTTGATTTTATTATTGCTAACCTAGATTTTCTTGTAGCCGAATTAGTTGACTCAAACAATAATTGTACATAATAACCATCAAATTAGTTCTTGTAATAATATTTTTCCCTCCATCAGCATTCCATATGTTTTTATTTCTGCCTATTATTGGTTGGAAAAATAGTGGTATCACTATCCAAAAATGTTTATGGAATATTAGATTTTTATAGTTCAATAAGCATCAACTAAAATAGAATGAAGCCTTATGTCAATAAAAATTATGTCTCATGATTTGAAAAATAAAAACAAACATTTTTAAGTGACAATTGACAAATAAACGTCATTTTGTAATAAGTAAGTAAGTATAATAGGTACTATTAATATTTACTTAGACTTACAACAACATTGTGTCGGGCAAAATAGTCAAAATTTAAAAAAAATTATATATTATTAGGTATATTATATTCTTTAATTGCATCAAATTTTTTTCAAAGATTAACACCGAACTTGAGTTTTTCCATTAACATTCTTTCATTCTAACTTTTAGAAACTTTCTAAATAAGCCGTGCCTGTGGAAAACTTTTTCTACCTAAAAAAAAGATGGATTGATGGAAATGTCTTCCCGATTAAATTTGTTTTTCACTATACATGTCTCATTTTGCGGGCCTTTCAATCTACCAGGATTTCTGCAGGAATTTTATGGCCCAGTGCGCTGTTCCGTATTCTGCAAGCTAACGTACTTTTCAATGTGTCTTTCAGAACACGATGAATGACTTTACAGCTTTCTTTTTCTATTTATTTTCTCTCTCATTTTTATGTATAATATTCGCTTGTTTTCTTTTTTAATTCTGATCTAGTTAGATAGCAAGATTGGATATTAAAACCACTTATATAAATAAAAAGAGTTTTTAATTTTAACGTTTCGACTTTTGCTTCAAAAGTCGTCAAAAAATGATATAACAAAATATTGTTATGATATGAAAATTGTTATGGTATATAAAAAAATGGGACAAAATTATAAAAATGTGGATGAAAAACGAATTAAAAAAAAAATATGTGAAACGAACTTAAGAAAAAAAAAATTGGTGATGGTAGTTAGGAAAGTTTTTGTTTTTATGTTGATTAATAGAATGTGAAGTTTGTAAAAAAAATATCAGAGAAAAATAAAAAATAAAAGGAATTTAAAGTAAAGTAAAAATCGTATAATTACAATATCATCTCAATTAACTTCTCCACCTGTTCCTTTTTTTCTTCTATACTCTGGTTCTTCCTCTGCTTCATCTCTCTCACTATCCATCAGCATCTGTTCCTGTTCAAATCCTATTGCATTCTCCTCTGACAATTGTCTTTCTTGTTCCAAATATTCGATATGAAAATCTCCTGCTCCCTGCCTTCTTTCTTCATCTACCTCTGATCCCAGACTTTCCATGCGTCTTTCTTCTTCTTCTTCCTCCATTCCTACATGTTTTCCATCTCGAAGTGTCATTTTTACTTTCCATTTTTATGTTATTTTATATGTGCTATTTATATAGAAATATGTTTAATTTTTTTTTAAAATTGTAATGTTTTTATTTATTTTATACAATCACAATTTTATATGGAACTCCAATTTTTAGAGCCCCACAAATTGGTGATGGTAGTTAGGAAAGTTTTTGTTTTTATGTTGATTAATAGAATGTGAAGTTTGTAAAATCGTATAATTACAATATCATCTCAATATATAATAATAATAATAATAATAATAATAATAATAATAATAATAAATGAAGATTATTGATTTAATATTGTACAAAATATTTTAATATAGTAGTCGGTGCATTTGACATTTGTCACAATATTTAACTGTCATCAAATTTAGTCTAAATTCAAACAAAAGATAAAATTACTAAAATGCCTGATTCTGAGATCAAATGGATGAGTTTCACTCCACCAGAACTAAAAGAAACTGCTGAAGAGATATTCAAAAGTGTATAAGGATTGGTGTGCAAGTAAAAGAGTGTGCAATATTGGCTCAGAAAATGTGGTTATTTCTTATTTTAACGAATTGCCAAAACTAAATAACATTGAGTTTTAAAAGGCCTACTTTAGAACCTCTAGCACGCCATGACTGATTTTAAATAATAATATATTACAAACCGAGGTGGAAAATATGTCGTTACAGTCGAGCGCTAAAATGGTTAGCCGAGGTGCGAATTGCTTGTATGATTAAAAGAAATACGTGCATTATTAAATGTTTATCTCCACATTTACTAATTTGAATACCCCAATGCATAAAGAGCGAGTTACAACAAATATCTCGTATGCAAATGTATTGTCCTTCGCAGGTACCAACCGTGAGAAGCGATGTGACTCTAAAAGAAAATATTATCTTGTGCTTATGAGATATCCTTCCCAGGAAATATGCATAAATATTTCTTGCTATTCAATATTAGATTAGATACATAGTTTATGCAAATTTATCATCTACCTTCTATCTTGAATTGTAATATTATGAGCGTTTATCCCTACATAATAATTTCTCATGTCTACCTAGAAATAATAATAAATGTTGTCCTCGCTGTTACAAAATTTATGTCTGCGTTTTTAACTGTATTTCATCTTATCTTTTACAGGTAGATAAGCGCAAAAATAATTACTCTATTTTGTTTGAATCCTGAAACAGGTCGATGCAAGACGTTGGTCTACTATAATAATCATTATTTCCCTATTAATAATAAAAAAGAAATTACGAAAACTAAAAACCGAAACTCACATACAAATAATGATTTTAATCATAGGTTCAGAACCCCCAAATATTAATATTTTACTAAATAACTCTGGGTCAAATCTTATCTAATACTAAGATACAGGGTGTTGAAGATAAAATTTATTTTTCGTTTGTTTTGCAATAATTTCTTTATTATTTAGTATATTGACTTGAAGTTTGGTATTGTTATATTTTTAAGTTAATAAATCATAAGCGTGTTATCAATTTTGAGATTAGATAAAGAGGGCACCTACAAGTATCAATTTTTTTTATTCCAGGCCTTTTTTGAATTTTTTTCAAGTATTTATGATACATCCTGTAAATTTGAACAAAAAAGGTATACTTTTTTTAGTACTATAAATTCAGCTCATTTCGAGATATTTGGATTTAAAATATTCTAGCCACAGTATATATTTAATTTACTTTAACATAGTAGGCTTTGAAACTAAAATGAAAATGTACAGCTGTCAAATAATTAATTGTTACACGTAATTTAATGACTGAAGTGTTAATTTTGTTCACTAAATTGCCACACAACCATTTCTCTAATTCAGAAATGAGAGATATGATTTGTGTTTATGCACAAATGAATTTTTCTGGACTTGCTGCTGTCAGAAATTTTTACTGATTCTAGTCAAGATGTCACTCTCTTCTTTTTATCCCTTTAAGAGATTAGTACAAAGTTAGTAAACCAGTAAGGAATTTTAATTTATTAGATTCGACATCCTAAGACCGGTTTTTTTTAACACCCTAAGGTGTTAAGATGGTAATAACCGTACTTACAAGCGTTTGTTCAAATCGCGGTACCCACTTCCCCCACCTGTTATATAGCAATGAAAGATAGAAGCCAAATATATGACAAATTTTTCGGAAATTTCAATGTTTTGAAAACCTTTACTTGGTAAATTTTGTATAAAATAAGAATTTTACTTTTTGGTGTTGAGTTACGTTATCCCGACGCTCCATTCCTGAGATATAGCCGAAAGCCATTCTTATTGGGCCACCCTGAATATTTTTGACTTTGTGATAATAATAATGTTAATAATAATAATATGTTTAAATTTTTAATATTCAGTTCAATAACGAGTCCCCTTAAAAAAACAGCCGAGCATTCCAAGATGATTAGATTACTGCAAGTCCACAGATTATGTCAAATTTTATTAGATTGTGAGTTTGGATATAACAAATTAAACAAACGAATGGTTACAACGCTTATTATCGAAATTTTAGGCTTCGGCAGGATTAATTACTCGAAAGTAATAGTATAGGCTAGTGTCGTAAATCACCCGTGTGAATAATAGCCATTATATGCAAATAGAATACTATACTTTGTCAACGACGGCTTATTATTGCTTAGGAAAATATTAAGAACATTTAGAAAACAGTTTGTTAAATTAATTACTGGTATGAAATTTACATCTAACTTTATATTTTGATGACTTGTAGACTGATCGTTTTGTATGTTGGTATAAGAAAGTCGCAATGTCTTTGCCCATTTTAGTAAATTTATTATTACCAATCCTTTGGGTTGTACATTTAGCTCAGTTGCCAGAGAAGGATATTGACCAAAAGCTCGCACAAAATGTGATATCGATGAAACTTAGCACTTAAGTACTTGAAAGGGTGTAGTAATAAAGTGTAATAAAGTGTATGTTAACTTCACAATTTCGAAAATAAAATCGAAAATTTGGTTTTTCCATTATATCTCGGAAAAAAAAATTTCGAGAAACTAATAGCTCCACGTAAAAGGGCGGAAAATTTTACTACAAATTATTTATAAGTTATTTAAAAAAAAATTGTATTACCTACTATAAAAAATTATTAAAAATAAGAAAGCAAATTCGAAAACACTACGCGCGCCGAGCCGTTGGATACAAATATTCAGGCAAGCCGTTTGGAAAAACTAAAGTATCTTTGCCTAAAATGTACGCAAAGAAAAAAAGAAAGCGTTTTAAAGAGAAGACTCTAAGCTTTCTTAGGAAGCCATTAGCTTTCAATTTTTTTTTGTTTTCTCATAGAGAATTTGACCGGAAGTTATAATTTCTAAAATTCTCACTGATTTTTATAAAACTGAAGATATCTATTAATAGAGGCATAACAAAAAAAATTCTTGTACATTTATCAACATTATACTACTTTTACTTTTGATTTGAATATAATTAAAATGATGAACATTATCTCTGTTTAATAAAACTTATGTTTTAAAATGATAATTTTTATTTTCAAAATAGTATTTATTTATTTATATAAATCAATTTTTAAATTATTTTTAACTTTATTTAAAAAAAATTAATTTCTGATTTATATAAACACTATTTTGAAAATAATAATTGCGTCGAAGGAATGTTGTAAAAAAATTGATAATTTTAAAACATAAGTTTTATTAAACAGAGATAAAGTTCATCAGTTTAATTATATTTAAATCAAAAGTAAAAGTATAATGACGATAAGAGTACAAGGATTTTTTTGTCATGCCTGTATTAATAGATATCTTCAGTTTTATAAAAATCACTGAGAATTTTAGAAATTATAACTTCCGGTCAAATTTTCTATGAGAAAACAAAAACAAAATTAAAACCTGATGGGTTCCTAAGAAAGCTTAGAATCTCTTCTTTAAAATGCTTTCTTTTTTTTTCTCTGCGTTCATTTTAGGCAAAGATACTTTAGTTTTTTTCTGAACGCCTCGCCTGAATATTTGTATTCAACGGCTCGGCGCGCGTAGAGTTTTCAAATTTGCTTTCTTATTTTTAATAATTTTTTATAGTAATACAAATTTTTTTTTAAATAATTTATAATATAATTTTTAGTAAAATTTTCCGCTCTTGGTATTAGTTTCTCGAAATTTTTCTTTTTTTCGAGATATAATGGAAAAACCAAATTTTCGATTTTATTTTCGAAATTGTGAAGTTAGCATACATAGTATTCAAGTAAAGAAGTGCCAAGTTTCATGGATATCACATTTTGTGCGAGATCATTCCCTGCCAACTGGGCTAATTTACCGATCTGGCAGATTAAAAATAGCAAATCACTTTTTGCATATCACCTTTATTATATAAACTCCTGTTTCTTAATTGTTCTAAAAGAAAACTGATTCCGAGAACGATTTGATGTGTTTTCTTCTCTCCAGTACAAAAACGATTCATATGCAGTTATATATAACTTTTTTATTTTTCTGGCAATAAATTTAACGATACAACTTCCGCAGCTTCTTTCACCTCCGGCGGAGTTAATAACATTTCATTTTCTGAATCCACTTTTTTAAATTAATCAATTCTTAACAATTAAAACTTGTCGTTTTAAATAAATAAGTAATTTGACTTTTAAGTGACATCAGCACGTGGCCTACAGTTAAAATAATAAAAAATCACATGTTACCATTGGAAATATGACAGAAGTGTGACAATAGTATATTGTGTCACAAGGGCAGAAAATGAGCTTTAGCAGCCCGAGGGCTAAGCTAGCTAAGGGCTGCTAAAGCGTTTTCTGCATGTGTGACACACAACTGTTTTTCGCCTACCAAAAAAAAAACAAAAAATAGGAAAATATAACAAAAATATTTAATTTTATAAATACAGACAGAATTTAATGAGCAACTTAAGTAATAAAAATGTACCAATTTATTTATTATATATTATTTCCAGTTGTTAAACAATTCATAGGACTTTTCGTACCATTGCGCGTTGTCTTGTTAAGTAACAAATTTAGAGAAACATTACTACCTACCTTCTTCTTGTAAGTCTGGTGGAGTATTCGTAAATTCTTCATCACTGCCTGAATTAGGTACTATTCATTTTCACTAATTCACATAATCACAATTATTCAGAATCAGAACGTATTTTTATTTTAAAGTTTAATTCTCTTGATTCTACACTGACGTTTAATGAAAATGTATGTGAAATGTCAAAGTCAAAGGTACGTTGATAGTGAAAATCGTGTTCTTTTTGATTTTTGCGGCCCAAGGGCCGGAAATATTACTTTCGGTCTGATTTTTAGGGTTGATATGATTCATTTTCAGACATGGTAGGCGAAAAAAGTAGTGAATAATGATTATTTACTTTTAGTGGATTTACTTTTAGTGGACAAAGATGATTTTGAACGCATATTCTATGGCTGTCACTTCTGACAGACGGTTCGACCTGCTGGATATTTTGGTCATAAGTAGCACATTCTATTGACATTTTGAATAAGAGTATTAAATTTCAAAATTTCACTTACTTAATGAACAACTGTATTCTTAAACACACTCCAATAAATTTTTAAACTCACATCACGACACTCGAATCGTAACTAACTGCTAGTCTACAAAAAACAAATATATGCATCCCAAGCCCATTCTTTTGGAAAATCTTGTCAGTCACACCTAGGCCGTTCTGTTTAGATAAATTCATATTATTAATACAAATCTGAAAGAGATGATGCGACCCCGGTCGCAGTATTTTGCATATTATTAAGGCAAAGGGTCTCTTCCCTGGGAAAGTGTTACTAAACAAATTTTACTCATTAATATGCAGATATATGCATGGATGAATTAAAAGTTTCTGGGTTGAGAGGTACGAGTTTGCCAGGGTTGGAATTTCTTTTTTAAATGATTCTTATTCCTAGTGGCTAATATAATAATTAAGTCGTTACGAAGGCAGCGACTACAAATCTTTTCTACAAAATAGAGTTTATTTTATTTTTATTAAGAATGTAAACTTTGGACAACCATGTAGAATAGTTTTATTTCCACAAGAAAGATCTATTCCAATAGAAATGGCACCAATTTGGAAGTCGAAACTTTTAGGCAAAATTCGACATTGTCTCTTTCAAGAGCGGTACATTCATTCCAACGCTTCTCTATCACCTCGATGCCTTTTTTGTAGAAGGTTTTATAAAATAGGCTGCAGTTTCGGCAATCACTTCTTCATTGAAGTCAAATTTCTTTCCCTGGAGTATTGTTCTTAGGTTCGCGTAATTTTTGCCATTGTCCCGATCTACTTCTGATACGGTGCATTTTCTTGGTGAAAGAGCACTTTTTTCTTCAACATTTGGGGTCATCTTTTTACAATTTCTTTCTATAAACTCACCAATAATGCCATATAATAGAAGCTATTGATGGTTCGTCCTTTCGATAAAATTCCGTGCCTACCCCAAAACCTACTTGACTGTGGAGTATAGTAGGGTTATATTCACCAACAATGCTTAGGTTCTAGGAACTTAATATCACCAAAACTATCGTGTAACTTTTAGCTTTTATACTTATTCACATGAATGTTTTGATGGAGGTCACTATTCCTGAAGTACCAAGGAACATTGACGACGTTCCTTAGTACTTTGTTTTGATAATCACCAAACTAAATTCAGATTTTTCCTTTATTCTAAAAATTACAAAAGCTGCTTCACTAAAACCACTTTAACTTGTGAACTACCCGTCAGATTCTCATGAAATTTTAACACGTATCATTTGAAGGCTAGTACTTCTTTAAAATCATACGGATTTGTCGATAGTAGCACCATCTATATGTAAGCCTATGAACTTATTGAGCTTCAAAAATATTAAATATTACTACTTATGAGTTGCGGTTTGTTTGACTTCAACAATGCAAAGGTTAATTGAACATTGTTCTCAACATCAAATATTAGTCCCATCAAATCAAAATTTTAAGTTTTTGAGAAACTTTACCACCATAGACTAGTAATACTAATAGGACTACACTTTATTGCCTTTTTCGCCTGACAGCAAATATTGGATTTATGGCCTTTCTCGTATTTTTCATCAAATCAAATTACTTAACATAATATACCAAATTTCTTATTCCAAAAGAGTAAAGAAAGTGTAGTTTCATATTATATCCGTAGAAATTCTTTTTAATATTGTAGTTTTAAGAGGTAGTCAGTGTAGTACGGGAACATTTTAAATTCTGAGTAAATGGTTTAAATACAGAATTTGAAACTAGTAGTTTGATTCGTATTCAGCTGTTCCTAGCATTTAAACTGCAAAATATGACGTCACCATTTTTTCTTAATTCGAGTTAAATTACAGAAAAAAACTGCAGGTACGGACCTGATTAATACCTCAACATCCAACCCATAGAACTTCCCCTTAACAGTAAAGAACAAACGCAACCAAAAACAGGACGCTAGTAATTATACCCGACGAAACGTAATACATAAGCCAAGGCTAATTCGATTTGCATATATCGCAGGTAGTTCGAATATTTCGACAATGCGTGCCGTTGTTTCCTTCTCATTTCATTGCCACCTATGATCCCTGGAACGAATTTGCATATGGTGCGTTTGTCTACGTGCTTGCATTATCTTTTCTGTAACCGTTATTTTTGAAAGAGTTTAAGAAGTGGCTGATAAGCTGCGTGAGTAGAAACAATATCCGATTGTTTGTCTTGCTCTCCGAGATTTCCCAATTATACTTTCAAACAAAAAAACTCCGTAAAGCCGCTAATAATTTGTTACTTAAATTTTTTACTTTTGAGATTTTTTACATTCAAAATAATCGACTGATTTTGTCGAAATTTTTCTGACGAACACTTAATACGTATGTAAGAAATTTTACAAATTTTTTGTTAAATATTTTTACACTATTTAACAATTATATTTGAATTGGACAGTGGATGGAGGGAGGGGGGACTTTGGATTGTTGACTGCATACCTTAAGATCCATGAGCTCATCTTAACCCGTTTAAACATTTTGAGCCTTCATAACAATTTTGAAATATTTCAATATTTCTTTATCAATGATATTAGCAATTCTTTTCATGAGAGCAATATCCTTCAATTTGCAGATGACTTAAAATGTTTTAAAATTATTAACAATTATGTAGATGCTTCATTGTTGCAATTAGAACTAACTAACCTGTCTACATGGTGCTCACGTAATGGCATGAATCTTAATACCAGTAAATGTCATGTAATTAGCTTTCATCGCACACATCATTCAATAGCATTTAATTGTCACATTAATGGTCAGTTGCTCGATGCTGTCAATCAGATGAGGGATTTAGGAATTACTCTCGATAACTCTCTTAGCTTCAATTGTCACATCAATAATCTCATTAATGTCATACAAAAATCAATGAAAATGTTGGGTTTTGTAAAAAGAACAACTCGTAAATTTACTAACATAAATTGTATTAAAGTTCTTTACTTTTCATAAGTCAGATCTCACCTTGATTATTGCTCGTCTGCCTCCTCAATACATAATTGTTGCGACCTGATCTCTTAGCTCTGTCACATTTTGAATATTTAAAAAAATTATTGTAGACCTTTCCAGATCTGTACATCTATATCTACGTCCTTGTAAATGTAAAAAATATAAAAAGGTTTTGCACCTTATTTCATTTATTTATTAGTTCTTCAGACTTATTTTATACAGTAGCTATTGTACCGTCTTGCTATGATTTTTTTTCGCTGTGTCTAGGTGCACGCTAACGTGTACGTGTACATCACTGTTCGCCATGACGTAGGATTTTAGCGTGCACCGATTTACTGCGCCTGGGAGATTCAACCGTGCACGTTAAATAAATGAGGTTATGTTCAGTATAAATGTTAAAACGTTTATGTTCGTCTGTGCTGACTTTTACTTATGTGAATATAATTGTAAATTCAAATTATTCGTTGTAATCAGGTGTTTAGTTCCTTTCAGGAATTTCAAAATGATTTGAGGCAATATGAAACACAAAAGATCGATTTTCACGCCAATGTTACTTACTTGTAAACATATTTTTCGCACTTCGTATTTGACAAAAATTTGTGCCATAAAAGATGGACAAAAGAATTGTACCTGAAAAATCAAAGTTTGCTGGTAGTTGCAACACAACACCGGAAATAGTATCCATAATAGATACTGAAATCAGCAATGTAAAATCTGTAAGCCAAAAAAGGAAGAAAGTTTTTTTCTGACAAATTCCTTGGCAAAGGACCCCGCACCATTTAAATTTAAAAAACGTCCCGGTCAAATTGGCTGAAAATTTCGTGAAAAATTCTTCAAACCTTTTTGATTAAAGAATAGGCAGTCCGAATAATATCCTATCACTTATTTTTTTTGGTATAAGCATCACAAATCTTGGAAAAATGGGTAAAAAACACAAATTCCTAATTTTCAATATGAAATTGGGGACTCAGAAGTTCATTCTGAAATCAAAATCCGACGGTTGGTCACAGTTTTTAAAAATATCACAAAACAAGTATACAGGGTCCGGTAAACCTTTGACGTAGTTCTATTAACTCTTATTAATGGTGGTTAAAACCAAACATTTTAAAATGAAATAAAAGTCCATTAGTAAACTAGACAAATGACTTAATTTTTTTCAAATGGAATGCCGTACTTTTTTTACAATTTTACAACCGACATAGTTAGTACTATACAGTATGCACCCTCAAAATTGCTTTGTAAAACTTCCAGCAATCTCGGGAAAATAACCTTTTTCCCAATGAAAAAAATTAAGTCTATTGCCTAGTTTACTAGACCACCCTGTATACATGAAAATACCTTTGTGTTTTTACCCATTTTTCTAAGGTTTCTGATGTTTATAACAAAAAATTTTTCACGAAATTTTCAGCCAATTTGACCGGGACGTTTAGCAAGTCTTTCTAAGACGAGTATCTTCAATTACAAAATTAAAATTATGCAATAAAAAATCAAAACAAAAGCTGGATCAAGCAGTGCCGAACAAACAGTCATAGGCATCAAACGCAAACGCACTAAAAAATAATCTCGTCCGATAATTATTAATATATCTACCTATTAATATGCATTTCATAAGAATAAAGTTATTGTTTAATTACAGTGCACGGTGTTAATTTTGTATGCAATTAAAGGTGCACGCTAAAAGACTAAGTCATGGACAGTGATGTCGTTTTAGCGTGTACCTACGTAAGCTTTTTTATTTTGTACACGTTAGCGTGCACCTAGACACAGCGTTTTTTTAAAATCATCTAGAACTACCAGCTAAAAATGTTCATGGTTTTCTAGTTTAAATATGCTGTTAAATAACTTGACCTCTTAGCTCAAAGTCACATTTTGATTATTTAAAAAAATTATTTAAGACATTACAATGCAATTTCTAAATCAGTACCTCTATATCTACGCCCTTGTTTTATAACACTTTTATTTAGCTTATGAATGTTAAGATTTGCACCTAAACGTAGATAATGAAACCCAAGGTAATATTTCAAGATACGTAATACCTGAAATGAGTATTTTCTTTATTAAATTTTCAATTGATTCTTGCAAACCTTATACCGTAAACAAAAATTCTGCAAGTTGCTTCTTATAATCTAACTTCCTTGAAAGAAATATGAAGACTTGCAGATATCAAACTTTGTACTATGTAGGCGTACATGGTTGGTTTATAAGAAGAGTGATTGCTCCGGCGTCCAGTAATTAAATGGTAATTTTGGCGTTATACAATTTTTTAAAAGTACCGCCAGAAAATTTCAAACATCCCAAATGTTTTTTTATTTTATAGAGTGTTTTACTTTTTTGTGATAAAAAATCAAACAAATCCTAGATTATTAGATTTTCTTCTAAGTGTTAAATATTCTATTATCCTGGAAAATAGAAAAAAGCGATAAATACAGCTTTATTTAATGCCCAAAATATTATATAATAATTAACAACAATTTGAACACAAATAAATAGGCAGAAGGAAACACATTGCATATGCGTTTTCTCTATTATTCCAGAAGTAATTTAACAATATTTAAATCGATACTCATTATAAATTCTGATTGGTGAACACATTGACGACAAGTAATGTGTCGTTTAATGTAGATTAGTCAACATACTTTACAGTGAAGTATAAGATCCAATTATCTAACTTAAAATTCCTTACCTTTTTAAATCAAAGATACTAGGGCATTTCCATTTTTTGGTTCAATTCAACGGCGGCTCCAGGGGGGTAGTAGGGGCAAGCCCCCCAACTTTTTATCTGAAGTATTTTATTTTATTTTATTCTACGTAACAATTTTATATATACTATTGTGTAAGTTTAAATTTTAAATTTTGTATTTTCCTTGACTTGCTACAAACATGTACAATATGTAACGTAGTCAAATAAAATTTACTTTACTTACTTTACTTTACTTTACTTCCGGCAATGAGAGGATATTTCTCAACAAACCCAAAATATTAAACTCTTATATATAACCCTAACAGCCGACGCCCCTCCCCCCCAAATCTCTAGGCTGGAGTCGCCCTTGTGAGAAAAGGTTGGCAATGTCAAAATTACCGAAAAAAATGTTTGGGCCTTTTTTGAGGGGAAAAATGAGTTTTTTAGGGTATAAATGGACCTAGAATCTACAAAAAAAATTAAAAAAAATTAAAATTTGGTTTAAATTTACAATCTCTGGGCTGGAGCCGCCCTTGGTTCAATTCCTGTGTTGATTGTGATAATATCTGATTTTCAGCATTTATTGCGAATATTTAGTCACCAGCAACTTCAACAGATTAAGCAGGAACTTCAGGGATCCTCCATGGGAACGACAAACTTCCAAACTAGGATAAAATAATTGTATATATTTTTATAACAGCAATCATTAATTAGAGGACTAGTTGGTCTTCCATCTTCTAATAAACTAGCCAGTCTTTTTATTGGTCTCTATTTGCCAACTGTAACATTAGAAAATCATTAGTTTTCGAAATTTGTATTGCTTCTTCTTTTAACTGCTTAATATCTTCACCAAGTTTAGAAGGTGTTGCTGTTGTAAAAATATAGACAATACAATTGGATCATTACAAAATGAAATTGCTAGTACAGAAAGAGAAAAGAATAGGATATTATATCCCAAATTTTAATGTTAAATATGCTTAGGTAAGTGATGTGTACTCGTAAGAGAAAAAGATGAAGAGAAAGAAGGAATCCGAAGATGATACGTGGCCTCTAAAATGTGTATTTCCAACTAAATTGTATCCCCTCGCAACCACGTCAAAAGCAGAAATTAATAAACGAATAAAATTAAACTGCAAGTTAATTATTAATTTAAAAATAGAATTATTAGTTAGATATTTTTATTATGAAGCTTATTAAACTTTAAATAATAATAACAGGAAAAACTAAAAATGAGTACTTCATAAATTGCTTTTCCCTACAACTTTAATAAAATACAAGTATTTTTAGTGAATTTTCAAAAGAAGATCACAATCTAATACGCTATGAAATTCGCAAATCAATTTAAAATAACACAGTCTTTGTTAATGTCCAAATTGAATAACAAATTCAATTGGAGTAATTCTACAGGAATTTATTTATACAAGAGCTAGAAGAAGTCACAACTATAACAATACAACTATAATATTTACAAATGGGCTAGTCCAAAGAGTGCCCTGTATAACCCAAAACCTATTTTGTAATGAGAGAATTATTGGGGTAAACTAAAAATCGTAACTTAATTTTAATGTCATTCTAATTTGAAATTGTCAAAGTTACAGAACAAATTTAATTCAATTTATAAATATCAAAAAAAAAAGCAATAATTAAAATAACTAACCTAATAAATGCTGCCTTCAGATTGAAGTATGTACCCAGCCTTTGGAAAATTGCGGAAGTCATAATGATACCCAAGCCAGCGAAACCACCACATGAGGCATCGTCATACAGACCGATCTCATTACTGCCTGTTATGTCGAAACTATTTGAGAAACTCCTACTCAAAAGACTAAAACCACTTATCGAAGAAAGAGAAATTATCCCTGATCACCAATTTGAATTTAGAAATAAGCACTCTACGATCGACCAAGTTCATAGAATAACCAACATTATAGAGAAATCATTAGAAGAGAAAAACATTTGTGCTACTATCTTTCTTGATGTAGCACAAGCGTTTGATAAGGTTTGGCATGAAGGCTTAATACATAAGCTCAAGCTTTTCCTTTCAAAACAATATACAGATATCCTCCATTCATATATATCGGAAAGATACTTTAGAATTAGGCAAGAAAAAGTCTATTCCGATCTTAAAGAAATTAAGGCTGGAGTACCACAAGGAAGTGTCCTAGGACCTGTCCTATACTTACTGTACACATGTGATATTCCAGAGTTAGAAAACAATACCGTAGCCACCTTCGCCGACGACACTGCCATTCTAGCGGTAGGAAAGAGCAATGAAGAAGCAACCCACAAGCTGCAAACAGCCGTCCACCTTATCTATGACTGGACGAAGAGATGGAAAATTAAACTTAATGAAACTAAATCACTCCACATTAACTTTACAAACAAAAGGATAGATCATATTCCAGTCAGAATAAACAATAACCTGATTCCATATTCAAACACAGCAAAATACTTACATTACATTAGATGCCAAACTCCGATGGAAAGTGCATGTTAAAAAGAAAAGAGAAGAACTTGGACTGAAATATAGAAAAATGTACTGGCTAATTGGAAGAAACTCCACTCTGTCTCTACATAATAAGCTTATGCTTTATAAGCAGATACGTAAGCCTGTATGGACCTATGGTATCCAACTATGGGGATGCACCAAAGCAAGCAACTTAGCAATCATCCAAAGATTTCAAAACAAAGCACTGAGGAACATAGTAAATGCCCCTTGGTACATTCGCAATAGTGACCTCCACATGGATCTGGAAATGGACACTGTTGACCAGACCATCAAGAAATTAGCCAAGAGTCATGAAGAAAGACTTCATCATCATGTCAATGTCGAGGCTATCCAGCTCCTTGACAATACTGGGTTAGAAAGAAGACTTAAGAGGATCAAGCCCTTTGAGTTAGTTTAGTGTTTTTAGTGCAAAAGCAGAGCCTATGTGTGCACGTTAAAGTTTAGTGCAATCCTTTCTACAAAACCTAAGGAACGCTGATGAGTATACCTTAGTTTTAAATTTCAAACTCTATTAGATTAAGTTAGAATTAAATTGCTCATTGGTCACTGTTGACCAGATTGTAATATACTAAATGCCTTTATGGGTGTTTAATAATATAAATAATAAAAAAAAAAAAAAAAATTATAGATGCTTGACAGTATAACTTAAAGAAATGGGCAAAAATGTTAATATTAATATTTAAATATTAATAATTACAGTTTAGGCGTATTTCATTGCCCATTGTGATTTTTATGTAACAATACAAAATGGATCAGATAAAATATAAGAACAATTTTTTGATAAATGTATCATAACCAGGCCTGACGAGAGGAGGGGTAACGGGCCCGCAGTTCTCGATGGGATCTGGCCCGTACGAAAAATCCCTGTTCGCACTATGCTTCACTTTTGTAATGTGGTGGGCTACTAATTTGAAAAATTCTATAGGGGCCCGTAATTTTTATCCCCGGGTCCGATTTTTCTCTCTACGGGCCAGATCATAACATATACATTTTGGCACTCACTTAAACCTAAATTAAATCGTAATTTTCTGACAATCACCACCCAATTTTAATACGGTAAAAACTATTATAACAAAACACAAACTCTGACACTAGATTGAATATTTTAATAGAGCAACCCACGCTATTAGCGTTTCCGCATAATAGTAGTGTATGGATACCTTTACCGAAATGAATAATTTACAAATACTGAAGAGGGGATAACTCTTCTTCCTTTAGCGCCATCTAGGTAACGAAAGATTTATATGCACCGAATAAACCCATAAAAAGGAGCAGGCAAGTCTGACGAGTGTCAGTAAAGATGGCGCAACCAGTAACTTCAAAAAGGACGATTAAAGGGTAATTGAGCTGAGCTAATTTTATGGTGGTGCAATAAAAAGGAAACGCTTTCGTTTAGATAAAACACAATTAAATGTTTTTGAATTATGTAATCATCGTAAATCTTTAATAGTTAGATGTAAAGTATAAGAAAATAATTAGACAATCAACGGTTTTTTGGTTATTGTTTAATGCTTCATGAAGTATAGGTATTACACATTTTGAACGCATACAAATATCTTAGTATACCGGGTGACAATGACTATATCTCCTTCACTTTTCAACCTATTTGAATAAAATTTGGTACATAGATATGTGACACCATTTTGGATTGACAGTCGTATAAAAACAAAATGGTCGGCTTCCGGTTTTGCCAAAAATGTCACCAACTTCGATTTTTTAAATGGAACACCCTATATATTTGATTTTTTTGTATTCTATGGATCAAATTACATACGACAGTGTTGCCAAATTTTTTTTCAGATTATTTTTTTCAAGAAATGATTATGTTTAGGTATTAACAAAAAGAAAATGGTACATAATGTATATCGTTGAATTGGTAATTAAATTCAGAAAATTTAACCGAAACCGGAAGTCGACCATTTTGTTTTTATACGTCTGTCAATTCAAAATAGTGTCTCATATCTATATACCAAATTTTATTGAAATCGGTTGAAAAGTGAAGGAGATATAGGCATGTCCCTAGTCTCATTGTCACCCGGTATAAGACGGTATATGTTTACATTGTTTTTTAATTGAGAAATATTATTTAAGAGATTAATGTTTATCAGATCAGAAAATAACATGTATTTGATAATTAAGAATATAATTGGCAATTTGTTGCTCTTTTTTTTCTGTTAATCCTATGTTCTACTATCTTAAGAAAAGTTGGCAGCGCAATGTCATTAAAAATGCTTTAAAAATATGAAAAGGGTAACTTTTTGATAAAGCAATTAAATGCTAATGAAATTACGTACTTAATTAAAAATGTAATGCTTTTTGTTTTCTTTTAATCGTATGCTCTGGTAGTGTAATAAAAAATTACCAGAGCACTATTAATAAAAATCTGCTAAAAATATTAAATAAATTATTTTTTGTTAAGGTAATTAAAAGCTGTAATTAGAAATTTAACGTTCATTTTGTTTTGCTAGTTCTGCTAGTTAAAAAAAGAGTTAGGAAAGAACTGTTATTATAATTCTATAAAAATATGAAATATTTATGTCAGTGCAATTAAATGCTAATTAAATAACTTGGCTACAAATTTACTATCTTGAGAAAAAGTTGACAGAACAATGTTATTAAAAATGTGTTAACATTTTTGAATGTGGTAACTTTTGGTTAGATCAATTAGTGCCAATTGAATTGTCAATAATGATCAAGTACATTATTAATGGCATTCCTCTGCCGACTTTTTTCAAGCTAGAAAATTTTTAATTAAGTTATCTAATTAGCATTTAATTGCTCTGACGCATGATATATATACTTCATACCGTTAGAACATATTTAATGATAATTAAGCTAGAAGAATATACCATTAAAAAACAAAAAATAGGGTTAAATTTTTAATTAAAGTATTTAATTTCCCTAACAGAAAGTTAATTATGTTATATTCTTAGCACTTAATTTAGGCATTTAATTAGCATTTAACTGCCCTGACAAAAACTATTAATTTTATGTTTTTTGTACATTTTTAATGACCTACCTCTGCCAAATTTTTTTGAAGCTAATAGAACTTATATGAAGAAGAAAACAGAAAGCATTCGATTTTTAATTAGGTCATTTAATTATCATTTAATTACCCTGCCAAAAAAACATCTATTTCATACTTTTAGAACACGTTTAATGACATTGCGTTGCTCACTTTTTCTTAATCTAGTACGATTCAAAAACAAATATAGCATTTAATTTCTAATTAAAGCATTTTCTTAACATAAAGTTAATTATTTTATATTTTTAGCACATTTTTAATGACATTGTTCTGCCAACTTTCTCTCAGGCTAGTATAACATGCATAAAAAGAAAAAAACAATAAATTAAAAAAATATGGCAGTTAATTGCCTTAACAAAAAGCTATTTCATACATTTATCCCAATTTGAAATGTTTTTCTATTAACTTTTTCTTAGGCTAACAAAAAATAAATTGCTAATTAGGGCATTTAATTAGCATACTAACAAAAATCTATCTACCAATAAGACAAATGATTAATACTTATTAGGACTGGAAAAGATAGGTTATGACAAAGTGAAAAAGAAATACAAACAAATACGATTGTTTATTAAAAAAAATTAAAGAAAATATGGTTGTCTGCTTTGTGTAATTCTTTTTTTTGTTGTTAAGAGATTAGTCCGATGAGTTGGCCCGTTTTGACGGGATATTATTATTATAATAAATCCTCACACACTAGAATATTAGTACCTATTTCCTTTACCAATCATATATGTCTTCGTGCCGCTGGTAGTTTGGAAAAAAATGTTTCCTTGTTCAATTTAAGTTCGTTAAACATTAATTTTTTTTATACTACTTCTACCGGTGTTTATTTCAAATGCATTAATATTCAGATGGTTCAAATAGTGAAACACAATCCTAGGGGAAGATATAAATCAGACTACTTCATAGACAAATAAAGCATTGTCACAAAAAACATCCAAAATTTTTTACGTAAGCTTCAACAATAAGCTTATGCGTTGGGAACAAATACTATTTATTCAAGACGAAAAAAAACCCATTTTTTTCATTTCCAGGCGAGGGTTTCACCTACTGTCTTCTCGTTTAATGTATGCATGTCCTTGCATATAATTAAAAAGTACCCATTATGGCCATCGTCATAAGGTTTAGTAGGGAATGCATTTATCCAATGGCGTAGATACTTTTGTCTGTTGATGAATTTTTATACAATTAAAGGATATTTTAAAATAATATAAAATTTAATATGAGTACGTGATTTTGAAAGTAAAATGGTAACATTTAAGAAAGGTTTTTTCTCAATAATTTGAAATTTTGATTCTCTTTAATTACTGTCACTGTTGATCGCGCATTGTATTATTTCCATAAAGGGAGTTTGCAACAAAAATTAAGTTAATTAATGGCATTTGGATGAAGATTCAGATACAGAGAAGGAATTTTCACAAGCTCAAGTAACTGTGTTATCTCGACTTTCTATTAAAATATAAGTATAAGTTGACAAAATGCTGCAAACTTGTTCCAACTTCAACTAGAATCATAGCAGAGTCTTTGAACCTACTAGAGACCATACATTTTCTGACTGTGTTCCAAACTCTCCTACTTTTACTTGTCGCTGGTGGCATCTTGGACAGTGGAAAGACTTCCTGTTGGATAATCCGTCGGAGTTGTGGTTGTGGTCTCTTGTCGAATGTTTAGTTGGTCTAGGCTTATTTTATTAAGGTGATTCTGTTGGTGAGTTTGAAGGGTTTCATGCGACTCTCATGTCCGTAGAAGCCCAGTCGTTTTTTGCTTATAGACGTAACTAGGTCTTTCTGGGGTTCGTAGAGGTCGTTGTTGTACCTGATGGTCTCGATGCAGCAGTTGTCTACGACTACAATCTCTCTTTAGTTTGGTGGTATTTTTTACTAGGGACTGTAGATTATCCTTGAAGTTGACAATGATTTAATCTTCTGTTAACTCGCAAGCTGAGCACGGCTGCTACGGTAGAGCCTCTTCTAAGTTGTTGCCTAGTAATGAGAGGTCAACTGCAAATACTAGGAACGGTGCACTAAGGTTGTTCTTCTTGATGATGATTTTCTTTAGTATGCAGACGAAGAGGATGACTTCTGTTGGCATGGAAAAGCTACTAGAGAGCTTATCTCTAAACTTGATCTTGGAGGTGGTATTCCTCGAGTTGGACGGGACTAGTTTGGTGATTTTTTATCTAGACCTAGTTACCGCAAGATTAAGAAGGTAAGTATGTCCACTAGGACGTCTACATAGCGGTTGTGAACCTCTTGTATGAGAGGACGGGCTTGATATTTTGCATCTACATTATGTAGGATCTTCTATTTACCTAGTTGGGAGTCTTGCGAGTAGATGACCCTACTTATCAGGGCTTTAGACAGAGACAAGTATCAGAAAAATGTCGTTGAGGTCGGTTCTACTTTTTGTGCAGTGTTCTGGGGTCATCACTCCGATAAAGTATCTGTTATCCATATGTCTTGTATGATAAAAAAGGCCCGCGGAGATGTAGGATAGGGACAATGTACTGGTAGTCTGTTTCTTGATTCCCCTGTAAATAACACGAGTTATTTCTCTTGAAAAGTTCATTTAAGCTCTGCGAAAGGTGTATGCTGTTAGTTTTTATTTCGTAAAAAACGCCTTGTAGTTGCTCATCTTTGCGGAAGTTCCACTTCATCCAGGTTTAGCACCTTTCCTCTACGGTCTGGTGATACTCTGTGGTCCGCCAGGTATGTGGTTTCTTGAGCAACGCCTACTTGAATCTTTGGTAGAGATGGCCACTCTTGTTTCTTGATATTCTTAGTGTTGGTACCTCTTAGTACCTTGGTGTTCTGACTTATCATTTGATATGGCATATTTTTAATTTAAACTCACATTTAACGTAGAATTTTATGAAAATTTCTTCTTTCTTAGTTTCTCACTCGGAAAATCTCTCGGAAGAAAATATGGGGAAAATTGGAAAAAAAATGGTATCCATTTGCAGATATTTAGTTTTGATACTACTTACACATCCTAATTATGAAATAAATATTAAATATTAAATAATATTTTTTATCCCTTTTCCCACTACATGTACGCACTTAGTTATGAGCTGCAATAAAGAGAGAGCATTTATCTGGTCGTGAGAAGAGACCTCAATAGGTCCACTGTTGAAACCAAATCTCCTAACCGGAAATTTGTATATATAGGGTTAGATGTTTTTTACGTCTAATTTTGAGAATGATAAATTAGGTGGGTGCAAAGGTAGGTAGAGCGTTTTACCATATGCCAAAAGTAGTATTGTATTATTTAAATGAATCTCTCTTCTAAATAGGTATCACTATTCTAAATATTGGGGTTGGTTGTATCAAAGATAACATATTCTTTTCAGATAAACGTCATTCAAATTTTGGTTAAAGTTATAAAACTTTTAGTGGCATTTTGAAACAAAAAATTTAAATTGGTTTGTATTTTGATAATTATCATTAAATTGATAGACTTTTGAAATCATAATAACAGGGATGTTCTTCCACTACATACAGGGAGACACATTAGTGCGTTAAAGTTCTATATATCCTTTATTATAGAAGATATCATAACAGTTTTAGGTAGCTTCAAAGTTTACATTTTAAAGTTTTCAGGGGGTGAACCAAACATTCATTTTCTTCAATGAGACATTCTATATAATATTTAGTTTATGGGATTTCTTCCTTGAATTTTCCACCACTTTATTCTTCTTATTTTTCAATTTCTGATTTTTCATTTCTTGTTACTCCACAAATACATCTTAACATTCTTATTTTCACTACTTCTAATCTATTCACGTGCACATTTCCATTGCTTACATCATACATCGTAACTTGTTTGTATATCCTTCCTTTATTTCTTGCACTGATTTTTCTCACATACACCAGTAAATTTCTTCCAATTCCTCCATGCTGCTTGCAACCTATTTGTTATTTCTTCAACCAATTTGCCGTCCTCTGAAACAATGAAACTTAGATATCCAAAACTGCTCACCCTGTTCATGTAGCTTCCTTGCATTACAACATTACCATCTACGTTGAAATCTAGGTATTTACTTTTTTCCTAATAATCCTCAAGCCTCTATTTTTTAATGTCCTCCACTCTTCCAGTTTCCAGAAAATAACAACGTCATCTGCAAGTATCGTACTCCACGGGAATTGATCTCTTAAGTCTTAAGTTATGATATCCAAGACCAAATAGAAATTGGCTCAAGGCTGAAGATTGCCGAAGAACATCTTTTTAATTTTCGGTTACATTTCTTAATGATTTTGTTCATGTATACATAACAAAGTTTAGTCCTCCTCATTGTGTGTTTTGAAATCTACCTAACTAAAGATTTAGTATGCTTAGATATACAGTTTTATGTTCTGCTATTTATTTCAAACTAAATATGAGCTTCTTCCGGGTCTAAAAACACTTTTTAATTCTTCCAATTGGGATTCTAATATTGTTTTTAGTTTTATTGAAATCTCTTCGTATATGTTAAGAACAGTATTTAGTAAAGGCATTCCAAGTTTTTATCATTACATTTTTAATGCTATTTCCCACTATTCAAGTATTTTTGTGTTGTTCAATATCCAGTTTCTTAATATCCAGGTTAATTCTTATTTTTGCACCTATTTTGTCATTTCCAGATAATTTCATATTTTCTAAATTTTTTTACTGTATTCCTCAGCTGTTCTATTTGTATATTTTCTTCGTTATTCTGATAATTATAATTTCAGGTGAGTTTGGTTGATCAGTATTTGGATTTCTAGCATAGAAATATTCTTTCCATCTTTACGTAATATTTGTCAATATCTTTTTGGCTTTGATTTTTAACGAACATCTTTTAACTGTTTCCCAGTTCTGATGGATTTAATATAATACATTTTGGTCTCCAAAACTGTCATTTGATAGTTACAAACGTCTTTTTATTGACTTAATATTAAGAGTAAAAATATTTAAAATTTATAAAAGGTTGGTTTGATTATAAACTATTTACCATATATTTCAAATAATTCAATTTTATTATTATTAATTATTATATTTTTATTATTTAATTTCTTTTTGAAACTAATAGATAATTTAAATCAATGTAATTATTATTATCATCCATCAGTATCTAACAAGATAAATCATAAATATAATAAAACCCAACTCTACCTTTTCAATCCAATTTAAATTATTCATAGATAAGTACGATTGACCTGGCATCACTAATAGCTATCACGACAGGTTGAGCAATCACAAAAGAGCCTTCCAATAGATCAATTCTATTTGTATTGACAGTAGAATAAACTACCTGTATTTTTTTTTGTAAAGATTAATAGTGCCTATTATGCGCTTAGGGACTACGTTGTTGTGGTACTTATGGGGTAAAGTTTCTGCAATTTTAACACCTCTTATTTGTAAATCACACTTTTGAGTATATTTGTTACCTGGTAGGTTTTGATCCTTTATCCAATTTGGTAGGTGTAATGGTCGTGTTGTTGAATGTAGGTATTCAGGTAAATAAAAGGTATTGTAAAGAAATTATGGCTTTAAAATGTTTTGACACCTTTTAGAAAAATTGTTATAAGGTGGACCGGGGTAAGTGGGAATATGTTATGAAAAAACGATTACTTTATTTTTCGATAAGACTTCAAGCATGTTGATACGTTATTATGAGGGTTGTTAAATTTAAACAGATAGCCACAGTTACTCTAATGAATTTTTTAACATAATTCAGCAAGTTTTTATAAAATTTCCCACATACCCCATGTTTGAGGTAAGTGCCCTCAGATAACAATCACCAGGAGTAAGAAACATAATTTTTTAATGGTTAACAGTCTTTTTATTTATAAGAACATTTGGTAAGGTGAGTAAAAAAGTTAAAATTTCATAAATATTTAAAAACAATATTATTTTTGCCGAAGATAAAAATTAACAACAAAAAAACGGTTTTTTCGATAATTTTAAGGTTGTATTTATTATAATTTAATTAAAACAAAGTGTCAGAAACTTTCCCGTAAACTAATATTTAATAAAATGTAATTAAAAAAGTTTAAAAACAAATAAAGTTAAAAAAGTACTAACTTTAAATAAAGTTAAAACAAACCAGTTGAGAATGCTCTTCTAATATTGCCAAAGACCGAAGAAATTGTAATGAAAGTATTAATAAAATTTTAGATTGACAGTTCTTATTCTAATCAACACAGCCACAGTCTACTCACTTTTACCAAAATCATCATTCACTATGTGTCTACTTTAAATTCAATGTCATCTTGAACTTCAAAATTTTCATATTTTGGACCCCATTTTGAAGGTGTTCCCGAAGAGGTACGGAGGAGCACTTTAAACCCTAAGATTGCTTTTTGATGCTCTATCAAAATCTGAAGACATAATTTTAAAATTCATAAACACAAAGAATCAACACACACACAGAGATCGAATTCAGATACCGAACAAATTTGAAAATCAGTAGCAAAGTACTTCAAAAGGTTTCAGTTTTGACGCTATTCGGGTATGCCCTTTTGAATGACTTTCCTGTCTTTTGCTTACTTACCTACTTACGATGTGAAATACTAATAATTTAATAATCCACGGAAATTATAATTCTTCACCCATCCGTCTATCCCTAGTAAACATTTAAAAAGTGAATGTATATTATCTCTATTTATAAATGATTATTTCATTTGAATTCTGAGAGCTGTGCCACTCTCTGGATGCAAAATGTGGGCATGCAAGGGATTGCTTTTGTTCTTTTCTAAAAAAAAATGGGAAACATCATAAAAAAACATGGAATTTTGCGATTTTTTTTAGAAAAAAATAAATCAAATTTTAAAAAAGTGAAAACATAGAAACATAGATTAAACCTTTACCAATTCACCAATCCACTCAAAATGCAATTTTACATTTGACCTCAAAAATGTTTGGTGCCATGGACAACAATAAAATAGCCTTAAGTCTTTTTATAGATCTGCCGAAGGCGTTTGATACAGTCAGCCTTCTTTTAATGTTAAAGACATTAGAAGACATATGTGTCAGAGGAGCGGCGTATGAAATGTTCAGAACGTACCTTGCCAATCGTAAGCAAATTGTTCAAGTTAATGGTGAAAAGGGTAAAAGAAAAAAAACTACATGTGAAGTTCCACAAGGTTCAATCCTTGGACCAATACTCTTTAACATTTACTTAAATAATTTATTCTTTTTACTTTTTTTTTTTTTTTTTTTTTTAGTTTATTATTTATTTTCATTTGGTATATTTACATTTTCTAGGACATTTCATTTTCCTAATTCCCTGCTATAGGAGTTTTCCTCCTTTTCAGGGTGAGGCCCTGATTACAATATTAGTAACCTAGCTAGCTAATTTTTCTGTGCGCGCTGGTGTGTTATGTTTTGTGTGTGTTGGTTGGGGCCTGTGTGGGCAGGAGCTGTTTCCCAGTTTTTTTATCTAAGAATCGCCAATTTTGCTATTTCCACCCTTATGTTTGGGGAAAACGGTGCCCAATCTAAGGGGGGAAATATGATTTAGGAAAACCACGAAAACCTAAATCACGATTCTGTACAGGTGGTTCTTATGTTCTATTTATTATGTTCTATATTGTTATGGTATTGTATGTTGGGGGTTGGGGTTTGTGGGGGGTTTACCTTATGGTGAGGGGGGCAGAGTCCATTAGATCCTGGTGTTTGGGGGGGAGGGGGAGGTCTTGGGCGTCAGCCAGAAGTCTGAGGTTGGGCTGTGGGAGTTTTGCTTTGGGTTTCCTGAAGAGGGGGAGACGACGAGGTCGCCAAGGGGTGAGGAGGGTGTTTTGGGCGTGGGTGTTTGAGCTATTCAGGGTGCGAGAGACGTATTTTTTCCGTAGGAGTTGGAAACAAGAGAGAATTGGGGCGCTGGAGACGTTGTTGTAGACTTCTCTAGAAGGAAACAGATAGGGGAGATATTGACATCGTCGTAGGATACGTCTCTCGAGTGAGGAAATTTTTCGGTCTAGATGGGGGGGTAGTACGCCATATGGGACTGCTCTGTATTCGGCAACGGGCCGGATGTAGGAGTTGTAGGTGTGTAATTCTTTTTACCCACGGCAGGAGATATTATAGCCTATGCTGCTGACACCTGTATCTTTTACGAGCATGACCACTGGGATTCATTAAAAACTATTTCTGAAAACGACTTTTGATGCTTTAGATGTATTAAATGATGTTAGTATGAGATCTGTGAATGAATTTAAGTAATTAGGCGTTGTTTTAGATAACCATTTAAGATGGGATAAACATATTAAATATGTTATTATTAAAAAAATTCAATTTTTAATTCATAGATTTAAAGTACTGCGGGATCTACTTGATTTTAAATTATTAAAAACTATTTATGTCTTTAGTACAGTCCCATTTTATGTATGGCATAGTAGCATGGGGAAACGCCGGAAAAGCACTTTAAAAGTATTGGAAATAGCTCAGAAAAAAATATTAAAAACTATGATGAGAAAAAACTATATCTTTTCTTCTGATAATGGATTTGCAACAATTATATTATTACTTCACAAGCGTATACCAGTATAAAACTAAAATTGAGCTCAAATTCCACAATCACAAATATGACACAAGAAATAAACGTAAAACATTTGTAATAAAAAAAAAAAACAAAAAATCAACTGGAAAAAAAGTGCTACATATATGGCTCCAAAAATTTATAATACTCTTCCAGATTTTATCAAAAAATCAAATAAAAATAGAATATTTTAAACACAAATTAAAAAAATTTATTTATGAAAATTAAAGAGAGACAATTCACAGCATACTTGTATCCATTCTACCAGTTATCTAGCTCTTCTTTTACTTTTTTTACTAACGATATTCTACCTAATTTTTTTTATGTATTTTATGTTAGTATGTAAGATTTAATCAATTATTATTGTATTGTAACACTAACTCACGCACAGGCTCTGCCTATAGTAATATTTTTTTCTTAATGTTATTCAACTTATATGTACTTATTTTTTCATTTTCTTAAAACGAAAAATGAACCTAAAAAGTTAGGGACTACGAAACCCTTGCATATACTGTTTTACAGTTTAATACAACTTCCTCTTAAAGACTAAATTAATTTAAATTCTAAATCGTCCTCTATTTTAACCAGAAAATTTTAAACTTCATTGCTATAAAATACAGAAGCTTCAACGCTTCATATCTCCTGCCATATTTTTTTTTCATAACGGTAAATATTTTAAAAGAAAACGGTCCTTAAACAAAAAAAAACTACCCTTTTAAAAATTAGAAGGTAGTACAGCTGGTAACACTAATTTATTTTTGAGATGTAACAAAGGCCCAAAGAATATAATTAAAATACTTTGCATATCAATTTTAGAAGAATACTTGTTTCAGTTCAACGAAAAAGGGGTGTAGCAAAAAAAAGAACAAAGCCCGAGTTAGGCAGGTATGTTCCTTGTCATGTTCCCACCAGTCTATATGCAGATTTTTCATTAATTTTTCCAGTGTAATTGATACCCAGAGATATCTGCGTATGCAGATTTTATCTATTGTAATAGAAACAGGATGTTACTGTGAAACATCTATGATAGAAATGTGTTCCCAAAGATGATGCTCTTTACCCACGTGGGGTCTTACAAGTAGAGAAAATTATATACTGGATGTGTGTGGGTTACTTAAAGTCTAGTTATTATATAATATTTTAATTTGCTTCCAATTATAGTCGCATTATTTAATTAATAACCTTCTTTTCTGATTCTTAACTACATGGAAATAAATTCATAATGTAAACAATGCCTCACGCATTAACAAAGAATGTTATAAATAAGATATAAATCTATTTCTGCGCTTCTTCCGTTTTCTTTCAACATATACCACTTTTCTAGTATTCATATTTAATTATATGTTTATTTCACTAATCTTGTAGATACAATCTAAAATTAATAATAATTGCGCAAAAAGTCTAACAAAAAAATCGCATGTTTTATTTTATTTATAGAATCTGGACTAGTCCAAAGAGTGCCCTGTATAAGACAAATTCAATGTTTTTATCGAAGGAAGTAAACAAATAGTTTTCAAAACAAGTCATAACTTAATTTCACTTTAATTTGATTTATTAAATCGAAAGTACCACTTTACCAAATGGTACCGAAAGTATTTATTTTCGGGACGATTTTTTTCACTTTGGGAACGATTCCTTTACTTTCGGTACGATTCTTGTTACTTTCGGGACGATTTTGGATATCTAGTAGGCGGTTTTGACAATTACATAAACTTGTATTTTATTCTGACAGCGCTTGTCATGTAACATTGGTGTGTGTTTTTTCGCTTTTCAAATCAAAAAAATGAAGTGATTCCACATGAGGTTAGTGAATCTGCTAAAGCGGCTACTTATGAATTATTGCATAAGTAATGTATTCATAAGAGTGATTGTTATATGTAATTGTCTAGATATATAACGTTCATACGTTATTATCCATCGATACCCTTTTTAACATACAAAACGGCTGCAGAAAAAATATTGTACGTAACACGATCCAAAAGTGATTTAACGGGACTCGCAGGCATCCAGGACTCGCCCACGGCTCGTCTAAATTTTTTTAAGATAAAAATCAAAGTTTTTTGAGAAAATATTTGAACGGGAAGACCGTTGAACATTTTTCTACCGCAATTTCTATTTCTAATAAAGCATTTTTGTTATTTATTTTTATCAAAAATAGATGGTGTGAGGTTTTTCTGGGTTTTTCCACAACTGTATAGCAAATGCGCCATCAATCATCAGTAAGTCGCCGTAGAGGGACACGGCAAATAATAATAATAGCCGTCCCTCCCCCGCACAAGCTGCAGAGCTTCTGGGGTTCACTCGTAAGGGGTTGAATTGAAGGGCGTATATTATTATTATAGAACATTGCTTTAAAACTTAATAAAAAAAACTTTCGATTTTTTTTCTATAAAGTGTACCAAATATATTAGTATACTGTTTTATTTTTAACCATAAGTTATTAAAAAATACAAAAAAAAATTGTGACAATCATAAATAATATAATATAACATAATTATCAAACTATCAAAATCAACAAAGCATCCTGACAGCTCCTTTGAATTAGTTGACAGACTTTTTCATTAGATCTACCTGAAACCCAGATTATTAAGAAACATTTATTTTTAACAATTTGCGATTTCTAGAGAACTGTCAATAACATTATTTTATTTTGACATATAAGTAGGCAGCTAATGACACTAGCACACCGTAAAATGCACACAGAAAAAGCCCATATTCGGTGCGCTAAATAAGCACGTAAATATAGTTTTTTCAGATAGGTATAATGAAAAACATTTTGGATTAGAAACAATTTTGCTATCGTATTTTGGCGAAATGGCGAAACAAAAACCCAACAGCTTTATGGGCTACTTACAGCATGATAAAATCAATTATACAACTTAAGAAAAGAATGACATCTACAAACACGCAAAGCTGCAGGCGTTTGTAAAACGTCAGAATGTTGGGTTTATTCCTAAAAAGTCAAGTGTTTTTTCGAGCCAGAATATTGAAGATTTTTTAAGCAAAGCTCCCGAGCAATTTTTGCCTATTAAAGTAAGCTTTTAAATTATCACCTCAAAAGTCATTAGCCTAATAAAATAGAGTCACAATTTGGATGTTTTTTGTTCATTGGTTTAGGTGGCACTTATTGCTACAGTGTCCAGGCCATGTAGGACCGATGAATTTCTTAAAATGAAGGCAACTCGTGTTAATACCCTCGAAACAAAGATTGCAATTGAAATACCTGACACTATAAGACCTACAAAAGTCAATCTTTTCTGATAGTCGATCAAAATTGGGTAAAATTCGTCAAAACTATTTGAATTTGCGAAAAGAAGTTCAAAATGAACGTTTTTTCTTACAATGGAGACATAGAAAATTGCATAATCAAGCTTTGGAATACCACTCCATTTCAGGCTTTTCTAAGAAAATCGCTTCTTTCTTAAAGCTTCCCGGAGTGCAGACTTTTACTGGTCACACATTCAGATGCACAGCAGCTACGATATTGGCTGCTAATGGAGCTGATGTTTTGCAACTAGAGCGGCTAAGCGGATGGAAATCCAGCACCGTTGCAGAGGGTTATGTAGAATCATCGATGAAAAACCAAACTAAAACGGTCCAGATGCTATCTTCACCAGAAACATCATCTTGTAGTTCAATTAACACTAGCAACCAAATATTAAAACCCAGTGCCAATGAAGTACCTTTACAAGATACGACAATATTAATTCAAACACAATTTCAAGAGTGTGGTGTTAAAATTTGTATAAATGCCTATAATAATTCTAATTTAGAAATATCAGGACGGGAAATGGGGAAGGGAAATGAGGATGGGAAATTAAAAGACAGTAATGTGACATTTTCAAAATTTTAAAAAGACTTGTAATGTCAACATTACATATATGGTTAAAAATAAAAATTATTTCATTCTTTTATGTAGGCGAATTTATTGTATGAACTGAGACCCCCTCCTTATTCACAGTGTTTCGTCTACGTCACTATGTAAAGTGAATACGAATAAATAAAAAAATGTTTTTCACAAACTTCGATGTGCATCTCATTAGTGAAACAGCTGGAATTAGCAGAGGTATATCAGCATCTGGAATTAACTCTGTCAGAGACAGATTTACCCACGCATGAGAATCAGAAAGAAAAAATTCGTGACCTATATCACCGCCTCCTTTTATTCGATTAACAAAAGTGTCATGCCCATAAATGAAAATGAGTTACTGTTCGCATTTCCGGTCTAAGGACAATTCCTGATGAACCCGTCAAGGAAAAGAAAAGGGTTTTAATAAGGGCGGCCGTGTGAGCGCGCATAAATTAAAAAGCGAATATGCAAATAACATTAATGTCTTGCCCTCTACCGTATACGCATGTGGATATGCAGATTAGGGACACGTAGGCCCTAAAGGATCGCGGTGCCAGGTTAAAAGAGTTCTTTCTTCTTGGCTGCAGTGCAGCAGATTGAATGATTTTATTTTAGAATACTACATTATAATATAGCTAACATAAGAAACAATACTAACTAAATTAAGAGTACCTAAGTACCTAATGGTTTACAGATTTAAATATATTATTTATTATTTTATTATACTTATTTTTAAATTCTATTACAGCTTTTGTGATATTCTATTTTTAAAATTAATTATTCTTTACCTTTATTAACAAGTGAATCTCGTTACTATGGTAACAACGTTGTAATTTATTGTCAAGTGACAGTTCCTTGATTTTTTTTTTGTTGTTTGTCAAACTTGTTTTGTGAATTCGCAAATTTGAAAAGATGGATGCATATTTTGAATTGTCCGACACAGAAAATGAAATTCTAAAAGAAATTTTGTAAGCAACAAATAAGGCGATTTACGATATATTGTCAGTAAAATCAAAAGCCTGGGTACGAGAAGTCATACGACGCATTTAAAAATTGGTGTCGGGGAAATATTTCCAGATAGTAATTCAAGATCGTGGGAGATTTGGTAAGAAAATTTCACACCAAAGTAATATAAAAAATTATAACATGACATTTTCGTAAGATACCTTCATATATACCAAAAGAATATGTTCCTAGGATTTTAGCAGTATGAAATAAACATTTGTTGGTCTAAAATAATGTATTCTAATAGCTATCAATCAATCTGTATTATTTTTCAGTGAACGGAAGGGTGTATTTTTATAATTTGACACTTGACAGAAATGCCATCACTGTGGTATCGTCCAGGGTACTCAGGATGAAAATACTATCGCCAAGTTTTGTAGTTGCTACAGTAACGAGCTGAACCGAAAGCTTTCTATTGGTTAAAAAATGTTGGTGTGAAATTTTCATCTGAATATCCAAAACTAAAAACTTTTTTCTTCAACTAGATTCTTAAATTTTCTTAATTATATCTAGATTTTTTAAAATTGAATTCTTTCTCTTTAATACACAATATTGCATTCGATCAAAGTCAAATTTGTATAAAAGGTAACAAAGTAATAATTTTATTTTTTTGAAATTTGGTAATAAAACAAAAAATTTTTACATTTTGCAATGTGTTTTATAACATGTCTATGGCTGGTTTTTTTCTATATATAAAAAATAAACAAATATCGTACATTTTCGAAAAAGTCTTGAATGCTTTTATAATCTCGCTTCCAAGGCTTTTAATTCGATTATCTGAGGCCCAAGGCTTTTAATGCATAACGCGTGACATGATAGACATAAACGCTAATTATGTCCGTAATACATGCAATATTTCATGTCCAGTAGGTTTTTAAAATTAAAAAAAAAAATATGTGGTTACAGTAGAACATCCCGTTTAATGAGTACGCATTCTGTCAAGATCACTGACAAGTGGATATTTGAATTTGAATGCAAATTAACGACAGTACATAGGAGCTTAAGTCGGCATCTCTCTGAGCGGACGCTACATTTATTGGACGTAATGCAATTTTTCGTTATAATTACTTGGCCAGATATCTTTAAAACATTAATGTCACTGTTTTATACGTAAGATCAGCCAAAAAGTAGAAAACCAAACTGGGTCAGTAATTTCTGTAAAAATACGCAAATTTACATTCAAAATAAAGTTGTGACTCTTACCTAATTTGACAAGTGTGGAAATTGATTCTTTTTCATATTTATTGCTTGAAATTCAAATTTCTAAGAACCCCATTGTATTGCTACACCGAGTACTTAAACAGTAATCAAAAAGAGTAGTGCTTTGTTATGTTTAAAACATTTACTTACATCTAGAATAACCAAAATAAATAGAAGTGGTCCTAAATGGGATCCGTGAGGAACTCCTGATGTTACACAAATGATCCTAGAAGAACGATTGTGAATTTTTACAAATTGAACCCTGCAACTCAAGTAAAAGTTCGAAGCCATTCTAAAAGATACCCTGGAAAATTCAATGCTAAAAGCTGTAAGTGTAAGTCAGATGCTTTTAAGTAGACAGTACATATTGAATCTACATGCATATTTGCCATTATTGAGAACAAGATATACGGTTCATAAACGAGCAAATTGCTGACAGTGGATGTACAAGGCACAAACCCATGCTGAGAGTCGTCAAGAAAACCTTTGCCGTTCCACAATAGATATGGAATTAACAATTTTTCAAAAAGTTTGGGGATTGATGACAGAATACTGATTGGTCGATAATTTTCTGTCATGTTTTCTGCCACTCTTAAAGATAGGAACTCTATAACTAGATAACCACTGATTCGGAAAGGTCTGTTCCTTTAATGATTTATTAAACAGAAGTTGCAGAGGTTTACACAGAGTATGTATGCATTTTTTTAGGAGGAATGTAGGCAGCGTTGCCAAATTGGTGTTTACAATATGAGCATTTTTCAATTGCTCCTATTTTATTTAATTTCCTTATACTTTCTTCTAAGCTGAGTTTTTCTAAATTACTAATTTTCTTTAGTAATTGAAAATTTTTTTGTTTATGTTTTTTCACTAAAAGTATAGTAAGTATAACCATTTTTAATTTTACACATATTTTCATTCATCTTTCGGCGTTTATCAGACATTTTATTATTTTATCCAACACATGACAGTTATGACTGTCATTAATAATGTCATTTTAGACAAGTAAACTGTCAAATAACACACTAGTGTGTTATAATTCATAACTCACTAGTGAGTTATGGATTATAACTCACGTTCATATTTAAAGTAGTATTCTATTTATTTATTACTTTTACAAGCAGAATTCGCATTGATATTGTAATTAAAGAAAAACGCTAACGGTTTCTCTGAATTTGAAGTCATTGTAAAATTCGTTGGTTCATTGGAAGACGCCGACGCATTAGAACCTTGTAATTTTTCTGCAATTTGTATTTTGTTGTGCAGGTATCCTTCTGCTACGGTCGAGGACTTCCATCCTCTGTGAAAGTAGTCATGTTATTGAGTGGCATTGGCATTGGCCAAAAGAGTTGCCGAAGACCTTTTCAGGCAGTGACCGGTGTAGAGCGCTGGTTCCTCCAATTTCAAAAACATTGCAATTCTTGAAGGTATCTTCGACAACGGATTTATTCCCACACACTGCCTCTCAAAGACATGTATTTTTTACACAAATTGATCGGGTTGACTGGAAATCCTTCTTTAAGTATGGTCAAACTTCTCGATTTCTTGGTTGTAGTGTCTGGCAAAACTACGTGAAAATATTTCCCTTTATCTTGAATGTTTTCTATTTTCAAATTGACCAATTCATCGCATCTACAAGCACGGCTAATCCCCATTATCAAAGCCACTTTCATCAAAAGGTACTCGTTGTCGGGAGCTTCGTTCAAAAACTTCTCTATCTCAGGTCGTTCTAATGTCTTGGACTTCTTTGGTTTGTATCCCTGTGATTTGCTTTTCAAAAAGCACGTTAGTTTGCCATATTTTGAAATGTCGATATTTTTATAAAGGCGAATAGTCGAGCGAAGCATCGAGTATTTGGTCCATAGCGACGATGGGGCTAATTTTTTTGCAAATAAGCCAATAAGAACATTTTCATCGATACCTTTTATCTTCCGTGAATTCATCCAAGACCCAAACATTTTGAACTCCTTGTCGTAAGCATCTCGGGACTTTTCTGGCAAAATCTGCATCTCTGCTTCTTCCGCTTCCGTAAGGATATCCTGAGAAACGTAATTTTCATCGGTTTCCTCCATTTTCTATACTTTTTTGTCTTCAGAAAAGCTTCCTTTTTCTGAAAGGAAAACTAACAAGTGTCAAAATTTATTTAAACATTTGCTAACAATGTATCATGCCCGTGGCAACCAAACAAACAACCTACTTTGATGTAATGTAAAAAAGTCACTGTCAAGTCATTCTGACATTTACAGGGTACTGAGACGCAAGTAGCTTTGATTTGATCACAAAGCTTATTCATTATTATCTCATAAAAAAAAACGATTTCTTCCACTTGTTGGATAAAACATTGTATGCCACTTGCGTGTTATGTTTCCTAAGTCACTTGAGAATTTATACGACAAGGCCGTCAGACTTATTTTCAACATAACACACTAGTACCATAAATAACTATTAATGTGATCAAATTCGCACTAGAAATCATAATTACTGGTATGTTCCGGTATTTGGCGATAAGAGAAGTTTTTTTGTATTGTATTGGTTTTATCTAGTGGTCGGTTCCATGGTCTATAAACTTCCGTTACTAACATGATTTTTTTAACATGAACGCTAACATCCGTCTTAGAGACCGACTATCAAAAAAGCTATTTGTGCCTGGAGAAAAATTAACTTGGATATTTTTTTGTTTGGTCCATGTATATAAACAAGCAAAACTGGGAAATCAACTTTATTAAAAATATAGAATAATAAAAAAAAACAACATTCTAAAAATGTCTATGATAAAAAACAAATGCAGATTTTTTGACAATAAAAATAAGTATATCTCACAGACGGCATGTTAGCAACGGAAGGATAAGGAAGTGGTTCTGAAATATAATTGAGCATATAGGAAGCGAAAACGTTGACAATACAACTAAAATAGTTGTTTTATTATTCTTCATATTGCTCGTGAATCTTACACATATTTTTATGTTCACTCGGTAAATAAATTAGGGTGAACCGGACAACATGATGGACAGACGAGCCAGGAAGAACTCGTAAATGCAAATCGAGTTCACCTAGTAGCACAGTGCCCTTCAGAAACACCGGTTGAAAAAAATTAGCATAACAAGCTTTTGCACTTATTAGGGCGCGGACCGGTCTATTGTACCCTAACTCTACGACACTGGGTGCACCACATGTAGGTAAGAACAAAAAAAACTTAACAAAAACAAGGTGATGTGTGATGTGAAAGCCTCTTAGCTCTTGGGTCCAACACGACAGTCTCTTTCGCGACATCGGGCACGTTATGGGTTACGGGTTCTAGTTACAGGAGTGGACCGAGTGACGTTGAAAAAAAAAGTAATGTTAGAGGTGACCAACGGTCGGGAGATAAAAAAGTTGTGTTACGAGAAGTCGTTATAATGAAAGAAATGTTGTGGTGGGATGTGTTATTATGTTATAAATAATTAACCTACGGTATTTATTATACATGCATTAATAATATCGAGCGTGCGAAAATACGGTAAGTGAAACGTAGCAATGATTTTTTATTTATCAAGCAGTAGTACATACTCGTTTTTCTTTTTAAATTTTTGTATAATTTTAATTTTAAAAACCTCAAAATTCGTTAAAAGCTGTTATTTCAAATATTTTTGTGCTTTATAAGATTTTCGCATACCACCCTCAACATGGAATGGATTTTAAGACAAGATTTAAAATTTAGAGAAATATGTTGTAGAAATTTATTAAGGCTGAATAATATTAGTTTTAAACAATGCATTTTTTAGAGAAAATAATACTTGATTGTTCAAAGCTGCTTAAAATGAATTTTCTAGTTTCAATAGAAAACAAATTGTTCGGTGTCTGAATCCGATCTCTCTGTTTTTTTGTGTTTATGAGTTTTAAAATTCTGACTTCAGATTTTCATAGATCATCAAAAAGTAAGCTTAGGGTTTGATGTGCCCCTCCGTACCTCTTCGAGAACACCTTCAAAATGGGGTCCAAAATATGAAAATTTTGAATTTTAAAATGACATTGAATTTAAAGTAAACACATAGCGAATGACGATTTTGGTAAAAGTGAGTAGACTGTGGCTTTGTTGATTAGAATAAGAACTGTCAATCTAAAATTTTATTAATACTTTGTTCGGTCTATGACAATGCTAGAAGAGCATTCTCAACTGGTTTTGACTCATTTTAGTACTATTATCTAAAATATCGAAATATGTCAAATTTCACGAAAACCTACTTCCTTGATTTAAATTGAAATATTTTGTTAATTATTACATTCTGTTGATACAATTGATACAAATTGTTTAGCACTTTTATGTGTTTTTCTCATTTTGTTTATTACATTTTCATCATGTTCGTTATACATATGAAAGTAACGATAAATTGAGGAAGTACTTCATTGCCTTTATTCATATTGCAAATATTACAATATATATTTCAACAATGAGGCGAAGTCTAGCAAGCTGCTACTCCACTCAACCTCATTACTATAAAAATTGAAGGAAATATAAAAAATGGTCCTTACTCGTAAAATGAAAATTAAAAAAAAACATAAAATATGTGTAAGTAAAATACAAACAAGCAAGTAAAATACAAAAAAGAAAAAACAATATAGTCTTAATATGATAACAATTTTTTGTTTTTTTTAAGATAGTATAAACTACGTGATTTTAATTCATTTTGAGTGGCATTATAAACAGCCACAACATTGTAGAAAAACATTTTTTCTGAAACCCAGCTAGACGATATCTAGGTAACTCAATAGTAAGTGGATTCTTAATAAAACGCCTCTAAATATTAATTTTTCTTTGAGGTACGGTGGTGTAGATGTTGATAATATTCGGAAAACTAAGGAAGCCATGTGATGTTTAAATATATCATCAATTCGTAACCAATCGAGCTAATGTATTTTCTTTGAAACTATCATATTTTTGAAGTTCATAGACAAATCTGCAACAAAAGTTTTGGATTCTTTGAAGACGCTGTTTAGTTACTTGATATAAGCAGGGGAAGTATAGTACTGAGCCATAGGATAGAGAGAACCAATGTTTCGCATAATTTTTTCTTTAATTTAAAATTAAGAATCTGTCTAAAATTTCGATATAGGTGTCTCATTGCTAGATATGACTTTTTAGCCAATAGCGCAACATGTTCCTCAAACCGAATTTTTCAGTCCAATATTATTCCCAAGTTCTTTCCACTTTGAGAGATTTTTAAGGGTTCATTTTTTTTGTAATAATTGGTAAACAATATTGCAACATTTTTGACTTCAGATTTAAAATAATTTCTTAAATTTCCTGAGTTGTAGAGAGTTGAAAAGAAAATTGGGAATAAGCATTAAATTTGTTTGACTTATAAGATTTATAATAACGAGTTTTGAAACTTTGTTTATTTTATTTGCACTTTTTACTAACTTGATTAATATGAAGTTGTTATGATGATTTTGATAGATTTGCCAATAAAGAATTTTCGACAAACTTGTCTTACATTGGTGACCCCGACTTGATCATTATTAGCCGATATAGAGTAGCGATACCTAATGGAGTTAAGATCACGAAAATTAAGTACCAGCTTGAATAGATCATTCTCGGCGGATTTTGTGGGTCCTCTAACCGATAAGGAGGCCAACAAAAATGACATGCCCGCTGAAAATTCACTCCGGCTACGAAAGGAACGAACTCCAACAAATGAAAATCCAGCTGACGAAGCGACCAGGTCAAGTTTTAAATACGAAGACAATGTGATATCTAAGAGATGGTTTTCTGGACCTGAATTTTTAAAACAAAATGAAGAACTTTCGCCTAAAGAAAGTACAGATCGGGATGAAAAAGCTGGAGAAGAAGAAATAAAAAAAGAATATTTGGAAACCTGCTTGTTAATTAAAGAATCGGCGGAGGCTTGTATAAACATACAAAGATTTTCAAAATGGTTGAGATTAATAAGAACAACTGCTTGGTTTTGACGATTTTTAGAAAATTTGAAGAAAAAGAATGGTAAACAAAGACTGCATTTTACTAAAATAGATTTCGACAAATTGGAACTAAAGAAAACAGAATTAGAAGATGCAGAAGATTTTTGGATCAAGCCGGTTCAAAGAGATAGTTTTTGAGAAGAAATTCAACTTTAAAAAGTTAAAAAATTCTTGGTGCTCACAGCCGCTTATTGGCACTAACTCCTACTTTGAAAAACGGTGTTTTGGTGCTGGGGGAAAGAATCAATTTAGCCAAGGATTTGAATGAAAACACCAAGAATCCGATTATACTGTGTCCAAAACATGAATACACCAAACTACTACTGTATCATTACCATGAAAAATTTCATCACACAGGAGTAGAAACGGTACTTAATGAAATAAGACAGAAATTTTGGATAATTAATGGACGTTCTGCAGTAAAATCAACGTTTGCAAAATGTTTTAAATTCAAAAGAAATCGTGCTAAACATGGGCCTCCCATTATGGGTGAATTACTCTAGGTAAGATTACGACAAGAGAGTAGGCCTTTTATGAACACAGGAATGGATTGCTTTGGACCAATGTTTGTCAAAATTGGGAGGCGAAAAGAAAAGCATAGCATGACAGCGGACTCAGCCATAATGGGAATTATGCGTTTTGCAGCAAGAAGAGGAAAACCTGGAAAAATTTATTGTGACAATGGCACTAACTTCATTGGCGTTTCGAATGAACTACAAAGAGCTTTTCAAGAGTTAAGTATAGGCAAATTTGAAAGCAATCTTTTATCAAAGGGTATTCAATTTGTTTTAAATTGTCCTGCAGCTCCACATATAGCGGGAGTTTGGGAAAAAATGGTAGGAAATGTTAAAAAGGTTATTGGATCTATTATCCTCTATCAACAGTCCCTTAAAGAAGAAATTCTACAAACCTTTTTCCTAGAAGCAGAATTTATTGTATACTCTCGACCACTAACAAGAGTATCAAGTGATCCAGGTGATTTAGAAGCTCTAACTCCGAACCACTTTTTTCTAGGTTCTTCTAATGGTGAAGGCTTGATGTTACCCGTCGATACTGACAATGGCTCTTTAAAAACGGGATGGAAACAAACACGTTCATTACTTAACTCATTCTGGAAGCGATTCCTAAAAGAATACCTACCGTCTCTTTCGAAGCGAACTAAGTGGACTAAAAATCAAAAGCCTATCCAAGTGGGCGATGTCGTCATTCTAATGGAAGACACTGCACCTAGATACCACTGGAAGCTTGGACGGATTACCAAAACCTATCCTGGGCCAGATCAAAAGGTTCGAGTTGTTGATGTTAAAGTTGCTGGCAAGGAGTTTAGACGTCCTGTAGCAAAATTATGTTTATTGGAGCTAGAAGAATCCTCGTAGCTGGCGGGAGAATGTTGAAACTTTGTTTATTTTATTTACACTTTTTACTAACTTGATTAATATGAAGTTGTTATTATGATTTTGATATAATTACGACAGTTCTGGCGAGAACAGAACACCGGACGATTATTAATCAATGCAAGTGCAGTAAATAAAATGCGGCTGAAGCACTGAAGACTTAAAATTTAAAATTTCGTCTTCACCCTTTGACAAAAAGTTCGTAGAAACACGGTTTTTATTTTTAGATACGTGAAATTAGCTATAAAATTTTCACATCAATGCTTTCTTGAAGAATATCCAGATTATTAGAAATTTTCTAATGGATTTCTCTTTGAAAAGATCTAAGAGGTCAAGTTTTTTGGGATACCATGACGATTTTGGGAATTCAGTGAGGACCTCTTTCGAAAATCATGGCAAGGTGGTACAACGGTTACAAAATGTTTCCTCCTGTTGCATTTTGGAGGTTATTCATAGGGTGCAACCAGGATGATGGTAAAAGACATTTTTTTAATAAGAAGTATTCTTTTTGTTTTATTTTTTTGCGTTTTTTTGACTGAGTTTTTATAAACTTATCTTCAGCTGTTGATTGATATAAAATTCTAACCTTATCACTATCAGTATAATCTTCTCGATGGTTTGGACAGAAGCAAAACATTGTTAAGTGACATATGGTTTAAGTCTTTGAAAAAAGTGGCAAAGAACACTGGACAAATTATATTAGGTACGCAACATTTTTTTAAATATGGAAAGGGAAAATTTCTGGAAAATATTGAACCAAATAAATATTTCTTATTTAGAAATTCAGACGTTGATGGTGAAATTTTACTGAAATTTTTAGTGCTCTAGTTTTGAAGGTTTAGTACTTTCTTATCGCACTAGGTGGCATACTCAATTATTTGTCTTGTTATATTGTAAAGAAAATTTATTGTACTTTAAACTTCACTACAATATTTTTTGTGATAAATTTAATGAATTAATTTAGCTAACTTAGTCTTCAATACTGAAAATATATAAACTAGATAATAATACCAATTTATAACATTGTTAAAAAAATCTTTTTTATCCCATTAACGTCATTCAAATAAATGTACTTACTCAACTCTCCCTTACTTTCAACTTTTTGTTTCTGTGCTACACCTTGACCAGTAAATAAAAATTAAAAGAATAATACGATACAGGAAAGCATCAGTAAGTCGTCACTGCCTTCTTTTTAAATTACTTTTTTTATGTTTAATTTTTTGTTTTTCAATATTAATAGCCTTATGGTAGTCTTCGACCGGTAAGACAGCTGGACAGTAGTCGAGTTGACACCCACTTCATTGGTGTCTCGATGGCCAAGGGTTATTTCCGTCCTGGGTGTATCCATATCGATGGAGTTACTGATGATGTTTTAATTATATGTATCTTTGTCCATTGCCGAAATATGATGGTTTTCGTACCTGAACAAAATTGATCGATTTAGTGATAAAAACGTTATTTTCGAATTCATTAGGAGCTACATCAGACAAATAGTTAAGTTGTTTAGTTTTCGTTTTGGATTGAAACGTGACTGTGGTTGTTACAGTTATTTGATTTACTCATTTTTGGTGTGTTTATGTAATAACGTGTGTTATGTGTGTTAACTTTTATAAAATGTTTGTACTGCTTGAGATTAAAAATGCAGGTAATTCATTTTATGCATGGTCATAATTCGCAACAATTCAGGTTACAGTTGATATAGTTGTTCTGTCAGATTGGAAGATTTTAAATTAATTTAAAATAATTAAAAATTAAAATAATATAAATTAATCATTACGGATAATAAAAATAAAAGGGTATCCGAGGTTAAGAGGGGTCAAATTCACCTCTTCTTGAAAATTTTTTTTTTGGTGAAAGTTGTTTGGCCCTACAAAAATGAATCCCAGTGCCAAAAAAGTAGCTTTTTGGAAAATATATTTTTTAGTGGAAATTTTTTAGCCCTCCAATACCTCTATGAGGTCAGGTGAAAGCGTAGAATTCGTACCACAATTCATGTTTAAGAATTTTTTGAAGGGTACAAACCTTTCACAAATAATTTTACAACTATTTTTGAAATTTTTTTGCTTTGTTTCTCCCACTGGCAGACTCTATAAAGTAAATTTTCCATTTCTCTTTATTTCTCTGGATTAAAACCACTTATTTTTCTTAAAAAAGTTTTAATTTGACGTTTCGGCTTTCTTTATCGAAAGCCTTTTTCAAAATGACATAACAAAATAAATAAATTTACTATAGAAACAGAACACTTGATAATCTTGCAAAAATATGACATCAACATAGTACACTTAGGATTTTGAGATTGAAGATGTCAAAATTTGTTTTAAGTCATATTTTTGTGACGTTTCTGGGAACGAATTTTGAAAGGATAGCGCATTTGCATATTATAACAGAATTTATACTTCGTAATAAATGAAGTTTTCTTATTAATATTATCATAAGAAAAAACCAGATAGAAACTTATGATACTATCCCGATATAGAGGGTCTTTTTGCAATTAACTCTTTTTGTAAAATAGGCATTCAAATTTTTGAAATATCGACCGAACAATTAGAAACACATTCGTTGTTATTTAAGCATATCAATGCTGCTTCTTTAACTTTGCGGTTATAATTATTCGGTTCTTTTAATAATCTAGTTGAAGAATTCCATTGTATTTTATGACGAAAATCCCATGCATGTTCACGTATTTTGGATTTTTCGAATTATTTACTTTTAATATATGATTGATGTTCATTAAGTCTAATATGAAAAGGTCTAGATGTTTCTCCTACATAAAATTTATTACATTACGTCAAATTAAAACTTTTTTAAGAAAAATAAGTGGTTTTAATCCAGAGAAATAAAGAGAAATTGAACTAGCAAACCACGATGAGCTTCCGAAATATATTTTCCAGAAAAAATGTGTCACCATGTTACCGAAAATATAAGTAAAAATAGATAAAAAAAGTCCATTCTTTTAGAACAAATTTTTTTTGTCTTTATCGGCTATTTTGAGCTGTTTTTGTTCCAATATTTTTTCGTATTTTTTCAAAAACATCAAATATGAATATATGAGGAGACAAAAATATCCCAAAAATTACGAGAAAATGTCATTTTCGTGCAGTTTTTTTTTATTTTAATGCTTATACACCTCTCTTAGAGGCATGTATAAAATCAATGAAAAAGAATAAACTTTTTAAAATAAATTCTATAAATTGTTCAAAGAAGTACTATTTTTTAGACCAGAATTATCATTTTTTTACATGTTTTGAAAATGTGTTTGTAGATTACAGAAATAATAATAAATTTATATTTAAAGACGATTTATGTCACCTAAATTAATATTGAAAACTTTATAATATTCTAATATTCACTCGTTCCAATACCACCCAAAGGAAGAAATAAAGCATTTTATAGATAAAAAATGCATTCAACAAAAAAATAAATATAAATGGGTACATAAAACTTTCGGCCGCCCGCGCCCTTCGAAAAAATAAAAAAGTGTTTCCTTGGGGAATTTTTTTGGCAGGCATCTATACGGGATCGAAACATTTTGACTCAAAATTACCCTCGTAATTTATTAACTGTTCTACGACATCTGATAGAATTGTATAGTTTCTTTGGAGCAAAGTAGCTACTTTGCGATTGATTTGCCTGCGCAAAGTAGCACTTTCCCGCAAACTTGCACTTTCCCTTTCCCGCATAATTGCAGCACTTTCCCGCACGCTTATTTTAAAGCAAAATTACCATATTATAGACGCGTTTTTTCTTATATTTTATAATTTTACTTTCCCGGCACCCAGCAAAGGGAACGCGCAAAAAAAAAATTGAGATAACGACGGATATATCCATTTTGAGGTCCCCTAAGACGATTAAAACGATTTCCAGATGGAAGTCTGTCCGTCTGTCTGTCTGTCTGTCTGTCTGTCTGTCTGTCTGTGTGTCTGTATTCTTCCACGATAGCGTCCGCACGCTTAATCCGATTGAGCTAAAATTTGGTATATGGGTTTCGGGTGATCGGGGATTGAACCCATTAGTTTTTGGTTGAAATCGCCCCACCAGGGGGCGCAGGAGCCCTATGTACATCGCAAAAAAATATAAGATAAAGTTTTTATTTGATATTTAGGTGCCTCACTGACTTGTAAATACATCCTGAAATTTTCATTTCTTAATTTTGAACCTAACCTAAAAAACATTTTTTTTAACTAAAAAATCGCAACCCTTAGTGATATTTTCAGTGGCATTAAAAAAACTTTTAAAAATGGACACTGAAGGAGGACTTCCAGAAGATGACCTATAGTTATTTCACTCGTAGAAAAAATATTGTTCCTAACACGTGCGAAAAGTAGTTTTTCCGCATGGCGAAAGCTTATACGAACTCCGCTTCGCGTCGTTCGTCTATCAGCTTTCGCCATGCGAGAATACATAACTTTGGGCACTGCAAGTGCATTCTATCTTATATCACTAGGTAAAATAAGGTTTTTTCTCCTTCTTTTGCCTTTGCTACAGAGGCAAAATGATTGTTTCAAAAGTATTTTACTATGTACAAAACAAGTATCTTAATTTATAAATCAAACTTATTATTCATTACATACACCGTTATTTATTATTTATATCTTAGGATTTAATTTATGAATAATTTGTATAGCTTCTTTTTGTAGTTATACTGATTGTAAAACATAAATTAAGCGGCAAATAGTTGTGGTTCAACAAAGGCCATATCAGGCTACAAATTAATAGTCAAACCATAGAAAATGACAGTCGGTAATTAAGTGTATACCAGTTTATATCAAAAATTTTAAAACTTGTATTGATTTCGTATCGTTCACTTACTTATATAATAATTCACACAATTTATGAATAAAATAAAACTTTCGCTAACAAGAACTTTAAGTTAAATTTAAAATCGCTAACTAAATTTCATGTCAACAATAAACAACACTGGAAATCTGGCAACTGTGTCTGATAATTCGCTCCCTGTTCCAAACGAGATTTTAAGGTATAAGCACCATTCCAATATTCCTTTGGGGGAGGCAGTGGGATGAAGGGTAACTTCGGGAGGAAAGCGGGGACTGCCACCGAACGCACAAAAATATTATTTAGGTAATCATATTTTGCTTTGCTGTTTGAAGATTGGAATAACAGGCGAACGCAGACGTTGGTTTTATGTATTTTAAAGACTATTTTAATAATAAAGAGTAAAATAAATAGATTGTATTAATATTTAGTTAAAAATTATGTTATTCCTGGGATTATTTATCTGGATCATGAATTTTTAAATATCATTTAAATACATTTTAATAAATTACCGGAAAAGAGTTCTATAAGAGAAGAAGTGAATATTTGTGGCGAATCTACAAAAAAAGCCTTTTTGGAATAACGATTTCACTCACTTTGCGCCCATTTTAGTTTTGCAACACACAAACTTTGGTTACGTGTCCAAAAGAAATATTTCGCTATGTTAAAAATCAGCAAAAGCTTTGCGCCATATTTTTGTATGTTACCTACTTTTTTTGGTAATGAATTAAAAACCTTCTGAGTTTTTGCTAAAAAAGATACTTTTATTTAGAGGCAACAAGACACCGTTTGAGAGAAAAATTAATTTTAATTTTTTCTGGTGCCTCATTTTGACAGGTAAATGTTCATAAAATTCCAGAGCCTTCTTTAATTTCTACATTACTAGTACTAAATGCAGAAGCTAAAACAAGGCAACAGGAAAAATTGAAAGAGACTTTTCTCTAAAACAGTGCATCTTGTTACCTCTAAAAAAAGAGTACTTTTTTTTTAGCAAAAAGTTTGTTAATTCATTACCAAAAATGTAAAGAAAGTGACATAAAAAAATATCCGTAATGCTCCTCCCCCAAAATTGTGCAAATGAAGTTGATGGATGTTCCTTTGAATCAAAGGGTTTATCAAAGCTTAAAAATAATTCCTATTATATATTGACGACCTACTCTCAGCCACTTCTAATCTTCCCAGACAGCACGGGATATTCCTATAATATTCTCTAAATATCCAAAAGAGAGAAGAATATTCCAATATCCATGGAATATTCCTAGAATATACACATGCCTCTAGCACATTCCAGGAATATTCATATTGGAATATTCCTGGAATATTCTCGGGAGAATATACTATGGATATTCTTGTTAGAATATCCCTGTAGGAATATTCATAGAATATTCCTGTGTGAACATTCATGGAATAATTATGTCTGAATATCCATGGAATATTCCTAGAATATTCTCCCTTATTTCTATGAAATCAATTACCATTATCAAAATAAAGGAAACGTATGAAAAAAGTGAAACGGGAAGTGCAATTAGATGAGTTTTTGTTCAGGCAAATTGAAAAAAATACACTATTGTAATAACCAATTTATGATTGGTAGGAAATATCGAGATGTACCATTACGACCAATCAGAACCACGTTATAGCGTCTGTCGTTTATCGAGTAATCGTAGCTTAACCTCAAGGCAATGCTGTAATTGACATTTGACATCTCTTTGTCTACAATGACGCTTGTATCTTTCGTGGTTTTTGCACGTGAAATATGTAGATAATTTGATGGAAGTTGAAGTTGTAAGACTACTGTGGTATTACTGTGTGTTTGTGCCTCATAAGTAAGTTAAGTGCCTTCACATTTATTAATTTCATTACACAAAAATTTCATTAGGTATACCACTGATCATTTCATTTTTAGGCGTTTTGAACAAAATGAGACTTCAAATTCAAAAAAACGTGTATTGAAATATTGGCTAAAAATTGCAAATTGAAGAAATTATTCAAATTATTCAGAATTATTCAAAGGAACATCTTTACCATCCGTTATTGACAATACCAATATGTCGGATTTCTTTTTGGACTTTCCTATAAAAAATACACAACTGTTAGATCATGTAGAAAGAATATTGGAAAATAAAGAAGCTTTCAACAGATTAGTGAGATTTTTTTTTGAAAACCCATTAGGATATTTAGGGAATATTACTATCATATTCCTGAATTACTTTGAATATTCTTGGAATATAGAAGGAATATTCTCAGAAGAGATTATAGGAATATTCTTTTTAGGATATTCCTGGAATATTCTGGGTATATTCTGAATATTCCGGGAATATGAGAAATATTCTTGAATCACTTTGAATATTCTTGGAATATACAAGGAATATTCTCAGAAGATATTATAGGAATATTCTTTTTAGAATATTCCTGGAACAGTCTAAGTATATTCGGGATATTCCGGGAATATTCCTCATAGAATATTCTGGGAATATCTAAAATTTTCGCCAGCAGCACATTCTAGGAATAATCCAATCTCCCAAAAAGAATATTCTATGAATATTCATGGAATATCCGGTGCTGTCTGGGTTACGTATGACCGCTCATTACTAGATCAATGTATTCTAGAAAATTAATAGCTTTCAGAGTTGCTAAAACGTATTTATGCTTATTCTAAAACAAACCAGTTGAGAATGCTCTTCTAGCAATGCCATACCAAGAGCTCGCACAAAATGTGATATCAATGAAACTTGGCAATTAAGTACTTGAAAGGGTGTAGAAAACGATAAAAAATCTTTGCTGCTCTAAAGTGTATGGTAACTTCACACGGAAAATTTTACTAAAAATTCTATTATAAGTTATTTAAAAAAAAATGTATTACTATAAAAAATTATTCAAAAATAAGAAAGCAAAATCGAAAACTCTACGCGCGCCGAGCTATTGAATACAAATATTCAGGCGAGGCGTTCGGAAAAACCAAAGAATCTTTGCCTAAAATTCAATGACATTTTAAACTTCAAGTTGTTCATATTTTGGACGCCATTTTGAAGGTGTTCCCGAAGAAGCACATCAAACCCTACTTTTTGATGCTCTATCAAAATCTGGTCAGAATTTTAAAATGCATAAATACAAAAAATCAACACTCACACAGATCGAATTCAGATACCGAACAAATTTGTTCGGTGAAAACACTGTCTCATGCTCAACAAACAAACTATCTGCGATAAGGAATTCTCAAAAGATCAAATAATAATTCCCGTCATCTATTATTTTGACTCCGTAAGGCTCAAATAAAACAGTCTTGTATAATAACTTAAAAATCAATATAACTGTTATCCTAATAAATAAAAGGTCAAAGGGGATCCCATCAGATAACACCTAAAAATTTTATAACCGAATGTAACCACTTTAGTATCTAAAAATGGTAATTGTCCGTTGTCTTCCAATTCGTATGTAAATTTAATGTAAGGGAAACGAGACTTGAAATTTGTGATAAATTCCCTATACTGGATTTCTTAGTGTTAAAAATCCTGAAAATATCCACCACAAACTTATGCAATATACGTGAATAAACTCGGGTTTAATGTGGGTTTAAAACTTATTATTATTATTAAAAGGTTTGGAATAAACGGCGATAAGCAATTTTTAATATTTGTTTTGATATTGAAAATAATTTAGATCCGTATAGAGTTTAGCCAAAAATGAATATTAAAGAGTAATTTTGTCACTTAGTAAATCATCAGATTTATAATCTAACTGGGACGATGCAGAACAATAAACTCACATCGAAGGTAATTAAGCAGGCAAAAAATTCATATTTTGATAACAGAATTTCTAATTCTCAAAATAAAAATAAAGAAAGCTGGAAAATAATAAACGAGATAACAGGAAAAACAAATAAAACAAGTGTCAATGAAAACTTAGATCCTGACGAATTAAATTCGTTTTACTGTTCCATCGCAGATAGATTGAGTAGTAATATAAGTAGTAATAAAAAACCTTTGGATTATTTAAAAAACGATCACACTTCCAGTTTTTTTCTTCACCTACTGATTATCTAGAAATAAAACAAATAATAAATGAAATCAAGAATAAAAATTCTTCTGGGATTGATGAAATTAATATTAGGTTTATCAATAACCTCCCAGATGTAGCTCTAAAAACATTTGCAAATTTAATAAACTACTCATTTGAAAGTGGTTAGGAAATAAAAGTGATTGCGGCAACTTTCGGCCTATTTCTCTTTTGTCTTCATTTTCCAAAATAATCGAAAAAATTGCAAAAAAAACGTCTGATTTCATTCCTTGACGAAAATAAAATACTAAATAACAATCAATTTGGCTTTCAAACAAACAAAAACACCGGTGACGCAATTTTTCACTTAGAAAAAATATATTGGCATAAATGGTGGTTTCCCGACAGCTGCCGTATTTTGTGATTTTTCTAAGGCATTTGATTGTGTCAGCCATAATATATTACTTGAAAATATGACCCGTTATGGCATAAGAGGTATTGCATGGGAATGGTTCAAATCTTACTTAACTTCTAGAGAGCAGCTCGTTAGGAATTGTGGTACAAAGTCGAAAACACTCGCTCTCAATAGTGGTATTCCTCAGGGCTTCGTTTTGGGCCCCATATTATTCCTACTATACATCAATGATATTGTTAACCTGTCCGTCAGAGGTACGTTTACCTTGTTTGCCGATGATGCAAATTTAAGTTGGTGGGATGTGCCGTTTGAATCACTGCAAGACACTATTTCGCAAGACCTATTCATCCTAAATGAATGGTGTTGTGCAAATAAAACTACTTTTAATATTAGCAAAACCAATATAATGATCTTTAAAGGTGCACTAAATGAGGTTAAAGTAAATGATACCACACTTACTGAATGTACTAATACAAAATTTTTGGGAGTTGATATGGATCAACAAATTAAGTGGGACTCTCATATTTACAGGCTAAATAAAAAAATTTCAAGCGGTTGTTACGCTGTAAGACTTAGGAATCCTCACATCGAAAAAAGTATATTTTGCCCTAGTTGAATCACACTTGAGATACGGAATACCCTTCTGGGGATCATGTCCTGGATATTTGTTCGACTCAGTATTTGTGTTGCAAAAGAGAGCAATAAGACATCTATGTAAAAAAGATACAAGAGAACACTGCAAACCATTATTTATTCAATTCAAAATCTTAACACTTCCCTCAATCTATATTTTGAAAACGACATCGCTAATACACAAGCATAAAAATAACTACACTCAAAAATTTCACTAGAAATGACATATAATATAAGGTTGCCCATCCCAAAATCAAATCTAGTAAAAAATTCCATGATTTATGTAATTGAAATGTACAATCACTTACCCTCGGAAATTAAAAATATATATATATATATATATATATATATATATATATATATATATATATATATATATAGTGCAAGTCTATTTAAACGAAAAGTCAAGCATATTTTACTTGAAAGGGCTTATTATGCACTCGAATAGTACATTTTGGATTTATTCTGAAACATTTTCAACTGTACTTGTGATTGCTACCTTTGTATGTTTTAACTTTAATTTTAAACTACTTTTATATATGAAAAAGAAAAACATTTTTAAATTTTTACATTTTTTGTTATTTTAAGTAAGTAGTTGTGATGTTTTATTTTAATAAGTTTTTTATCTATATAGTTCCTGTTACTTTGTTTATGAAAATGTTATTTTTTCGAAACAATAAAGCAATTCTGATTCTCATAAAAATGTTTCTTCAATACAATAGTCCTTGATTTTGTTTATGAATTCATAGGAGTTTTAACCAAAAAATAATGTTCTTTAATAGGTAAACTTATTACCATGGTGATAGGTCGCATTTTGTTCCCAGGATTGTATATTTTGGGAAGACAATATTACTTTAATATCGTCGGGTTACTAACAAATTCATACATGATCGTGTTGGTGACAAAATTTTTACAAGTTTTAAAATGGTTTTTTAGTCTTGAATACATATTTTGCCCAAACAATTCATCAGTCGAACGATACCACTCTTCTCTTGTACGCAAAATTTATTTATTTGGATGCTTGTGCAGATCATACAAACATACTAACCTTCAAATCCTGCATCCTCAGGTATTCGGAGTTACATAAAACTTAAATCATTACACGTGCGTCAAAAAAATTGTTAATGAAAAATCTGATTAATAAATACGAAACACCATTATCACCCTTTAATTCACAACAACGCCCTACAAGATTATTAATTTTTACTGTCAATCAAAATATAGCCTTAAACTAAACCAAGAATTTCAGGACAAATTATAAAGGAGATAATTATATAGGAAAAACACCTTAATTAGATGTTGAAATATCTCATTTTAGCCAGCTTAATAACCTTTATTGTCAACTCATTAATTATTAACTATATACAAAGGGCATCATGCAATCTGACGCACGCGATTTTAGGATTTGTTCGCAACTTTCGTTGAATTTTGGGAGATAATTTTGATATCTGTTGTAAAATCAGTATAATCCCAACAATATTTTTTTATTGGAATGAAATTTTTGAAACGATCTACTTTAGAAAAATCTAGTTTGGACCACATAACTTCGAAAATGACAATAAATGACACAAGAGCATTTTTCAATTTTAACTTCTAAAAAAATAAATTACTTAATAACAGTATATTTTCAGGACTGGAATAAGGTATGTTTCTCTCTCGTCTATAGGAAAAATTTATGAAGAGAAAAAGATGCGGCTGCGAGGTTGACAACTTTAAATAATAAATCAATATACCACAAACTACCTTCGTTGTTCAGCTTTGTCGACCTCGCAAAATGATGATGATGGAAATAAAATGTGGTGTTCCACAAGAAGCTGTGCTTTACCCCCTATTATTAAATATTTATTTAAACGACTTGCTTAAACAACAAATCCAATGCAAAATAATTAATTTTACTGACGATAAAGGTAAATATAATTAAAAAAGGTGTAAAGTTCATATATTTTAATAAAATATTTTATAATTAAATTAAAATTAATAAAGGTTCGATTACGCATAACAATTTAAAATCCTCCATGAAGCCAAGCCTGTAGTAGTCTGTTTGAAATAAATAGAAACCAAAGAAACCCAAAAACACTTCCCAGTGGCGTAGCCAAGGGGGGGGGGGCGAAACTTCTATAAGTTTATAAGAAAATGTGGTAACTATATAAATCATAATTATTTTACGTTTTTGAGCCAGCGATTCAGTTATATTCAGATGATTTACAAACAATATACACGGTTATTCTACGCAGTGAATGGGATATTTGGACAGTGAAATGCCAAAAAGTAGATTCCTGTCTTCCTGAAAGTGCAGTCGATACTTTAAATGTAGCAGATCCTTGTTTGTTTCCGAACATTTTTACGCTATTCCAAATTTTAGCCGTTTTACCCGTTACCACTGCCTCTGTAGAACGAACTGAACGAAGTTTCTCAACGATGAAAAGACTGAAATCATATTTTCGGAATAATACATCTACTAATTGATTAACGGGCCTAGCTTTGACGTCAGACAAACTCGCAGAATTGTCTTTGAATAATGCTCATTCAAAGTTCAATCTTATATTAATAATTAGTTATCTTTTAATCTTATCTTAATAATTAACAAATTGTTGTTAAATAAAATAATGTATTTAAATAGCCTACATTGTATACAGGGTGACCCAGAGTTAAACGTTAAATGTTTTAATTTTTTTTTTTCAAAAACTAAGCCTGTATATTTACCCCATTCCTGCTGAAAAAAGTATTTATAGTAAGTATTATCTACGAGAAATAGTGGGCCCCCTCCGAAAAAAATTCCTGGCTACGCCACTGAGTCACTTCCATATCAATTTTGGTTCTTTATCTGGAAACACTGCAAATAGTAAAACAGGTATCGGCTGGTCCTTATACCCCCACTTCCAAAATTGTGTACATTTCTGAGAAAACATTATCGAGAAAATAAGGTATTGCAAGATCTTTTTGAAATGATTTAAATATTAAATGAAACTGTTAAATGTAATTAGTTTCTGTAATTCATTAGTAGTTATGAGAAATAAAACCATTTGTCGGAAGTCGTTTTCAGTAAGAAGATGAATTAGATTACCGTTACGTACATACTAGACCATGGCGCCATGGTTTATTCTATCGCAAAAAGACAAAATTCTAAATCAACTAAACACTATTTAAATTAGCTTAGGGCATTGCTGTTGGTGTTGCCAGTAAAAGGCCATTATTATAAAGAAGAACCTTCTCAATATATAAGACTTACATCATCATAGAGTCATTAACTAACTTTTTTTGCACAATTCATACCATGGAGTCTACCTGCATATTTCTGATATCTCTAAGCGAAATTATGCATAAACCAGAGGAGGAGTCGCATTTTCGCACGGGATATTTTTTGAATAAAAATTTTAAAAGGTAAGTCTAATGAAATAATGGATATTCCTTCCTTATACATAATGATGATTGTTTTATCTTTTTGAGTCAAAATATGTTGCCATCTGATAAACAACTATTAGTTTTGACAGGATTTTACTGACAGTGACAAGGTGTTAAAATTTTATGACCATATTCTTTGGCGTACTCATCAAGATGGTAAACTTTCTTTGGTAAACGATTGTACACGTTTCATCCTGTATCCCTATTTTTGAATTCAATTTCAGTTTTGTCCACAATAATGGTAATGGTTCTTCTAAATTTGTTTGCGTACATGATGTCATGATAATCACCTCTTTTTTACTACTTTGAAATATTAACTCAACATTTTCTACAAAAGCATATTCCTTTCCTTTGTGTAGCACTAAATATATGAAAGTATAAAATGTATAAAAGGCTGTGCAACTTAGCCGCAATCAAAGGCAATTCCTTAAACACATTTACCAGTTCATTTCCTATAGGTTGAGGTGGAAAATGCGTCCGAAAATACGGCCCTTTTTTGCCAGTGATAAAAAGTAAGAGGTAAACTGAAGTTAAGTAAAAAAAAAATTATCAGATGATACAATACAATCTGGTTAATGTGGAACATTCCGAAAGCTTTGCAAAGCTCGTCTAATGATCGTCAGGCGCGCTAAATTCGGCACGTTCGATTATACAGGTGATCAGTGTCATGCATGTATAGTAGAACCCACCGCTTTATGAGAAAGAAAAAACAGCAAAGGATACCGCCAATAGAAGAAATGCTAATTGATCTGGACATTTTTGAGTACTTTAATGTCGAAAACACCGTAAACTATCCATATAAATAAAAATAAAATGATATTTTGGCTATTAGGACCACTGTGCAAAGATTCCATAACCAACTTAGCTGGAGATCGTTAGGGGTAATTTGCGTAAAATTTCTATATTGATTAACTTTCTTTAATATGAATTTACATTTTAATTTCTATAAAGCGGCGTTCAGACTTTACAAGTTACTTGAATTCAAGTAACTTGAAAGGAGTAACCTGAATTCAAGTGAACGTTCATAATATTTCAATATTTGATTCAAGTCATTTCAAGTTGACATTTTTATTTAAATGATTCCTGTTTCAAGTTAAAAAAATGGCGTCAAATGATGTGATTCCTGCTGGAATAAAAGTTGTAAATCAGCTAATTGTGGATGGATTCCTAAAAATCAGAGAAAAAATTCTACACTTTATTTTACAAAAAAATACCTCAAATACCATATAGACGCTGACGCTAGTGTGAACCATCCACGGAGGGTTCTAATTGTGAGGTTATTTTGTATAAAAATTTCAACTTGAAATTTTTTCTCTGATTTTTGGTAATCAATTGGCTTATTTACAACTTTTATTCCAGCAGGGATTACATCATTCGACGCCAATTTTCTAACTTGAAAAAGGAATCAAGTAAAAATGTCAACTTGAAATGACACTTCTAAACATTTGTACATATCATTTGGGCATCTTTACATATATATTATAAAACTTTTTATTGATGAAATGGCATCAAAAAGGGGCCACGAGGTATTGCGCCTTCCGCCCTATTTTTGTGTATTTAACCCCACAGAATTAATTTGGGGACAAATTAAAAAAGAATAAGGCGTTATAACGTGTTTCCCAAATTTGACGGGTTGATAGCAAATTTGGTAAAAGAAGAAATTAACAAAAGTTCAGTTGATGATTGGCAGACAAAAATCAAACATGTTATCAAAGAAGAAAATTCTTATATAACGAGTCCGATCAAATTGATTATCAATGTTGATGACAGTGAATCCAATGGTGAGGGTTGAGATAGGGTAGGTAAGCTTAATTAATTTATAATATTTATGACTTTATTCACCGTGTTTTTAATTTTAGAATTAAAATTTGAGACAAAAATTTTAATTAGCAACGTTTGTGAATCTCACAAGAGATCAGAAAATGAACCTATGGGCGAGGTGGAGTGGTCAACCTCTATTGAAATCTAATATGCGTTATAGAAATTAAAATGTAAATCATATTAAAGAAAGTTAATCAATATAGAAATTTTACGCAAATTACCCCTAACGATCTCCAGTAAGTTGGTTATTGAATCTTTGCACAGTGGTTCTAATAGCCAAAATATCATTTTATTTTTATGTATATGGACAGTGTACGGCATTTTCGACATTAAAGAACTCAAAAATGTCCAGATCAATTAGCATTTCTTCTATTGGCGGTATCCTTTGCTGTTTTTATAGCGTTTTTTCTTTCTCATAAAGCGGTGGGTTCTACTATACATGTTCTTTTTATGAAAGCATTAAATAACTAAATATAAATAAGCAAATACGCTGTAAAGAGTACAGAATTATGATGAGGCAGGTTGAAAAATATTTATTGATAAAATCATAAATTGTACATATATACTTTGCACATCATTAGGTTGTTGTTTTAATTACTCTTTTTTTTAAAAAGACTTAGATTACTAGGTGAATAAATAAAGCAAATCGACAGAACCATATAGGTACATTTCGTAAGTCTGCATATTATAAAACTTGATTTTAATGAAACAAATAAAGAATTAACAACATTTAATATCAGACACTATAAAATTTTATTGCCATTAAGTTGAACTGAAGATATAAAAATATTTAATTATCCTCTGAGAGTATGCGGTTATTTTACAACTGTTAATTACTTAAAATAGCCAATAAAATTACAACAAAATTGCAAATTTGTCACGAGGCGTATATAGGCTGTCACAAATTTATTATGAATGTAAATGATGTTGGTGTTATACGTTTAAATCATCCTGAAGGCAACAAGCAGATAGAACACTTTAAGTGAATTGTTAGTTATTACTTGCGGCATAGTTTTATAGTATCTAGTAAATTGGATTGACGATGAATGTATAGGCCAACAAAAAAAAATCTTGGGCGACAATCCAGAGCCACTTTTCTTTATGTCTTTCTCCACGAATTTTTAAGCTAAAATTGATTGAAATTCATGAAGAAATGAAATTTGTAATATTTCCAGGTTCGAAATGATTAGAAATAATTTAGGAAATATCACGTTTGGAAGAAAATACATTATTTTCCAATGTTTTTCATTACTTGATAGATCAATATGTAGGTAAATACACCTCATCTCTCATACGGTTTCTTTTATTAATTTTATGTAGAATAATAGAAAATATAAACGAGAGTCCCATATTCTTTGATATCTTTCCCTATTTACTTGAGATCTAGATTCTCAGAAAAATAGCTTGCTAGTTAAAGAAATAAAATTATTAAGTTCATTAAACAGTTTTATTTTTGGTAATTTTCACATGTAGCTCAAAGAGTCGCCTACAAACATGCTATTCCTACTTTTGAATCGTGTTCATCTCCAAAAAAAACATAATGAACAGTGCGTCTGGATTCTCGCCCACAATTTCTTTGTGTATCTATGATATTAACAACAAATATAACCTTAAGAGAAAAGAAATATTCAATTATACTGAGTGTTGAGTACTCTACATATGTCATCTTTATAAGAAGCCCGCAAACAATAGAACCAGGGACGAGCGAACTAACCATTCGTCCGCAACGTTCTGCTTACTGCGCTGTGCTCTCGTCCATTAGCGTCCTTCAAATGCTACTATTCATTTTTCCAAACAATATGGGCAGAACTTAATATGAATGAATTGCTGATAGAGCGAAAACATTGTATTCATCAGTAACTCAAATTGTTCTGCTGCTAGTGATCAAGTTGTGGATACATTTCAGAATTTTACGTGTGTTGACAAAGCAACTATATACTGAATTGGTATTACAAACTGTTTGTTATCAGATCTGGTAGAGATCACTATTAGGTAAAGGAATTCAGAACTATAATACTATCATACAAAAAAACTAATTAAGAGACAATATCGGAAAAATCATCTAATAGTAAGACCATTATACAGGGTGTTTCATAGTTAAACATACGTTAACTCTAAATAGAAGACACTTAGGTGATTCCAAATAACCTTGGTTACTGGGTCTAACGCCTTTAATAACCGAGATACGGGGTGTTTCATCCATTTCGGCCAATATTTTGATAAGCCGTAACTTTAGAACCACCCTGTAGATTTCTTTCAGACTTTGTACAGGTATAGTGTGTTAATAGGCCAATCCTATAGTGTAAGAACTACAATTAAAATCCAGATCCGGATTAAGAAGAATTTGTAAAATTTGAAAATCACCAAAACAACACACAAATTACATCAAATGCATTTTTTTATTTTCACAAGCAGTAACTTTCGAAATACCTGGTAGATTTCTTTCATATTTGGTACAGGCATCATTTTTTAGTAGCCCAATTGTATAATGTAAGGACTACACTACAGTTAATATCTAGATATGGATTAAGGAAAATTAAGAAAAAATTGTAAAATTTGATAATCCCCAAAGCAACACGCTGTACATCAGATTTTTTTTAAATTGGATCAGACATTCGAAGCGAATGGAAAAAACTGAGATATTTTGACATATTTTTATAAATGCACATCTTGTTCTACGTATTACCAAACTTTCAAGATACAATTCAATTAATGCAATACTTATTGTCATTTTCATAAGCCTTAATTTTGGAAACACCCTGTGGATTTCTTTCATATTTGGTACAGATAGATTGTTTAAATAGCTCAATCGTACAATATACGAAATACAGTTAAAATCCAGATCCGGATTAAGAAAAATTTGTAAAAGTTGATAATCTCTAAAATAGCACCCTGTCTATCAGATTCTTTAAAATGTAATCGGATACCTATTTGAAAAAAGAAAAAAACAAGATAAAATATGTGTAATTGCGAAAGCCTACTTGATAGTTTAATGAGTTTTGTATCCGAAATTAATCCGAAAAATTAAATCTGTGCTTTTTTTTGTAGAACGCCCTTGTGCACTTATATAAAAATATTTCAACACATTATAACACATCTCTTTTCTTTCCTTTTTTTTAAGGTATCCGATTATATTTTAAAAAATCTGATATACAGGATGCTATTTTGGAGATTACCAACTTTTACAAATTTTTCTTAATCCGGATTTTAACTTTAGTTCGTGTATTGTACGATTGCGCTATTTAAACTATCTACCTGTACCATATATGAAAGAAATCTACAGGGTGTTTCCACAGTTATGGCTTATGAAAATGTCAATAAGCATTGCATTAATTGAATTTTAACTTGAAAGTACTAATATGTAGAACAAGATGTGCATTTATAAAAATATGTCAGAATATCTCTGTTTTTTTCCATTCGTTTCGAATGTCTAATCCAATTAAAAAAAAATTGATGTACGTGTTTGTTTCAGAATTTTCATATTTTACAAATTTTTCTTAATCCGCATCTGGATTTTAACTGTAGTATAGTTTTTACATTATACGATTGGGCTACTAAAAAGTGATACCTGTACCAAATATGAAAGAAATCTACCAGGTATTTCGAAAGATACTGCTTGTGAAAATTAAAAAAATGCATTTGATGTAATTTGACGTTAAAACTCCAGTAGTAGAACGGGATGTGCACTCAAAAAAATTTTGACTTTAACTCATTTTTTTCCGTTCTTTTCAAATATCCATCCCAATTTTAAAAAATCTGATATACATGGTGTTGTTTTGGAGATTTTCAAATTTTACAAATTCTTCTTAATCCGGATCTGGATTTTAATTGTAGTTCTTACACTATAGGATTGGGCTATTAACACACTATGCCTGTAAATCTACGGGGTGGTTCTAAAGTTACGGCTTATCAAAATATTGGCCGAAATGGATGAAACACCCCGTATCTCGGTTATTATGGCTTTAGACCCAGTAAAAAGGGTTATTTGGACCTAAGTACCCTCTATTTACAGTTAACGTATGTCGGTTTAACTATGAAACACCCTGTATAACAACCAACAAATCTATCAGTCAGTAAAATCCTGTAAAAGGTCCTATAGTCACTAGTTTTGGAAATAGATGCCCCTTACAGGAGGAAGTTCATAACTTACTCATTGATTTCGAGAGGATTTTAGTATAAATGCATAATTAGAATACTATTCTAAATATTCTAGAGTACCAGAGCAAGAAAGAGCGTTGACAATAATATAGAAATCCACCTTGCTCTTTCCGTTGATGATATGATATCTAAAGACGCTCCTGTCCACTAGAAAAACTATTTGGTATATATTTGAGTCAAATACCTACTAATTTAGGTACTATCCAGTTTGTGCTGAAAAAAGAAGAACCACTTAGTTATTACTCCTGTCTACTAGAAAAAACTACTGAGTCAAAAACCTACTAGTTTATTGTCCAGTTTAGGTTGAAAAAAGAATAACAATTCACTTATTGGGTCACAGGACTAATAATGAAATTTTTTTGATTAAATATTAATCAGACATATCTTTATAATGTTTCTAAACTGCAAGTGCTAGAAACAGCGTTAGCCAAATTATGCAAATTCATAAAGCAACTAAGTGGATCTGCCATAAAAAACATGGAAAATCCTTCATTGGAAGACCGTGTTCCAAAAGAACAGCTGAACAGAAAGAAAAAAAAGCTGCTGGATATAATAACTCTATAGTAACTTTAAATAGTACAATTAGTTGTTTAACCTTTTATAAAAGTTTATTAAACTCCATGACAAAGGCGATATAAAATTCGTTTCGTCATTGTTAACAAAATCCCTTTAAAAACTTTCCTGCAAAAGCTTTATTGACGTGTAAATATTAAGCTAATGATTTCAGAGTTAATTAACGAAATCGAATTAATGCTAGAGGCATAAAATCCCATTGTTGATATAATTTTAATAATCGCGCTTATTCGTGAAACTCTATTAAATACAATACAGCTGAACGGTAATATCGTTACAATCAGAAGATAATTTTCGAGTTTAAAATAATTTTATAAGAAATTAGCTCATAATACAATTTACCAATTTTAAATTAATTATTAAATGAAATGCTTTCATAATAATATTAGATTTATATGTAAATATTTTTTTTATTTATGTTGGACATATAATTGTTTTTGTCCAATTTAGACACTGATCATTTTCCTTTTTGTTAAAAAAAATGCTAAAATATATTTCACATTGAACTGTTATATCCATCCCATGCAATTCTTCAAATACTTAAAGAAAAACTTCATCACCGACAGTTCCAAGACAAATTCAACATTTACACCGTCTCTTATGGAAATCGAGGGCAATTAAGAAGTAGATTTCCTGACATCCGAAGTACAGGGTGATTCATAAATAACTATAAATATTTTAACCGTAGCTTCTGTATCTTAAAATGTAATATTTCGTTAAATAAATAGGGTCTAATTTGTTATCTATTAGGTATCAATTCAAAAAGAAAACATCGGTCAGTCTGTACAAGTGACAGTGAGTGTTTCATGAGACATCCTAATACATTTAGTGTTATTAGTGCATATTTTTTTTTATTTTGCGAATTTTAAGGATATAGTTTTTACCTTATTCACTTTTGTAGCAAATGGCTTTGCAATTTAAAATAAATTTGAATTCCAGAATATCCAGAAAAATTAGGTCCCTAAACACCAACATTCTACCTTACTTTTTCCAAGATTGCAATAGAGGCACTTCCTACAATTTCTACTCTGTATAAAGTATATACAGATTTTCTGGGATGTGCTGTAAATCCTTTATGTTTACAACATTCACAAACCTGGTTTTATTATACACAGTTATCTAAATATGTACAATGTGTTTAAATTTCTAGGCCTTTAAAAAAGACATCAGCTGACGTCTTTTTGGAAACGTTTTGGGTATAGGCCTAGGAAAATGTGTCATCTGCTACTATAATATAAAATAAGTAATCTGCACTTAGCTTTCTTCTGATTTGAATCTCGGCCTTGAAGGTTGCAATTAATAAGCTTCTTATAAAATGTTAACGGCAAAACACCGCCATCTGAGTGTATCAGGATTGATACAAATAAAGTAAAAGTCTTAATTATTTTTATGGAACTCTGGTTTCTCAAATAGCTTTTTTTCTCAAGTAACATTAATTACCTTATCATTAAAAGGTAATTAAGAAGAATTAATTACACCTGTTTCTATCTGTAGCTAGTTCAATTCCTTAGTATAATACTTGTTTAATAACAAAACTAGCAAGCCTTATTAATATCTTAGATCAGTGCAAAACCGATTTTAAATACCTGAGTTCTTGAAAATTTCTTCGCAGTATGCGGGTGGCCGGAAAATTTGGGATAAATTATAAGTTATGTAAGGACTGTAAGACTTTGTACACTTATAAGTAGGTGAGGAAAATAAAACTGTATTTTTGGAGCAAAGTGAGTTGTCAAATTTATTAAATTATTTTCCAAGCTCGTTCGACCTGACAACCAGTCATCTTCAGAGCCCTAAAACGTCAAAATGTAACAAATACTCCAGAAAAATTCATGTTAAATACAATTTTTCACGAAAATAAACCCCTGCCGAGTTATACGGGCGCAGAAAATTATGATTTTCACCACAAAAATCGTACATTTCTAAAAGTTTTTTAAATGTAACCGAAAATCTGATAGTATTCCGTAAAAATTGATATTGAACTAATTTTATGGCCTTGAGCTAACAATTAAAATGATTTTTCTTATTTTTCTACGATTAATTGACGGTTATAAAAGCAATTGTATGCAATTTCAAACGGCCATATCTCGTTACAGACAAAAGATAAAAAAATTGAAATTATTCGGAAGAAAATTTATTTGTTTTTTAAATTTTTTTCAAAAATCAATAGTTTTCACGCTTTTGACCAAAAATTGAAAATGACTTATAAAAATCAAAAATTTAGATCAACTTTAATAGACCAAAACTTACTGTACAATTGTAGAAACATATGTTACGATTTTCTGCAAAAGGATTTTAGTTTTTTTTCAAATACCACAGTCTAGATGGCGCTAAAAAAATGACGTAAAAATTTTTTTCTGCTTATGTTAAACGGTTCTGGATGGTCTTAAAATGTTCCCAATGTTGTTCTCTCATTAGGATGTTAATCGTAGAAAAAAAATCATTTTAATTGTTAGCTCAAGGCCATAAAATTAGTTCTTATCAATTTTGGTGGTGAAAATCGTAATTCTAAGCCCTATAACTCGGGTGGGGTTTATTTTCATGAAAAATTGTATTTAACATTAATTCGTTAAAATAGGATAATTTATCGATTGGGCAAGTTTTTTCTTTTTTTTAATATTTTTCGGTAGATTTGGTAGTAGTTGTGTTTATTCGTTGCAGTCAGAAACGTATAGTCCAAATACTTTATGGACTAAATAGTCAATGCTAAATGCATGAAACATGAATAGCGAGATATCACCAAGTTCATTGAACTGGAGGCTTTTTTGAAATGGAAGAGTAAGTGTTATAAGCCGAAAAAGTCTGCTGTTTTATCTCCTAAAGATCTCATCAGATTTCTAAAGGACGCTCCTAATGAAATTCATTTGTTGCATAAGGTAATTTTTTCTTATTTTTCTTTTTATGTGTAGTTATTTTCTTTTATTTGTTATAGGTTGTTTTAATTATGGGTTAATTTGGAGGATGCAGAACTCAGGAACTTTTAAATATGAAGATATCTGATATAGAGGACCGGAATTCCGTTATGGTAGTGAACATATCTGAAAGTAAAACTGGTGTATCGAAGAAATTTACAGTTGTGGATGAAGAGTTCTCTGCTGTGCGTTTATTAAGGATATATGTCCTTGCGGCCTGAAGGTATTAGACGATTTTTTTTTAACTTCCGAAAAAATATATGTATATCTCAGCCAATTGGAAAAAACATGTTTGGGAAAATTATCGCAAGGTATGTAGGATTGCCAAACCCATCTTTCTATACCGGACATTGCTTTCGTCGCACTTCTGCTACTGCTCTAGCCAATGCAGGAGCAACTATAACTAACTTAAAAAGACACGGAGGTTGCAAAAGTTCCACGGTGGCGGAGGGGTATTTGGAGGATAGCATCGAATTAAGAAATAAAACTGCGTATGTTGTCTACTTTGCCGTTATAAGAGGCAGGTACATCGACTGTAGTGAACAGAAGCTCCAGCCATACAAACGAAGAAATAATTTCCAGTAGCGGAAGTAAGTTTCAGGGAACGTTTCAAAATTGTACATTTATTTGTAATAAGTAATAACATGAATAAATAAAATATGGTTTCGTTCTCATTCATTATTTCATTTTTACTTGTAACTATGACGATATAAGCTTATAATATCCCGATCAGAAATAAATTAATTTAAGGTGCTGCAAAATAATTTAAAAGTGTATTCCTATTATATGAAACCCTTTTAAACTTAACTCGTAAAAAATAAATACCTATTGACCTATGATTAACAAAGGGAACTAAAAATTTGTATGTGAATTAGTAGGGTTTACCCTGTAATAAATTTAATAAAGAATACTTAAAAAATGTTGTACAACTTCCTTATTGTCGATGTAAAAGAAAAAGAGGAACAACAAACCAATAAAATTTAAAATGAAATTAACTTTCTTTATTATGTAAAACAGTTTTTTTAATAAATTATCATCCTGGAGGGGGGGGGGGGGGGGATTACCACCTGTACTCCCCGTAAATCCGCCCTTGGTCTAGCATCAAAAAGTAAGTTGAAGGGGAACATCTAAAAGTAAGTTGTCGTTTGTCCCTTCGCCTAAAATATCTTTTTGTTTAAAAAAATGTTTACCCAAGGCTTTAATTAAGTATTTAACACTGATAATTTTGCGAAATACGATAGCAATCAACTTACTTTTAAATGCTAGACATCATTAATAATTTTTTTTGGTTTCTTCTGGAGTATTTGTTACATTTTTGACGTTTTAGATTTGAAAATGACCGTTGAAACCTCGTTGAAACCTCGACTTTAAAATTTGTCAATACTCTCTTCTAATCATAGATGGTAGCACATCTAAAAATTTTATCTTATAGCGGATATAGCTATTGACTTGTACGAGTTTGGAATTTTATTTATTGGATTCGAAAAGCCTAACTGACGAAGCCTAAAGGCAGAAACCGGTCTTAGGATATCGAATCTGATAAATTAAATTTCTTACTCGTTTTCTAACTTTGTATTAATCTCTGAAAGGGATACGAAAGAAGAGAGTGACATTTTGACTAGAATCAGTCAAATAAAAGCTTTGCAACACACAATGCGAATTGTGTATGCAACCCCAATACATCGGGAATTATTTGCTTTAAAAATTGTCAATACTCTCTTCTAATCATAGATGGTAGCACATCTAAAAATTTTATCTTATAGCGGATATAGCCATTGACTTGTACGAGTTTGGAATTTTATTTATTGGATTCGAAAAGCCTAACTGACGAAGCCGAAAGGCAGAAACCGGTCTTAGGATGTCGAATCTGATAAATTAAATTCCTTACTCATTTTCTAATTTTACAACTTTTATGTTAAACTTTTTTGGATGGGATGCATATTTCAGCCACAAATCGTAAAAACCAATCTCCAACCTTCAAAAGGTATATTTAGCTACCCCCACCCCCTTCCGGAACTTTTACTCATTCGACTTGATTTTTCTTAATTTACTTATAATTTACCCTAATTTTCCGACCATCCACATACTGCTAAAAAATTTTTTTTTGTTTCAAAAATGATTGTTTCGTTTCCCATTATTGTTTTCATAAAGTTATATTAATGCCTCTTTATTGACATAAACATTCTGAAAACCATTTATCTATGATTATGACTGCCTCAATGCAGCACTGAAACATTTGCAACGGTGACCTGGGGCCCTGCTAATAACTCATTGCCGAATAATTTTAATTAAATGTATAGAAACGTATTCTCAAGAAAATTCTTCACTTTGCATGTACAAATAAAAATTTTATTTGAATGCAAATATGTCTACTAATTGACAGAATAAAGGTCTTCAAAAACCTTTCATTAAAAATATTACAAAGGGACATCGTTGGAATGCCCATTAGTACATTCCTAAAAGTCAGAAAATCATGGCAACGCAGGTCTAATTTTCGCAACAAAAGACAACCGGCTGATTTATTTAACATGACAAGCACCAATTTTTACATCTGACGTATTCTCAAAGCCTTATTTTCACCATTGGCAATTTCATTATTTTCCATTACATCAAAACGATATGACTGCCTCGTCTTATCTTCATAAATTTTTAATTTGTGTGTAGTCGTCTCTCTCCATATTCGCGATTTCCAAAGACCATATTAGGGATCCAGGCGGCTCGAGAGTTGAAGCTAGTCAGTCCCATTTTCATTTTCTTCTTTGTTGTGTCTGCCCCTATATAAAATTTGAGAATAATCATCATAGCGCGGCCAAATCAACGGAAATATGGAGATCGAAGGATAAAATAACGTCTGAGATTGGTTGATGAAAATGAAAGCCGTCGTTTTTTTTCATTTTGTCAATTCGCCGACGTATTCTTGAATGCATTTTCATATATTTTTTTAATAAAAAAAGGACTCCCAGATATCTTGATTAAAACGACTTCATATTATGGGTAATAACTATTAACAAGAAATAAATATACTTACTTGTATGTTTGTGTCGATAAACGTGTTCTGGTAAAGGAAGGATTGTTAGAATGTATAAATAACATGGTGCTTAAAAAACTTAATTAAAGGATATAGAAAAATTTAGGTAGAAATATTTATTATTATTAAAAAACAGACTTTTAATTAAGACTTCCGAACTTGAATTAAGAGAATTTTAAACAAAGAAAAAATAAATATTGTAATGGTATCGAATTTCAACTATATTAAATCTTAAACCTATAGTTTGCAAAGATAAATTTAAATAAATAAAAAATAAACCGAAATAAATAGTTTTTACATTTTGGTAAATTTATAAATTAATAGGCTCTAGAAAGTGATGCCAGCATAGAATATAACTAAAAAACAGATGTATAGTTTTAAAACTTTGAAATTAAAAAAAAATAATGTCACTTGTAATCTCCCTAGAGCTTGAATTACTATCGGAAATATTTTTAAATTTTTAAGAAGTATCTCTCGTCTTCGACTCGGGATACTTTTAAGAAATTCATGCTTGAGGAGATATTTCAAGATCGTGAGAGATTCGGTAAGAAAATTTCACGCCAAAAAATTATAACATGACATTTTCGTAAGATAATTTGACACTTGACAGAAATACTATCGCTGTGGTACAGCCCAGGGTAGGAAAATACTATCGCCAAGTTTTTTGGTTGCTACAGTAACGAACTGAAACCAAAGCTTCTTATTGGTTAAAAAATGTTGGTGTGAAATTTTCACTAGTAATCTCCATAGTGCTTGAATTACTATCGGAAATATTTTCGAGTTATCCCGAGTCTGTAATTTATAATAATTATATTGAGTCTCCATATATACCCAAAGAATATGTTCCTAGGATTTTAGTAGTATGAAATAAACATTTATGGGTCTAAAATAATGAATTCTATTAGCTATCAACCAATCTTTATTATTTTACCTTGAACGGAAGGGTGTATTTTTATAATTTGACATAATGTTTCAAATCAAATGCAGGAAGATAAAGCTGAGAAAGTAATATTGACATATAATAAGAATTTAAAAGAATTATAAGCAATCCAAATAATTAATCAACCCTCAAATTTACATCTCAATATACAGTGAATAAAAATGTTTTAGATAGAAAATATGCAGCCCTAACAATAGAATAATTACTGTGGGATACTTATCTTTTTGGCAAATATAAAAGAGCAAGATATTAGATTGGGTATATGTCAATAGCGCGCCGCGGTCAGTTTAATCCTACCGGATTAGAAAATTATTCCAAAAGGTCAATTGCGCGCGGACAAGACATTAGTTCCTGCCCCTAATAACTGGGCTTTCCAGTCTTATGATTGTACACACCAATATCCTATAAATGTACCTTCAACTGTAAATAATAATAATTTTTATAAGGCTAGGTTAGATTAGGTTAGGTTATGTTAGGTCAGCTTAGGTTAAGTGGGTTTGTTATGATTTTGCAAAAAAATAAAATATATTTATAATAATCTTTTCAGGTGTTTTTCGCTCAATTTACGAATCTGCCGAGGGTAACTCGCGCGCAATTGACCCATATAATTTCACCACCTGGAAACATTTCCATAATTAATTTAAATAATTTATAAAAGTTTCCACTAATTATACGAATTTTCCTGTGCTATGAAAATAATCCATGTATCATCTGTCTTATATATTGCTTCGCAGAATCTTTGTATTCTTCGAATGATATTTCACAACAGGTAATTATATTTTTAACGTGAGAGCAAATTATACGTCAAAACTCCGAAAGAAAAGTGTTCATTGTTCGCCGAGTTTGTGCAACAAATTATAATTTAGGAGTCAGGACTTGGAAAGTTTCTGGAATTTAGGGTGACATTTTTATCAATTTTCAGTAAATTTATTAAAAATAATTGAACTTTTTATATTTGTTTGGGGGAATGGTTATTTGTAACAGTAGGTCAGTGGTTTTGAAGTTAAACAAGCAATAAACAAATTAATGCCAAAATAATGTCTGAATTTATAGTTTTTATATAAAGTTGGTAAATAAAAGTAATTAAAGAACATATTTTAATGGCGATTGGTTTTGGTCTTCTAGCCTAAGGAAAGAACGACGAGCGTACAAAAAAATTACAATTTTTAAAAAATGAATTAATACAAATTTAAGGTTATTGTTTCACCCCACTCAAAATTGTTATTTAATCTGACCAATCATAAAGTAAAGAAACGAGTATTATCTAAATAATTATTATTTTCTTATACTCGCGTAGCATTCGATATAACGACTTATATACTTTATTATTGTTGACTTTTGCTTATTATAAAGGATATAAAAGATGCGAATCAACAAAACGATTATACCATGTCGTCAAGGGTATATTCTCTTATCAATACATGGTGTTTCGCGAAATACGTCTCGTAAGTCGGAAGTATAATCGATTATTTTCCATGCTCTTGTGATATTACTACTTTTAATTTTGATTGGAGTATCAGCTTCGATGTTTTGAGAAGTAGCGAATAAATTATGACAGTTTGAGAAATAAAAATTTGAATTTAATAAATGCAAATTCCAATGAAATTATTAACCAAAATATTGATAAATAGAAAGTAATAATTATTCAAAAGTAAAGTGTTACATATGGAGACAATGTCTTGTGTTGAAAACAACTACAAATTTAATGCAGAAAATACTACTATCAAACTGGTATTTATTCTGAAAGACAGAGCATTTCGTATGCAGAAAATTGATGGAATTGATGATTACAAGTAGAAAGTTGTTTAAAGCACATAGAGAGCACTACTAAGTACAAAATTACTGCAAGAAAAATGTTTTTGTTAGTATCAGTGCAAGAAGAATATTTGCTCGTTTTGCTAACAATGTAATCAATGGCAGCTGATACCGATCGCCCCTAATGGGATCGCCAGGTTTGGTGATGATGATCTGCAAGTTCCTCTTACGTTTGACTCTGATCTTTTTCGAGTAATGCCTCTAATTCGTTGTCCTTGAATTTTTTTGGTTTTTGTGTGAAATTCAAAGAGACTAACCTCTATTAATCACTATTATTATTATTATTATTATATGACCTATTCATAAAAGCTGAGCCATCTTTTGAAAACGGGGCTAACTAATTTGTACACCCAATAAAAGACAGCTGGGGTTTTTGTGATAATATAAGTTATAGATGGTTTGTGATTGGTTAGAATAAATAAGAATTTTGAGGTGATAGTCCACTAAATGTCACTTTACTTTTATTGTTGTAAAAGAGAAATATTGAATATACCCACCACGCTCAGGGCTTTATTTTGTGGGTACTTTCCGTGCATTTTATGTATCTACAAAACCAATCTATAAATTGACCGCATGTATATTATAATATTTTATGATAAATATAAATTTATTACAGTATTGAGAAAGAAAACAAAGGCTTTACTTGATATATCTCCTGATTGATTTAAAATGGATGCTGATTTTTAAAACAAACCATTTTATCAATTGCTCTGATATTAGTTTATTGTAACCTGCAAAAAAAATATTGAGGTTTAAAAAAAAGAAGCAATTCGTATGAGTCAACAATTACAATATTTGATTCAAGTGATCCCTCTCGCATATCAAAACTTTCTACTCAGAAAAATAAACCACCACTACAAACTCGAACCGCGGAAGCCGCACGTGGCATCAGTCGTTTAATTGTTTTCCCCCATAATCCACAACGTCGACCATTTTTAAAAGAAATAAGTTTATCAAGGAAACACATGTGTTTTCGAAGCGGCGACCCTAGGTCATGTATTTGGGGTTGGCGTTTTTTACCCCTGATTTGGACTGTTTCGCGGGGTTGTCACAGCAACGGCTAGGGGTGGACGCGAGCATGCGCTATGCAAAAAACCGCGGGTTTGTAAATAATTAATAGAGGAAAAATGGCCGCTTTTTACGCTACTGATGCATGCAACGTATGACAAGAGCGGTGATTGCATGCGTCTTTGCCTCTGGTTTGAAGTAGTTGGATGATTAGATTACAGGGTGAACGTTTTAAGATGTGCTGGTATCGGGATTATTTTCGAGGTTTTTTTGCACGCAAAGTTTAAAAGTTATATTGGCTACACAAAGAATAGTGGATAATTGGAATTATGATATGACGTTATTGTATGGAACACGAACTTGGCGGTGCACCCGAATTGCACCGAAAACCTATTAGGCTACAAATCCCCTACCTGAATTGCACCCGTTTCTTAATTTTAATGGTTGGGGAATTTTGGGATAAACTGCTATATTTCAAACCTTCAATTTATATGTGAACAAACTACGATGTATGTAGATGGAACATTTGACTATTACACGAAGTTATTTCTACAATTATTCACCATTCATGCCTTGAAAAATGTACCGATGTACATTTTTTTTGCGGAGGTTATAAGCCTAAAATCTCAATGTCTACTGTGAGAATCTCCTTTCCAGGCATACTCACTAAAAACTTCACCCCATGGTTGGGCCCGTCTGACCGAAGTCTCCGGTGATACTTAGGCCTGTCGGCCCTTTGAATCATCCCTCTCTTTATATGTTTACAATACCCAATCCATTACTTTAGTGCCTTGTATAAGCTTGTACAGGTACTGTACCGGGTGGGAGTTATATAGTTCACCTATTAACTGCCCAAAAATTTGCTGTCTTTTGCGGTCCAGTGCCTCGCATCTACACAGTATAAGTGTCACTGTTTCTGTTTCCTTGCCGCAGAGTCTGCAAGTAAGGTTCACCATTGTATAGTCCCATCTTGTTGAGGTTGAGGTGCCTCTTTACTGGCGCATGGCCAGTAAGAAATCCTGTAACGATTTTCAGCTGGCTCCTGTTCATCTTTAACAGTGCCGCTCTTTTCTGGTACGGTCCTTTTATGTACTCTTTTCCGTGTTTGTTTCCTGTAATCTTTGTGTTTGTCCCAAATCCAATTTATTACAGACACTCTCGCTGCACCCTTTGGTACTTCTAGTGTCTGTTTTCCGAGCCTCTTCTTGCGAGTTTGTCTGATTTCTCGTTACCTGCAATTCCCTGATGTCCCGGCACCCATATCAGTTTGACGTGATTACGGTCTGCCAGCGATCTCAATTCCTCTTTGCAATCCCATACCAGTCTGGACGTCACTTCCTTGCTGCACAAGGCCTTGAGTGCCGCTTGACTGTCTGATAGAATATTAATTTGCGCTTTATCTATGTTTCTCCTGTTATTCTCCCTCTCGCATTGGAGAATAGCATATACCTCTGTCTGAAAGACGGAAGTGTGAGTGCTCAATGAGTAGCTGATGCCAGTCTGTGGGTTCCTGGAGAACACACCCGAGCCCGCTCCATTCTCAGTCTTGGATCCATATGGGTAACAAGATTTTCTGTAGAATGTTCCTGAGCTGTGAGTCGTTCCATTCAGTTCTATCTGGCACCACCACTCTGCTTGGGTTTACCGGTGACATACTACTTGCTAAAAAATAAACAGAAAGACACGTACAGTGACCTGTTTTGAAACTTAAGGCTGAGGTAACAAGAAAATAAGCTACAGTTTCAACCAAAATATATCGTCATGGATTTTGAAATTGTCATACATGCAAGTGGAAGACAACATTTTCCAATCTCATCTATTTGCCTGATTTTCAGGACATCTATCTATCCTGGATCGACTGGGATGCCTCAGATAGTTGTATTGTATTTTTTTAAGCAAAAACATAGATAAGTTTCTAAATGTATAGTTAGAACTATCCAATTTAGATTTATATTTTTAAAAAAATAAAAAATTGCAAATAAAAATTAAAAAGATATAATCTAATGGCACTTTGTTTGGAATTTTGAACTATTTTTCATGGTGGTAGTTACCCCTAAGTTTGTACAGATCACCTTTTTTTGAAACATACCATGATGCGTTAACAATGCCTCTTAGAAGTTTTGACTAGAATTTTTATAATATTTTAACCCCATAAATCCAAATGCATCAGAATAGCTTTGGTCAGTAGATGTTGCAATATTTTAGACCAAGTTGTTTCTGTTTGATCCAGATATGTTTCCGATACACGGATACCATCGTATTGTGCTTGATGTGACAGTGTATTGGACATATTGGACAGATAACTTGTACCAGGTTAAACGTTATTCCATCTGTTATCATTATTATCTAGATAAAAAACGAACTAGACAAGATGCATATATAAAGTATTATTATTTATTTACCTAACTTCATTACTTTGTGGAAGTTTTTTTTATCTTTTCTTAATCTTAAACTTCAGGCGAGCGAAGAATCGTATGTATAAATTCATAAGATCATTATCATCTTAGCTCCAAAATGAAGTAAAATAACTATAAGCTGTAAAAACTGGTTGTAACTACTCCAAATGTGACCCACTATGTACCAATATGATCTGCTAGCAGTTGATACCTGGAACCCTTATACGTTAATATACTCAAAAATTTCTGAAATTTTCAAGGTACTTCTCCGTAAATATGTAATTAATTGGGGTTATTTTAAGACAGGGTATCTTACATTTTCTAATAAAAAACTTATTCTGGTATTCAGGATTTAATGATGTCATTAATTACTCTCATTAAGAAGATATTGGTGATAGAATGACTTGTTTTGTTTGCAAACTTATAAGAGTTAAATTGTTTAAACATTCTACCTATATTTTTTTTTATTTTAAGCTATAAAACGTTTTCCACGAGACTATAAACTTACCAGACACTATCAATGATTATTCGAATTTATTTTATGTTACTTTTATCTCCTTACAGATGCAAATATCAGATATATAAGTTAATTTTAATGCCCCTGCATCTTACTTTAATCGACTTTAAATTGGCCTATTGGGTATGTAACGGTCCAATAAAATTTTATGAATCGCATTGCAGAATATGTAAAATTTAAATAATTACCTCATATTTTCAGAAAAAGGAATATCTACATCTACAGGAATAGGTAGGTATCTATATTACCACACTAAAATGTTCATTAATGACGTATGTTGTTTTAGTCAATTTTTCGCAAGAAATCTTCTTATATATTACGTAGAAGAAGGTACGATGATAAAAGAAGACGAAATACAACAGCAGAATTTATGAAAACAAGCAGATGCAGATCGTGTCAGACAGTCAGGCGACACTGAAGGCTTAGATGTATCAGAATATATGAAAGGAGTAACATTTGCCTAGGCAATCAAGAGATCGATCATCACCAAGGCTAGACCTACTTGTACCTAAAAGTATACTCCAAGGATACAGACTCGAAAAAAACATAAAACATACTGGGAAAATGTTCCTGCATAATAAAACTGCAGGGCATTCATTAAAAAGCTGATGGCTGAGCTTTACGTCCGAGTATTGCGAAGATATAAACACTAGACATCAACATCAATACTATCATTAAAAAAATGTGTCCCAAATACAGCTAAGAAAGAAAATTGTAAAATGATATCCTCATAAGATCTCTGTTTTTAATTCTTATTGGATAATTACTGGATAAACGAACGTTTTTTCAGCTTTCTTTCAATTAAATATACACAACCTAACTCCCCTATACTTCCGAAAGAATGATCACCACCTACCACCAGCAGATTTAAAAAAATGAAGGCGTCTTAAAAGTAACGTATTATGCAAGTGACAGAATGAAAAATAATCATTCCTCTCTCTAGACAATTACAGTGTCGTCGCCCCCCTTTTTACCGAAGGGAAAAGTATAATCAGAAACAAGTCATTAACCGTTGAGGCAAAGAAAATATAAAAGGAAAACAATGTCGTTACTTGGTAGTTAAGAGTTTAGGTTTTTGTGTTTGTCTAACTATATTAGACCACACTACAAAATTATGTTTCTACAATTCTTAAATTCTGTTAAAAGTTTTTTCTTGAGAGATAAAATCTTCGGTTGTTAAAAATTTGCGTTTATTTCCCGCCATATTGATTTCATAGAAACTTAATATACCTTATTACCTGAGTGTGACTTACTCCTTAGTCTCCTTACTCCTTACTCAAAGGTTGTGAGTGGATCAGAACCCATTTTTGGATGGATGACCGTTATAAAATTTTTAGAAGACGACATCGGCAGTGCTTCCATACATACTTATGACACATTATCGGGCCCATTGTGTTTCCTCCAGATATTTTTTCTTTAGCTAAGCCGCCCTCGTCTTGTAGCGTAGCTGTGTATAAGATTGGGTGGTAAGTAAAAAATATTATTTACTTAAGTTTGGCCACCTGTCTCTAAATACAGAAAGCGTCAGATCAGCTAGGGCTGGGCAGTCGCACAAAATCTGTTCGACTGCTGCTTTCATATTGAGTATTCAATTATGTCCATACAAGATGTCATGTGCTCTTAAGACAGTTCTTATACTTATGTAGGGAGTTTTATATAATGTATATGAATACACATAAGGTTGAGATTTAGTGTCAAATGATCATTCAATCCAGCAGTCTAAAAAATAAACCTGTTCTTTTAAAAAATAAACACAGTAATAGTATATTCTTCAACGAGTGTAGAATGATGGCTATTATTCACGCGGATGAAGTTTCCAAAACGAGCGAGCGCAGCGAGTGAGTTTTGGAATCATCCAAATCTATTTTCCCTTTTCGCCCTCCCAATTGACGCCTATGAAATACCACAACTGAAATGATAATTAATTGATGAAGTACGAAACCACAATAGGAAGATAATGATGGCCATTTATATATTTATGATTCTGGCCAATTATTTTGACGACGACACCGATGCTGAGGGTACTAATTTGTGTGTCCATAAAAAAGTTATTAATTGGGGAAGCTAAATACTACTAATTATATTTAGAAAATTGAAGGAAGCGGAATAGGTTCTTTTGGAAAATTAATATTAAATTACGGATTAAGAGCGCGGGTTGTGAGAGAATAAAGTTAAGCTTTGTTTAACAATGCCGCCATTTAAGAGCCAGTATCGAGATAATAATGGTAAATCGGTTTATTTTGTACCCAATGGGTCAGAAATACATCGTTATTTTAAGTAATGTTTTTGAGGTTTGGGTATATATTTTATCCAAGACATGACAGTTATGATTGTCATTATTAATGTCATTTTAGACAAGTAAACTATCAAATAACTCACGTTCATATTTAAAGTAGTATTCTATTTATTTATTACTATTACAAGCAGAATTCACATTGATATTTAAATTAAAAAAAAACGCTAACGGTTTATTAGAATTTGAAGTAATTGAAAAATTCGTTGGTTCATTGGAACCAGTCGCTCCCATATCGGTACAGCTGTTGATAGTGCTGGAAGACGCCGACGCATTAGAACCTTGTAATTTTTCTGCAATTTGTATTTTGTTGTGCACCGATTCTTCCAGGTATCCTTCTGCTACGGTCGAGGACTTCCATCCTCCGTGACGCTTCAAAGTAGTCATGTTAGCCCCTGCATTGGCCAAAAGAGTCACCGAAGACCTTCTCAGACAGTGACCGGTGTAGAGCGCTGGTTCCTCCAATTTCAAAAACATTGCAATTCTTGAAGGTATCTTCGACAACGTATTTATTCCCACACACTGGCTGGTACACCTCCCATTTTTCTAAAAGACATGTATTTTTTACACAAATTGATCGGGTTGACTGGAAATCCTTCTTCAAGTATGGTGAAACTTCTCGATTTCTTGGTTTTAATGTCTAGCAAAACTACGTGAAAATATTTCCCTTTGTCTTGAATGTTTTCTATTTTCAAGTTAACTAATTCATCGCATCTACAAGCACCGCTAATCCCCATTATCAAAGCCACTTTCATTAACAGGTACCTACTCGTTGTCGGGAGCTTCGTTCAAAAACTTCTCTATTTCAGGTCGTTCTAATATCTTGGACTTCTTTGGTTTGTATCCCTGTGATTTGCTTTTCAAAAAGCTCGTTAGTTTGCCATATTTTGAAATGTCGATTTTTTTATAAAGGTGAATAGTTGAGCGAAGCATCGAGTATTTGGTCCATAGCGACGATGGGGCTATTATTTTTGCAAATGTAATCGATACCTTTTATCTTCCGTGAATTCATCCAAGACCCAAACATTTTGAACTCCTTGTCGTAAGCATCTCGGGACTTTTCTGACAAAATCTGCGTCGCTGCTTCTTCGCCTTCCGTAAGGATATCCTCAGGAACGTAATTTTCATCGGTTTCCTCCATTGTCTATACTTTTTTTCTTCAAAAAAGCTTCCCTTTTCTGAAAGGAAAACTGACAAGTGTCAAAATTTATTTAAACATTTGCTTTGACCAAAATGTAAAAAAGTCACTGTCAATTCATTCTGACATTTATAGGCTACTGAGTCGCAAGTAGCTTTGATTTGATCACAAAGCTTATTAATTGTTATCTCATAAAAAACGATCCACTTGTTGGATAAAACATTGTATGCCACTCGCGTGTTATGTTTCCTAAGTCACTTGAGAATTTATATAAATTTTCTCGCGTGACTTATTTTCAACACACTAGTACCATAAATAACTATTATCTACGACTTGCACAGTAAATGTCAAATATTGTACAGTCAAAAACACCAGTAAACGACGTATAACATACCCTTGTGTTATGGTAATACAAATCGCACAGCTGTACGATTTTTACACAAAAAGTCGATATATAAATTTTAAACCGTTAATTTCCGAATGATTATTGATGTTTATTAAGACATTACAATAATCAGATACATTAATTTATCTACAGTTTTATTCAAAACATTAATAATAATAATGCTAATTTAATCAATTTAGGCAATACACATTACATAAAAGTTTGACAGAAATGTCAGTCAGTTAATAAATTATAATGGACAATTATTGCTATTCATTAATATAGTAGTTTACGTAACAAGTCCCGAAAGTGGTCTTTTACTGGACGAGTGGGCAAATTGCAAGCCTGCGAGTCCAGTAAAAGTACTTTTGGGACGTATTACGTACAATATTTTTTTAAAACGTGCAGTGTTGTACTATAAACATCATTATTCAGTTTACATTTTTATAACAAGAACTCTTTATTTCATCTGGTATAATTTCACCTTCCATTAATTCACAATCAAATGCATCATTTCATTTTTAATAAATGTCACGTTTTCAACTAAACGTCAAAATATGTCAAGTTATTTTATAGTTTTAAATAATACAAAACTCGGTTACTATAGAAACCAATTGACCGCTATCTTAGACTAACTACATTATTATTTTTTTCATTAAAGATAGGCCGGAAAGTAAAAAAAAATGAGTCCGGTAAAAGCTTTTACCGGACTATCACATTAATTTTCTGGCTCGGTCCGACAAAATGAGATTTTCTGACCTAAAAATAAACCGGAAAGTACTAATTTCTGGCCGGTTTTAAAAAAAAGATGTTATTTTAAATATTTTTAAGTGGTTGGTTTTAATAAATAAATATAGTACAAATAAATCTATTTAGTCAACATATATAACACTTTTAAATCTGACATTACAATGAAATTAATTAATTTTGAAGGTGTTCCTGAAGAGGTACGACGAACGACAACAAACACTATGCTTACTTTTTGATGCTCTATCAAAATCTGAAGTCAGAATTTTAAAATTCATAAACACAAAAAATCAACACTCAGAGAATGAATTCAGATACCGAACAAATTTGTTCGGTGCCAAGGCGCTCAACGTTTCTAGTAATTTTTTAGCGCTGATATTGACAAATTTTAGTGGTTCAAAAAACTTGTTTCAAAAGTTTATTAGGTACTAATAGAGTATATGATAATAAAATAATTATTAGTATGAGTACCTCGGTTATGGAACGATAGTGCTAATATTTTGATGTGCTTGGTAAAAGCATTTATTAAATGCCGAATGAAATGATTCGCAGCAGTTTGAATAGAAATTAAATGCAAAACAATCGCCTACATTAGATGGATCTAACAATGTCAATCCAAAAATCCAATGCAGTATTTGGCCTATTTGGGAATTGGAATTTTCTAGTAATTTTAAAACAAAGTGGGAAGTAAAACCTACCATCCAGTAGTTTTCTTGGGTACCGGGCCATTTAATTTTACCTTAAATATTACTATAAAGTTCCGTAATTTGAATTTTTAAAGCAACAAAAACGTAGAAGTTACTTTGATCGCTGCTGTAAAGTAATAAAAACTTTAAAGGGATAAACAATAACAAAACAAAGTAACTACAACTATTGAATATAACTTTAAAGTTAACGGGACTTGAACGTAATTTTGTTAGTAAAAATTTCGTTCCAGATACTTCAGAAACTACGTAGAAGTACTGAAACCATAAAGTACCAACTCGTAGTAATAATTACTACCTAATTACTCAAACTTTCTTATTTAAGGTAATAAAAACCACTAAGTCAATTTTAAAGTGATAATTACATAATAATTACTTATTAAAAGTGCCCATCTCTGTTACCGCATTTATCGCAACTTCAGATACTGCTTGGGAATGCCTCGTATCACAAATCGATCGCAATAATTGCAAAATTGCCCGAATTGCACTTTCATGTGGTTTCCCATCCACCGTATTCTCCGGATCTGGCCCCCAAGCGACTACTATCTGTTTGCAGACCTAAAAAGAATGCTCCTGGAAAGAGGTTTGGCGTTAATGAAGCCTATTTTGAGGCAAAAGATAAATCGTTCTAAAAAAAATCCGATTAAAGCACAATATTAATTTTGCTAATCGGAAACCAATTTTCCATTACTCTTTTATAGCTGCTTTTACATTCTCACAAACGTACACACAGGGCGTGAAGGAATAAAATTAATTCGGAACAGAAGCAGTCAAACCATCGTACGATGCGTTGTAAATTCAAAGTAATTTTTTGTCGGTCAATTAGGAAGCCGAAAGTGAGCTCGAGGGATATTTTTTAACGATATTTTAATTATAAAGGTGGAGGTGATTGATGAAGGATGTTTCTTGCTTGCTCTGCCTTTAAGTGAATACCCAGGGGAGATAGATCTAGATTATACCACATTTTAATATGTAGATGTCTTCGAGTACCAATTTAATTCTGGTTCATTTTTTGTTGAACGTAGGAAGTCAGTAATAAATGTAATTAATTATAACAGAGTATATTTCTTTATGAGAATTATGATATATTGTTGGAAATGTGTTATTTAGTTGTTTTAAAATTAACATGAAATATGAATTATTCCCTTTATTCTTTAGATCAAGAAATTAAACATAAAAAGTACAACTTTTTTAAAGCTTCTTTAGTAAACACAAGTTATTATTTTCCCGCTCATGCTGTGATATATTATACAGTGTGTGTCTAAATGTTCCCATTTAACATTTGAACAGAAAAAATTTTAAAAATCTAAGACGAGTGTGTGGAAACAATTTATTGATTTTCGCAATGAAAAGTCATCTAAAATAGACAAGTCTGTAAGTATTGAAGAAATAATTAATATATCAAAAGAAAATCATAAGAATATAAGAAAGTGTCGTTAAAATGATGTAGAACTCAACAGAAAAGCAGTTATAGGAAAATTGTTTTAAATCAGTTATCTGTGACATGGGTTTTAAAACCACTGCAGCTCTTCGGGATCTGAAGAGAGAAAATTTCATATCCATCATGAAGAAAGAACAGTGCAGCAGCATAGAAAATCTATTCCTAATTCATTTGTGTTTGCACCAATAGAACAGGATGAGGTAGAAAGTATATTTGATTTAAAATAAACGCTGAAACAATTAAATTAATCTGTAATTATATTTTAAAACCATTTACACATATTTTATCTAAATGTATAGAATATTCGATATACCCATCAGCTTTTAAACAATCAATTGTTACTCCATTACATAAAAAGGGAGATGTAACCAATCTATCTGCAATTACCGACCTATATCGTTAATCACCCACTCCTCAAAAGTGTTTGAAAAATTAATTAAGAATAGATTAGTTTCTTACCTAAATAAATATGACATACTCTCAAAACAACAGTTTGCTTTTAGACAGAAAACATCCAATAGAAGAGTAATAGAAAACATCCACACAAGACGCCATTATTAACTTCACAAGTAAGTGAATCACTTATTGAAAGCAAGCCCTGTTTGTGTATATTTCTGGATCTTGTTTTCTTTGAAAACCAATGAAAACGTCATTGGCTTCGCAGATGATACTGCTATATTCTATAGGGAAGACAATTGGGAAGACCTAAAACAGAAAGCGCAGATAGACTTTTTAGAATTAAAAAAATGGATTGACTATAAACGGTTAACTATTAATATAAGCAAAACTAATTACTTGCCCTTCAGCTGTTATTTCTCTGGTGATCCTTCTTTCGATTGTCTTAATATCACCATATTACCTGAAAAAAAATCAAATATTTAGGTCTAATTATCGATTGTCATATTAAATGGGATATGCATATATCTTATGTAGCAAATAAATTAAGAATTATATTATTTACATTTAGAAAATTAAAAAAATCTTTATGTTATGTGAAAAAATGTTATACTTCGTATTGGTAGAAAGGCACCTTCGTTATGGGATCCTTGCGTGGAGTGCAGCTTTCAAAACTCACCTTCATGGTCTAGAAGGGTTTTAAAATTAATTTTATCTAAAAACTCGAGGTGTCCGTCAGATGAATTATAAGCTGAAATAAAAATAATGGACATACTACTTGTGTTCTTGTGTTAGATTTCACCTTCATAAACAACAAGCTCCACTTCTATCTCATCAGTATAATACTCGTCAGAAACATCACTTTCTTTCGCCATTTATGAACAAATCTTGTACTCAGCGTTCTTATCAGTATATAGCACCAAAATTATACAACGCTATACCAGAAACTATCAAAACTATTAAAACAGTATTTGTGGCTACAAAAACAGTTAAAACACTTGATTTACAGCACTAATTGTTAATATTCATTTTGAAAACTAAATCCATTCTGAAAACTGAATACTTATTATTATTATATTATTATCATTAACCAGTAGTGACTGCACCATTATTGACATATGGGATGAAGACACTCTGGAAGGCTTTCAAATTGTTGAAATTGTACTTGGAGCTGGAGACGGGATGAAGGATTTTCTTAGTGCCTAATTTTTTTTTAAGAAAAAAGTTAATTTGGGAAATTTAACGGGGTGTTTCGTATATACTCTAGTTCTTTTCTACACCAAAGTGGTTTCAAAAACAGATATTAAATGGTTAATAAAAATAATCAAAATTTGCGCTGTTAAATAAGCTGATAGGAAAAAGAATAATAGGATGAAAACTGCTAGATTTGCTTTAACCCTCAAATCCCAACTGGAATCAGCCAAATTCATTAAATCAGCAGATCGTCTCTTTGAAGTGACACTAAAAAAAATAAAGTTACCTATCATTCGCAACAGCTGTATCTAATATGTGCACAAAGATAGTTGGCGAACTTGATAGCAGCCAGTCAATAAAGCTTTATCCAGATCTCAGCTTCAAGACCCTGGTTGAAACAATGAAATATATACCTTTAACCATCAGGTTTATTCACAATACAAGAAGATGACCTCTAGAGGGGTTACGTTAAACAATTTTGATCCATAACAGGGGATTGAAGTGGTTTTATGGATTCACAGAGAACTTAATCTTTCTAATAATCGTTTTTGCTTCAATTTATTTTTTGTTTCTTAGTTTTTTAATCTTAGATATCCAAGCATTCTTACTATAATCAATGCCTTGTTCATGAGTCTCATTTTCATTGCTTTAGATCTGTTCTGTGTCTATAACACACTGTATTATGATTTTTAACATTTAATAATTTATGAGAATCGACTGAAATTAGGGGTAAAGGTGTGAGTACAGCTCTCTTAAATAATCCTGTGTTTTTTTAATTAATTAAACGCTCTAAATAACTGTTTTATTTTACACCCTTTTATTCAGACAGACACTTAAATTCTTCCTCCAAATTTTACTTCAAGTAAAATATATGCGACTATGAAAAATTTAATATATTCTCAGAAATGTCTAAGCAAGTAAATTCCACCAACCAATTTTCCACGATAAATATAAGTATGAGTTACTGCGGTATACACAAATGCGTTTTAATTTTAATAAAAATGTCTTGCTGCATGTAATATCCAGCGTATATAAGAAACGTTAACGCAATGCCGTAATCACAGGGTGGGTTAGGAGGGTTCACGAATACCCTTACTGTTAAAGTTCACAGCATTTTTAAGGGGAAGTCGTAACTGTGTAATCCATCGCAGAAATGGTAATGAGCCATTCAACATAAAAACTCGGGTGTATTTATAGGTTAATTATGTGTCATTGGCTAAAAGTATTTTAATTTTAAGAATACTAGTTCAAAAAAATAATCCTAAGGGTTATAAAAGTTAGTAATTGTGTTTTACATGTCGTAAAAATATTACAGATGAACCTCAAATAAAGTAAGATAAAAAATATAAATAGTGGATAACTGAGGGTATTATTAAGTATAGCGGTTATAAAAAAAACCAGTTTTATTAAAAGAAACAAACTGATAATGAATTTAATACATATTTCTCTGAAATTAGGCAGAAAGTATTAAAACATCTTCATTTAACTCTTATTCTCTAAAACCTGTAAAGAAAACAAAAGTGAGTAAAGAAAACAGATAGACATTTTTATCATCATCATCAATTAGGCTTTTCGAATCCAATAAATAAAATTCCAAGCTCGTACAAGTCAATAACTGATGAAGCCGAAAGGCAGAAACCGGTCTTAGGATGTCGAATCTAATAAATTAAAATTCCTTGCTGGTTTACTAACTTTGTACTAATCTCTTAAAGGGTTAAAAAGAAGAGAGTGACATCTTGACTAGATTCAGTCAAAATTTATTGTCAATACTCTCTTCTAACCATAGATGGTAGCACATATAAAAATGTTATCTTATAGCGGATATAGCTATTGACTTGTACGAGCTTGGAATTTTATTTATTGGATTCGAAAAGCCTAACTGATGAAGCCGAAAGGCAGAAACCGGTCTTAGGATGTCGAATCTAATAAATTAAAATTCCTTGCCGGCTTACTAAAACAGATAGAGTTAAAGCGGAAACCGTTTACGCAATTGCGTGTAAGAAATAATAATATTATTAACTTATGCAACCGTGCTAACTTCTATAAATCAAACTGAAAAAGAGAATTTTAACAACTTTGCAAAGCAAAAATCTTTTGACCCATTTTGGACAATTGGACAATTTGGAAAATTTTTACTCTGTTAACTTGTCAAATTCTCTTTTGGGTTTCATTTATCATTTTGCTAATAAATTGTAGCAAAGTTGCTTGGTCTATCTTTCAGGGGATTTAGCTATTGACCTTAGCCGTATTTGGAATTTGATTCGTTATCTACCATCAGAGCTCCTCCAATTTTAGGAACCTTATATTAGATACCCATTTAAAAATTCATGTTCAAAGATATCACTGGCACTGGACACATGATAGAAAGGCCTCTCTGCCTCCTGAAAAAGGGGTTATATTAGCTACTCAAGGAAAGATCTATATATAGGGGAGAGTTGGCCAAAACGGGCTACCTAGTGTTTCAAGCGCCACAACTTTCTTAAATAAACCGATACAGGCAAAAATGGTTTCCCTCTAGTTCAGTATTCATTAACATAGTTCGTCCAACCATCTTAAATAAAAAACAAACAGCACATCAATAAAAAAAATATTTAAAAGAAAATTTAATTTAATTTCTTAATAGTTTTAGTTTTCCAAATCCAATGCTACCATTAAAAGAATGAGCTATCGATTTATGACGTAATACGACCCAAGAACAGTTCTGGAAATACTATGATACAAAAAGTAAACACAGTTAGTTATATAACACAGTAAAAAAAAATAGAAAAGATGCTCAAACTTACCTCGTTAATAAATCCATAGACCAAAGACATTTTGTGTAGGTATATCTTCAGCAAAATCTTCAATTTTCTTCCAGAAGTGTATAAAGTTTTTATATAATTATTTTTTTTAAGATTTGGACTGCCAACTATTTTTATGTTTCTTTGGAGTTCTTCCTGTTGGTTACCCTTCTGCCCACATATCCTGTTTATTAAATGTTTTTTTATGTTGACCCAATTAGACATTTTTTTATATCTTCTGCAAAGCTTACGAAACAGTTTTTGTTATTGCAATTAATTGTTAATTAAATGCCTTAATTAGGAATTTAATGCTCTTTTTGTTTTATAATTATATGTTCTGTCAGTTTAAAAAATAGCAGAAGAAGACAAAATTTTATTTGATAGCATTTAATTCCTAATATTTTTTAAAAATGTTTTTGATTTTATTTATGTGTTTTGTTAACATTTTGTTATGGTAACAGCACATGTTTTTTTTATATAAAAAATGTCATTTTATCATTTAATTTAAGGCCATAATAAAAGCAAAATCGAAGAAATGGTGTTAGAGCTCTTGTTGATTAAAAAAAATACATAAATTGTTCAATAATGTTAAATAAATTATTCATATTAAAGTTTTTTAAGTTAGCACAGAACAGTGGACAGAAAATGGGATAAATGGAAAATGTAAAGATAATTAAATGCTTATTGATTAAATGTCAATTAATTAAATGCCGATTATTTAAATGATAGTTAATTAAATGTTAATTAATTAAATGCTAATTATTTAAATGCCATAATTGTCAAGAGTAATATTACTGAAATAGGAGCAAAAATATGAAATAAAATGCTTTTTGTTATAGTTAATTAAATACCCTAATTAGGAATTTGATGGTCATACTAATGATATTACTCCACCAACACTTTCTTTAATTAGTTTGAGATAACAGGAATTGAATGATTAGATAACGAAAAATTTTCAGAATTAGATTTTGCTCCAAAAATATCAGAACCTGCTTAATCTTTGGAAACCGTAACCTCGCGATCAGAAAATACAGTTGAACTACCAGACCGGTTATTATTGACTCTGCCATACTGTATGAATTTAAAAATTTAATTAACCATTATTAATGTGGTTTTAGGTAGTAGAACAATCTGGAGATTTTTTTGAACAATTTTCACCAAAATCTATTTCGACTTCTACTTATATTTAAAAAAAAAGTATTCATTAAATAATGTTTCATATCAACCTCTGCAAAAATTATTGGTACGTTCTTGTACTTACATACAGAACGTTAACGCAACCGCATTGTTATGAGGCGAAGCATGGATATCTGGAGAAATGGCGGCAGCTATTTTTATATTTTGACTCCCCTGTTTTTGTTCGGCTTGATCCCTAATTCGGCTTCCACCCCTGCCCCGATGGGGTGGGCCACCCACTTATTGCTATTCCATCTATGACTGTAGGCGTCTTACATCGGGGATGATCGATAGCGTCGTTGCCAAATTAAAGCCGACATTTTTTTTGTTTCGAAATAAAATTATTGTAATTTATTCTCCGGAAGGTCATAGTTTGGAAAATTCATAATAAGATTGTGAAAATTAGTTCGATAACGTGAAAGTGAAGTTTAAAATTACAACAAAAATTTTGTTATTGGAAAATTATTTTTAAAGAAATACTTTTAAAAGTTTACATTGTTTTTTTACTTGATATAAATATTTATTATTTACTATGTATTAAGTTTTTAAACTGTTGTTCCAGCTTATTCAATTTTATGTAATGTATTTTCTATGAGTCTTATGAGGAGTAATAATCCTTAATACTAGTAAAGAAGTAGTCGTAAATTTAGAAGATACATTAACTAATTGAACATGAAAAAATTCAGAAAAGAATTGGCAGCAAGCAGGGCCGATCTTAGGTTGTGGGTGGCCGCGTGCAAAGACCTAATGTGCTGCCCCTCTAGAGAACATTTCACATTTTATAATTAGAAATAAAAAACAACAGTATTTAGAAAATATAATCTAAGAAGAAAAATACTAAAGCATAAATCTCTGAAACGTAAAGTATATAAATCAGTCCTTCTACAAAGACTACCTAAGAAATAAAGTAACTTTTCTCGCTTTCTGAGAGGTAAATTTGTCAATAATTTCGGTAAAATAAATGTTTTCAGACATTTCAGATTCAATAAAGATGATGGCTAAATTTGAAAGCCTTTCTTGTGTCATATTATTTCTCAAGTAATTTTTAATTTACTGAAACTTCTTTCACCTGAAGCCACAGACACTGGTAAGTTCAAAAAAATTCTTATTGCCAGAGCAAAATCTTTTATTAATAAAAATATCTTTGAATGAAATTATTCCATGAGATCATCATTAGAAATGTTGTGAAAATCATAGAGAAAGCAGAATATTGGCGTCTTCAAAATATGCCCCTTGGTTATTTTTTTAAGATACAAATTTAAACTGAGGTTAGGAAGAAAACAAAGGTCCTTTATTTCTCACAAGTTATTTTTATTAAGCGACCGGTTTCGACGATTAAACCATCGTCATCATCAGGCCCTATGTGGAAAAATTATGGAGTTAAAAAAGTCACAATGACAGTTGAGTTTATAGTTTATTCAATATATATAAATACAATGAATGATAAGCGATAAGTGCTACTGCACTTGATTCGCATGAAAGACATCATAAAACATCATCATCAACATTATAAATCGACTTATAAAAGTTAAGGAATTTATTTTAATTTAATTTATTTTAATTTTAATTTTAAGTAAAACTCACCATAACTTTTCCACGTAGAAAACACCAAGAACATTTCAACACAGTAGATTAAAATACAATTCTATGTTTGTAAAAACAAGGAAGAACTTATAGATCCTAATTTTATTATTTAAAAAGTTTAATTTATATTTTATTTTATAAAAACATAGTTATAAAATTTAGAATTTAACTGAAAATTAACCATCAGTCCTTTGACTACATTTACAAACAAATTAAAACATTAAAACTAACGAAAAGAGACAATTTTGAACTGTAGCTGGTTAAACAACGGAAGAACAATTTTAGGAAAGAAAAGTACAGAAAAGAAGGAAACAAACAAAAATCAAGTCTCAATCTGAAAAGAATTGGAAAATGAAACAAGTGGGGGTTCATTAATAAATAGCATGAAAAGAAGAGATGCTGTTCCTTTTTGAAGTACGATGCCATGGTGGAAAAGACGTTATTTGACGTAAGAAGAATGTCAGTTATAAAAAATAGGAAATGTTAAAGGGTAAGTAAGATGTGATTGAGAAAAAATTAAAGAAAATTAAATTGATCGAATGAAAAATATTGAATGAGTGCTAAGAAAGTAGGGGTACTCGTGAAGTTGATTTCATCATTGAGAGAGCACGAGGGATTGAGTTTAAAGTTTTTTGAAATTTCTAGGTTTTCGAAGTTATCAAGAAGAAATCTATTACTCACTGAATGTAGGACTCTGAAACCAGTAATAGAGTCGAAATCATGGCCAGTGTCTAAAAGGTGGTTGGCGAAATGGGAGAAGCCGGTGGTGTTGTTATTAAGGCATCGTGTATGTTTCCTCAAACGCACTTTAAAATTACGGAAAGTCCTTCCGATATAGGAACAAGGACAAGAGAAACATGTTAATTGGTAAATTCCGGATTGGTCCATGATATCAATTTTATATTTGTTTCTGATAAAAAGTTTACTAACGGAATTAGAAGATTTGAATGAAACTCCTGGAACAAGTTTGATATGCGATAGGAGAAACTACCTATAAAGGTAAGTGACAAATACTTACGATTGTCTAACTCGACCAATGGGGGGTTAGTTATATAATATCAGAATATTGTTTATATAACTAACCCCCATTGGTCGAGTTAGACAATCGTAAGTATTTGTCACTAACCTTTATAGGTAGTTTCTCCTATCGCATAGCAAACATAATTTTTCCACATAGGGCCTGATGATGACGATGGTTTAATCGTCGAAACCGGTCGCTTAATAAAAATAACTTGTAAGAAATAAAGGAACTTTGTTTTCTTCCTAACCTCAGTACCTACTACTCACATATGGCTAACCCTAATTTAAATACAAATTTAAAATTTGGTACCGTTTTCTATACCGTGTTGCCAAGAATTTTGCTATCAAATAAAGAATGTGTGTAAATAGTAGACATTAATGGACAATGAACCACCACACTGCGCACTAAAATTCTATTTTTCTTAAACGATGCTATGCTATTGGGAAATCTGGACTTATTTCAGCTTATTTATTCGACTTATTATAAGCTTGAAAAATTTTTGCTTGATTGATAGAACTATACGCGCCCTGCGGCCGCCCTTGTTCTGGCTACCCGCGTTAAATACCATGAAGATAAATCAAATGGTCCCAATGTAAATGGCAGCTACATTCTTTGCATAAGTAGGGATTATTTGAGAACTGTATCATTAAAATTAATAATCTTTTATGTATTATTTCTTTAACAAGACAATTTTGGGATTGGCCACTATATTTTACATATGTATCTCTTATCTTGAAAATTCGGTGGAGCTGTTTTTCAAACCTTCGACCCTAAGTGAGATACTGACAAGGAAATAAAAGAACTTCTAGAAGCATCCTATTAAATAAACATACCAGCATGTCGATAAACTAGCAAAAATTGCCATATCCTCTGGTATTGACAGTGAATCAATTGTGCATCACCGATGCCAATGCTTTCTATAAACAAAAAGCAAATCTGATTGGAGGCACATATTCTAGCCACTTTTGTAGAATCCAACCTACTATTTCAAGGCGTTATATAACCAGCCTAATCAGAATTATGCTTGGACATGCATGTTATCCCAAACATTTGTGTAGGCTCAATCTTAAGAATAATGGCCTCTGTGAAGCAATCAAATTGGAGATTTAATCCACATCTTTTTAGTGTGTCATAAATATAATAAACATGGTGATATGTTACTTAGAAGTTTGTGAATTAATGGTGTGCCCTTGCCATTTAGTATAGAAACGGTAAGCTACTGTAATTCGTCTGTCTATAAGCGGAATCTGAATAAGCTCGTTACCTCTGTGTTTTACCCAATTGTTAATTTTTATGAAAAACATTAATATCAGAAAAGTCTCTGGCTGCGCCCTATGACAAGTTGGTTTATAATCCCGTCTCTTAATATAGATTAAATCCAGTTTCTTTCTTAGGATTTAGTTTGGATCCGATCTCATTAAATATTTCTTCTGGAGTAATCAGTTAGTATTTATTGGGATGCCAAAATCCATGAAAAGATCTAGTTACATGGCATTACCATTAAATAATGAAAATAATCATGAAACAGAAACGCCGGTATTTGTTTTTGTTTGTTCGTATTATTTTTATTTCAACTTTTCGTTATCATTATAATTCGAAATAAGGAAATGGAAATTGTCATTTTATTTTCCAAAAAAAGAACCAAACTATCTACCTACAATCCATTGGAGCGAATCGACAAACTGCTCCCGTTCATTATTTTCCATCATCATGTAATTGCTCTTGAGAAGAGCATAAGAATGCGACTAACAATAAAACTCGGATGTAAAGATGTCCTCATTATCCTGCGAAACTCAGACATCAAAGTAAGAAATAACAATTTTCTAAATTCCCCAATTAGACCATACCGAGAGAAAATATTTTATCCTTTGCAATCCGCTTCCATGTCAATTATGGAATAAGCAATCATTTCTATAATATATAAAATTCGACCAGATATTCTGAAAAAGTTTAAATGAGTTGGGGAAAGAGACATATTTCCGTGCAGGTGGGATTTTATTCCTGCTGCTTCTGCTGCTGCTACAATCCTTGATATTTAATTGGACTTTGTGCGTCGTTGGAAACATTTGGGATGAAAAACGGGAGATAAGAGATTTATTCAATTAGGAATTACGTCCTACGTAAATGTGCAATAATAAAGTTTGCTTTGTTTACAAGTCAAACATTTTATTAGTTTGATTAATAAAAATATCAAACAAAATAAATTATAAGGAGTGAGGATTATCCATTTTACAAATTAATTATTATTAAATCATTTGATATAGTGGCCGTAACGTACGATTCTAAATCATGTTCCAAGTTCTGTATTTGTTCTTTCAGCCCACAAATGACGTTATTTGAGTTGAGCTTACGTATCGTTCATGACCATTTCGCTTATCATCCAATTTTTTCTGTAGGTCATAAATTACGTGTTTGGATTTCTCGTAGAACTTCTCCTGAGCTTTCATCTTTTTCTCTATATCAATATTCATTGTTGAAGTGGTAAGAGCTTTCTCACTAAGCATCATCTGCAAATTTTGTAAAATTTTCTTAATTTTGTTGTGGTGCTCGATGATGACGACATTCAAATTCTTTTGGAGATGCGTTCCTTCCAGTAGCTGAACTCAACGTCGTTTGTGGTCTAAAACAACAAATACAGAAATTGGACATGACTTAGAAGTTGAAAAAAAGTGCCGAATTAGAATCTGACAAGACAGCTGATAGTTTCAATGCAGAAATCAAACAACTCCAAGATCAGATAAGACAACAGGTCAAGGAGGAGCTGAAGAAAAACATGAAAATCCAGGAAAACGTAAGTTTCGTAGGCGTGCATCATAATACAAGCATACAGCAGTTCTCAGGCATTGTTTTGCGATTTTTTATAGCCATTTTTGACTCTTGTTATATCTAAGATCAGAACAGGAATTTTACACATGCAATAAGATCGCCTTCAAATAGTTTTCAAGAGACAAACTGTCAAAAATCGTTGTTTTTGTCACTCCCTACAAACTTATAGATCATTAAACTTCATTGGACATTTCGCTTGGCTTGTTTTTCATGCTTTTCCAAGCTTTATCAAGCATTACCAAGCAGCTTGAAAGCTTGAAAACTCAAACTTTTGTAAGAAAAGCTTGGCTTGGCTGCTATGAAAGATTGGCTTGTTTTTTCAAAGGGCTTTGCCTATCTGACTGCATTTATTTACTGAAAAGTTTCAGTTTTTCGCGAAGATGTCAGTGAGGATTTCCAGATTGCCAGATCAAACTGTTTTGATTTAATACTGGTACAATAGATGAGCAATTTGATAAATTTTGTAATTTTTTTATAAACTTAATGCCGCCTCCTAATTCCCGTTGTCTCGTGCAAGTTCAGGAGATGCATCTTAGCCGGGAATGGTCCTGGTAGCAGTTAAAAGTATGTGGAATACAAAGACCACCCAAAATATTACCTGACTACGGTCTCAGCCAGCAGAGCATATTATTTAAAACCTCATCAAAAACATATTCTGAAAATATAGTGTGTATTTAGTATTTCAGATTTATATACTTTGAGTTATTAGTTAACGAAATAATGAAATAATTATTAAAAACAATTTTTAGGAACTGAATTGTGATAGAGGAAAAGTAATTTTTTTCATCGTTATTTAGCCTGAAAAACACGAAAAAATGGTCTGTAAAAATTTTTGTGTGTGAGTGTGTCGTCGGCAAATTCTTGTTATTGATTTTGGGACAGGTCGGATATCCATACAAATTTTTTTTGGAAAAATTAGAAAAAAACGCATAAAAATACGTGATTCGTGTAGAAAACACAAAAAAAAGTTTATATCTGACCAAAATAGTTATTTTTGTGCGTGCGTAAAATGAGTGTTTTTTTAATGGCACATGAGAGTGTTAATTTTTGGCCGAGACCGCAGTTCGAGGCCAAAAATTCTCTAGAATGTGCCACGAAAACACGATTTTTGTACACGAAATACAAACAACATTTTTTGTACAACTGTGAAAGTGAATTTACATCGTCTGAAATATATTAAAAATAAATACTTCCAATACATCTTGACGTGGTTTTTGATCCCGATAAGTTATCGCACAATTTCACAGTATCCAGTGGTTCTTTCTGTGTCGTTACTATAGAAACGGTTTGTTGGCAGTGAAAAAAAGTAAATATTTACGCATCAATAGAAATGCAGAAATGTCAACAAGTTTTTTTGACAGTTGTACAAAATAGTATATTGTGCAACAAGTGGGGAAAGTTCAACTTTTCTCACGAGTGTGAAAGTTTGTGGCACGAGCCTGAAGGGCAAACACACGAGTGAGGAAAGTACTTTCCCCACGTGTTGCACACTATACTTTTTCTACAACTGCACAAATTTAAAGAATACAAGTAATGTAACTTAATATTTATTTTTATGGTAAGCAAAACTAAAATAACATTAAAGTATCCTACCTCTTAACAGTGAAATAATTTTGTTAATTATATTTTTGTATTTCTTCTCCATTCCATAAATTTTTCGTATGCCAATTCAAACTCTTTTCTTGAAATTACCGGCAACAAATCTAACGTTACTATTGCGGCTCTTTCCAATATCTCTGGCGAGGTATTATCAAAATCGTCAGTACTGTGAGTATCCATATTATTTATTATAAATAGGTATATCTTACTAAAATAATATTTAATGAAAATTGCGATTTTTATCAACGCAAGAATGAAAACTACCTTAAGAATTTAAAAAACTTCTGACAGTTGTGACAACTAGTTAAAGCTTAACAGCAGCCAACTAAGTTTTTGTCGATTTTTGTTGATTCTCCATATAAATGTATGTGGTGTGGGCAAAGTGCCGTGAGGAAAAGTATTCCCGCACGGTATGAGCAATACATAGTTTTGAAATTAAGTAAGCTATGAGAAATTCGCTATTGCTCCAAAACGCACAAATAGACGTGATTCGTACAGAAAATACAAAGAATAGTATATTGTGCAACAAGTGGGGAAAGTTCAACTTTTCTCACGAGTGTGAAAGTTTTTTTTAATTTTATATTTGTATTTCTTCTCCATTCCATAAATTTTTCATATGCCACTTCATACTTTTTTCTTGAAATTACCGGCAACCAATCTAACTATCGTGCAGAAATCACAAAAAAAAACAAAAAAGTAAAAAATGAGGAAAAAATCTAAGACAGATGTAAAATAAGAAAATGTTGTATTAGTATTTTGAGCGGAAAAATTCGTTTTAGGCTAAAACCATTTATTTTAATATTATATTATGTAATTAATCTCTAAAACAATTTTTATCTGAACATTTTTCATTAGTTTTTCTTCTCATTGTAAGGTCGGCATAATTACCCAATTTTAATCTCATCGAATTATTTAACGTCTGTCTGATATTACAGCAGACTGTTTAAATACATAATTATTCGTTAGGAAAATATTACCAATTACATTAAAAACAATGTTTTAAGTCAATAGCTTCAAGGAGGACCCACCTAAAACAAACTGTCCAACCCTATCATCAGGTAATCACTAATAATAGGTCACTTTCTAAAATGAAATAACAAACTTCCCAAATTACACCGTCAATTTGATTAACTGTCGACGATGCGACGTTTAAGTACACATTATTTAATTAACTATAAAAATTAAAAATAAAAGTATATATAGATAATACCAGGAAACAGGATCGGCTTTCGTCGGTCAAAAAAGATGATGGAAGGTGAAAATTATGTTTTTGGCGAAGAAAAACTTTGGAGATTATGACAAAAAAAAATTGTTTATACTGGTACCTACTTACTTAAGATGTCCCAATGGTCTTTCTTAAGGCGGATTTAGATTAAGCCCGTGACTGTTCTGCCAGTTGGCCAGTAGCTAGCCTGTCCTCAAGCTACTGGAAAGGTAGTTGAACTGGTAATTACTGTTTAAACGCAGACGAGAAGGGCCAGTGTCGATATGTTAGAAGAAGAAAATAGAATAAAAATGAGAGTTTGGATAAGAGATTGAATGAATTGTAGGTCAAGGGGAGCATCATCAACAATTTTAAGAGAGTTATTTATACAAGATTCCCAAAAATACAAAACCGTGATGAGAGGAACTCCACAACAATTTGAGCAATTACTATATTTGGTTGATAACAAACCACCAATTGGCACTAGCAAGTGCGTATCGTGTTTACACTGCTACAGCTGCTGACCTAACCAGTAAAGTGTTTACAAAGAGATAGTTACTGGCAGCCAGCTACTGTAGAGTTAAACGGGCCTGTCTACTGGCTTAATCTAAATCCGCCTTTAGTTTAAAGCGGCGTTTTCATGGTTATAGCTACTTGCACTAGTAACTGGTGCAAGTAGCTAGCTAGCCCCAAGTCCAAGATTAGTAGGCGTTTACACATAATACTATTTTCTCAATACTAGTTATTAGTAGCAGATTTTAGAAAATATTGTTCCACGTACAAAATATAAATGTCACTGGCACTGGCTGGCGCAAAACTGTTTATATTCGGCGTGCATAGAGGTTAGTAGCGAGATGAGTAGCAAGGACAGTAAATTTTACTGTAGTGGGAGAAGGTTAGTAGGCTAGTAAATAGCCTACGCAGCTATTCACTTACCTAGCTAGTCTGCTGGTATAAGTACTGGTATAAGTAAGTTAGTATGCAGTTAACATTGGATTAGTAGCTGTCTAGCAAGTTGCTGGCGCAAGTAACTAGCCTATTTACTATACCAATGAAAACGCCGCTTAACTGTAGCACTTCGCATACTAGAAGCTTTAATCTCGAGTGTTGTCCAAAAGCTGCAGTACTTCAATATTCTCTTTGGCTCTTTCTTAACTGTTGGAATTTCTAAATCTCTGTATAAGTAGTTACTCCGATAGTGCCATGGAACATCCCCGATATTTATTAAGACTTTAGTTTGGAATATTTGGATTTTGACCCTTAGCTGCACAATCGCATAGTTAGATCCTATAAGTCCATAGAGGTTTTAATATTTGTCTATATAGGAGAAGTTTATTATGTACCGATAGATCAGATTTTCTTCCAAGAATCAGGTACATTTTTTTATTCCCTTTCGTCCAAATTTATTCCAAGATATCTCGCAGTGGTAAAATTTGGAATCTTTCTACTATTGATTATTATCGGTCTGTATATACTTATGTAAAGTTAATGAGTACTAATTTGTTTTTATTTATTTTTACTCGCCACTTCCTAGTCCAGATGTTTATTTTATGGCTAGCTTGTTGAAGCTGTCTGGCTTCTTCTTCACCATCGTTACCAGTAGCTATCATAGCTGTATCATCACCAAAGGTCGCAATGATGAGTTTTTCGTTTGTATGATGTCGCAGGTTTGCAAGAAATAGAGAATTGGCCCCAACATGCTTTCTTGAGGTGCGCCTCCCTTTATTTTGTCTTGCTACAGTATCTATCTTCTTGTTTACACGAAACATTCTCGCAGATATGTAGGAGTCTAACCATTCTGAGTGTTGTCTTGGTAACATTCTTTTGAGTTTGTTCAGTGGTCCTATATGCCACACAATCATCAAAAGATAAATATATGTTTTGGTCGGCAGTTGAATGTTTGCTCCAAAACTCAAACTGTTGTGAAGATGATAGGTTCTTGCTTTCAACAGTAGATTTTAGCCTCTTCAAGAGCATTTTTTTTAAATATCTATAACACTATTGGGACTACTGAAATTGGTCTATATGATGATTTTTATTTATAGGTTCACCTGGTTTAAGCATCAGCTTTTTTCTACACATCTTGCACATGTTTCAAACGGAATCCTGGGATAAATAGGTGAGTAAGTTTAATTATTGCTTTTCTCGGTAGTTACTCTTAATTTTCTTAATTACTTCTTCGGGGGTTACTGAGTTTAAAATAAGTTCTTCCCTTTTCCCTTAAGGTGGCATACGTTGGAACTTTTTGCTTCTTGATTTAATTGTTTCGTGGTTTTGAGAGGTAAATTAATTTGAATACGTCTTCCTAAAACCGCCGTTTTTGTTAGATAATTCCGTTTTCTGTAATTTTTAATGATACATTCGCTCAATGTCGTTACCAGTTAATACTACATTCTCCTCAAAAATATATAGTAGTTATGTAACACTTGAGGAAACAGAAAAAAATTCAAAGAACTCTTGAAGAATATGTTACAAAGAAATGTTTTTGTTGAACTCTCCCTACTTTAAAATTCGAATTGAAAACCTAAAACCAGCCCTGGTCGTCTAAATAAAAGCGAGTGATCATTACCTACAAAAAAACACACTTATTTATAAGAACAAAGTATTAATAAAATAAAGTAAATCATCTGTTTCCTGATGATATCCCAGTGAGTGGGCATACGCAGCAGGTGGTTCGGCGGGTCGTTAGACACTACTTATATGGTCAATATAACCAACGGTCAGTCTACATGTTACTTCAGTAAATAATAAGTAATTAATAATTGGGTGGGATCCTGAACGCGGGGGGTTTTATGACGAGCCGACAAATTTTGATTAAGTTAATAAATTACATTTACATAACGTTCTCATTAAATTAATAGGAAGAACATTCAATGTCAAATTAGTGGGCTGATCGGTTTAAAATAACAAACAGAAAGCAGACAGGATCCACGTAATGAAGAAACTGATATCAGGTAGAAGCCAATGCAGGAACAGGAAAATTATTTCATTTTCTTTCAATTGAAGTTACAATAAATTTTCTATTTTAAGTATTCATACCTGAAACAATTTAAAACTTTTTACTTGTAGTCGTACAAACATGAGAAATGAGAAAGTGGATAGAGACGATAAAGGGAATTATGCAGACAAGGGAAAAATCTACGACAGAAATAAAAAACTAACAGAAACCAGGTATACCTTGAATAATTGGGTACTAATGGAAGACTAAAGCTGACACTCTTTAGGATATAAGATTGCGAAAAGAAGACGAAAATATAACTTCTAATAGTATTCAGCAAAAGTTATTATAGATAGTCAAACCCGGGGGGCATTAGGTCTGTCCGGCACCATTTTTTTTTAATTTGCAGGTATTCATGGGTACATTCACCCCCGAAAATCTCAGCAGTCTGAAATTTGTGGAAGGGCTCAATAATGTTTTTTTTTTCCGAAAATATGACACTTAGAGAATTTTTGTTTCAAAACACACCCCCATTTTTAGCTTCTGCCCTGCATTTAGAAAGCACGCTCTAAAGGAATGACTCTCCCAAGCGGATTACAAATTTTTCAATAAATCACGTAAAAATGAATATTTTTTCATGATTCAAAGGTCAGATGAAAGAAGGAACCTGTAGCTACAATATCATGTTACTATTTCCTTTTATCTGTTTCTCGGAAATTATTGAAAGACCGGGCCAAAGTTTGTTTTTGCTCGATATTTCGACCCTCCTATAAATTTATTCATATTTTTTTATCAAGACTAATTTCGCCGAATGCTTTTGGATAATGGGGCTTTGCAAGGTGTTAAATATATTCAGAAAGATTCAATAAATTATTTTTGTGTATTTTCATAAAAAACATGTTTTTTTTTGGATTTCCGGAGTTTTCGATGGCATTTTTCTTTTTTTTTTCATATTTTTTGGTTTTTTCGGAAAATTGAGAAAATTCTCACCCCTATGAAAAATCGACATTTTTTTTTGAGGATTATTTTCTTTTCGTATTAAGTGCACGAGAAAAAACTCTGCTGCAAAAAGTGAAAAAAAGTTTTTGGAGGATATTCAAATTTTGCAAAAAATATTAGTGTAGCGAAAAAATTATACGGACAACATTGTATGTAATGAACTACTCTTCATTTTTTGTCTAAACAAAAATACTCTAAGGGTCATATTTCGACAGATAACGTCGAAAAACGGATTTTCGGGAACTCTAGATCTTGTTTGTAATAAAACAGAATACACTCAATTTCGTCGAAGTTATAAATGAATCTGCTAGAGCCCCAATTGACTAAAATCAATTTTAAATAATAACATTAAGAAAAGGAATTTGGTAAACTTTGGTTTAATGAAGACTAGCTACTTTGTCAGAAACATAACCTTTCTTATTGCCTTAAATAAATTAGTTGAAACTGAAAAAAAAACAGTAACATTGAAAACGGAATACAATTTAAGAGTAATAAATAAGAATCCAAAATTCGAGGACGGGTAGAAGTTAAACTGGAAGAGTGGAGTAAGGTTATTAGAAAGAAGAGGCTTAAAAAAAATTAGAAATTCCAAAATTTGAATGGAGAAGTAGTTGAAAATAATGTAATGCAAGGAAACGATATCAACAGGGTTAGCAACTTTAGATACCCAGACTATACTACCTCAGAAGACGACAGACTGGATGAAGAAGTAACAGACATGGTGCAAACGGGATGGAGGAACCCGAAGAACGTTTCTGATGTACTTTGGGATTGGAAAATCTATGCAGGAGACGACAGGTTATGAGGCAATAGCCAATAAAGAAGTATACATGAATATAAGTAGCGAAAATTATAATGTTAATGGTGGAAATATCTAAAAATCTAAGAAAGAAAGCTGCAGCGGTACGGCACTTAATGAGAAGAAAGGCCGACTACAGTGTGGAAAATTTTGCTGATAAAGGTATAAGGGCAGAGGGGTATAGAAAAACCAAAACGAAGAAGACTAAATACGTAATAAAAATTGACATAAAGTAAATGAATGAAGATGAATTTGAATTTTGATCAATAGTAAAGCAATTTCATGTAAATAATATTTTAGCTTGATCTTACTCTAAAAACATGCGAAAAATAATATGTCTACCTAATAATTGGCCTTAAAATTATATTCCACAATATTCCACAAAAAGGACCTCGTTATGATCCTAGCTAACGAGATTTCACTGTGTGTTAAAAATATTCTCACACATCATTTTAAATATGTTTTTACCTTAGAGCGAAAATTGTAATATTTTACCAGGATATTATTGCATTTATAATATGTATCTCTATGATACAACATTTTTTTTTATTTTCGTTGATAATTTTAAACGCGTGTTTCATTCCTTAAATCATCCTTTGCTCTCGGTGAAGCTATTCCTTTTTGGTCAACAAATATTTATAAAAGTACTGCAATCCATGTCAATTGCTCTAACTGATTTTCTAAAAAGTTTGTCTTTATTATTTTTTTATTATTCATGAATTTTTTTCAAGAGGAGAAGCACAAGGCATTTTTATTGATAATAAAAACGATGTCACTGTCTTGCTATATATTCCTCCTCATACAAGCGATTTCTGAAGTAGATATTAGTAGAAAGTTAAATATATTAGAAGAATAAACTGCAACTAACAATTAGCATTAATACAAATTGGAATTATGCAATTTTGCAAAGGCAGTTTTCAGTCAAACAATAACAGTTGCATTAACTAAATTTCACTAAAATTTTATAAAGAACTTCATTTTTTTAGATGAACAAGAACAATAGGTACTAGTGTCCCCATCTGTTTTACAGCCTTTAAATTATATTGTATATAAACATTTAGTTCTTCTCTTCGTATAAGAACTGAAAGGATCTGCTGAAGAGCTGGAGTTTAATAGTAGGGGATGAACCGGAGTCAGAGGTAGAGCTCTAAATAAAATAAACTAATATATCTAGTTTTTTTGTTATTTTGCGCAAATCTGTATCTACTGTAATTTATTTAGTCTTTGAAAATCTAATACATATGTGAGGTTTTATATGTCCTAAATAACTGACTGATTATTCAAAGTTATAGAAATAAATTAATAAAAAAACATTTAAATATAAACTTTTTTCTCCATAAATTTTAATGCACAATTATAAAAAAATTATTTAACACTATTTTTGGTTTAATTAATATAAAGTTTAAACGTTTATTCAAAAATATAGAAAAAACAATCAGAGGAAGTTGAGTAATCCTTTTTAAAATCTAAAAGTTGATATTTTATCTTACGCCAACGATTTTTTTTATATTGCTGAGTATTAATTCTAAAAGACAGACATTAACATATCTAAAAATACAAAAAATCGATTAAAAAATAAAATAAAAATTATAATGTATGGGATCTCGTCAGGAACATATCGGGAACTTTCAGCTTCAAAATTCAGTCGGCGCCGACGTCCCTAAGAAAATTGTACTTTTATTGCATTGTTCTTATTTTTTTCACTTTTTATTTAACAACTCTAGTTTGAAAAACAGGAATGAAAAAAAAATTGTGCAGGATTAAAATACAAGTATTTCTAACCCAACAGCATAAATACTGGTCTATGAGATTTCCCGCAAAAAATCGACCGACTCCTTAATTTTCCATAACAGTTTAATAAATAAACGAAAATGTTTTTCGTTCTAGGAGAAGTTAGGTCTTGAATGACTAGAATAGACCTGCCAAATTTGCACGTTCAAAGTGTAATAGAACATCAAAAAATTAATTTTGCAAATCAAACTTTTGGTCAGAAAATTATCAATATATTATTTAACTATGAAGATTTTTTTTCGGTGCGTTTTTTCTCATATTTCTACTTCACTATTATAAAATATTATAAAGTTTTTGTCCAAATACAGAATAAAAAACAAACACAACTAGTTTTTCTTACAAATTACCGATAAACATAAAAACAATTTTACAAAACAAAACGACCCTAAACCAAATCGAAGTATAAATAAATATTTTTAATATTTAATTTAAATTTGCTGTTCGAGATTCAAATACCCACCCTCTTAGAGTCAACTTTAAAATGAATATAGTCCATTCGCGTGTATGGCCACCTTTTGTTTGACTTGTTGCCAAGGGGGTTGGGCCTCAAAACTACCTTCCGTTACGCTAGGGACGTAAATTACAGGTTGTTATTTTATCATGTATTCCCCTCTGTTTGCTGAAATAGTTCAACCCCTAGCCAATAGATGTCCCTGCTATGAAGGATTTAAAATAGAAATATTTAGGAAGTTACAGGATGGCTCAATGTTTTTTTTTATTTATCGAATGTGTAGTTTATAAATGCATTTTAATTTTTACACAGTAAGAATTGTAATTATTTTATTATTCAGTTTTACTAAATGAGTTTGTAAAGCTGTTTTATAAAATATTTACAAAATGACATTAGTCTTAAATAAATAGTCTTTTTATCATCAAAAAACATTTTAATACCCGTTATTTCAATAAGTATCCAGTATTGGCAGTATTTTAATATTTATGTAAACGAACAAAGACAGAAACTTGCGGTATTTACTAAAATGGCGGTTTTTTATTTTAATGTGTAAATTTTTTTAAAAACTGTAACCATATCTCCCATTAGTTCACTTTTAAGTATAGGTTGATCTAAATAATTTTACGTCTTAGCTCTCTAACATTTTTCTTCATAAACTTTGACCTACAAATGGAAATATGTTCCAAAAATCTTATGCACCATCTCAGATGTAAGGTGCATAAGATTCACCTACCCTGACACTGATACAGAGTTTGAAAAGCCTAGTCCTACCTAGATATATGCCATTAACAGGGTGATATTAATTCCGGAAGGGTAATTGGGCTCTATTGGTAAACATGCACAAGTATTATGACGGTCCAACAAGTGTTCAATTTCAATTTATTGGTTCATTGCAAGCTTAGCTTGAACATGCCTTCATGAAAATGTATGCCACATCAGTTGGATTTCCATAGCTAATCTATAGCATCTTTTCCTGGTGTTTATGTTTGAAATTGTTGTTATTAGATCGGTAGAACAAAATTGACTCCACAATTCTTGGTCTGGTATTCGTCACCATTCTGTCTGTTACAGACCGATAGTAATATAATTTAAACGAGTCATTTTCAAGTACTATCTGGGGCTGGTAATTATGGTATGTAGGTCTTAAGCAGCCCATATTTGTTGACAAGCTTTATGTCTCTCCATGTAATCGATGTTAGCCAAGTATGTGCAGCCAAATGTGAATTGTCCTTGATTTCTGATGACACTTTTTGTACTTTAATCACATACTTTTCATGATTGTTAGTAGGCGAGAAAATATAGCAGAAAAAACTGGAATTTTGGTGCAGTAAGTCGGATTGAGATGGGGGTTTTTTGCATTCGCTTCGTTAGCTCGTCTAGAAATTTTGTGCCATATTTTGATCTTGTACTTTTTTGAAATTGCTCCGCTGCATCAAAAAGTGCATTCTTCTTTCCAAGTGTTAAAGAAAAAATTCATATCTTACACAGGAAACATCCGAACCATACGAATTTCAGTAACCGGGGGTGTTCTGGGTCGCTTAACCTGAATATGATGGCCAAATGAGCCTCCTGTGTACCTGTAGGTCAGGACGTCATCACCTTGAGTTCCCTGTAAACTCATCAAAAATCGATCGAAACTCACTACCTGGGGATTTTTCGGGTCGCTCGTCCCAGTTCTGACATCAAAATCATCCTCCAGAGGACCTGGTGCACGCGACCTGGCTTTTTTTACTGAAATTACTTACTAAATCGATCGAAACACCTCACACGGGGTTTTTTTGGGTCGCTCGTGCCAGATTTGACATCAACATCGACATCGACCTTCGGAAGACCTGGGGCACGCGACCTGGCTAAAAACGTCATCTCCTGGAGTTTTACTGAAATTACTTATCAGATCGATCGAAACAGCTCACCCGGAGGTTTTTCGAGTGTTGATTACCTGATCCTGAATTGTAAACATGAAACTTTCCGTTTCGGGGAATAGTTTTTCAATAATTAGCCATACAGCGCTTTTTGTGACCAGTGCTTCTTTTTTTGGGCTTCAGAAAGTGATGGATGATCTATACTCTCGAAAACAATGACAAACATGTTCTACTATAGTTCTTTTACTTGAAATATAACTTTGCGTATATTTGTTTAAATATTATACACGGTACGCTACTGCTCTGCATGTCAGAAATAACTCCATACGACTGAATAGCAATTACTGATTGGTTTCCACGCGGCAAACGGTTCCACTCATTCTGGTCTACTTTATATAGGGAATAATATTTATTTAACTTTCCGATTTCATTCTTTATTCGTTATTAGTTATCATACCATGTACTGTTTTGAACTAATCCTATATATTGAGCTGAAGGTAAACATATTCGACTGAGATTAGAAAAACTATAATAACTTTTTCACTTACTTACTTCCATTAATTTTGATTATATTAAAATTGTAAAACCGGGGGTTTCTTTTTAAAATAATCGAGACATTCTTGTTCAGCGAACTGCAATTTTTGGCTGAGGACCCTGTATGCAATTTACTAATTTACTAATTATGTTTGTTCTCTTATTAGATATGAGCTTATGTTTAAAGTATCTATGATTTTTGTTTTGTGTTACTGCTTAGTTAATTAGACAATATTAACTAAAAGTGGACGTGCGTCTGTCAATTACCAAAAACAACAAAAAATATTCCCAAAGACAAAGCCACTTAATTTTCTTTCTTTATTGTTAACCAAATTTATACCTCCTTCCATCCCAATTTATAACCAAGCCTCCCTACTTTTACAGATTTTTACCATTACATAACTGACACCTTGCACAAAATCTACAAAATTGTCAATTCCATTTAAAAGACTATTTTTATACCTGTCAGTGAAAGTTAGAAAGGATATTGAACCGTTCGATTATGGAGCTGTTAACTTTTGAGTTGAAGTATAATAGGGGCTCGAAACTTATTATAAAGGTTCGGATTCAATCAGATCAATTTAGGTCAGCCAGGTAGTAGGTAGATGATCAATGTGAGTGAAAGGATAGACACAGGTGATAAGAAAGTATTGCAATTTGATCGATTAGCTTTTATTATGTGATTTTTATTTTTATATCCACAACATTATAATAAATAATCATAAATTTTTGTTATAAGGAGCGTAATCATATTTTAATAAACTTAACAATATTTTTTCTACGTTCATGCAAAAAACAAAACTTTATTGAACTATTTTTAGTGGAAAAAGTGGTTCTTTATTGCACTCGTCTGTCATTTTACTACAGCGTATTTTGACATGACAAACATAAACGTTTTCTGTGAGATTGCATTACCTTTTAAACAATTTTATATTTCATATTATTTCTGTATTACTTTCAGCAGCTATAATTAAACAAACAATACCTTCTTGAGATAATTGAGTCATGTTCAAGACTGATCCGCTTTATTCTAAGTCGTCAACGCGGCGCATGCATAGAACAAGCAAACTTGTCAGTGCGTACTATGATTTGAATAATTCAAATGCAGTTCTAGAACCGTCAGTCAAAAATTATTCTGACAATAACAGAATTTGAAGTTTTAAAAATATTGTCAGAAAAATTGATGATAGTGATGAAGAAGAATTTGTTGGGACGCCACCAGGAGTCAGTAAAATAGCAAACTTATTACCAAGTAAATCAAGAAAAATTTATGAAGTATGTTACAATCGTTTCAAAAAGTGGTGCTTCGATAAGAAATAAAATATGTTTTTGTTTTTGCATGAACGTAGAAAAAATATTGTATGCAACTCGTGGATCACAAATAAGGAATGATACGATACAGAATGTGATGAAGCTAGATCGAAAAAAAACACAACAAGAATTACCTAAATGGTTAAATGCACCAACAGAACAAAATAGAAGAAACTACAACGTTGCAAGAAACAGGGCAAACATGCTATACAAAAAGAAAAATAATGATTGGATGGATAATAAACTAGAAGATATGGAAAATGATAAACATAGAAATAAACCAAAAACAATTCTATAAAAAACTAAATATTTTTAATGCTAAACCGAAACTTAAGGTAAGAGGGATTAAAAACAAAAACGGACAGACCGAATACGACCAAAGGGAGATAGGAATAATATGGAAAGAGCATTTGGAAGAAACATTGAATCTCAAGAATATCCAAGAAATAGAGAGAGAAAAAGAAGAAAACATAATAGCGGAAGATGATTCGCTGGAAGTAGAATGCCCCTCTGAAAGAGAAATCCAGAAAGAAATAAGAAGAGTAAGAAACGGGAAAGCACTAGGAGATGATAATATAGAAGCAGAGTTACTGAAATATGGAGGGAATGAACTGCACAAACAACTACAACTTCTGGTACAGCAAATATGAACACAAAATAAGATCCCAGAAGAATGGAATGTAGGTATCATATCTCCGATATATAAAAAGGGCGACAAAGAAAACTGTAATAATTATAGAACCATAACATTACTTAACACGGCTTACAAAATGACTGCAAACTTAATAAACCAAGAGCTAAAGCTCCACGCAGAGAAAATTATTGGGGACTACCAAGGACGGAGGTATTCTTGCCACCAGATATACCTGTACCGTAAAGGATACGGGTAAACGTGCCACCAACCAAAAGGGTTCTTTAAAATTACACAGGTATTCGTGCCACTAAAAGTTGTCTGAATTTCAGCTTAAGTAAATTGTTTTTTATATTATTTTAATTAATAGACTTAATGTGTATTACCAGCTAGAAATGGGAAAATAAAATAATAATACTGTATAATTTAAAACCTTAAATTATATTACGAAAAAAATTTACACATTTAAACTATATAAAATGATAGAGATCAATCCTAAAATTGTTTTTGCAACCCTAAATATGCAATACACTTTATAAAATCAATTTTTGAAATAATATTATTTTTTAAATTATTATACAATTCAGTAATTTTCTTTAATTTCGTTTTTACAAAAGCATCTTTTATTACTGCTTTTGTGTTTAAACTTTGAATTTTTATATATGTATCTATTTGAAATTCTACAAATACATAAATTGACGGATGCGTTGTATAAAATGAACTATTAAACTGTGAATGGAATGATTCACAGGCATTCGTCGTTTTAGTTATAGAAGGGCAAGAATCGGCCCAAAGATAAGGTGGAAAATCTGAGGCTTCATCAATATATGTGTTTACTAAATAATCAGAAAATTGCACTAATTGTTCGTTTTCTGGCCTTATTGAACATAGGTCGAACAGTCGAACAGTCACCAACATCTTTTGGGTTTAAATATGAAAGCGCAAAAGTATGCAGGTGAAATCGACATCCATTTATTTTTGAGTTCGGCCAAACACTTTTCAGAGCCTGGTGTATAGCTTTTTCAAAATCAACAAACAATTCATTTGGATTAAAATTTAAATGGAAATCGTTGAAAATTTTAAGTTTAATCAATTTAAACAAACTTTCATATGTTTTGAACTGTTTATTTTTTAACAAACAAAACATATATGGCACATAATGTCCGTTGTCATATCCATGGAGAGCAAACAGTTGCAAAAACAATTTTGTACAATATGTGAAGGTTCCATCCATATAAATTTGATTCACTTCGCACATTTTTCGAATATTTGTTTCGCACGAAAAAACTGCAATATGTTCTTCTACACTATTTAAAAATAAGAAGTCCTCGCCCTTGCATGTTTTCGGTTTATAATTATTAATAGCCAGAATTACTTCATCAATATTTTTGGGTAATGGTCCGGGTAACACTTTTCGCCTACTGTTATAAATGTTTTTTCTCACATATTCTCGATCTTTTAAAGTGAATGTAGTTGGTAAATTAATTTCCAATTCGCGACGTATTATTTTCGTTGGCTTTTCTGCGATGTCTTCGGTTGCTTTTCTTTTACAACTCGTCGTTACAATATGACGGTTTAATTTTGGTATATCAGCTTCATAATTATGATTGATTTCTTTTTTAGTGATTATATGATCAGGTCCGATTGTAAAAACCATTGCAGGACTTTTTTTTTTTTTTAGTTTATTATTTATTTTCATTTGGTATATATTACAATTTCTAGGACATTTCATTTTCCTAATTCCCTGCTATAGGAGTTTTCCTCCTTTTCAGGGTGAGGCCCTGATTACAATATTAGTAACCTAGCTAGCTAATTTTTCCTAAGGTTTCTGTGCGCGCTGGTGTGTTATGTTTTGTGTGTGTTGGTTGGGGCCTGTGTGGGCAGGAGCTGTTCATTGCAGGACACTTATATTTTCTTTTTATACATCGCCAAAATGTCCCTCCGTCTTTTTAATGTTTTTTCTTTTTCATATTTAAAATTAGCAAGCACCAAAAGATCATTTCCATGAATACTTTGAATAATTTTTAAATCCATTTCAAAAATTGAACGCCTATAACACTATTAAATGCTCTTAATACACAACTTAACTGAACAAATCATAAATTTATTAGGAAATATAGGTAATTGGGAAGTTCGATACACCTATACTTCTTAGAAAATTTTGCAGGTAGCAACCCTTTGCTCTGGTGGCACGAATACCCGTGTGATTATAAAATCCCTAAGTTTTTGCAGGTACAAGATTACTTTTGGTGGCAAGATTACCTCCGCCGACTACCAAAACGGCTTCAGACCAGAAAGGTCAACAATCAATGCAATCCATATGCTAGAACAAATAATACAAAGAACATGGGAATATAACAAAGAAATCCACATCATTTTTATAGACTTCAAAAACGCTTTTGATAGTATCAATAGACTAAAGATGGTGAAGAAATTAAAAACACTGGGTATACTAAAAAAACTGATAGATTTGCTAGAAATAACCCTTAAAAATACGAAAGTTAAAGTGAGATTTCAGGGAAACACCACAGAAGAGTTCAGCGTAAATAAAGGGGTAAAGCAAGGGGATTCCATTTCACCAACAGTATTTAACTTAGCTCTCGAAAGTATATTAAGGAAAGCAAATCTAAACAATAGAAACATAATACATGCGAATAGGAAGAGAGAAAATACCACCACAAGAATACCTAGAAGTGCAAAAGCATAAATTCGAAAGGGTAACCACCTTCAACTATTTAGGGATGACGACAGGATTAGTAAGCGGAGAAAAGGTCAAGGAAAGAATCCTCAAAGGAAACCAAGCTCTAGGAATAAACAGAAAGATACTGAAAAACAAAAAATTTAGTAAAAGGACAAAAATAAATATATATAAAACATTAATAAGAACGCTATGGAAACTGTGGTAATGACTAAAAAGTAAGAGGAAGACTTGAAAATACTGGAAAGAAAGATTATGAGGAAAATACTAGGTCCAGATATAACGGAGGAAGGAGAAAGAAGACGAAAAAGAAATGCAGAAATTGAAAAAGAACTAGGAGGGGAAAATATAATAAGGCACATCAAGGATTTGCGTTTGGAATGGCTTGGACATATAATGCGACGGAAACCCACAGACACGATTAGAAGGATAACAAACTGGACTCCACTGGGGACAAGCAACAGAGGAAGACCAAGCAAAAAATGGCTCGAAGAAGTAAAGGAAAGATATTAAAACACTGAATATAAAAGATAACATGTAACATGTAAAAACAGAAAGGATTGGAAAAAAATAACAACGGCAGCGAAGACACATGAGAAGCTATAATCTATAATGGGAAAGAGAGGAAGAATCCACCTCATTAAATGGATTTAAAACGCTATAAACGCTATAAGCGATGCCATAATCCTACGGGATTGAACGGCAATGATGATGATGCTGCAACTCGTGCAAAAAGTGTTTATTGCACTTGACGTGTTGTCCAACTCGTTGGAAAATTTTACGTCGCGTGCAATAAACACTTACTTTTTGCACTTGTTGCATAAATAACTATTTTTATAAACAAGTGGTTTTATTATCCACGAAGAAGATCATTTAAAAGACCAAACCGCTATGAATTACAAAAAAGAATAACTCTAATTTACTAAACACATTTGTGATTTTATTACTACCGCATTCCGCACTTCTATATTATTTATCATATAGACTTAAAGATTTTATAACATTTTAATCTAGGATTTGCCTCTAAAATATATAAATCTCGAAATACAAAATCGATCCATTTAAATCTATCAGATCTTACTTCTCTTTTAGTCTGCCTAGACATAACATGATGGCATTTAAACGCTCTGTAGGTGTCAACAATTGATTCGTTCCACCTAAAAATCTCTACTTTATGAGTCCATCTGTTGCAGTATCTCCTTCAAATCCTTCAGTTTTAAGATAAGCTTCATTAAAATGTAAATGAACCGACCGTTTAGGACATAATTGAGATAAATACTCTGGTCAAATCGTTGCACTCTAAATAAATTCTACGTTTATCTTCTCTCGAATGGTCTTCGGAAAATGACTTAGCCGTTTAGATAGTTGCTTAGAATATTTGTCAAAGTTCTTAAAGTGTTTGGTCGTGAATATATTCCAATGGCGTATATAGAGACGCAACTTTGATTTTTATGGTAAACGATTGGTTATCTCGTTAAAAAATGACTGTTTACAGTTGGCAGAATATGTAAAACTGCCATTAAAACGTATTTTACCAGAAGATAAGAACAATCAACCAGATAATAAAAATAAAGAAGGAATTATAGAGGACATTTTGGAAGAGGAAAATAAAGAATATGAAATTCTAGATCAGGATACCAACATATCGCGTCAACATGTTAGCCAAGTTATTTAGAAGACAGAATAATGTTTGTAGAAGATTTATATTTATATTTAAGGTTTAAATTTTTGAATGCAGTAGTTTAACCAAGTTTTATTATGGGTGAATCTAGATGTTCATAGTTTTGTCTTTTGAGATAATCACTAAGAAGTTGTTTCTGGGGATTACAATATAAATAATAACACCCCTTATTACGTTTAAGGAAGTCTGTACCACTACAATAGAATCGTCTATGTGATTTTTAACGAACTTTGACTCAACACTTCAAATTTATTACCTACACCACTGGACGAAAAATAATAGTACAACATGCATCCTCATATTTACCTGCATTCTGATCTTTATATATTCTCATTTCCATGTTTAAAAAGGCATACTTATTACCTTCCACAAATATTACTAAAAAAACATACAAAGGAAGTCTCTTCAACCCTTTCAGTCTCTTGTTGGGTCCAGGTAAACGAAAGGGAAAGCGACTACAGCAGCGTAGACCTATAATTTATTTCGTGAATTTTTCTGTTCCGATTTTTATGCTGCATTATGCTTAATAAGGTTTTATTATTTTATAAGTAAAAAAAGAAATATCTTATAAATATCAAGATTGTGTCTATACTAAAGACAACAAAATACTGTGGGTAAACTATAGCCCTAGTTGAGTTTTGTCTTATTTTTAAAGAAATGCGCTCTTGTAATAAAAATCTTCCGTTTTTAATAAATTAACTTATTTTTTTTTCCTTATTTATTACTTATAAATAATTAATCATTATTAATATTAAAACACAATTCATTGTTCCAATTTCAACAACATGAAGAGAAGACAAAAAAACTTTTTAAAAGCTTTGAAAAGTTTCTTTTTCAAATCATCTGTGTAGTTTAACAAATCCTTTTGAAATAGCGTCAAAATAGTTGTAGAAAAAGTTCTATAATGAATCAAATTGTCCCCTTCCCTCACTTTAATGAAAACGACACATTAACGGATTATATAATTAATGATTTTCTAGCAATTACAACCAAAATATTAATATTAAACGAAATTATTTTCCTGCCGTTTTGAAAAGTTATATCGAACACCTCACTCCTATTCTTTTCTTCCAAATAATCTTTAATATATTCTTTAAAATCTTCTTTAGGAATTTTTGGTAATATACTGTTTATAGCGATCAAAGAATCTAAAAAAATATAAAAATTATCAAAATGTGAATACAACTGATCAGTAGCGAAAATAATATCAAGTGAAAATTATTTGTTTTAAATATTATAAAAAGTTTTTACATTATAGGTATATCATGGAAATTCCTCAGAGTGACATCCTGTGAAATTTCTGAAAATACATTTGGTCTCGTTCTTCTTTTAAAACCATACTTTAATAATCTAAACCTCAAGGATCAAAGAAGACGACTAGGCTTTAAACTAAATGGTAAATCTTCTATCAAACTTTCTATATTAATTTTTAAATTGTTAGGTACTTTTAAATTAATTTTATTACCTCTCACAAAATACTTTGGATTTTTCCAATATATTTATTTTATTTCTATTTTTGAATTGAGTTTAATGTAAATGTAACTTTTTGTTACAAGGCAAATGTAAAATATGGCAAAGAATAGAGATTTATGAGTTTATATGTTTTGATTAAAATACTTACTATCAAACTCTTCTTCAGAAGAAAACTCGTAAGATTCATTTTCAATATTAAATATATAATCCTTAAAATTGGCTGCTAATAAATCTGTTTCATATTCTTTTTGTGGATATTTCATACTAAAATATGGGGAGATCATTTCTTCTTGCCCGAAGTGCTGCCATTTTGGGTGTTGCGATAATCTCAGAAACATGTCATCACAAGTCGTTCGTTCGAAAAATGTTATGAACATTGTGCCTCCTGGTTTTAACATGTTATAAATATTCTTGAATGCTTTTCTGAAAGAAAAATAAAGGAAAGGATTGAGATGAAGATTGACTTGTTGTGAAGTTTTAAGTTCCTTGATTTTGTTGGAAATTCTTGTAGTCTAGTGGCCTCATTGATGACAACTGCAACTATGGGCGACTTTTAGACTTCTAAACCTTAAAGTTTAGAAAAGTCTTATGGAACGCTTCTGTCTGTCCGTCCGTCCGTCGTACGCATTTATAACTCAGCTTCCAGAACCGATAGAGACTAACGGATGAACTCAGGATACCTTGAACGTGTGCACGCCTAAATTTCATCTTTCTACGACGATTTTTCAAATTTAATACTTGTGTTATCTTAACAAACACATATCCTCGTTATTTTGTCCGAGACGAAAGAGGCCTGAAAATGGGGTTATGATGACTTTGACGTCTATCAACGTAATTTATTTCTAATTCATTTTGAGTTAAATATTTTGGAGCATTCGAAGTACATGGCTCAGATCCCTTTAGACGTTGGACGTTGCGAAGAAAGTTAAAGATCTATTGAATAAACTATTTTGGTAGCCTACCAAAGATCGAGTAATGATGAAACGATTAAGTAAATAACATTTTTTACGGATGTACTTTTTAAATTTTTTTTCAAATTTAATAAATAATTTTTTGTTTGGTTTAGAAGTCTGTTCCCGCTCTCTAGCGGGTGCCGTTACTACTTTTTTTGTTAAAATTCGCGTGGTGTCAGAAAAATAGCAGTAGATCGCTTACTTCTTTCTTTGTGCAATTTTTCTGACACCACGCGAATCGCAAAATCGAGCATGGCGCCTCGGTATATGAGATTGCACATAATTTTCAAAGAGTGTTTAGGTTCACCAGCGGTTAGCAGCTTTGTTTATATTTTTTTTTCATTATAACTTATATTGTAATATAGTGTAAATTAAATAAAGCATTATTATTACTACTTCATAGAAATAGGGAATATAGCATGGAGCCAGAGGTAACGATTCCATCAGGATATAAGAACCATGCAAGATAGATATCAAGGAAGATGGGATACCCTCATGATGTCAAAGAAAATATTTCAATTTTTGTTTTGTTTATTTGGCCAGTCGATATCATTGTATCATTGTCGTCAGGTCAACTCAATTGCTAAGGTTGATGGTTGGTAAGTATCGATCTAATCGTCTTGTCGCGGTTAGACTATGGATGGGTGACCACTGATATGCAGATCGGATTGTCGTTTCGGCCGTACTGGGAAATCGCACGTTAAAAGGTAAGGCCCGTCATTTCTAACTCACACAAGCCTGTGACTTTTGAGGGTTGGCAACCAGGATGACGGTAAAATACATTTTTTTTTTCGAATAAACGCATTTTCTTTAACTGTTTTTTTTATTTGTTATGCACAAACAGGACCCATATTCAATATCTCGAAAAATAAAGCCAATACAGCAAATCTGACGGTATTTTTAAATTCTTTGTGACAAAATTAAATGGAAATAGTTAAAAAATCGCCTCAAAATCCTGACCTGCATAACTTAAAATTTTTTAAATATATTTTTAATATTTGGTATTAGTTTGACTCACCTTGGTTGTTTCAATCGATGAATAACAAAAAAACTAAACACATGGTCAAATCGCTCATGAAACTCTATAGGAACTTTTGAAGTAATATCCATTTTAATAATTTTCGACCTAGGAATTATACAATGTTTTTTGGCATGTTCTACCATATCTTTAGAAACATCTGACCCAATAAATTCTTTATAATCTCCCGGTAAAATGGGTATTAAACTCTGAGATGAATTACATCCATTGCCAAATCCAAATTCAAGAATTGAGTCGTGATTTTTCCATTTTATTAAATGTTTATATTTTCTTAAATGGGAAATAGCAGACAGTAATGAAAAATTGCTGCATTTGGACCACAGTTCAGGCATTACCATAGCCATTATTTTTTTTTTCAAGTTATCGTAAAAATTATCTACTGTCGTATAACAATTTCTATGTTTAATTAGTTTTTGCACGATCTTATATCAGACAAGTAAGGATAAGAAAAAAATTTTGTATATATTTTTGTGTCGTTAGCTATCACTATATTTTGTAAACTGAATAACCAAATAATACCAGTAGCGGAGGTAAATGTATTGAACATAAGTAAGTTTTATTAAATATATGCATATCAATATTCTTAATAAATTTGGTACATGACATACTGAAGCGGTAAATGCCTCGTTAGGCTATAATTTTCGCCAAGGTTTGTATACTATTTTATTCGCAATCATTTAATTTTAATCCTGTAATAAAAAAAGTACAGTTATTGGTGTTAAAAATGCTGCTGTGTATTAAAATACTCTCACTTGAGTTGGCTTTGAAATCAAAAAAACACCTGAAGCCCTTACGACCAGATAGTATGGAATTTCAGTGTCAAAAATGCAAATACAAGACTATCTACTAAACTTTCCTTCTCTTCGTCACGTTATAGGTACATTCCGTACCGTCTTTTAGGATATTTCATCAGATCTGCCACGCGTTGTCCGCAATTCACATTATTGTTATACAATGGCATGTCTATTCCTTCCTACTTACCTGGCACCTGCGCTCTTTTATTTGTTGATCTCTTAATTTCTTTCCTGACCATGATATTTCTCATCATTGTTACTACTCCTAAACATCATTGGGGTTATGCTGTCAGTCCTATGGGCAGTAGTAGTGTTAGGTAATAATACAAAACGCGATGTGTGCAAGTTAACCAGGTCTTGATGTCCCTTACCAGTCTCTTGGTCCATTATGCTGTAGTAGTTTCTCCGTTACATCGCTTATGCCATTTTACTATCGATAGCTCTCTAGCCTTCAGTTTGTTGCTGCAATGAAATACCCGACGTCGTTCTGTATCGGTATCCTTAGGAGCATGATTCTCTGTTCTCATCTTGTACTTTAGTCTTTTCATGGCTATTATTCCATATTAGGACACCGTACAATACAGCTTTTTTTGCTGCTTTTTGAACCTCTTATGTCAGGCATTAATCCAGTTATTTTAGATATCTTGTTCTCTGTCTTAGATGTTGCAACTTCAAATTGCCTTTAAGATCAACAGTTAGATATTATTTGATATTTTAGAACATTACTTGATTACATCTCTCTTTTCTGCTTACTTGACTCGACCGGATTACGCGTCCAAGTTATATTTAGTAAAAAGCCTTTGGTCTTTGATGCTCTAAATAATGCTTAATTGGTTTTCATTTTTCCGAGAGTTACGGACGATTTGTGACATGTACTAGGTACCTGATGGCCAAAATTATTAAAAGAATGGTTTATTTTAATTAATTTCAGATTTATTGAAAAATTTTTTTAATTGAGCGCACGCCATTGACACAATTTTTTTTAACATTGATAATCCCAAAATGAAAACACTACGTCATCAATTTGCATTAGTCGCACATCAGTTATTATTAACCAGTACTATCCAAAATGCAGCAAATATTTAGTAACGTATACAGGTTTGTTCCAAAAAGCCGCAATGTGGAAGAAGTCAGAAAATGGGAACAGAAACTTAGTGCAGCCTATTGGAAAAACATTCCAGGCCAAAGACAAGCAAAAAGGTTAATATGACCTTCTGCTCTATACGCTAAATTGCTCTTGAAGCTTCAGAAATCTGATCTCAGAGTAATCACAGGAATTCTCACTGGACACTGCTCACTCAGATACCATATCTGTAAAATGGGCAAAGGGGACAGTGGAACATGCAGATTCTGCAATGATCTAGATGAGACGGCGGAACATATTATCTGCAACTGCAGGGTAATTGTCCTCCAACCCCTTAAATACCTAAAACAGCTATTCCTAGAGCCTGATCAGGTTACAGAACTAGTTCCAAAACGAATAATAGGCTTTCTGAAAAGCCTAGATCTTCTGGACTAAACACATAGATGCAGGGTATACACAAAAGATCTTATAGGTTGCATTGTGGTAAGGCTAATTGGGCCAATCGACCCCTTTGTTACCTACAATCTACAATCTATACAGGTTTGTGAGTATCTATCTAATAGTTAAGCATGCCTTGTCGTGGTTAAATTGTGGATGGGTGAACACTGATATGCGGATCGGGTTGTCCTTTCGCTCGTGCTGGGAAATCGCACGTTAAAAGGTAAGGCCCCGTCAAGATGACGGTAAAAGACAATTTTAAACACAATTTCAAAACTACACGAAGGTGGAATTTTTTGAACCATAAAACTGCACAAAGGATGTGAAATAAAATCACACAAGCTCCCAAGGACAAGGACATTAAAAATGTCCTGCACTGAACCAGCGTCTGGACTTCAACAACTACTCCTTGGGCTATATGCCCCACCAGGTATTGAATTACGAAAGTCCAGACGTGGTTTGGTGTCCGATCAAGTCGGGGCTTTAACCCAAAAACTTCGATTTTGTCATTAAAGGAGCTTGCCATTCTTAGACCGGTTTCGGCATTATTGTGCCTCATCAGTAAGAAGCAGTAAGAAACAGGCTAGCTCGACATCCTGTCACTAAAGGATGAAAATGAATTCGACTCGCCTCGTTCTTGGGAGCTTGTGTGATTTTATTTCACATCCTTTGTGCAGTTTTGTCACTCCCATGGTCCTTTTTTGGAATTTTTATGGTTCAAAAAATTCTACCTTCGTGTAGTTTTCTATAGTTTTGCAAACTTTGATTTTGTTATTAAAGTGAAGATGGCGTTGGTCTCTCCTCGTTCGTGATACACTTGCTATAACGCAACCACTTTTATCAAGAATGAGGCGAGTCGAATTCATTTTCAGACATCCTTTAGTGACAGGATGTCGAGCTAGCTTGCTTCTTACTGATGAGGCACAATAATGTCAAAACCGGTCTTAGAATGGCAAACTTCTTTAATGACAAAATCGAAGTTTTTGGGTTAAAGCCCCGACTTGGTCGGGCGCCAAACCACGTAAAATATTCCAGATGTTTAACACACTGATTCAATATATTTTTAAGTTACACCAAACCAGGTTCTCTCGAGAAATACAGAAATACACACACAGATAAGCATGCAGTGGCTAGGACATTTTCTGTTTGACAACACAGATCTCGTTAAATTTCCAATAAAAGTAAATACTCTACATCAAACTTATGAAGAATATCCGGCCAATTCTGAGCTCTAGTGGTGTTACCCCCGATAATTTTTGTTGTTTAATGGGTAAATTTATAATTGCATTCTCTTTCCAGATTTGGGTACTTTGGGTACCAGCCTTTAAAACCCCAAATTTTCTAATTCGTAACTATTGCTACCTTGAATATTTGATATTTTTTTATTTCTATTTTTTAGTCGCTTAATGTGGATGTAACTTTTTGTTACATGACAAATGTAAAAGACAGCAAAAAGTTATATTTACATTTTTGAAATATTTATGAAAATAAAAAGACTAAGAATGCGTATAGAGATTTATGGTTAAAATACTTACTATCAAATTCTTCTTCAGAAGAAAACTCGTAAGATTCATTTTCAACATTAAATATATAATCCTTAAAATTAGCTGCTACTAAATCTGTTTCATATTCTTTTTGTGGACATTTCATACCGAAATATGGAGAGATCATTTCTTCTTGTTCGAATTGCTGCCATTTTGGGTGTTGCGATAGTCTAAGAAAGATGTCATCATAAGTCGTTCGTTCGAAAAATGTAACAAACATCGCGCCTCCAGGTTTTAACATGTTATAAATATTTTTGAACGCTTTTCTGAAAGAAAAATGATGGAAAGGATTTAGATGAAGATTGACTTCTTGTGAAGTATTAATTTTCTTGTAGTCTTGTGGCCTCATTGATGACAACTGCAATCTAGTACTCTGGTGATGTGGTTGACTTAGGTCATAGAAGATATGGGGAATCTTAGCAAAACCAGAGGTAACGATTCCATCAGGATATAAGAACCATGCAAGATATATATCAAGGAAGATGGGATAGTAAATATTATGGTAGGAACTTTTATTAAGAAAGTAATTTGTCATTATTTGTTAAGCACTTAGATTCTTTATGACAAAATTAAATGGAAATAGATAAAAAAAAAGTGGCAGGCACCAAAATCTCGACCTGCGTAATTTAAAATTTTCTTCGAGGAACTTGTATTTGTCTTACCTTGGTTGTTTTAATCGATGAATAACAAAAAAACTAAACACATGATCAAATCGCTCATGAAACTCTATAGGAACTTTCGAAGTAATATCCATTTGAATAATTTTCGACTTAGGAATTATACAATGTTTTTTGGCATGTTCTACCATATCTTTAGAAACATCTGATCCAATAAATTCTTTATAATCTTCCGGTAAAATGGGTATTAAACTCTGAGATGAATTACATCCATTGCCAAATCCAAATTCAAGAATTGATTCGTGATTATTCCATTTTATTAAGTCTTTATATTTTCTTAAATGAGAAATAGCACACAATAATGAAAAATTGCTGCCTTTGGACCACAGTTCAGGCATTACCATAGCCATTATTTTTAAACTTTTTTAAATTATCATAAAAATTATAACTTTATAATCATCTGCTGTTGTATAATATTTTGTATGTTTAATTATATTTTTCAAGACCTTTTATTAAACAAGTAAGGAAAAGAAAACAAAATGTTTATATTTTTGTGCAGTTATCTATCACTATAATTTGCAATTAGTAAACTACCAAATAATACCAGTAGCGGAGTTTTAGTAAATATATGCTTATGAATATTCTTAATAAATCTGGTACATGACATACCGAGATGATAAATACATCGTTACTGTCTAGGGTCAATATAAATCCCCGAGGTAATCCATAATTTCCACCAAGGTTTGTGTCCTATTTTATCATTTAATTTTAGTCCAGATAAAAAAGTAGAGTTATTGTTATTAAAAATATTCCTATGTGTATTAAAATACTCTCACTAAGTTGGCTTTGAAATCGCACTGACAAAAGTGCAAACATCAGCTTATCCACTAAATCATCCTTCTCTTCGTCACCATTAGATCTGCCACGCGTTGTCCGCAATTCACATTATTATTATTATAGAATAGAATAGAATATTTTTATTGACCTTCATTATCATACAAGGCAAGGCTAAAATATAGGTAGCTAATAAATAAATGCCATTAACTGGTTTTCATTCCAAACTTCAGATCCGCGTGATGCACTGGTCAATGAGTTAGGTATTCATCAACTGAGTAAAAAGCGTTTTGTTGCAAATCGTTTTTAACTTTGTTTTTAAAACTGCTGTAAGTCGATTGCAATTTTAACTCTCAGGGTAAAGCATAGTAAATAGTAATACAATTATACAGAGGAGATCTTCTATATGTCGTTGTACTGTAGGAGGGAACTCTTAAGTTATCTGTCCTGGTATGATTGTGATGAACTTCCGATTGTTTAATAAATTCCGATAAGTTTTTCCGAGTAAAAGTTGCACATTTAAATATGTAAATGGATGGAAATGTCAAGATTAATTTATTTTTGAAAACACTTCTGCACGTTTCCATGCATTTTAGATTAAACATTGCAAATGATTCTTTTTTGAGCAATAAATACCCGATCGGATTCTACAGCACTTCCCCATGCATGACAAATGAGAGTAAGCAAAAGCATAGTAAAGGTTTAGTAAACGTTGTTCGTCTAAGAAATCTTTCATCTGGAATATTGCATAAAAAGCTTTATTGAGGTGTCCACTAATGTGCTCAATATGATGCTCGAAGCTCATACGTGAATCTAACCAAGTTCCCAAAAGTTTGGCGTGTGTCTCGAATTTAAATGGAAATTCATGTTTTATTATTTCCGGTATATGTCTTTGAAGATAGAAATTTAAACTAGTTGTTTTAGTTTTATTAAGAATTAGAGAATTTTTGCAACTAGTCTGTTCCATTTGGTCTACTACACACCAAGCATTTTCTCTGAGTTCCTCTAAGGTTCTACCAGTGACCGTTATTGTTGTGTCATCGGCAAACATTGTAATTTTGCCAATTTTTTATATGCATAGGTAAATCATTGACATACAGCAGAAAAATTAGAGGCCCCAGAACCCCCAGAGATACTGGAGACATTTGTGACCTTTCCAAGTTTATTTTAACTATCAAATTTCGGTTTTCTTAATATGTTTCTATCCAATTCAACAATTGTCCTCTAATACCTAATACACTCAACTTTTTTAGAATAAACTCTTTTTTTAAGGTATCAAAAGCTTTGGTAAGTTCGAACATAATAGATATCACATATTTACCTTCATCCAGTTCACCATACACAAAACTCAACAATTCACTTGTAGCAGTTTCAACAGATTTGCTTCTCCTAAACAGGCATGTCGATACCTCCCTACTTGCCTGTCACGTGCGCTCTCTTGAATGTCAATCTCTCCATTTTTTTCCTGTCTGTGATATTTCTCATCATGGTCTGCAGGATCCGCCAGTTGCCTTTACTCTTACACCATTGGGGTTAGGCTGTATTAGTGTTAAGTAATTATCCAGAATGCGATAGGTGCAAGTTAACTAGAGTTTGATGTCCCTTGTGATGTAGTCGTTTCTCCGTTCCATAGCTTATGCCATTTTACTATCGCCAGCTCTCTAGCCTTTAGTTTGCTATATTTATTTCCATGTCTATGTTTATAAGTATGGTATCTTTCTTGAACCATCAGGTCTATAGGTATTATCCCCAAGATCTCTTGCAATGCAATACCGAAGCATGATTCTCTGTACTCCTTCCAACATCCTCTTGTACTTTAGTCTTTTCATGGCTATTATTCCATATTGCATTGCAGAACACAGTATTTTTGCTGCTTTTTGAACCTTCTATGTTAGATATTAATCCAGTTATTTTAGACATCTCATTCTCTGTCTTAGATGTTGCAACTGCAACTTGTCTTTATGATCAACATTTAGATATTACTTGATATTTTAGAACTTGCCTCGATCGCTGAGGTTATGCGTCCAAGTTATGTTTAGTAAAAAGCCTTTGGCCTTTGATGCTCTGGATAATGCTTAATTAGTTAAATTTTTCCGAGAGTTCCGGACGATTTGCGATACGTACTAGGTACCTGATGACCAAAATTATTCAATAAAATACTTTAGTTGACCCAAATTGTACGATCTCTTTTAGTCAGGTTCAGATTTATTGAAAAAGTTTTTTAAATTGAGCGTACGCCATTGACATAAATTTTTTTAAACATTGATAAGCCCAAAATGAAAACACTACGTAATCAATTTGCCTTAGTCAATAATATCCAATATACAGGATGCAGCAAATAGAAAGCGGCAAATTAAAGCTATCTGAAAACTGAAAATTGGAGTGTACGGGTAAAGACAAGTATCACTATCTGTATCTGTAAATCTAGAAGGGTGGGTCACCCCACAGCACGTAGGCCACATTTGGCCCATTGTGCGTCCTTCTGAGGTTGAGCCTTCCTTCTAGCTCGTCAGCCAGCCTACTTGTTTAAAGTAGGCGATGACGTCGCCTGAAGGTAGCTCCCTCATGTTGGCATGTGTTAGCCACCGCTCGCCGAAAAGAAAATGTCTCATTTGTGAGAGTGTCGGGCATTCGCAAAGAATGTGTTCGACAGTCTCGTCTTCCTGTTCACATCCTCTACACAGTGGAGTGTCAGATAACCCCATCCTGTAGAGGTGTTTTCGTAGATGACAGTGGCCAGTCAGGATACCTGTGGCTGTGCGCAGGTTCTGTCTGTTCATAGTCATGTATTTTTTGGCTGTTTCGCTGTTCGGATACTGTAATAGTTCCTTGGCTAGCTTGCAACCTGTTTCGTCGTCCCATCTACCCTTAAACTTGTCAAGGGAGTGTTTCTTCAGTAGGTCAGCCACAGCTGATGCCGATAAGCTTATGAAAGTGCCAGGTCCCAAAGGTTTTTGGGAGGCTGCTTTCTTAGCTAGAGAGTCAGCTGCACGGTTGCCTTTTGATTTTCCATGACCTTTGATCCAAGCTAACGTGACCACGTTGTTGTTGCAAGCTTCGATCAGGGCCTGGTGACATTCTAGTACTAGACCTGATGTAATCCGTGGTCTATCCAGAGCTAGTAGTGCCTGTCTGCTGTCCGTGAGGATGTAAATATTATTACCAGTAATGTTCCTACTGGTAGTCTCTTTTGCGGCGATTGAGATAGCAGTGAGCTCTGTTTGAGTTACACTGGCATTAGAACCCATTGCCCATTTTATATTGAGATTCAGGGATCTGGAATAGATTCCACAGCCTGATCCCTCATTTGTTTTAGACCCATCGGTGTAGATGCACAAGGCACCTGCTGCCAATGTAGCCTCTTGTACGTTTTTTGTTATTACCCTGTAGGGTCTGTAAAAGGCATATCTTGGTGCAATCGAATCTGTGTTGGCTTGTAGCAGTGGGACCTCTCCAAGGACCTCGTGCCACAAGTTACACCTCGACTGACCAGATCCTACGTCAGGTTGTATACCTGTAGAGCGTAGCCGTGTCATGGTCATCACTACAGCCTCCTTAATAAATATATCAAGGGGGGTGAGACCAAGGATCACCTCCATTGCTCTAGTTGGTGTGGTTCTCATGCCCCCCGTTATGTTGAGGCATGCTATTCTTTGGATTTGATCCAATTTGCGTACGACTGTCCGCTGGCTAGTTTTGACTCCCCAGGCAATCGCACCGTACGTTAGCATAGGTCTTATGATTGCAGTGTAGATCCAGGCCGTAACCTTGGGTGACATTCCCCAGGTGCGGCCAATGGTTCTACGGCACTGTTCATAAGATATGTATGCTCTTTTGACTCTGTTTTCTAGGTGAGAGTTCCATGTTAACTTGCTGTCAAAGGTGACCCCCAAATATTTCACCTCTGCAGAAAAGTTCAATTTAGTATTTAGGAGCTTTGGGGCCTCGATGTTTGCAAGCTTCCTTTTATTCGTGAAAAGAACCATCTCTGTCTTTTTTGGGTTTATTGACAGTGAGTGGTCTTTGCACCACTGTTCTATGATATTGAGGGCCTCTTGCATTCTAGCACAGAGTATTCCTTCAAATCTTCCTGTTTGCAGAATCACTAGGTCGTCTGCATAAGCTATAGTGTAGAAGCTGTCATCGTTGAGGCGATTGACTAAGGTGTCTAGGACCATGTTCCACAGTAGTGGTGAGAGCACCCCTCCCTGTGGACAACCTTTTACAACCATGCCTCTTATGGTAACATCATCTACACTGATTTTTATTGCTCTCTTTGAGAGCATGTTATATATCCATCCATTTATTGTGTTGGGGATATTTTTATTAGCTAAGGCATTTGCTATTTTGGGAAAGGTGGTTTTGTCGAATGCACCTTCAATGTCTATGAATACACCCAAGGTGGACTCTTTTGAGTCCAGCGATCTTTCGATGTAACCGGCCACAAGGTGGAGGGCTGAATCAGTAGACTTTCCTGGGGTGCACGCATGTTGATTTGGATGTAGTGGGTTTTGTATTATCGCTACATCTCTTATATATCTTTCACATAGCCTCTCTAAAGTTTTCATTGAAAACGATGTGAGGCTAATCGGTCGATATGCTTTTGGAATGGAGTAATCCAATCTTCCTGGTTTTGGTATAAAGACAACCTTGACTTCTCTCCAGCTTTTTGGAATATACCTCAGTGCCAGGGAGGATCTGAGGATTCCTGCCAGGTGCGGCATTAATGCGTCCAGGCCCCACTGAAGTAGGGCTGGATAAATGCCGTCAGTTCCTGGTGATTTAAAAGGGGAGAAGCTCGAGATGGCCCACCTTAATTTGTCCTCATCGACGATCTGGTCTGCTATTCTCCAGTCATCTTCTGTGAGGTTTTGTTGCTTCTCTTCCTCCCAGATTGCCAGATTAGTGGTTCTGGAGTCAGGGAAGTGTGTTGACATTAGTAGTTCAAGACTTTCCTTGAGGTTGGCAGTTCTAGTGCCATCCTCTTTGGTTAGTGTACCGATATGGCGATAAGGGTCTTTTGAGAGAGCTTTTTGGAGTCTAGCTGCTTGAGGAAAATCTTCGATTTCCTCACAGTAGTTCTTCCAAGCTTCTCTTTGTTTTTGTCTGACGACTTTTTTGTACTCTCTGAGGTGAGACCTATATGTGTCCCAGTCCTCTTCAAGTTTGGTATTTTTTGCCTTATTAAAAGATGTCCTTGCCATCTTCCTGAGCTGATCCAACTCTTGGCACCACCAGGAGGTGGTTCTACCGTATCAGTATCACTATTATGCGTCCGAACATTATGGTGTAACCTTATTTTATTTTTTTCCACTACTAAGATATTTTAATATTTCCTACTTCTTTCATCCTGAGTATAAATACTTATCTTCGCTACTGAATATCACTGAAAACCATCGTCGTTCAATGAGCATTCTTAATCACCGGAAAAATTCTCCTTTGAGCATCTTGCTTCCGGGAATATCCCACTAGGAGGTCAAAGGTCGTATTCAAATTATCCCATAATTATTCTTGTAGCTGTATATTGTGTTTTGGCTTTTTCATCGGCCAACTGACGGCGAACCGGTGTCAGTTCCATGCTGGTGTCGATGATGGGCTACACTTTTAATGAGGGGATCCAAAGTAAACAAAAGTGGCCATAATTCGAATTATTTTGGGAAAGAGTAGAATCTTTTAAAATGCCTCTTTATTATAGACAAATCTGATTACAGGACGACGGTTTCTTATAGAGGACAAAAATGTTTTTAAATCAGATTTAGTTCAGCAATTATCTAATAGATGGACTAACTATCGAAAATTGCCGCTTTTATAGTTTGTCCAACTTAAAGACAAGCCATGTAAACAGTCAAGCTGAGATCATGACATTCATTGATGAAATAAAAGGGTAAATCAATTTTTTTTTCAGAAATAACATTGCGCGAGGATTATAGTGCGTGGTAAAAGGAATGAATTAGTTCTACTTTTAAAATCATGACAAGAAATAAAGAGAGAAAATTAAAAATAACGAAATGAAAAACCAAATACTGGAAACATAAAGAAACGAACCTGGATCAATACATCTATAAATAGTAAAAAGGATGAACTGTTATAGTAAATAAGTCAATTAGGAAACCAAATAATAAGAAAAAGAAGAAAAAGAAAGAAGGCTAAAAAGAGGAGTTGGATAAAAAGGGTATAAAATATAGTGCAATAAATCTTACCACATTTCAACAATGAAGGGATTGAGCAACAAAGACATGAATAGATTCTACGAAAAACTTCAAAAAACATCAAATAAAATAAGAGAAAAGAAAAACCTAATAATAGAAATGGACGATTGAAATTTGCGAAAATTAAAAATGACTAGCAAAAAGATGCAAAAAACAGAAATGGATAAAGAATAATAGATTTTTGTAAGTTAATTCATTCTGTATTTTAAAACTAGATTTCATTATATTGCATAGAATAAAAAACGCAAAAAGTACTACATACTATACAGTATTTATAAGAGAATTGAAATATACTGTGTGTCCCAAAAAAATTTATACAAATATCCATAATCAAGTATAAAACTTTTAAAACATGTCCTGGAATTCAGGTCAAGTCAAGTACCCAAAATTGTTGTTGTTAGATTGTTTAATGTTACATTATTTATTAAATAAAGGATTAAGAAAACAATTATAAATTGATGCGTTGTTGATAACCTTCTTATCAATTTAATTAATAATATAATTTAATTGGTTACTTGTAAAATTAATTAGTACTAAGAAAACTAGTTAGGAATTCAATTTATTCGATTCGACATCCTTGGGAACTTTTTGCTTTGTAAATTTGTCAAAACTCAATTCTGGAATTCATTTATCAGTTTTGGTGATACATGGTAGCGCGTTTGCGAATTCTAAAATTAGTTCATTACTAAGCAACTTCAACGTATGTTCTTCGATTTATTTATTTTCTGATCTCTTCAGGTATACCTTTTCTTTCAAATAGCCCTACAAAAAGAAGTCTAGAGGGGTAACGTCTGGAAACCTTGGAGGCCAAAGAAACTCAATGTTTACAGTTATTAGATATTTCCAAAGCACTCTAAATTTATTTGCCTTGCATTTGAATTGACTTTATTATTCCTTTATTTAATAAATATTGCCGACGTGTTTATTGAAATATTTTGTAATTTTATTATTACAATTTTAACATTATCTCTTCAATTTTGAGAAAGAGAGTTTAGTAAAGAAGAAGTCTAGAAACATAAATAGAATCTAGGGGGAAAATGGAGGCAGTTCAAAGAACCGCTGATAAAAGACGCTAAAGAAATATAAGATATCAAAACAGTAAATAAAAGAACAATATTGTGCAATCAAGAGTTGACAAAAAGTTTAGGAGGAGAAGACTGCATGGAAAAAGTATATAACGGCGAAAAACGAGGACAGGAAAACAGAAACCAACCTAAAAGGAGAGTTAAACAAAAAATCTGGTGAAGTTTTATAAAAGAACGATAACTATCTACATAGAATAGAAATAATAAATATAAGAAACAATTCAAATCCTAATACAACCGAAATATTGGAATCTTGAAGAGAATATCAAACTTACAAATTTAAATAACAATGGTAACGGTGAACAACGAATAATTGGACAGGAAGAAGAAGCGCAGTCAACCAACATAAAAATTGAAGAAGTATCAGAATGGATTCAATAATGATTAGATGTATAAAATATAGTGATAGTTTTAAAGCAAGTTGAATAGAATAAGTAGATACGTAGATTAACAAGCATCTTTCAAACAAAAAAACGACAGAAAATAAATATGTTCTAAGAAACGTAATAAAAAGAGAAATAGAAGAACATACATAGTCTTAATCTTTGTAGATCTGCGAGCAGTACTTTATTAAATTAATAGAAATTAAATAAGAAAATTATCGCTAGAATGGTTAAAGAAGAGGACTCACTAAGTCCATTATTGTCTATTATAACAATGAATAAAATCCTCAAAAATACAAGAGCGAAAACATCAAACATGATAATAGAATATAAACATCTAAGACCAATAAGAATGGAAAGCCTAATGTAACCTGACGATACTGATAACTAACACATAAAATACAAAGCAACAGATAATCAAAGAAAAGAAGGTCAAGCAAATAAACGTGGAAGGACAAAAATGAAGAAAGCAAATGTAATAAAGAAAAGAACAAGAAATCGAACGAAATAGAACATAATTATGGTAAAAGTAACTTGTTGGCTTTAGGCTAAAAATAGTAGTTTATGATGCAAAGACGAGAAGTGTTACTTTTTCGGACGATTATGGAGTTTGACGCTAAGTCCGAAGAAGAAACTTCTCGTCCGCGTTATCATACAATATTTTTTATTCGAATATTAAAAATATTAATAAAATAAAGAAAAATTCTACCTAGTTCTACTTATATTTTTGAAGTTTGCCAATGTCAATGAAGCTTGTGTTAGAAAGTGTAGTAAGGAGCTACACCATTTTTAAAAAACGCGTTTCATTGCATTTGTATAGTGTAAGAAGTACTAAAATAAATAAAATATACACAATACTTTTCGAAGCAAAATAGCATGTACAATTTATAAACACAAAGTTTTGAGTTATGATAAACTAAACCACTGTTATTAGAACGTTTTCATTGAATTTGAAGGAGGCGAATAGCTGATCGGTTATGTCAGTGTAATACAGACTACACTATAAAGCAATAGAACACAAGTGTAAGGAACGTCAAATTTCAAACAAAAATTATAATTATTTTGACATTTTAACATAACCTACAAATATCACTTGATTTTCTTTAAAAAAACACATATCACAGCAAGTAAATATGTTATTCCAATAATAAAATACACCAAATATTATTGAACACAACTATTAATTTAAAGCTAAAAGAAAAAGGTAAGCCAAATACCTATATTTTACTTTTCCGGACAGTTCACTCTTCACCGTCCGAGAAAGTTCGAAAAAAAGCCTAGACCGAAAAGTTCCTCTTCTTGTTATTGTGTACCGTATCGAATTTGACGTTTTTTGACATATTCGAATAAAATACTTATTTATATGCCAAGGACGAAAAACTGTCTATTATAGTCGAGTCTGCAAATTCATCTAATTGATAGCCGAGGCGACCTCTACAAAAACGTACTAAATTCCGAAAGAAAAATCGACAATTTTTGAAGGCAAGCATTTTTCGTCCGCAAACTCTTTTCGTCCCCTGTGGTCACTAGGATACGGCACGGTGCGAGTCATTTGAGGACGAAAAGTACTTGCCTTCAAAAATAGTTGACTTTTCATTCGGAAATTAGTACGTAAAATGTCATTTTTTGTAGAGGTCTACGAAAAAATATATTTTGATGTGAAACATCAGTATTTTTTATTTTAATCTTATCCTCAAATATCGTGTCCGTTTACTTTTTTTTTGTATTTCGTTTTTGCTTGTTCCTTGAATCATATATTCAATATCTATTGGACAAAGGTCAAATTATGGAAAACAGCTTTAGAGATACTAGCTCCACTGTGTACCGTCTACCTTGATAGAGGATGGCCTGTCACTCATGAATACACATAAATCATGAACGGTGGACATGGAGGAAGAGATAAAGCTAGCCATTGATGTTAATGTGGTGGCTGCGGTAATCGATGCGGTAATTGTATTAAAATTTTTTTGGAAAACAGCATCTTTAATAAATACATCCATAACTTTTTAAACTCTACATACAGAGATCAGTATTCTTCTGTTATTTCTGAAACTATATAAAAAAAGCGCCGACAAAACACCGTCAGCTACTTCTTGTCAGGTTAAAAATATTAAATAATAGAGTACAGCTTTTTTTACTGGCTCAGTAATAACAGAGTTATGAGGGGAAGACGAAATATATTACAAAATTGGCTTGATTAATACAAGTTTCCGGAGTGAAAACAAAGAATTTTTTGACACATTTTAAGACGATAAAAGTTTTTTTTACTTTTCTAACCATTTCCAAATTAATATTTCTACAATCTTCTGTAAATCTTTGCTCCAAATCCTCTAATGCATCGAATTGTGTTTGGTAAATAATATACTCTTTACTAAAGCCCCGTGATAAAAAATCTTTTGGGGATACATCTAAAAAAGGTGCGAACCATTCAATTATTATCCTTAGTCCTCCAATCTAATATTCCAACCCATTAACATTTTGTAGAAAGTGTGTATGGGTTTATATAAATAACATATATGTCATAAATTAAATTCTTAACTTCACAAACTTAATTTTACAAAAATTTTACATTTTTAATTTATGGGGATGACATTTGAGCAAAAGACAAAAGAAGTCAAAAGAAAACTGATTCAAAGAATTAAAAGTGAGGTGAAAGGCTTCGACTTTTTTTTGTATCTTGTTTGTAAATGATGTGTATTTGCTTATGCTTTGTCATGTAATTAGGCTTCCCAATGGATATTATATTGTTACGTAATATCGGTGTGTACCTATAAGAAAAATTAATTTTAATGAAAATTTATTTTATTGTTTGATTTATTTAATTTTGAATTTTAGTACATAACCTACAATGTTATTATTGATTTTATTAATAGATTAACCAACCTCGACTTTAGCTCTTTAATTTGGTTTGTTGTTAATTTAATATTTATAACAAATTTTAAATTTTACCTATACCTTTTTGTTCTTATTGCCTTCTGCCGTAAACTCACACAAAATGTAATTATTTGTTGTGGATAATTTTGTTGAGCGCCATCTACTATCAAGTAGAAAATTTGAGAATCTTAAACTCAGGAAGTGTTTCTATTGACCGCGTGATTGTAGAAATTGATAATAACGACTCAGTAAAATATGTAAACATTTATTAATATTCAAAATTAATAACGGTTTACGAAATCAACAATTAGCACAAATCTTATGATTACTCTCTTACCTTACTCCAACGTTACATTCTTATCTAAGTAATTTAGTCATAGTTTTTGAAAAAAAAATCTAACCTAATTAATTGTAAAACTTGTGGCCAAGATGGGATTTAGTACAATATCTTCTAGGAAACCAAAAACAGATAAGATAAATTAATACAGGATACAACTGGATCTGAATAGCATAGTCATGATACAACAGGATCTGGATTATTTAACAGGAACAACGATAGGATAAATAATTGGACTTCTCCTCTTGATTTTTCTTTAAGTTTTCTTGTTTTACCAAAATTATAACATCACTAATTTTGACAGGTAAATTTCTTTGAATTTTTTATATTGAATCAGTATTGCTTTGATTTGATTTTCTTTTGTTTTTATTACGAGGATCGATGTGAACGCTTCAAAAGATTTTGGTGAAAAGGCCTCGCTTGACAGCGCGAAATAGTTTTTATAAACCATCAAATCACAGTTTTTTAATGTAAATTTTTATAAAATTAAAATATTATTCATTTTTTTACTACTTTTAATTAACACCAAATTATTCTAGAGACAAAAAGAATAATTTTGATATAATTTTCTCACTATTTCTACTTATATTAAATTTATACACTGATTTTTAATGTTCGTTATTATCGATTCCTTAAATTCCATGAAACTTCATTATTATTCCCCTTTTTTACTGTATTTCTTTAATTTTAAAAAATCTGGAACCCTATTTCTCTGATTTTTATTATTTCCCTTAAATTATAACTAATTGCTTTGATGTACCATGATATTGAATTTTGAGGTTATCTTGCAATTTTCTTTTTCTGCTGACTATTAATATAATAACATTCTCAATGTTACTATAGTCGCAGACTTATCTGATACTACATTACTTTGAATTTATAAATTCAGTTCTTTGTTAAATTTTAAGTAAATACCTTAAATCTGTTAGTAAAAATCTCTTATGTGCTTTCAATGTTAAATTTTGATATGTCAAATTTTATAGATTCTTTTTCAATTACCATGCTAGAACTAGTTTAAAAACATTGTTTTTAAATTACATTCTGTCCTGTGATTACTCAAAATTTTTTATTCTCTTTTCGAGCTATTGGAGTTAGTTAACCGTTATAATATATAAACAATATATAAGTTTCCCGTTGAAATAGTTTTGCATGTCTGTATAGGCAAATAATTTCTAGAACATAAATTACATTAAGAGTACATTCTGTCGGAGACCTCAAGGGGTTGAAAAATACCTCAGCATTGACGTGACATTATTTACCCTTTGTCCGAAAAAAGGTCACAAATAGAACCCCGAACGTCTCTAACAATCGAATAAATTGTTCAATAAAACTCATTTGAATATATGCATCGAAAGTAACGGCTGTTGAACTAGGTACCCCACATGCAAATGCCCTAGAAAGGGCCTATGACAGATTCTGAATTATATTCAAATAAGGACCCTGATGTAATTTATCATTTTTCATAATCCGTTTTGTTACCTGTTCTCGGGTTCTCACACAACCCTTTTTTTTTTCTTATGCAGATGTCGTCTGAGATACCTGCTGACTTCTTTTGCATATGGTCTAGTTCCTTGCAAGTGTCTGAAGTCTTTTGTATACCCAGGTAGACACAGACCCTCTAGGAGATAAAAAAATCAATGGGTTTGAAAGTGAAGGTATAAAAAGGATGGAGGACAGGATGATTAGACACTTCTTCCGGTTTTTATATGTTGGGTATAAAAGATTTCAGCTTAAAGGTTTGATTATATTTTTACTGAAATCGCTCGTTTTAAATATGCTTTAACGTATTCATAAAATTTACTAGAAAATGTGTAAGGCAGACTGTAATTTGTATGGTTAAATATGTACACCTTTCACTTTTTAATTCAATTTAAACTTTAAACGAAATACCAGGTGATCTATCTTAACATTTGATCAGTTATTACTTAAAAAAATTTAGCGGTATTAATATGTGGTTTTCATCAGTTTTATCTGAATTTAGTTTCATTCTCAAAAATGTGACCTTCGATCTTTGAGTTCGACTGGAAATGGATATGACGATTTTTAGGAATAGGATAATCTTATTATTTCATTAAAATTCAAAAATATTTTTAGCTTAATACAGGACACAATCGTGAAGCTTTCGAAAAATATATAGTTTATCTCATGGCAAATTGGAATGATTTTTCCAGCAAAAATAATGAGCGTTCAAATTGATTTATTGTATAAAAACATTCAATTTCAAGAGGATGTCAGTTAGAAAAACTTGGATTTCTAGTAGTACAATTCATAGGTTTTTAAAAAAACATTTAAAATTGTAGTTTGTTTGTATGTATGTGAGAGAATTAAATCCTAATTTGTTATGCAAAATGTATTACTGCTATTTGAAATATTATTACATATTTCTTTACCTTAGATAATAAAAGTTTCCAGTCTTTTGATAACCCTTTTACAACTCAGGACAATAGAAAAAGGTTCGACAGTCCGAAAGCTAAGAATATTACAGATTATCTATTTTCTGTACCTATAATAAAATTTAAATACTGTCCAACAGTAATTCAAAATAGTATATTGTGCAACAAGTGGGGAAAGTTAAACTTTTCTCACGAGTGTGAAACACACAAATTTAAATGAAACAATATTTATTTTTATGGTTAGCAAAACTAAAATAACATGAAAGTATCCTACCTTTTAACAGTTAAATAATTTTTTTAATTTTATATTTGTATTTCTTCTCCATTCCATAAATTTTTCGTATGCCAATTCATACTTTTTTTCTTGAAATTACCGGCAACAAATCTAACGTTACTTTTGCGGCTCTTTTCGATATCTCTGGCGGAGTATTATCAAAATCGTCACTACTGTCAGTACCCATATTATTTATTATAAATAGGTACTTATGTCTTATTAAAATAATATTTAATGAAAATTGCGATTTTTATCAAAGCACGAATGAAAACTACCTGAAGAATTTAAAAAACTTCTATAATCTGACAGTTGTGAGTTGTGACAACTATTTAAAGCTGAACAGCAGCCTACTGTTTTTGTCGTTTTTTGTTGATTCTCCATATAAATGTATGTGGTGTGGGCAAAGTGCCGTGAGGAAAAATATTTCCGCACGGTATGAGCAATACATGGTTTTGAAATTAACTAAGCTATGAGAAATTCGCTACTTTTCATAGCAGTTGTAGGAAAAGTGCTTTGCGTACGGGTTGTACACAATATTTTTTCTACAACCACATTTATTAATGAAAGAAAAATAGTAACAACTTATATAGGTATTTTATTTAAACTTTGAATAGAAAGAATTTAAAAAATGAATTTTTAAATATAGAAAAATCAGCTAAACTTATAGTTAATAGTGAAATTTGAACAATTTTCAATGTAAGGGATTTTTTTCTGTTACTGTTTTTTCATTTTGCCTTTTTAAATTTGCTCGCAGTTTTGTATACTTTGAAATATCTATGTTATTTTTGATAAGGAGCCTCATATGTTATTTTTGATACTTATGAGGGTCCTTATCATTCATATTTCTCATTCGAAACCTCAGGTAACAAATTTTCAGTTGCATTTTGAGCTTTTTCGATAATATCTAGAGGAGTACTTTCAATGTCGGAATTCGACAACTCAAAAGATACATTTTGATATTGATTCATACTTTCTAAAACAATGCGTAATAATAAATTAATTAGTTTACTTACAGAATTGTTAGTTCAAATTTAAAATTTGAACACCTAGAAATTATTCACTACAATGATAATGTTAAATTGTCAAAAAAATGTTGACAGGTCATAGCTGTGTTGATGTACCTAACAAAATCAATTCATTATGGTTGTTTGCTGTTTGTAACTATAAAATTTTGACATTTCTATGGGGAAAAGTGCCATAGCGTGTACTTTTACCATTTTAAATTATTACTTTTCCAACGGATATCACAGGAATTAAGAAAAGGCCTGCTTTGCGAATAAAAATTTGTGTAGAAAAGCGTGTTTTGCATAGTGGTTGTAGAAAAAGGTACTTTACCCATAGATACATTCCGAACAAAACAGTAAATGTGATTTAATGTTTTTCATGAATACGTACAGTTATCCTGAAATAGGCCGAAGCTTTTAGAAGAATTAGGTTTTCGTTGGAAAAACAATACAGAATGTCTATTTTAATAGACACGTTGGATTGTTTTAATAAGAAGAAATTCCAAGCACCATAAGTGAAATGAGAAACCAACAAAGAAATATATTATTTCTTGATGAAACCTGGATCAACGAGGGCGTTACGATAAATAAATTTTACCAGGATAAAACTTTTACAAGTCGAAGATAACATTAATCTACTGGCGTAAATCTACTACCAGGTGTAAAATACTTTAATGACATTTTTATTATTGTAATATAAATCAATTTTACATTCTAGAAAAATTTATGGCCCTACTATTTTTTCCACGACCTCAGCAAGATAACTTGCTACAGACAGTTTAGTTTCAACAGGATGGTTCAAGTCCTTATTATACATTATGTACTAGATACACTTTAAATAAAACATTTACTAAAAGTTGGATTGAGACAGCTGGTACAGTGAGTTGGCCACCGCGGTTACCCGACTTAACTGTACCCTATTTTTTTAGGGACAGGCAAAAAAGTATTAGACATTTTTACTTTTATATAAAAAAATATATTTTTCTACAACTTTTATGAAAAGTAGCGAATTTCTCATAGCTTACTTAATTTCGAAACCATGTATTGCTCATACCGTGCGGGAATACTTTTCCTCGCGGCATTTTTCCCTACACCACATACATTTATATGGAGAATCAACAAAAATCGACAAAAACTTAGTAGGCTGCTGTTCAGCTTTATATAGTTGTCACAACTGTCAGATTATAGAAGTTTTTTAAATTCGTAAGGTAGTTTTCATTCGTGCTTTGATAAAAATCGCAATTTCCATTAAATATTATTTTAATAAGACATACCTAATTGTAATAAATAATATGGATACTGACACTAGTGACGATTTTGATAATACTTCGCTAGAGTTACTGGAAAGAACCAGAAAAGTAACGTTAGATTTGTTGCCGGAAATTTCAAGAAAAAAGTTTGAATTAGCATACGAAAAATTTATGGAATGGAGAAGAAATACAGAAATAAAATTAAAAAAATTATTTAACTGTTAATAGGTAGGATACTTTCATGTTATTTTAGTTTTGGTAACCATAAAAATAAATATTAAGTTACATTACTTGTACTCTTTAAATATATGTAGTTGTAGAAAAAGTATAGTGTGCACAATATACTATTTTAATCCCTAATAGTCACTTAAACCGTTTCAGACCCCAGAGTGTTTTTAATGGACATTTATAAGTACTGCCCTTTTAAAAATGGCACTAGAGCAATCTGAGTGAAGAACATAGAACCTATTGGTGCATGGAATGTGGTGCAACTGATTTGTTTTTTGCTATAAACATATATTTCTATTTTTACGCGTTTCATCCTCAGAATAAATATACTTTTTGGAACTTTGCGAAGTGAACTATTTTTCTCAAAGAGTCAAAAGAGTTCCGTGGTACTGTAATGTAAAAATATTAAAAAAGTATTTTATGTTTAAATTGTATATCCTCGAAGGTGTTTCGTCACTAGAACGCATAGATTCCTAACAGTTCAGAGTGGATTTAGCATTGGTAAAATTAGCTGAGAAATATTGCAGTCAAAAATATGGAAAAGGTAACTAGGTTTTCATAATTTAAAAATACCTAGGCACCTAAAACTTCAAACTAGTTTTCTTACACTAATATTATCATATCACTTTTTCATTTCAGCAAATCCAAGGGTGCCAAATAAATCATTTTTATGAAAAGTAAGTAAAAATCATTCATCAATATTATTTAATATGTTTCTTAAAAAATGATTCGATATTGACACACATACATAAAAAAGAAATAGGTGTTGATAATTGAAAAAAATTAATATTTTTAGAAAGTTAATTACAAGAACGTGTAAAAACATACATTTATGATATAATTAATAATTAGTATATGAACTTAAAAGTGTGTGGGTTTGGTCCAATAAAAAAAACTGTTTTATTATCTATAAAAGTAAAATCAATTTAGTATACGTTGAAATAGCCTTGTATTTTCCATTTTCATCTACCCATTATAATTTTATATTATTATTATTATTTTTATTGATTGCATATTCTTGCTTATGTAACCATATAGGTACACTCACGCTAATACTCTAGGGAATGGTTATTTTTTATGGCGTAACATACAGCGTCCTGCAAGAGTTTCGCCACGACCGTTTACGGAAAAATCAATATTTATTTGATCATATCAGATAAAGAAATACGTAGAAAACCTTCAACAGATGAAGAAGTAAGATTCGCAATAATAAATAAATGGCTCATATCACTATTTAATAAAGCTGGTTGAAATATAACTTCACGAAAAGCACCAAATCCAAAAAAGTACACAGAGAAGTTTGTTTAGTGGATATTTCCCAAATTTTACAAAAAGAGTTAACTGAGAAAAGGATATCATCTATACCGTAATGTTTTAACTAGGTTTTTCTTATGATATTCGTAGAAAAGCTTCAAATTTTCATAATAAGCAAATGCGCTATCCTGTAACAAACTTCAGCGCACAGGATCTTATTTGGACTTATTTTTTAGTTTGTATATGTAGTTTTGAATCAGTAGCTGTTTGCTGACTCTAAACCACTTGTGAACATGATTATTTAATCGGATGAATGTGACTATTCTTGTTGCAAACTGCAGGATTTTTGATTGTATAACTTAAAACTAAATATTAGTAGTAATTTGCTTTTCTTGAGAAACACATAACTTTGTTTTAGTTGTTGAAAACGTAGTCTTGTATTATTAGACCACATGTTACTTATGCTTACCAATTTAGCTTTCATAAAATGTTTTGGAAATTATCCCAACTCGATGGAATTATTTATTATACTAGTCAGCAATAAAATTTGTGGTTAATTGTAACATTTTATTTGATATTGTGTCAATACCACTTAGCTTATTGTTCTTTTAATGAAAATTAGTGTTGACGAGTCTTGCAAATACATAATCGAAAAGTCGTCAATTAGAAAGTAGTAGTGTTTAAAGTGTTTAAAAAATAACTTCACTCCTATAAAATAATTCAGCATGTATTAACAAGTTTTAAGGACTTTTTAATACCATAATTATTGTTGAAGGTCGCTTAAAATAGAATTAATTATGAAACAATGAAAAAATACAAATTTCTTAAGGTTTTTATTTTAATATTCACCTCTTTTACTTAAGTTTACTTTCAGAATCCCCAAACAAAAACATTTATGGGGTCGACTGATATTTTTCTTTATTTTTCTGTTAATACATTGTAGACTACTTTGAAAAAATATATTATTTATATGCATTGATCAAAAGTATTGTCTATACTACACAAATATCCCATTTATTTTAATTACATTTATATATTTTTACTGAATTTTACCTAATACCTAACCGCAATCTTAAATTTTAGCGTCTATATATGGTTCGCCATTGTATAAAAGACATATTGGAAATAAAATCGATGATTCCTTGCATACAAACATAGGGGTGGGTAGCCATCACCCGACTTGCTCCAAATTCACCCCTGCATTCCACCCCCGTAACAAGCCATGGATTATTCCTCGAAAATTGAAAAATCCTGCAGCTCAAATTACTTCTAATTACCGCCAAATCTTGACGCCAAATGAAACAATTATTTTAGAACAACGTTGCCAAGTTTCTGCTAATGAGTAAGGGCAGTTTCGCGCCTTTTTACTGGTAAATGTAAAACTAACAAACTAAATTTATAACAGTTTTGGTTATTTCTAATGGGGTTCAATTTAACTTTAAAATAAATATGACATTAAAAGAAGTTTAGAAAGCTGGAAGAAAATACACAAGAAAAATTGGTTTTAATTGATAAAATTAGCAGGGTTTAAAATAGGAATTATTAAAATAAGACGTAATATTAATGTTTTTAAATCTTTTCATAGGTTGCGTTCAATTCTGATAACAATATTGAAAAAATGTTTGTCAGAGTGAAAATTGTAATGTAAAAAATGTTTTTTTTTTAATAATTAATTCTGCCTTTGATAATATCCAGCAATTTAATTTTTATGGTGACTATTTCAAACAATATTCATGAAATCAATATAAAAATGCTTGTAGAATATGTAATAATTCACTTATTTTTTTAAATATAGTTAGTTGACACACATAAAACTATTCAGGCGTACCAAAATTATTTATTAGGAATAAATAGTTTAAATAAATAAATTTTTGTTTAATTTTTTATACGTGTTTTAATTATTTAGGATTCGTCCATTCTATCTTCGATGAAAGTGCAATTTTTTCCGCTTTTTGGATGGATTTTGTATTTTCGAGAACAGTTTCCTTATAAAAATTTTATTTTTTAGTTTTCTACATATATATATTTATATATATATATATATATATATATATATATATATATATATATATTTCTACATGTTAATTTTGTATTAGTTATCATGTTTGTCTAACCTCGAGTAGTTAATATTTCTTACGTCAATAAAACTTTTTTTGAATTGATTCGAAACTTTTAAATATATTAAACAAAAGGTCTGAGTTAACTTTACTGTTAGTAGTTATATTTCTTTTAACCGAAGATTTCTGGAGAAAAAATGTAGGTATATCTGGTAATTTAAAAAGCCTATTTCAGTAAATATTGCAGAATGAAAGATTTATTTGTCATTATTCCGGAAACTCAGCCACGTTTATTGATTTTTTTGTGTCGATGATACTATTTTTTTTACTGATTTGTTGTCTTTTGGATTTTTATATAAATCTAAGTAGGAAATTTGTGATTGTTTATTTATTTTATAAATCATCAGCTGTTTTTTAGTTATATAGTTATAATAAAAGCGGCCAAAAGAAAATGCTTATTAATAAAATAATAAATTTACCACTTGGTGGCGCAATCTATCATTTATAAAATATAACTGCGGTTTTTACAAATTATTTTCAAATTTAGGTTAGTGAAAATTATCATCATTACAAACTACCATCCTTAGTCTACAACTTTTGTTTAAGTTCTGCTTTGCTTAACCCTTTTTCACAAGCGTACACTCAATGAAACAATTATATTTTCAAATCAATAGCAACAATACTTTTACGGTCAATATCTTTAATGAATCACCCTGTATAATTTGTTTTTAATATCATATTAAAATTCCGTTAATTCTAAGGATATACATAAAAATTTTTGCGTTTCTATTTTTTATCAAAATCCTTTTGAAAGGCTGAATATGACGAGAAAAATAATAAATTAGTATAAAGACAAATCACTGGATAATTTAATAATAATTGATAACACCATAAAACAATGAAAATATTTTGAAACGTTTAATAGAAAATATAACTTCGTCATAACTGAAGTTTTCATAATAATATCATAAGAAAAACCTGTAAAAAACATGATAATGTATAGATACTTATTCGGAGAAATGTCCAACGAATAAACAGAAACACATTCAAGCATATTAATGCCGCTTCTTTAACTTTGCATTTATAATTGTTAGGTTCATTTAATAATTTAATGGAAGAAGAAAATGTTGGATAATTTTGGGTATAATGGAAAAATATAGTTTTAATATATTTCCGGTAATTTTAAAATTGCTGAAACATGTAATTTTGTTCTATTTTTTAATGTGTTGATATTAATTATCAAATCCACATCGAGACTTACTATTATATCTTACTGTGTACTCTTTTTTATGGAAAATCAACCCAGAAGAGAACAAAACGATCTGGAGAGTTTTCCCAGGACATGGCAACGCTTCTTTAATACCAAATCCGTCGCTATCGGCCATTTTGAACATGCGCGTCCCGATGCCACATACGCAACAGTGTAGTTCCTCGCGAATTTCGAGGAATTTCAACCGTTTTCTTTTTCTGGGCCTCTTTTCTTGAAGGGGAGAGAAAGAGATGGGGTTCTTTCAACTTGACTTGATTAGATTTCACGCGTGTGTATAAGTTGGGTTCAAGAACGGGAGTTTTGAAGTTTCATTCGCTTCTTTCCTGTCTTCCCATCCAGCTTGAGAGTTCCTCCTGAAGTTTTACTTTTCTAATCGTATCAAAATTAACTTATTCAAAAATATTATAATACAATTTTTCTTGAATTAATTATTTAAAAAACAACTTTAAACAAAATTATGTTGTAATTCAATTTTAAACGATTATTCAAGATAAGAACTTCAATTTCCCGGCATTTTCCTCTCCTTTTAGCGAATATGTGATCTGTTCCTGCGGTGTTCGTGTCCTGCGACCTGAAAAAATTAAGGTAAGCATTGAATGGACCTTGCGTGACTATTTTTTTAAAACAAACGACGAGTAATTTGTTTATTGAGCTTGCGTGTTTAAATTAATAATGAGTTTAAAAGAGTTTGATGTAGGTAATGTGTCTAAAAGTTCGATGCGCCTTAAATATGCGTTTAAATTAGTAATTAAAATATATGTTTGTGTTTTATCTTAAAATTTGATGCTTTTGGATTGGAAAAAACTTATATTCCTATCATGCAATCAGCAAAATTCATTTTAAAACTTCAAAGTTCCATGAGGTATTTACTTATTTATTAAAAATTAGATAGAACATGACTGAAGAATCAATTTTAAATTTTGCATTCATAAAGTAAATAAAAACTTATTAAAAGCTTTTTTTTAAGTTAGTTGGATTGTCAAGTACTTTAATAAAGATTTTAAATCATGTAAATATAAAATTATGATTTTCCCAACATAGTTTACTGTTGTTTTCTCATTTTTACGACATTATTTCATTTATATTAAGATTTAACTATCAAAATATTGAGTTTAGTGAATAATTTAGTTCCTAAAAAGTTTAAATTCATCTTAAAATGATTTCTTGCATGAAGGATAAATCATTTAGCTCAAAAAAGTGTACAAATGCATAATAATAATAATTCAATAGAATATTTAAGGAAGCAAAATTTCGTTGATGCAAATGTTTTGAAAGTTTTTTATACAAAAACATCATCACTCGAATTCCAGTTCGACTAGAAATTCACTGAATCCTTGAAATTTAATATATTTTTGCTATTAAATTATTAATAATGTATTATTTATATTATTGGCCTAGTTTTATTTGAGAGAAAATCATTTCTTGACATTTAGAACTAACCCAGTCCTGCAGCAACAATTTTACATATCGAGAGAAGCATTTTCAGCATCTGATATTAACAAAAATTAAATTGAAATTGAATATAATATTATTTAAAAACTGCAATTTTAAAAATGTAAAATAACGAAAAGAAAACTAAATTGGTAAATTCAAATGCGAGTGTAATTTTATTTTTTAGTTTTATACTATTAAATATTTATTTAAAACAACATATTTTTACATAATTTTTATAATCTTGAAACCTTTATTAACAACTTTAAAGAACAATCATTGGTTAGGGATGTCTGGGAGAGTGTTTTCCCTTATGATGATTTTTTAAATAATGTTATACATATACAAAAGTGAATACTTAATTGGAAAGAAGATGGGTCAAGGTTCATACAGATGTCTGGTCTTTGGGTATAATTCTATTTATAATGTTGATGATGATGATCTTTTATGATGCCTTTCGTGCGAAACAAGTGCAGTAGCACTTATCGCTTATCATTCATTGTATTTATTGAATAAATAAATAAAAAAAAATCATATTATCTAGTTTATCGTAAAATATATCGAACTATTGTAATTCGGTCCAAAGAACAATAAGTTGTACTGAACATTCAAAACTTACAAATACCGACCAGTTTACACAAACAACTGAAATATTTTCATTACTTCGAATGAAAATTCTTGATGTCTCAGATATTTTTCTGTAGTAAATAACCAATTAACCTTATTTACCCTAGCCACAAAATGTCGTTTTGGTGTTTTTTTCCTAATTATATTAAAAGAAAGTCCTCTTATTTTATCGGACCTTCAAGAACTTCTTAATTTTTTTCTTTATTTATTTAAAAGTAATTATCTTGTTTCCCATCTGATAAAGTATCACAAAATTCAATATTTTCCTCACTATCGCTGTCACTGGTTTCTTCTGTTTCTTTTAACTTCATTCTTAGACTTTTTGATTTTATTATCGTTAAGCGTGGTATTAAAATATTTTTGTGGATGGTATGAAGTGATATAATCAACACCTATTCGTTCTTCAATCAAATTAGAACCTAGCGACATCTATTTTATTGATTGCACTGAATATGAAAATGTAGAATTATGTATTAATATTAAAAGTTGCAACCGATCCAAGGTAAAATCGGTCCAAGGTACAACACTCACTTTAGTAAAAAATATATCACGTGAATGTAATTTTTTATAATTTTTATACTGATATTTTCTAAAAATTATTATTTTATACATATTTGTAATTAATTGGATAATTTAAAACGTATAAAATGTTCATTGTTTTTAACACACCTTGTTTAATATTGAACTTTTAGCAGATAGGAAAAATGTATGTGTTAAAAATATGGCTGTATAACGGTGTAAATCTTATCTAACGCCTCTAACGGTGTCTGTGTATGGCTTTTTTATATTCATATTTATTTGTTTTCTGTCTTAAGACAATTATATATTAATAGTTATTTGCTAATTAACTAATAAAAATTTTATTACCTAAAACAAAAGGTCAGTACACTTACGTGTAGTCACTTACAGTACATTTATGTCAGATAAATAAATTAATAAAAGACCTGAAAATCAAATCAAAGAATCATCCTGAAAAGTTAAATGTTATAGAAGTGTATTACAGAAATTATTGATAAAAATTAAAAAATAAAAACCTTTAATTTTCTTCAAATTAATAATTATTTATGTAATATTTGATGACATTATCCTACTTTTGTTACATCGTTTTTTGCCATTTATTTTGCAACAATTGTAAGTACTTACTTAGATTTATCTGAATTTCATTTAGGTACTCAGATATAATTTCTCAGAAAAATACACCATTCTCCCTTTTCATAGGCACTTAAATTTGAAACAAACCTCCTTGATTTGTTTTCGTACTTATCATCTGCGTACTACTTCTTTGCTAACCTTAAGAGCAAACCGAACCCCTTGAAAAATTTTAATAACCTTTTAAGCCTTTAGTTTTCGTCTGATTTTTGTGAAATTTTCAGGAAATACTAATAATTCCAAAACGTAGGGTGGAGAAATCTTGATTTTTTTGTAAACCTTCGAAAAGTATTTATTTTGTTAATTTTAAATGGAAAATCACAAAAAGAAATATTCGCGCCATTCTGCATTAAATCTATGAAAATTTGCTCCTATTTGTTTTAAAAAATATCAAGTACTTTTTAAATAATATGGTTTCCCATTTTTTTCTTAAATATCTTTGTAAAGTGCTGCCACATCGTTACATACATTTAAAGTTGTCGAGAAATATTCCATGGCCAAGTTTTCCCAATGGCGCGCATATAAATACAATTTTATATTAGAAAATCCTCATAAAATAGAAGTGAAATTTGCTTCTCACAAGAACTTCGGTTGCCACTTAATGAAAGAGTGTTTATTCTTTATTGAAAATGGACTAAGACTGTTTTAAACAGAGCTCTTCAAGAAAATCTAATTTAATTGGGTACAATACATACACTTTCATCACAGTTACCTGAATGCACAACAATTATCAAACAACTGAACCAAAATTCGTAGTTGACGAGCGCCATCCTATTGCCAGTTAAATACAATCGATTTGATGTGGATACAAATGAAAGCATTTGTTGCTTCTGAAAATACTACATCTGTTGTTGTTTGTTAATTTTAACGTCTCTTTTCTGACCTAATGGCCTAAACTGGACGGAGGACCTACAGCTTATCGTGGGCTTCGAACCACGGTCCTCAATCACCTTAAACCCAGAACTATGCCTTTGTCATGCAGGTGATCTACCAACTAACAAGTGTGTAATTGTGTCACCAACCCCTATCAGTTCCACGAGATACCCGATCTCATCCGGCCTGTTTACCGGAAACTGCGTTTGACACAAATACCTTTTTGCACTTGGCCAAAGTCTTATCTGACTTTAATTCCACTTGAATACGGCAGGATTCGAAGCTACTCCCCGAACACTGACCAAGCTGAATCGGCAGACGCCTTACCAACTAGGCCACCGTGTCCGGTTAATATTACATTTAGCTGATGTAAAGTGTTGAAAAGTGGTATGTCGAAAAACTATCAACTAATTAAATACGGATATGTCTGGAAACTGTGTCTTAGAATTTATCTCTTATTATCTTTATTTTTGGTTTTTCAGCTGGATTTTTTACATAAATAGAAGTAAATACTTTAAGTTTCTCAAAATTTTCGACTTTAGTTTTTCTTCCTATTTTATTGTCATGTGTTATCGTTTATTTTTGTTTTTGAATTGAGTATTTTGGCTCTTTTTATCAAATTGCGTTTATTCTTTTGTGTTCTTTGAACGAGTTAATGTTTGTTTCGATTTGTATTTTCTGTCTACTTTCATAAAAATAGCAAAAGATTTGTAAACAGCCACCGCTATTTCTCTCCAACTCTGTAGCAGTCCGATAGTCGCTATGTCCATTATACTTATTTGTTGTTTTAATAAACTCTACAGGCATTGCAGTGTTCTTCAAACTTTCGTCATTTTAGTTAACTTTTGGAATTTCGTGCTCATACCTCTGCTGTTGTGTTTTGGGTAGTTTGGGCTCTAGTATTTCTTTAAACTGGATTTTCTCCAATCTTCTATTAGGAGTTGCAGGTTCATGGGATGGCTAGGGGTTGGAATCTGGCACTCAGATTAATGTAGTTTGATTCTGAATTGACGTCTACAAGTACTTTGCGATTTCTGTTGGTCCTGGTCGCTTTGATGCTGTGATTGTGGCTTTGGAGTGTTTTTCTTCTTTGTTAATAATTGTCCTTGGTATTTTTGGGTATTTGTGGTAAACACTTCCGTTAAACTGTTTGTGGTTTTTATGTCACTAGAGAACATAGAAAATGTGGGGTTATATTTTGCTAAAAACTCAAAATAAATCTTATATAAAGCGGCGTTAAAGTTTAAACACAAGATTATAGAATATCGTGCCTTTTAAATAAATGAATCAGTCTTTCTTTTGAAATTTTATTACTTCTGAATTCCATAACTCGGCATACTTAATGAAATAGACTATTGAAACATTGAAAAGTCTTGTGCACAGTTTCCAGTAATTCTAATTACCTAAAATACAGATGTTAATTTTTTATAAAGTCAGAGCTTTTAAAACCAGCGTGGGCTTGTCAGACAAATAAGACGGTTGTAACCAATTAGGAATATTATTCCACTTAATGCCCATTGGAGGCTTGTTTTTAACAAGAAACATATTCATAAATAAAAAGTTTGAAAAAAAGAATATAAACAACTTCATGAAAATAACTTGCATTATAATTCAAACATTATTTAATATAATTGTTCTTTAACAATTGAAACCTACGAGATACCAAACTTTTTTGGATGATTCATACAAAACAATTTGTATTTTACTGTCATTGCTTATTATACAAGTAAAGTTCTAAACGTAAATACGTATAACAATAAAGATTTCAGACATTATGGGACTATGTGTGTCAACTATCCACCGATATTGATCAAACTATCAAACGAGAAATATAACTGCTATTCCGTGTGTAGTAAAAGGAATTCTTATTTCTGAAACTTTGACCCGTATCATGCATTATGCAATTTTTTGGCATAAAAACTCTCATAATTCTTGAGAAATTGTAAAGATATATTTCTGCATTATGGTTAAAATAAAATGTATATATAGAGTTTTGTTCAACTCAAACTCAAAACTATTTTGTTAAAAAAATGAATTATTGTTATATTGAGCCTTGAATTTATCTAAAAAGTACCTGTTTTATATAAAATTATAATGCACTTGAGATTACCATTTCTTCTGAATATATTTGCATTCTAAATTTATTTATTTTGGAACTTTTCTGAAAGACATAACAAAAACAATGCGTTTAAATTTTTTTTCACCTTTTTTTTCACCTGTTTTATCTATTTTTCTTAAGCCATTAGTTATTTACCCGAAAAATTTAGTCACGCAAGTCTCGTGTGACTATACAAAACTGAGTGTTAATATTTCAAACTTTAATATGGAAAATAGTGATGAGTGATTTATGAATTATATCAATTTAAATAATATAAGCACGAATATTTAGGATAATCGTAATAGTGACAGAACTGAAAGGATTTTATAATAATGGAAAGAAACACTACAAATGCAATTATAGAAAAATTATATAAATTTAATCAAAGGTAATACCACGAGTCCACCAAATTTTATCTATAAAATTTAAGGGGACGAGTGGTATTTGGAAAATTTATTTTTTGAATTATTTTGTATTAAATCAGAGAATATAGTTATTTATGCAAAAGACACTTTTTTTATTACTAAATCTATTCGCCTCCATTTTTTAAATTTATACTCCTAATATTGAGGTGTTTTAGATTTAAATACTGCGCCCACTTGATTTAATTGATTGTATACTAACGTAATACAAGTTGCCTATCTAGAACTATTATTTATCATTTATTAATCAAAATAACAAACATTAAAGGGCTGTACGTAAAGTTCAAACATGTAATTTAATTGAAGTAATAATTTGTGTATGTGTTCAGAATTTTTTAACTTAATCTAAATTGCATGTAATCTAGTACTATATATACTTAACTAGTACAATTTAAAAACCAAGGCATGCGAGAATGCGTCTGGCTTATTCGTTTAAAGTTTGACATTATTTGTCAATAGTAAAAACACAAGAGCTTTTTTTTATCGGATAAATTTGTCTTTGTATCGAAACATTTTGCCAATCAGAGTAAAATTAGTGATGGAAAAATGTTGAGATAAAAATAAATCTATTCATAAAAGATAAATTAACGACAGAATATAAGAACAAAAAACAAAAACTTTATTTTTATTGCGCAATTAATAATTAACAGAACAATTAATTAAAAGAACATTTATTAAAAACACAATTATTATAGATTGGTTGGATTGGTGTACTGATTTTAATATTTTCTTCTTGGGTTTCTCTATACGTCGTATATTCATTTTGATATAAATCTGAGTCTCTTAAATTACTAACAAGATTTTAGTGATGTTCAGAAACATTTCCAAACCGATTCATATTGTATGTTTTTTTTTTGTAAACAATCAGTAATAATCTCTGACAATGTATTAAAATTCAAAAATTTGACAGACTATTCATTGATATTTTTTCCAGTTTTGCCAACTCTTACACTTAATTGATATGAAATTATAACTAAAGTTGACAAATAAAGTGACGCCGGCTTACTAGATATTGAGAAGAGAAGTTTTTATCGCGATAAAAAAGGAGGCACCTTTTTATCGATGTCAAAGTGACAAAATCATTTCGAAGTAGGTATATGACGTTTTAACATTGGAGTTAATTTATCAATTTTAAACGGATTTATGGATATTTCCGTGTATATAGACTGAAATGGAAAATGTCTTTATTAATTTAGTGTTTAGGTATTCAAAAACTGATGTTTACTGATCAAAAGTCCGATAATAATTCAATTGTCTGTCAGGAATATACTGGGTGAACGCTTTTTCATAGAATTAAAGAAATCAATCTAAAGATAAAGTTGAAAACCGATGTATTAGGTGCACATTTCAAAAATTTAAAAATTCCTACAGCTATTTTAATTTAGTTTAGACTAAACGTCAAAAATTAAAAACATTAATATAAAAAGTGGTTTTATTATCAGAAAGAATACTACTTAAACGAGCAAACCACTATGAATTATAGAAATCTTGGATCATAAAAATAATTCTATTAAAACTACCTCAAACAAAATTCCAATTCATAGTTAAAACTGAACGCGTACAAACAGTCTATGGCCTACAAATGAAAATGAGGGTAAAGAACTCGGCAAGCTCATAACAATTCCCTGATTGCTCAAACTCCAAACTAAGAGTGAATCTCGCTGAAACTTGAAAGTCGCGTTTAATTGATGGTTAAGTGCAACGTAATTCGCGTTGGGTTAGGTCGCGTTTCGTGTGTCGATGTCGGGGGCAGACGCTGCGTTTCTCGCTAATCACCCGCCGGTGGCCTTAACGACCAATGGAGGCGGGCCGGGAGCAGCCGCCGGCGCCCGTTCATAAAGGAAGCTCCTTTGCGCTTTCATTCACTTGCTTCACTCTCTTTCTGTTTTCACTCTTAATCATTTCAGAGATTCTCGTGTTTTAAGATGCCGTCGCATCAGGACGTTTGTATGTTTAGCCTCAACAAGAGTTGAATAGTGTCAGTCTCGTATTAAAGGTAAAAAATTGTATTTACATTCCATTTTAATAGCTGCACTGTATTGTTTATATTGAGAATAAAATATTTCAACAATGCATTTTAGCCTACACTCGAAGTTTTTTATACCTGTTTTGACGCATAATTCAAAAACAAGGAAATTGCCATACATTAAACGAAGATTTAACACAATTAGACAATTCCAAAAACCTAACCCCCTTCATAATTGATATACAGAGTGTTTTATTAATTTTGGATTAGAAAAACTGAATTCGCGGACGTATTTTTTGTTTTCCCTCAGATAATTTTAGTACTAAAATTTAAAGTTCAAAGTTTGAATTTGTCAGGAATATGGTGGCTCAAAATGTAATTAGTAAGATTTTTATTAATTGCATAATGTTTTAAATAATATTATACAATCTAATGATCTAAATTTGTAATTTTTAGAATTTATGATGAACCTTTTCTCGAATCAATCAAAAATATCTAATAATACATAATTACAAATTATAAGATTAAAAAAAGTCTACAAAAAAAGGGGCTTTTTGAAAAAGAATTTACTTTTGAATTAAATATTTTTAGGGAACCTGGACATCTGATAAACTTGTGAAATAAATGTACCAAATAGTAATTTCTGCATATGTTGCATACAATATTTTTTCTACAGCCCTATACAAATAATGGAATTTTGAATATTTTATTAACTCCTTCAGTAAATTACAATTGGAATTGGAAATTGTATGTACACAATAATATTAAAAAATATCAACAACTAAATTATATACTTTAGTTTCATTTCGCAATGTGAATATTAAAAACGTAATTGGTTGGTTGACTAATGTGAATTTTTGATCCAGTAACGCTTGTTTCTGTTTGGTTCATGGATATAAAGCTTCATTTAAATTGTGAATAATGTAGAAGACTCGAATTTTCTAGACCTTTCTTCAAAAAAAGGTAATAGCACTCACTCTGTAAAGCTACGAATATTATTCTGGTTCCGCCAATTCATAAAAGTGTCATATTCTTTCAGATAATTTTCTTTGGATTTTACCGGCAGCCAATTTAATGTAGCCACATTTGCCATTTCTATGATTTCTTCGGGAGTACATATATATTTCAAACACTATCCATGATACTAATAATAGTAATAATAATATAAGGGAGTGGGTGGCTCAGTGGTAGAGCACTGGACTCATAATCCAAGGGTTGTGGGTTCGAATCCCACCGTCGGCAGAAATCTTTTTCTGATTTTTAATTAATTAAAAAATTTAGAAATTGCTTTTCATATACCAGGTGTGATTCCCCACTCGACCATTCACTGTTGGGTTCTAATTAACAGTGATGTTCCTAAAGTGGCGCTGGGAAACAGTAACATAGCCTACACAGAACACGAGGCTAATAACCAGAGTAGTCGATGCCGTAGACACAGAAGAAAAAAAAAATAATAATAATAATAATAACAGGAACAACTACTAAATTAAAACATATCGAATTATTGATACCTACTATAACCAAATCTGTTAACGTCAAATCAGTTACTGTTCATGTGTTGTCAAAGTCAAAGGTGACTTGATATTGCACCAATCAACTGTATTAGCTTATGGATAGCGTGAAATAAAGTTAACGTTATGGCACTTTTTTTAACGCTTTTTTACTTTTTTCGCTCTGGCATGTTGCATAAATTACTATTTTTCTACGAGTCTACGCAAAGTAGCTATTTTGCGTATTGATTTGCCTGTGCAAAGTAGCACTTTCCGCATACTTGCAGCACTTTCTCGCACGCTTATTTTAAAGCAAAATTACCATATTATAGACGCGTTTTTTCTTATATTTTATAATTTTTTTAGTAATGTACGTATGTAAGAATTGTACTTTATGCAAAAAAATACTTGATTTTTTTATATTTAAACAAAATAAGGGCAAAATAAAATAATGCAGATTTAGGTATAGTTTACATCAACTTTGACGTGTTACAAAAAGGAAATATATAGGTATCTTAATTAAAAAATGAAAAACTTAATTGCGCATTATTACCACCGCATTTTTATAAAAAGAAACTGAAAGTAATGAATGCGTTTTTATACGATCCTAAATTATCCAAGGTGGCTTTAAAAACCGGACTGACCGTTTCTTACCTTGCTCCATAAAAAGTACAAAAAAAGAGAGTATTATGTTTACTCGACAGGTGGCAAACCGGAGAACACCACAAATTTCAACAAAACCAACACAGAAACCGACAATTTATTTTTTAATGCTCTTCTATCTTGAGTAAAAATCACCGACTGACTATCACTTTAAAATTTTGAAATTAAAAAGATAACCGTATCCTTCTGGGAGTGGCCCGCGAAATAGGAGGGGGTACATTTATCAGAATTACTTACCCCTTGCTTTGCCCAAATTAGATAGCCAAGTAGGCCTTTCTCGCATCTGCATAGAGGAATAAATTATCGAAGCCCTGGAAATATGCATCATAAAAGGATAGGGATCCCGCACGTAAAAAATGATTTACATCAACCCTTTTCTTAGGCAGGAAGAAATATTACACATAAACCACGGTCTAGTGGAAAAAAATGTGTTGTCAGTTACAATAGGAATTTTTGTGTGTATGTGCCTAAGAGATTTGCGTTGAGGGACGGAGGGAAACCTCTCGTATTGAAAACAGGGATATAACAATGCCTTTTTTTCGGTTTGGATGGGCTTAGTTTGCTTGTACCCTGTGAATGGAATACATAAAAAATTGCATGAGTGAGGAATTCAAGTGTATTGAACAAACAAACATGATATTGGATATTTGATGCGTAAAAATTGATGCTTCAACCCTTTTAAGCGTTGTTATTACTTTAATCAAGGATTTTATTCGAATCATTTTAAATAAGTTTAACAGTAGTTGATTTGTGAGAAATTTTTTTGGAGGATTTTACCACGCTTGGGTATTATGTTTTTATATTTAAGCAATAAAAAACAAATTAACACTGAAAAAATAATTTGAAATAAATAAATACACCAGTAAAAAATCTGTGCGTTTGATAAATTAAAGTGGTTATTAAAAAATTGAATTTGGGCATTCAACAAATTATTTTATATGTAGGGAAAAAACTTCAAAGTAAAACCATTTTAATAAAAATGATTATCCAGAAAGAAGAACATTTAAAAGAACAAACCACTATGAATTACAGAAATAAATTAGTGTTAATATTATTAATTAAACATATTTTCATAATTGTTGATCAAGTTCATATCACAGAAACTAGTCACTGGTAGAGGGAAAAAATTGTTGAGATAAGAAAAAAATGTTAAAAACGTTACAGCTAATATAGGGCCATCTTAAAAATATATATTTTTTAATATATAGGGTCAACTATAAGTAGGTTCTTGAAAGAAAAATAAGTTTGATGTACTTTGTGTAATCCCTGTATATCTCCAAACTTCCCCAAAAAAAAACCGTTATTTTAACGATTCTGAAGCGACACTAAAAACGATTATTATCCAAATTCTGAAATGTTCAATCGCGTTTTTTCAAAAAAGAATTGAACTTGTACTTGAAGTTTAAATAAGTCTAAGGCTAATCAACACAGCCACAGCCTACTTACTTTTACCAAAATCGTCATTCACTTTGTATCTACTTTAAATTCAATGTCATTTTAAACTTCAAAATTTTCATATTGTGGACTCCATTTTGAAGGTATTCCCGAAGAGGTACGGAGGGGTACATCAAACCCTAAGCTTACTTTTTGATGCTCTATCAAAATTTGAAGTCAGAATTTTAAAATTCATAAACACAAAAAAGCTACAGACACACAGATCGAATTCAGATACCGAACAATTTGTTCGGTAATTATAAATTATGTTTTCTAATCAAAAGTTTCGCAAAAAAAATCATTACCTAATTTCATCATCAGGATTCGTTCATGTGGCGTCAACTGAAACAAAATGTAAAATAATAAATAAAATAATATTCCTGGTCTAAAGTCGGTGGCAATTTTAATTATTATAAATGTTCTTTAATCCTTAATTAACTCTTTTTGTAAAATAGGCATTAACATTTTTGATATATCGACCGAATGATTAGTAAGACATTCATTATTATTTAAGCATATCAGTGCCGCCTCTTTAACTTTGCGGTTATAATTGCTAGTTTATTTTAATAATCTAGTTGAAGAATTCCATTGTATTTTAAGGCCAAGCATATTCACATATTTTTGATTTTTCGAATTGTTTATTTAATGTATGATTGGTGTTCATTAAGTCTTATATGAAAAGGTCTATATGTTTCTCCTATATAAAATTTATTACATTCGTATGGAATTTTGTAATTTGAATTTAAGTAAAAGGTTCTTAAATTAAATTTATTGCCAATCCTTCTAATTCTTTCCGATCATTTTGGAATATAAGGGATTACTATGTTTGAATGAAGTATTGGGCGATTTAAATTTTCTTTTTATTTTTAAAATCTCTTAAGTTCACGATAATTATGTATGAATATGTTGTGAAATTAATACCAAAAATTAAAAAAATAATTTAAACACCCTCTTTCGTTTTCCAACTTATGACTAACGCTGTATGGCAAAGATATGGGAAAATATAGAAGAATAGACAATACAATTTATAATGCATTTTAATCTAATAAATTCTATATCGCGAAAACCTACAGAACTTTTTAAAAAAGACTTCGTGAACGTCAATCATACATTAGACATTAGAAGTAGTAGTTTTGTAATTGTTTTTGTAAATTTACCTCTTGCAAAGAAGTTAATAATCTCTCTATCAGCATTTTTTTAAATATTTTTCTTATACTATTACCAAAACCTACATTATAGCGAAGTTAGAATTTTCGTTTTAAATTTTCCCTGAGTCAAAGATAATCTACCATGTCTTTTTTCAATCGTTGGGATATTTAATCATTTATTTCTGCATCTCACAGTGTCCACTTCTTTATTAAAATATCTAATAGGCCTACAAGAAAAGAACTTGTATCTGTTAAAACACTTAAAAAATGAAATTATTATAGATAGTTAATGATAACAAAAATAATCCAGAGACATACTTCTACTCTTCAACTATGAATGTATGTGTGGTATCGATTTTGTGTAATCGAAAAAAAAAGAATTTAAGAAAATTTACTTCCACATATCCAATTTTCTAGAAATACTTGAAATGGGTATAATTTTCTGTCTACATGTGTTTGTTCTTTAACTCCATTGGATGAATAACGTTTTAGTTTGATAAATCGATGGAGCCTACACTGATACGTTTTGTTTGCTTTCCACACCTTTTATTATTGGTTTATCCACGAAAGTTAGCTACACGTAGATACATTGGCAACGCTGCAACTATATCGAAAACAAGGTTTCCCTTTGACTTTTCGATCAATAAGCAATATCTTTCATACACGGTTTTTAGTCCTGTAGACATTCCACAAAGATTAGACACATGAATAATAGATTACTATGTTTTTCTATCTTATCTTCTAGCAATTTTCCGAATTTTCCTTTCGCTCTATACACGAACATGATTTGCACCTTTTGTGGAGGAGTTTTCTTTAATATTAAACCTCATGAAATTCCTTATAGAGTTGGAGCTGTTTTTTATATAATTCTCTTACAATATTTTAGTTGAGGTAACAGTTCCAAACTGTATAAAGAACTTAGTAACTTAAATAAAGTTACTAAAAGCTAGAGAGTAAAAAAAACTCCGCTTTCTTTAATTTAAAATTTTTCGTGCAGGATTTCACTAAGAAATAAATTGATTTTAGCAGGATTTCGATTATGTCCTATTTTGTTATATATTTTTTATGTTGGATAAATAAAACACCGATGTACAACAAATTTTTTATTTATTTAAAATAAAATTAAAAAATATATAAATCTTTTAAAAGTATCAAAATCTTCAATGCTCGTAGTTTTGTTGATATGTTTAAAATGGTGAAAATTTCGGGGAAATATCAAATTATAGGAATGACGGATGGCAGGAATGAAAGATGACATACATGACAGATAATATGAATGACAGATAACACGAATGACAGATGACAGGAATAACAGATGATGGGAATAGCAGATGACAGGTACTCTTTTAGTTATATTGGATAAAACCACTTCAGTGGTTTCATTGTTGATAAGTATGTAAACAAGCAAGACACTATGAGTTGAAGAAATGAATAAATGACAGAAGAGACAGTAGATAAGCAGGAGTAAAAGTAAATTACAACGCGCAGGACCCTTATGGATTTTGGTTCCATTGTTTTTTTGAGTCTTGCAACTGTTTTGTAAATCAGATACCTGGAACAATAACAATAATAAATGAAAGCCTCTCGTATCTATTTAACCTACAGTATTTTTATACCTATCAAATGCAATTGTAGAAATTGACTTTCAGCTTATTTTTTCAGGAAATTAATAATTGATTAGTAATAGGTGAGTCAAACAATGAAAATTTACATGGAATTTCTATTAAAAAAGTTAAAAATGATATTTTCAATTTTATATGTGCATCTGTGAATGTAACCAGTTCCATTTCATAACCGAATATTGAAGGCAAAACCATTTTCTTCCTCCTCTATCCGACATCGAAATTGCTGAAGGCAGCATGTGTGTGTATTCATATGTGACAGTCGTACGGAACGGGGGCTTGGGGGGTGAGTTCGAGAATGCGAGCAGCTAGGCCAGGTTGCCATGGCGACGTTTTCCAACGGGGCGGGGGCGTCACTGCTGATCATCCGCAACAACCCCTGCATCAATACAACGCATACACGACAAATGAATGATTGCCCATTTTTTGTTTACTCCGTCCATAGACTACTTCGATCAAATTCGCCAGAGTCTTAAGGCGTCGTTTGTTTTCCTTTCCTGTCGTCGATTATGAAATATTCGTTTTCGTTTGTTTTTCGGTTCTAAATTTGTCATGAGGGACATTATCTTTACTTTATCAGCCAGAACTAATATTCATTTTACATTGTGCTTCTCGCTTTATAAAACAAATATTGCAAGGAAAGAAAAGGGTGGGGAGTCTAACAAAAAAGAATTATAAAGTTTAAAACCTTATCCCTGGGGATTAATACAATATTCGTTATGTACCTCACAAATTCCTAGTAAAATTTTCTAAAATCGTTGATTTTAGGGTAGTAAAAAGATTATGCTGTTTTACACTGTAAAAAGTAATTAGTGATTTTACGTTAAATTACGGTTGTAACATATTTAAACCGTAATATAACGTAATTTTATTACATCATTTGTATTTCTACATAAGCTTGCCGAAAAATTACATATACAGGGTGATTCATAACTATTGGGACATAGGCTAAGGGCAGATTATTGGGACCAAAATATGGCGATAGGACCAGATATACCTTAATAAAATATTGCGGTGGAATAAGATACAGGGTGTTAAAGTGAAAAAAAAAATTCGTTTTTTTCTGATAATTTCACTGTATATTTATCAATTCTTATCAAAATCGGTACAAGGAATATTATTTTATGTATTATTTTATATTTTGTTACAGGGGGCGCCACGTGAATGATTCCTGACGATGAAATTAACTGGTCGCTTTTTTTGACGAAACTTTTTAGTAATTTTGATTAGAAAATATGACGTAATCATCATTTCTACATAATATTGGTAATCTTGTTGAAACACCATAATTTCACCCGTTTTTGTAAAAAACGCAATTGAAATTCTGAGAAGTGGATTTCAAATAACAGACAATAAAAAACTTGTGACATCAGGCTAACGGTTTATAAAGCAGAATTAAAAATAATTTAACATAAAAAGAGCAAACTTAAATTAAATGTTCTATGTGGCCTCCTCCGACTTCTATGCCTTTTCTAATTCTTGTAATAAAGATATCAAAGAAAACATTATAAAATTACCTGTTCAAATGCGTTTTTCTTGAAAACGGGTGAAATTATCGTGTTTAGACAAGAACACTAATATTATGTAGAAATGATGTTTACGTCATATTTTCTAATCAAAATCACTAAAAAGTTTCGTCAAAAAAAGCTACCAGTTAATGTCATCATCAGGAATCCTTCACGTGGCGCCCCTTGTAACAAAATGTAAAATAATACATAAAATAATATTCCTTGTACAAAGGTATGCCTCTGTACCGATTTTGATAAGAATTGACAAATATACAGTGACATTATGCGAAAAAAATCAAAAAAAAATTTCAACTTTAACGCCCTGTATCTTATTTCACAGTAATATTTTATTAAGGTATATTTGGTCCTACCGCCATATTTTGGTCCCAATAACCTGCCCTTAGTCTATGTCCCAATAGTTATGAATCACCCTGTATAGTCGTAAAATTACAAATGAAAATTCCCATGACCATGACTCAATCACGTAAAATTAACAGAATTACCGAAAAATTTCGATAATTTACGTGTAATATTCCACAATTATTAATTTAGTTAGTGATTTACCTATTTCACCGTAGTAATACATAATACTGCAGGATATTTAAATAAAAATAGACTATTTTATTAAAATATCGTCACATACAACGTATTTTATTTTATAACGTAAAAATACGTTAAAAATTATGTTCTTTTAGACAAGTTTAAAGTAATTTTCACCCTATTTTTGACAGTGTACTTTAAAACTAATTGAGCTATAAGGAAAATATATCTTTTTTCTGATGTCTCTGGCTATTAAAGTAGACTGTGGGGGTAAAAGGGGTTAATCTAGCCTACCGCACGTCACTGGTTATAATTAGCGAATTGTTTGTATTGTATGAAACATAAAAATATATTTTTTTCCTCAATTTTAACACCCCAGGAGCAGCTTCAAAGTAGGTACCTACATATAAAATGTCAAGTAACTAATACACTAATTTTTGATCGTCTATAACCACACTAGTTAGATCCCTTTTCTGATTTTGAAAAGGGTATTTTTACCTAAGCACGTCACGAACGCTTCTGTCTGACGTAAAGTACCTAAACGAACTAGTGCAGTCAACTTTTTGAAATGTCAAAGAGCTATTTTGCATAGAGGTAAGCTCTTAGCATAATATTAAAAGGACTTTGCAAATCCCGAACTCATTATCATCACAATCAAGAGAGGTAATTTGTATGCATGCCGCTTATACCAACGGTTTTCGTGTTGTATTTTTCTCTTTTGATAGCTGTTTAAATATACTACTAGGAGTGTTTGAAAACGATGATTGAAATCCACGAAAAATAACAATTACACGGGGTGAATCTGTTTAGAATATTATTTTTTGTAGGTATTTAAGAGGTTCTTATTTTAATTTGACAACGCTTTTTTCTGAATTTGGAGTTAATGAGGAATGTGTACTTTGGCGTAAAAATAAATTGGAAAACTAAAAAGATTAATAATGATGTCATTGAAAAAAATGTAGTGGGGATAAAAACGCAAAAACGAAAAACAAGAAAATTTGAAATTTGGGAACAACGGGAGGTCAATTAATAGCATGGATGCCGGTGACGTAACATTAGTGATTAAAAAAAGGAAAATTCTTGGAAGAAATATTGGAAGACGTAGCAAAAGAAAAAAATGGAGTAAAAATAAATTCAGAAAAAACCAAATTAATAATATTCAAGAATGTGAACATAAAGTTATTAAATTTGGAGATTATACATTAGAAATATCTAGGAATAGTGATTTCTAAGGAAGGAGACAGATAAACCGAAATAAAAGAAAAAATACCAGCGACAGATCACTTGATAATAAAAACTAAGGTATAAAACAATAATCAGACCACTGATGCTGTATGGGACAGAAAGCTAACAATAATTAAGGAACCAAGATGATAAATACAAGAAATAATAATTTTAAAAACGATATTAGAACCAAAAAAAATACATGGCGAATATGAAAAAAGAACAATCGAAATAACAAAAGAAATAGAAAAAGACATTTAAGACAAGTTAATAATATTTTTAATATTACAAAGGAAACCCTGTACCTAGTAAGAGAAGAAGAGGAAGACCAAAGGCAACATGGTTGCAAGAGATAGTAAAAGATTTCAACAGTATAGACATCAGAAAAAATATAAAGAAGAAATAGTGACTGATCCGCCCTGAAAACAGGATCTAGAAATCTTTTTGAAGCGGGGTTACTCTAGGATAGATAAATTATTTTTTTAGTCGGATGTCAATCTGACTATAACTAGAAAGGCTACCGAAAATAGTTTTGATCTTGATTAAAAGATGCTCTAATGGTATGAATATATGTTGAGGATAAATCCTGAAAAACTGCTGAGAAAAATAAATGTGGGAAAATAAATTGAAATAGACAAGATTAGACTTCAACTCTAAGGCTTGCATCAACATCAAAAAGAAGGAGTAAAAGAAGATCAAAAAAATTATGAAAAAGATTTACTTATAAAATTAGCGTCTTATAACAAAATTTGTAAATATTTGAATGTGTAATATTTGGAAGAGATATTTTTTGATGCTTGTTTTTGAATTACTCCTAGTTGGATTTTGAAAATATACAAAAATGAAAAATCAAATAAAACATGAATAGCTTCAGAAATATTTTAACGTTCATGTTGATTTTAAGAACTGTGTTAATTTTATTTTGTTTTTTTTCAGGTATGTATCCACTTCTTGTTTCTGGAATTATATATCTATCAAAGTAAGTAACATATATTATCATGCTGATGAAAATTAATTATGTTTAAGTAACCAAAAGCATAAAATGTTACTATAGTTTATACAAAACTAAAACGCCATCGATAGGAAATTGTAGGTATAGTAGAACCCACCGCTTTATGAAAAAGAAAAAACAGCAAAGGATCCCGCCAATAGAAGAAATGCTAATTGATCTGGAAATTTTTGAGTACTTTAATGTCGAAAACACCGCACACTATCCATATACATAAAAATAAAATGATATTTTGGCTATTAGGACCACTGTGCAAAGATTCAATAACCAACTTAGCTGGAGATCGTTAGGGGTAATTTGCGTAAAATTTCTATATTGATTAACTTTCTTTAATACGAATTTACATTTTAATTTCTATAAAGCGGCGTTCAGACTTTACAAGTTACTTGAATTCAAGTAACTTGAAAGGAGTAACCTGAATTCAAGTGACCGTCATACTATTTTAATATTTGATTCAAGTCATTTCAAGTTGACATTTTTATTTAAATGATTCCTGTTTCAAGTTACAAAAATTGCGTCAAATGATGCGATTCCTGCTGGAATAAAAGTTGTAAATCAGCTAATTGTGGATGGATTCCTAAAAATCAGAGAAAAAATTCTCCACTTTATTTTACAAAAAAATACCTCAAATACCAAATAGACGCTGACGCTAGTGTGAACCATCCACGGAGGGTTCTAATTGTGAGGTTATTTTGTATAAAAATTTCAACTTGAAATTTTTTCTCTGATTTTTAGTAATCCATCCACAATTAGCTTATTTACAACTTTTATTCCAGCAGGAATTATATCATTCGACGCCACTTTTCTAACTTGAAAAAGGAATCAAGTAAAAATGTCAACTTGAAATGACACTTCTAAACATTTGTACATATCGTTTGGGCATCTTTACATATATATTATAAAACTTTTTATTGATGAAATGGCATCAAAAAGGGGCCACGAGGTATTGCGCCTTCCGCCCTATTTTTGTGTATTTAACCCCACAGAATTAATTTGGGGACAAATTAAAAAAGAATAAGGTGTTATAACGTGTTTCCCAAATTTGACGGGTTGATAGCAAATTTGGTAAAAGAAGAAATTAACAAAAGTTCAGCTGATGATTGGCAGACAAAAATCAAACATGTTATCAAAGAAGAAAATTCTTATATAACGAGTCCGACCAAATTGATTATCAATGTTGATGTTAGTGAATTCAATGGTGAGGGTTGAGATAGGGTAGGTAAGCTTAATTAATTTATAATATTTATGACTTTATTCACCGTGTTTTTAATTTTAGTATTAAAATTTGAGACAAAAATTTTAATTAGCAACGTTTGTGAATCTCACAAGAGATCAGAAAATGAACCTATGGGCGAGGTGGAGTGGTCAACCTCTATTGAAATCTAATATGCGTTATAGAAATTAAAATGTAAATTCGTATTAAAGAAAGTTAATCAATATAGAAATGTTACGCAAATTACCCCTAACGATCTCCAGTAAGTTGGTTATTGAATCTTTGCATAGTGGTCCTAATAGCCAAAATATCATTTTATTTTTATGTATATGGACAGTGTACGGCGTTTTCGACATTAAAGAACTCAAAAATGTCCAGATCAATTAGCATTTCTTCTATTGGCGGTATCCTTTGCTGTTTTTATAGCGTTTTTTCTTTCTCATAAAGCGGTGGGTTCTACTATATAGTCGAAGACATTTTTGAGTACTTTAATATCGAAAACACCGTACACTGTCCATATACCTACATAAAAATAAAATAATATTTTGGCGGTTAGGACCACTGTGCAAAGATTCAATAATCAACTTAACTGTAGATCCAAATAGGGGTAAATGGCGTAAAATTTCTATATTAGTTAACTTTCTTTAATATGAATTTACATTTTAATTTCTATAACGCATATTAGATTTGAATAGAGGTAACTCCATCTGGACCATAGCTTCCTTTCTGATCTCTTGTGAGATTCACAAACGTTACTATTTAAAATTTTGTCTTAAATTTTAATTTAACTAAACTGTGGGGTGTTATGTTAGACTCATAAGAGGCGACAATGGAAGTGTGGTTATAGTTTTTCCATTTTCAATTGCAGAAACAAAATTCTTAGATGTGCCGACAGGTTACTTTGATCGGCTTTGGCGGCTTGTAGATGTGCCGACAAGTAGCTTTGTCGGTATTAACCGCTTGTATAAAGCGGGATCATTTTATTCTGCAATTGAAAATGGACAAACTATACTTTACTAGTTTAGTCAAACGTTCTTGGATTGAGTAGTAGGGAGTAGGAGTTAGACAAATATTGTCTTCTGTAATGGGGGCTAGGAAAATATTCATACACTGTGCTTGTGTTCGCACTTGATTTTTCATTTAGTGAATAGTAGGTGGTAGGTGATTCGTGGCGTTACTTTATATTCTTTTGCGTTTCAATTAATATTATTTGGTTGAGATAGGGTAGGTAAGCTTAATTAATTTATAACATTTATGACTTTATTCACCGTGTTTTTAATTTTAGAATTAAAATTTGAGACACAATTTTAATTAGTAACGTTTGTGAATCTCACAAGAGATCAGAAAAGGAAGCTATGGGCCAGGTGGTGGGGTCAACCTCTATTCAAATCTAATATGAGTTATAGAAATTAAAATATAAATTCATATTAAAGAAGTTAACGAATATAGAAATTTTACACCATTTACCCCTATTAGAATCTTCAGTTAAGTTAAGGATATTGAATCTTCGCACAGTGGTCCTAATAGCCAAAGTATTATTTTATTTTTATGTATATGGACAGTGTACGGTGTTTTCGATATTATTATATTTGTTCTATTGGCGGTATCCTTTGCTATTTTTATATCTTTTTTCATTCTCATAAAGCAGTGGATTCGACTAAATGTATATATAAATGAAGCAGAAAATAAAAGTAGCTGTAAAACGTTGTGATTTAAAAATGAAGGAGGAACTTTATAATTGGCTTAAAATATTGAGCAATTTCTTTGTAGGTTTTACACGTGTAGCGAAATAATCACCACTATTTAAATATTGTACCTATTAACAAAATGATTATTCTTAGATTTTTCCTATGTTTAAAGGATGTAAATGGACGATTTTTAATTTTCCTCCTTATTTTTAATATCTCCGTAAAGTTCATTTAACAAGTGATAATTCAATATTGAAAATATTGTCAATGGAACAAATTGTTTTTGCTCTGTAAATAACTTTAGAATTGAATGTTACGTTTTAACCAACGAATTGATTTTAGTGATAAATTTTAATGTGAAATATGCGGAAAATAATTTATTGCCGTTATACTCATAATTAAATTATGTTCATTATCTAAATAATACCTACTAGACTTAGTAATCAACACATCAAATTAACGGGATTGTCAATCAAATTATAAAATGATATTAAAAATAAATAATAAATGAATTGATATAACACAAAATGGAAGAAAATAATAATGTTGTTAGCAATGGGGATAATTACGGGAAACTCATGCGACAGAGAGCGTTTGTCACATTGGTCATTAGCTGTCAAAGTTCCCACCGTTATTTACCAATGTCGAAAAATTCTAGTATTTTTTTAGACTAATTTTGGGTCGCTGATCACGAATCTGCAATCAGTTTCGTGCGGTCTAACCAAACAAAAAAGTTATAAATTTTTTCGTCCTTCTGATAACAGGACCTTTAGGAAACTTATAAACTCCCATTTCTTTGCACCCAAAAGAAGCACAACGACACCTTGCTATGAATAAAAAGGAAAAATCACAAATTATCCCATATAAGTAATGTACCGTTTGATGACAAACACTACATAGAACGAATTGACAATTTGCTTCCCCATTGTACATAGACTAAAAGAAACTTGTGAAAATGATCCTTCATTATTTTGTTTAACCTCTTTTTTTATTCCTATAACTACTATTTAGTTTACCATATCCAAAAATGCTATATGGATATATAATTTTCAGCTGTTGGTGTTTCTTTTTTTGTGGTGAACAAATTATTTCAGTGAGTTTGCTACTTTTTCCTTTATCAATTAAATATCAATTAAAAGTAAAATTACTAATAAAAATTTTAAATTATTTAAATTTCAATAAGAAAAAGTAATTTGTTTAGCTTGTATTTTCATAAAGTTATTTCGCAAGATAAGATCAAAGTAACAAAATATATTACAATAAGCAAACAATAATAAAAATAATTGAATACATCGGAAAAGAAAGGTTGTGTATGATTATAAATTTCCATATACGGCACAACGTTGCATTCTTCACTAAGTGTAAAATTATGTAATTTATTATACTATTAACCTTTCAAATTTAAAAATATTTCTCAAATGACACCAGATGAAATATGGTGTACTTATCCTATTAACGATATACGTAAAACAATGTATAAATAAGCAAAATATAGCTTGATAAGACTCACCACTAAATATCTAATACATTGCGGGAATAAAATTGTATACCTTATCACTAAAGCTTCTACATGTGACACGTTATTACTCCTATAGGACAGCCAAACCACACAAGAATACTGAGATAATCCGTATGTAACGAAGAGGAAACTCTAAAGAAGCTTACTGCCACTCGTCGATGGTACTAAGATTTCTATTATAAATAAATTATCTTCGGATAGAACTTTAGACCAGTCCTCAGGAGAATATTTGTTCAAAATACATCCCCATTTATCTAATTACTTTATAATGAATGCTGTATTGTCCCACAATTAAATAAAATAGTTGGATAGTAGACTCTTACTGATATTTTATAAACGCAAAAATCCACTTCTAGGGCATTTTGTAAAGTGGCATAATCATTCAAGCAGTTTATTTTTTATATAATTTCAGATCATCCGCATATAATTAACTTTGAGACCCTCAATAATGTCATTTATGAATAAATTGAAAAAAAGTGGTCCCAAAACAGAACCTTGTGGAATGCCTGATGTCGGTGTAAATAAAATAGAATTCTAGCACTCTAAAAAAAGCATTCAAGTTCCCTGAGAAGCCGAAGGCATTCAATTTACTGAGTAATATATCATGATCAAGCTTATCGAAAATGATCAAGCTTATCATAGGGAATAGTCAGTGATACTGTCATCTGTCAATTCTTAGAGGGTATCAATTATGCAATCATTTTGAGTTTGTTGGATTTCACGTTTTTGTTATCGACTGCAGTTGTTTAATGATTTTCCTTGCGAAAATCTAGATTGCTGCCATTTTCGTAGTATTTTGCTCCAATTTCTTTTAGGCAGTTATTAGCTGAAATTCTATGTTTAATTTCAGGAGTATTTTCTGTCCTATCGGCATTGATAGATTAATTTTCTCTTCAAAGGATATTTTGAAGCTTCCCCAATCTAACTTTATAAGGTTTTGATAAAAAATGATGAAGTTAATGTACCTCTTGGTAAAATTTTACTCTTGTATCATTTTGCCTTATGCTTAAACTTTTTAGTGTTTTTACTTCAGTCTTTTAAAGATTTTTTAGCAATATACATTCGATACCTTAAAATTATATATTATAAGACGTCTATATAGAATGGAATATCCATATCGCCTAACTCATCAACAAAAGACCAATCAGTTTTGCTACAAGTCCAGCAGAGTCCTTCTTATGGAATTGGAATCAGAAAATCATATTGGAATGCCAATATCAGACAATAATACAAAATACCACCAGATTTAAAAATCGTCGCTTATAAACATACTGTAAAGACCTTGTCGATCAAACAAATATTCCCTTGGCTATAAAATAATTAAAATGTAAAAAAAGTATTCGAGAATTCGACGTAGTAAACGTCCACTAACTGGCCTACTAATATGTGTGTTAAATTATCTGTTTGGAGGAAATATTGAAAAAATAAACAATCTTATTTAGCTCCAAGTAATGAGAGCCTTATATATCCATAATCAACGTATTAGCATATAATTATAGTCAATAAGAGAATTTGTGTCTTAGGGAGTGACTATCAGCTGGTCATAAATGTATGCAAATGGCGGAATCGTGACAAAAAATTACAGAGGTGATGGAATTTATTTTATAATTCTAGTCAAAGATCATGTTAGGTTTAAGTTATGAAAGAAAGGGAGGAGTTAGCTGAAATAATTCTATTTCATTTATTCTCGAGGAATTGTCTGTAAACTTTGTATACAATGACTGGCAAAAAGTTTCAAATTTTGCGCTACTAATTGGCAAATCATCCCCGACGTAAAAAATGGATTCCCACTTGAAACCCACATCAAATTAATTTAAAAGGGCTTTAAATTTTTTGTAGTCTTTAACATCAATTCAAGGATATTTCCTAAGAATTTTTTTACATACATATAAAAAATTCTAGCGGGCTTATACCTGGTGAGCTTGCTGGTCATTCTTTGGATCCAAAGATCAATTTACCCTTGTTTTAATACTCTTGATGTACTGCGATTCTTTTTAGTCTTGTTTGATTTGTCTATATTAAAAGCCAAGGAATCGGCATGCATCCACTATTGCAAGGCATTTGCCAACATCTCATGAACATACTGTGCATGTGCAAGAGTGGCTTGCAGTATTGTGAGATACATTAAAAACTCGGTTCACCTCAAACGTGGGATTACATTGAGAAGGTATCATTTAGATTTAGAAGAGTCCCTCATTATTATCGTTGTCTGCAATGTTGAGGAATGTGAGAGGCTGATGTTGTGGAATACGAGGTAACTGGAGGCATATGGTCACCTACATATTCATATGGATGATCTTAAACTGTATTACTCTAGATCCTAGAGAGATCGCCAAGAGTAGTGCAGGAGTTCCATGGTTCAGTTTAATAAGGGACGCTAAGGATATGACAAAAAGGGGAGCAGCTTGTGGATGACGGTATGTTACGATATTTCGATACAGGAGAGACTTGTTTTTTTATTATTTTTTGGACAAAAAGTCATCCTTTTTAATTAGAAATATATAAACGGTTCAAGACCTTTCTATTAAAAGTTATTTAGGCCATTAATGAGACAAGGATATATACATTATTTTAAACTACAACACACATTTATGTAAATACTTATTGAAGTATAAAATTTTATTGGACTAATAAATAATAAATAAAAATTACATGAACAATAATTATTATTAATAGAAAACCATAAACGATTACTTAATTAAAGGATATAAATGTTATTGTTATGTCACAAGGAAAAAGTTAACTTTCTCAAATACGTTTATTATTTTTATCAATATATTTATTATTTTGTAAGTATTAACGTGACAAACTAACTTTTACTCTTTAGTACCAATATTTCGGTTATTCCGTTAAATAAATAAAATAAAAACAACAAGAAAATTACTATAATTAATCCATTTTCCTTATGACTAATTAAAAATAGAAAAAGAGTTATTACTCAGCTAAAAGGTTATTAATAGATACATAGTTTGGCAACATTGTTTAAAGGTAATTTAATAGCCACAAATCTGACCATCTGTGGCCATTTCAGATAAAAGGAAATTACCTTGAGCATACTTTTTTTTTGCGGAGGTGAAGGAAAACCCTTTATGTGGAAGTTATGAGCCTAAAATCTCAATGTCTACTGTGAGACTCTCCTTTCAAGACAAAACTGGTTGGGTCCGTCTGACCGAAGCCTCCGGTGACACTTAGGCCTGTCGGCCCATTGTATCTTTCCTCTCTGTTTACAATACCCAGTCCAGTACCTTAGTGTCCTGCACAAGCTTGTACAGGTCCTGTACTGGGTGGGAGTTGTATAGTTCTGGGTCACCTATTGGCTGCCCAAAAATTTGCTGTCTTTTGCGGTCCAGTGCCTCGCATCTACACAGTAAATGTGTCACTGTTTCTGTTTCCTTACCGCACAGTCTGCAGGTCATTTCAGATAAAAGGAAATTACCATGAGCGTACTTAGTTACAGGTTTAATCAAGCTGTTTTCTATTTTTATAAAAGTGTCACTTGATTTTGTGGATGTAGATGCCACTATTATAATCCTATAAATGGTTCATTTTGGGAAATTCTATTAAAAACCAGTTTCTGTAATGGCCTCTGATACAGAAAGTTCAGAGAACCGTCTTCCATAAACATTTCTCAACATAATTTCGGCATTATCAGAGACATATTAAATATTTCGCTTACTTTTCACTTGACCGTATTGTAAATCTTCTAATTGATTAGAATCTTCTTCGATATTGATTATTGGTTCATCATTTTCTTGAGTGATGAATTGTCTGTTTTCTAGCACTGAATGAAATTAAGTATAAATATGGTTTAGAACTGGGCTTATTTCCCCAATTTAGAGAAAAAATCTGATAATTCTTCTGTAGCGAAAATCTACAAAAAATGTTAAAGACGAGGGCGTATCTCTACCTAATGCAAAACCCAGAGTTTCTGACAGTTTCACTATTATACAAGAAGGAAAAAATGATTTTGAAAAATTGATTAACAATAATTTGAACGTGGATGTTATAACCTATTTTACTTCTCTCACATGATAAAAATAACAATCTAGTCAGTGTTGGATAAAATAATTAAGAGACCTTTTTAGATGTGCTACCATCTATGGTAAGAAGAGAGTATTGACATTAAATTTTGACTGAATCTAGTCAAGATGTCACTCTCTTCTTTTTTATCCCTTTCAGAGATTAATACAAAGTGAGTAAACCAGTAAGGAATTTTAATTTATTAGATTCGACATCCTAAGACCGGTTTCTGTCTTTCGACTTCATCAGTTAGGCTTTTCGAATCCAATAAATAAAATTCCAAACTCGTACAAGTCAATAGCTATATCCGCTATAAGATAACATTTTTAGATGTGCTACCATCTATGGTAAGAAGAGAGTATTGACATTAAATTTTGACTGAATCTAGTCAAGATGTCACTCTCTTCTTTTTTATCCCTTTCAGAGATTAATACAAAGTGAGTAAACCAGTAAGGAATTTTAATTTATTAGATTCGACATCCTAAGACCGGTTTCTGTCTTTCGACTTCATCAGTTAAAATTCCTTACTGGTTTACTCACTTTGTATTAATCTCTGAAAGGGATAAAAAAGAAGAGAGTGACATCTTGACTAGATTCAGTCAAAATTTAATGTCAATACTCTCTTCTTACCATAGATGGTAGCACATCTAAAAATGTTATCTTATAGCGGATATAGCTATTGACTTGTACGAGTTTAGAATTTTATTTATTGGATTCGAAAAGCCTAACTGATGAAGTCGAAAGACAGAAACCGGTCTTAGGATGTCGAATCTAATAAATTAAAATTCCTTACTGGTTTACTTAATTAAGAGACCCTTATAATTCCGTTGTGAATCGTTTTTCCACTCGTTGATCTTATTTATAACAAAACAAAGTAAAATTACTTCTCTAATTCATACACAACATACCTCTAAATCATATTCACACATTTTTCCCGGAAAAGTTCATGTTTCTCATTCTTCGAACAACTAATTTTCCGCGAATTTCACCAAAGACAAATGCGTGGTTAAAGCCTTGCCAAAAACAGATCCTAAATACGACTTGAATAATGCTCTTCGATTACATAACATTATTTCTTTATGATTTTCGCGGTAAAATGCTGGCGAAAAGCGCACAACACATCATGTATTACAAGGAAAATTGCGCTAGGAAAAACCCATCTTCCGCTCGGTTAACTTTTCGAATTTCCTGCTGTTGGTTTTTATGGGAAGGCTATTAGAAGATATTAGCATCGTTGAGTATTCGGATAGAGCTGTCAATAGCATCTGCATTGGCAGTAAAAGTTGCTACTCCTTCAGATGCACCGTTAACGCTTTTATTTTTATACAGAACCGGTTTACCGCTAATGGCATTTTTAAAAAAAGAGTTTGTCATGTAATATTGAATTTCAAATAAAAATTAAAAAAATGTTTTAATAACTTTGATAGGATTTTTTTGTATGAGGAAACATTTATTATTTTAATTACTTTTCTCGTTGGATAATAAAACCTTATTTAATAGCAATCCGGAGCTCTTGTGAAAAACAAATTTTACTTCTATTTTATGAGGATTTCCAAATATAAAATTGTATTTATATGCGATGGAATGTTTCTCGACAACTTTAAATTTCTGAAACGATGAGGCAGCACTATGCAAAGATATTTAAGAAAAGGGTGGGAAAGCATATTATTTAAAAACTACTTGATATTTATTAAGACAAATGGGAGCAAATTATCATAGAGGAGGAAACCTCTATCCACATTCTCTCAGAATGCATTACGCTGCAAAATCCAAGGGTACGATACCTCGGAGTGCTGCTTCTTTAACTTTGCGGTTGTAATTGTTAGTTTCTTTTAATAATCTAATTAAAGTATGTTCACAATTCGTTTTTCGAATTGTTTATTTTTAATGTATGATTGGTGGTGTTCATTAAGTCTTATGAAAAAGGTCTAGATGTTTCTCCTATATAAAATTTACTACATTCGCGTGGAATTTTGTAAAGACAATTTTTTGTATTTTGAATTTTATTAAAAGGCTTTGTATTTACTATTAAAGATTTTTTTCTCAAAAGATTAAGAATTTTATTGACAGGAATATTTGGAAATAAACTAACTAGGGACATAATTTTTCTAAAAAATGTTTTGTATTTTCAATAAAGGAATTAGTATTTTCTGATAAAAGATCTATTATTTTAAGTAGAAATTTTGACATGGTGAATTTATAGAACTTATAATTAATTGTATTTCTTGTTTATGTATTTTAGGTAAACCAAAGGCCACTATGAACTACAGAAATTCATTTATTATTTTGTGGTGTAATCATGTAAATAATCTTATTAAATTAGTTTTCCTTCCAGCCATCTAAATACAATAATTTACTAATTGAAACTTTCCATAAAAAATAACAACTTGATAATAATAGTAATTGGGTAAAATATTAAAGATAACAAAACATAAACTGTTGAGAAACTCTTCCATTACTTCAAATTACCATCTTAAGTGCACGATTATATCAGAAGGGAAGTTTATTTATATAAAAAAATTATATCAATATTAAATAGTTGATCTTTTATTTGATTATTTAATTTATTTAATCATAATTACTGACTCCAGAGTTCGGTTCATGTGGGATATCAAAATATGTTGAGAAATCAACATAACTCCGCCGCTGTAGCCAAAAAGGGCAATCAAAGTAAATAAAATATTCAACCAAATAACTAAATAAAAATACGGCTTCAAATAGCTTGTTCTCAAACAAATCCATCACGTGATAGAATATTTAATTACGGCGTAATTCTTTGTGTCTCGCCGCGGGCTATAAATCATCTTCGCTTCCGACTTCATCAAAACCGATCGGCAAAGATATCATATTTTACATAAAAAACTCGAACGCAGAAGCGTTACAAACAACTATTAAGTCATTGAACAAACAATAAGCACCTTTAATCACAACCCACGCAAAATCTTTTCATTGGCCAGAAAAGCCCTTACTAGTTAAATTTTTTTTATTTATTCACTGCAATTTACAATCTACTTATAGTATATACAGAGTAATAAGCAAATTTGATGTAAGGAAATGTGACTTGAGCAGGTTCCATCCATCCATAATCTTCTAAGTCTTCTTTCGACTGGTTGATTGAAGAGTTCATTAATCAGTTGTTTTACCATTACCGTAAGTCCAGATTGGTTTGAGTAGAGCCTTGTATAAGATTCTTTTGTTTTCGATGGACAGTTTAGATTTTCTGTTTATTAGCCAGCTCATGTTTTTTGTTTTGAGATCCAGTTATCGTCGTTTGATTTTTATGTGCGTCTTCTATGTTAATTTTTGGTCCAGGTGAATCCCAAGATATTTTACCTCAGCTTTGACGGGTATGGGCGTGTTGTTTATATTTACTTGAGGACAGATGTCTCGCCGTACTAGTTAAATGCACAGAGATAGCAACATGTTAGAAAAAGAGCGATATATTCAAAAAGCTTGAATTCGTACCAATTTAATCTAGAACAAATCAGTAGCATAATAGCTCTCCCACAATCTGGTGGTAAATTTGTCGTTGGCTGACATGGCCAATTAATTTAAAGGTGATCCCTTTTATTCCAACTCTTCGTACAACTAGCAACAAACCGCACGTGTGCAAACAAGAGATACAGTCCATTTTTGCTGCCTCCTGATATAGTCAGGTTGAATTTGGGAACATTCCGAAAATACACAACAAAATATTATAGACAAATTTTAGTTTAATTTGAGAAATAACCATAAATTGCATCCACTGATTATAAATAAATATATACACTTTCTCTTTACAAGCAATTGTAGAGTTAGGAAGTTTAAGCATCTTTAGTTAAAATAAAGCTTTCGTTGGAGAAAAGTTTCTGCACATTTTACTATATTCCCTTTTCTAATCTACAAAAATATCGAGAGAAATGAACTCTGGGCTCCACGGTCACAAACGGGACGACTGAGCTCGCGACCGGCAAATATGACAAGGTGGAGACCATTTCACAGAAGCGGTTACCGGAATTACCATAGAGTGTTCCATAAAGCGGCGCAAGAATGCGAAGAGCACTAAAACGTAATACGCCAAGGACAATAACTAGATGCAGCTAAAGGATATGAAGACATAAACGGAAAAATAACGTCCTCTCGGTTGATATTCAAATTCAACGCGTATGTGAATAAAGCGGATCCAAAATAGAAAAGCTTCAACGTATTACCATGATTTATGGGCTTATAAGAGAGGCCTTTATTGCCTATATAATACAAGAATGCCATAAAACCATCGATGTACCTAACAATTGTTAGTATAAATGGGGAGTTTCTACTATTTCAAGACGTTCTTTATTTTCTTGGGTCTGTGGTAAAACTGCATGATTAAACATTATTTTAGATATAAAAATATCAGTACAGAAATCAATAGAATCAGAGAGTCTAGACACTCTAGACCCTGCCCATGGTTCGTAACAACATTATTTGTGGTGATCCATATCTTATAGGTCGAAGCAAGGTTTCCGGTAGATTCATTGTAATTCATAAAATAATTATTCCGCTTTGACCGAGATGTAGCTTGAGTTTAGTCTTCCAATCAGCAAATCATTTATAAGTCAATATGTAATTTCTAGACTCCTTCACGAAGTTGTAGTGATAGATTATGGCTCATTATAGACAACTAACAGGTAAGAGTTGGCTTTATTTTAGCAGAGATCATTCTTAGACATTTAGTTAACTTTGGATCGATCCTGTGGGAATGAACACTGTTGAGCACAATATATCGCTGCCGAATAAACCAGTCGCTTCCAATACATCTCAGCTGTTGACTCTCACATGAGAGATTCTGGATGATAACTTTTCCACCCAGTTTTGCTAGATTTTTTAATAAGCTTCCAATAATTAGTGTAACTGCTTCTTAAGTAAATTCCAACTCTTATTGAAGATTACTGGACGCTCAAAACAGTTTTAATTATCTCTTAAACAAACGCACCTTGTGTTTAAAAACAATTGTTACTCTTTTTAGGCGTTTTTTTTACTATATTTCATCGCCAGTTAATTGGAATATAGTGAATGGCTGTTTGGGAAATCATACCTACAATATGAATATCTCTTAAGCCTATAAAGTACTAAAATTTTTAAGTGTTGCTTAATTTTAATTTGATTTATGGTGTAGATAGAATGGATCTTTTATGACTGACATAATTCATTCAGATAGATAATAAGGCAATAATATGGTTTGAAAGGTTTAACAATTCAATTAAAATTTAGACAAAAAAAATTACGGACTTCATAGAAAATAAGTACGGGAGTTTTATACAATATAAATTACAAACTTTGCCAGAGTAGGCTTAAGGTAATCATTAAAACATTATATGTTAAGTATTTTTTATTTAAAGTAGTAAATCAATTTAATGAAATTCTATATCATACTGCTTTTATGCATTTATAAATATTTGGTACCCTACACTTAATTTCTCGTAAAAAAGTGACAACCGTGATATCAACGAAGGTATGTTCCAAATAAAAAAGACCAATCAGATCACAGGACAATCATCAGATCGCTCATATTTGTTTTACTTAGTAATACAAGCTGGAAAAAAAAAATAAAAATGCACCTAACATTTTCAGCAGTCTCTTAGATCTCGACAGAGATAGGGGGCTCTCCTTAAGTCTTCTTTTTTATATCTCGTGCAATTATTGCCGGCAAGATGATTTATTATTATCGAACTAACAAAAAACTACAAGTTTATTTTACAGATAAATTCGAATTGAATTAATAAAAGGTCAAAAATATATTAATGTATTATAAAACATTGTCTTTCGGTGTGTTTTTTCGGTTTTGTTTTTTATCAAGCATTCAAGTTCAGATCAAATGAAAAATTTATTTAAAATCAAATAAAATGTTCGATTTTTGGCTAGCTCACCCGGTACATTTTTAATTCTTAATCAAATTGCGTAAATTTGGATTTAATATTTGCGGTCTAAGGCTTGACGGGACTTTTATTGATTTTCCTGGTTAGCTATCGTTAATCAATATTCGTCCTGTCTTGGGCTTGCGTCATTAGCATTCCTGGTTTGCTATCGTTTGCTAATGAATGGTATGCTAAACGCCTAAAAAGGGACTCACAACCTCAACCGTTTTGTTTTGTATTAGGACTTGCCGGGATTGTTATTGATTTTCCTGGATTGCTATCGTTAATCAATATCAAGGGATCAACAAGACCTCTGGAGATTCCGTATCTCCATCTGAAGCTACCTGTGCCGCTAAGACGCCGTTTCTAAGGGTTGTGGAGTAAACCACATTAAATAATCTGGCGCCCGAGCAATCTCCGTTACAAGGCGTCACTCGTAAGGCATAATTTTCTTTGTGGCAAGAAAAACGCTTACAAACCAAAAAAAATACGTACATTTAAAACGATTGAAGGTATGAAGGGGCATCATGTAAGTGTCGATACTTTCATGCCGTAACACTGCTATGATGATTTTGAAAATTGATCTGCCCGAGCGTTTTTATAACAGGTTAGATATTAGGGGTAACAATTATTCCAGGATTATATAAATCAGTGGATTTTATTTGAATTTAAAATCCGAATTTTTATGGTTTGTTACCAGTTACTGTTCAGTGGCGCTTCAGAAGAATGCTAAATAAAATAAAATAAATGCTCAGAATATTTTTTTCCGCATTTAATGATTCGGTCTAGCACTATTTAATGTATCGACATATTTATGGCCATATCCTTCTTTTATTTAGCCTTATACATTCTTATCCACGTCTGCATGTCAAATTTTTCCAATGCCAGATCACAATTGATGTATATTTGGCCAATCATACACAAATTATTGAGATATTACTTGCATTTACACACTTTCAAAACTTGCATTTCCATTTTCTCATTTTTCGTTCACGTTTCTTCCGTTTATTTTTCTTTTTTTTTACATTTTCTAATTAAATAAAGCGTTGGACCTTTTTCAACCACCATATTCGCCTCATCTAGCTCCATGTGACTTTTTTTGTTCCCCAAACTCAAATTGCCGCTCCGTTGAAACCGTTTTGTCCATTTAAGCCATAAAAGAAAATTCGTGGAAGGAGCTGAAGGTCATGCCGTAAAATGCCTATAAAAAATGTTTCGAAGATTGGAAAAAGTGCTGGAATAGAGAATACTTTGAATGCGACAAAATAAATTTTGATGATTGATGATAAAATTTGTATTTTATTTAATAATTCCCGGTACTTTTTTGACAGAATGTATATTAATATAAATTATCATGTTGGCAAACCACATTTATCCCTTTTTCTCACTTTCTCTCACAACAATAAGCCAACCCTGACTTTATCTCATATTGAATTAATAGTAGTTAATGTGGTATTGGAAAACTTTCCCAAATGTTAAAGGTTAGTTAGTTATATAAAGTTTATTACCCAAGATATAGACTTAATAATACAGTTAAGTGAAAACTAAGCACAAGCACAAGCTAGATGTAAGTAATAATTTGTCACACGTTTCTAACACGGTTATCTGTACAGTAATTTGTAGAATTTAAGTTCGATTGTTGATTTACGCTTTATTATTATAAGCCATAAATTAATATTAGAGAACCGAAAGCCAAACCTTAAACGCCCATTTGATTAACCTATGATCCTATAATTTGACGTTAAAATTTGTGATTGTAAGTTCGAAACGAGACTTTTTAAATTACCAATTGGTTTAAAGACAATTTAACATTCGATTTCACTTCTCCTGGACCATCTATAAGCTAAAGTTGTAATAGTATTGAGAAAGTAACGAGTTGGGAATATAATTTATTTGATTTGTTATCCAAACACCGGTTTCTGCCTTTAGCTTTGTCAATTGGTACCTTCTAATCGATTAAATAAGCTTAATAATAATAGCCGCTTAAATAAATGATACTTGACTGTGTCGCCATCTACTAGTAATCTGATAAACACCATTGAAAATAACGTTTAACCATTATCCAAATTATAAAGGGTCAGTTTTTTCGTACATATAAGTTGTTTTTATTTATAAATTACCAAATAAATACTTGAAAGCAAAAATCATTCGTTATTTTCAGTATGAAATATAAATTATACACACTTTTAAAATAAAAATCTGGTCTGATAATATATTTCTTCTAAAGCCACATTGATAATCATCTACTAGAGCCTGATATAGTGGATCCACATCAGAATTTTGAAAACAGGTCGAAAAACCTTTAGAAAAACAAAGACTTAATATCAAAGAAAGACGCAGGCAGAGATGGGGTATAAAAACAACAAAGAATGCAATAACGAGTAATAAAGTAAAAATACAGCAAAAAACAAACATTAATAATGAAACAGCTTTTGAAGCAGAAATAGCCAAAAATGTAACTTCGTGGATTGTGAAATATAACAAAAGAGAAATAAAAAGAAAACCAATATAGAACAAAATGAAATACAAATGGAAAAGAAGAAAATATAACCATAATACAAAAGAACCCAAAAATCACTAAAGTGCATGATGAATGATGATCACCCAAGAATAGAAAAACAGGAAATAAGAATCAAAGATGACAAATATAAGGAAGTGGACCAGTTCAAATATGGTGCGACTATTACAATAGTGGTTGATGTAAATTCTAGGATTCAGGCTGGTTATTCTAAAATGAAGACATATTTAATAGTTAGAAGACCGATAGTATTATCTTAGATGCCAAACTTCGATGGAAAGTGCATGTAAAAAGAAAAGAGAAGAACTTGGACTGAAATATAGAAACATGTACTGGCTAATTGGAAGAACCTCCACTCTGTCTCTAGATAATAAGCTTATGCTTTATAAGCAGATACTTAAGCCTGTATGGACTTATTTAGCAATCATCGAAAGATTTCAAAACAAAGCGCTGAGGAACATAGTAGATGCCTCTTGGTATATTCGCAATAGTGACCTCCATAGGGATCTGGAAATGGACACTGTTAACCAGACCATCAAGAAATTAGCCAAGAGTCATAAAGAAAGACTTCATCATGATGTCAATGTCGAGGCTATCCAGCTCCTTGACAATACTGGGTTAGAAAGAAGACTTAAGAGGATCAAGTCCTTTGAGTTAGCTTAGTGCAAATGCAGAGCTTGTGTGTGCACATTAAACTTTAGTGCAGTCCATTCTACAGAACCTAAGGAACGCTGATGAGTATAACTTAGTTTTAAGTTTCAAACTCTATTAGATTAAGTTAAATGTCTTTATGGGTGTATAATAATAATAATAAAAAAAAAGACCGATAGTGTTATCCAAAATAAGAACTCTGATGATGATAAAATATGTGGAAAAGAAAAAATTAAGAAAAATATAAGGGCCTATACAAGAAAATCCTATGTGGAGAATATTTAGAACAAAAAACACTCTTTAATAGTCCAAGTATATCGAAGGAAAAGGGAATGTCTAAGCGAAAAGCAGAACACAAAGAAGAATGGTTGAAAGATGTAAAGAAGAAAAAGGAGGATTATAAGAAGACCAATTGCTCTTGAAGATACTACCAAGAGGTTAGGGATACGGTTAACAATCACAACACAAGTTTAAACACCCGTTGTGGAGGTGATGGATGAACTGGAAGTTACATTAGACAATTATTTTATTACTTTACTCCAATTTAGTGACATTATTTTCTTAATTGTTATGTTGCTCAATAAATTACAATGTAATACGTAGCAATGTAAAACCAAAGATATTTAATTCACCATTTAACTATTTTATTAGTTTCTCTTTCCTGTACGCAATACCGATGTTATAGTATGATAACCCAACATACCAAATACTTGATATGAACCACTGAACATGAATTTACAACGCAATTGCATTTAGAATTAAATTCCACAAAGTCACACGAACAACAAAGTGGGAGGAGGCGAGGAAAAAGGGGAAAACCGAAAGCTATAATACGTTGCTTCCATTTCGTCTTTGGAATTCTTGCAACCACAAAGCCAAAATTCGTAACACGACGTGCTTATCGAGTGGAAAGATTAATAATAAGATTTTCCGGAGACGTGTGTTAGATGAGAATCTTCTGGCTTAACAAAGATCAAGATGCTACATTTTTATCCCCCGAATTCATAGGCGCGACTGCATTGGCAAATTTTTGTATATGTCACACACAGGGGCGTACTGTGACATATGGCCGCCCGTGTGCCTATTTCAATATTGCACCTATACTTGGTAATCTTTCGTTTAATATACACACGCCATTAAATACTCTTCTTTCTTTTTAATTTTTGACGTTTTGACTTTTAGTCTAAATTCGTTTTCAAAGCAAGGAAACTTTTTTACTTTAACTTTTTTTTTCATACGACGTTTAGTTTGGGTTGTGAACTTTTTTAAAACCGAACGAAATTGAATCGGCGCGTCGCATTTCTTGGCTTTATCACTGTGGGTGCGAATAAAGCGATTAGTGTGTCAAAGAGAGTAAACACCATAGCCTTCTTCATACGCGCAACAAAGATGACGCGCATTACAATATTAATATGACACTATAGGGGGTATGGTGCGATTTATGAGATTGAGAAATGATAGGAATAATAATTTTTTACAAGCATAAAACACAATATTATTATTATTTAATTAAAATATTTATTTTACAATGCATTTTCCCTCGCACTGGAAACGTATATTGCATCTTACATTTGCTTTCAGGCATTTGCACTTGTTACCACAGTTAAGTAATTTTTAAAAATATTATTTTGAGAAAATGAAACAAATCTGAATTCTATAAGGCTGTGTTAAGAGAAATTAAAGATGTACCTGTTGAGCTTTCCTGCATACCAATAGAAGAAAGCAACACTTTTAAAATAGCTTATATAAAAAATATGATGGCACTTATGCAGCGGTATCAAAATTTTAATAGCAGAAAATTTCGAGAATTATTTTTTAAATACGTGTCTTTACTATTAAAGTTAAAGCCTTAGATAAGTGGTACAAAAGTACGCATTGGTGGTCGTTACGATTTTGAACAAAGCTTAAAGCAAACCGAAAGATATAGAAGATCGAAAAATTGTCATTTTGAAACATGCGAAATACGAGACGAACTTGATATACCTGATTGGAAGAAATTTATATCAAATCCTTATAATAAAAAGAACCTCTTGGCATATTTAGCACAAAAACTAATGAACAATTGAAATTGTATTGGCAGGAATGTCAGAAGATAATCAAAGAACAATAAAATGGCATGAGGAACCTGATACTAGAATATTTGCAATTATTAATTTTTTTACTCATTGGACACAGATGTTTTTATTTTATCAACGTTTTTCTCGGTTACCTTAGATGTCGAAATTTGGATGGAAAGAGAAAAGAAATGTATCCCATGTTTGTCAATCATTAAAGAACTAGCAAACTTGAAGCATCTGGATGTTAAAATATTAGCAGACAATTTGTTGTCAATATATTGTTTTTATCTGGATGTGATTCTGTTAGCTTTCCGTTTAAAAAAGGCAAAAAGAGCCCTAAAAATGGTGTTGTCTCAAGAACCAGATGAGATGAATATTTTGGAACCAAAATATATCATTGAAGTTTATACTATTATACTGGTAGGTAAATAAGTTTTTAATAATGACCTTTTGTTAGGGATTTATCGCCGACGGAGGTTTCTTTTATTTTTCATGTGAGAAGGGCATTTTTACAATGCGTAGTTTTCAAAACGACATATATGTTAAAGCCAGATCTGCCAGAAATTTTAAAGTTTGGTTACGTTCGCAAAGACAATAATTGTATAGTTCCAAAATTAATGTCCAAAGAAGCAAACCCTATATTATTAAAAATTACTCCATTTTACAAATGTAAATTATTTAACTGTGGTAACAAGTGCAAATGCCTGAAACCAAATGTAAGATGCAATATAAGTTTCCAGTGTAAGGGAAAATGCATTGTAAAATAAATATTTTAATTAAATAATAATAATATTGTATTTTATGCTTGAAAAAAAATTATTAATATTCCTATCTTTTCTCAATCTCATAAATCGCACTATACCTCCTATAGTGTCATATTAATATTGTAATGCGCGTCATCATTGTTGCGGGTATGAAGAGTGTTTACTCTCTTTGACACACTGATCGCTTTATTCGCACCCACAGTGATAAAGCCAAGAGATGCGACGCGCCGATTCAATTTCGTTTGGTTTTAATAAAGTACACAACCCATACTAAACGTCGTATGAAAAAAAGTTAAAGTAAAAAAGTTTCCTTGCTCTATTGGCAACATTTTTCTCGCTTATAGTAGTTAACTATATCTAAAGATAAAAAAGTTTTCTCTACTCACCATTTTATTCTGCAAAATGACGATATTTTGTGTCATCTAGCGAAAAAAAAAAATACTATATAATAGTATGTCAGGGAAGTACTGAAAAATATCATATCCAAAATTCATAACGATCGGACACCAATTAACAAAGTTAAGCACTAGTTTGCAATAAATATTATTTTAATGACAATTTTCAGTTTTTTCAAAAATGTCATGTTTTGACACATTTCGCAATTCCGGATCAAAGTGCGAACAAAAAATTCGAATCCAGCAGGTCATTTTACATAGGATTTCATGTTTTTTAGGTGGATGTTCGCGAGTTGTATAGAGGTGGTCGAATTCAGCCTCAGATTCCCAACTAATTCTATGTAGGCACTTTTTCTTTGAGATAACATGTAAGGTCCAATAAAGATATTGAGCGGCTTTATTTTGAGTTTCTCAAATTGTAGATATAATATCGCATAAACTGTGATTGATCCGCCAACACTGCCGTATACAAAATTCTGCTATTTTGGATAATCCACCCACTAAAGTAACTTCATCTTCAACCTCAACTATTTCTACATGAAAAGGGTACAAATGTTTTTTTAATTTTCGCCAAACAGTAGAATAAGGCAAATTTAAAAAATATAACTAGTTTTCAAATTATGTCAAAATATTTTGTTCCATATCTAGGTTTCTTCTTTCATGAGGTTCGCTATTGAAAATTGGCCAAGAATATTAAAATAATCATTTAACAACAAAATCTGCCATCTTATCTACAAAGGTTTTATTGTTTTTAGGATGTTCCCGATTTTTGCGTTTTTACTAGGCAAACTGAATTTCATTAAATACCCAAGTCACGATGACACAAACGCGCTTGTGACAATTTCATATGCAGGCGAGAGAGGTTGCGAGCTCGAATTATTTTATTAGTTCTACACCCGCGTAACCTTTCGTAGTAATAAATTCTAGAAATCCTATCAGTTGTGTTTTCTGAAAAAGGTTTAAAAGGAAAAAAGTGAAGAAGTTGATTAATATTTTGTCTCACTCACGATGAGATACACTTTTCGATGTTGTTTCAGTTTACAAAACGAATTTTTTTCAAATAGTGTCAAAATAAAGAACCCCACACAAATCTTATGGGAATTGGCTTCCGGTCAAATTGGCTTAAATTTGGATATGTTGTTCATTTCGGCATCCTGAGCAAAAGTATCAATGGGCACATAGCTCAATTTTGCGTATTTCGGCTCCTACGGAGCTCCAAAGCTCCAAAGATTTAACATTATTTACTACTTAAAAAGGTAATCTTTTAAAAAGTTTATTATTTGCTTCTTTAAAAAAGTACCCTCTTATGTTTTCGAGATCGCTGCATTCAAATATAATGCCAATATAATAATATTGACAGTTGACAGCTGTCAAACTAACTGTCAAACAGCATGTAACAATCAAAATTGGTAAAATTAATATGTAAACATATGTTTTTAAGGTTGCTCAATTCAAATCTGTTGTCAAAAAGACGTTATTGACAGCTGTCAACTAGCTGTCAAACAACAAGCAATAATCAAAATTGATAAAATCCACATGTAAATATGTTTTTGAGGTTGCTGAGTTCAAAACTGATGTTAAAAAATCGATATTGACAGTTGAAAGCTGTCAAATAACTGTCAAACAGCATGTAACAATCGAAATTGGAAAAATTGACATGTAAGACTGCTTAATTCAAATCTGATGCCAAAAAGGCGATATTGACAGTTGAGTACTACCGTTAATTAAATATTTGACTGTGCATGATAATGTGTAAAGATAGAGTAATAATTAGGTGGCAGCAATCATGCTTCAGTTGTTTTTAAAATATCTTTTTTTTTACCTTCAGTTTTTAATTTAGCGATCTCAGAAACATATGTTTGCATGCGGATTTCATCCATTTTGAATGTAGCTTGCTTTTTGGCAGTTAGTTTTGAAGCTTTTAGCAATTTTTTGACATTAGATTGTCACGTTGTATTTTCCTAGGGCTTCTTAGCCAATTTTCCGGAGTTGTTTTGCCCTTACCTTTGTCCGGCTTCACTTCTCTTGGGAAAGGGAAACACAACGATGATTGAGGTTAGGGATTATTCAAAATAATAATTCCGTTGGTAATCAAAATAAGTAATATTCTCTAAATGAACTTCAAAAATAAAACGAATTACAATTTTTGGGATTTATCGAATCTCTATGAATCTGTAAATAATCTCGACTACTTAGTCGTTTCTACTTGGTCTGGCAAATCAAATGAGAGAGAGTGAGAGGGGAAATCGAGAAAGATATTTTTGGATTACCAGATATTTCTTTGAAGGACTACTTTGTCAGGCATCATCGTTTGTTATGTGTTATGTAATATTACATATTAATTTTACCAATTTTGATTGTTACATGCTGTTTGACAGTTAGTTTGACATCTGTCAGCTGTCAATATTATTATATTGACATTCGATTTGAATGCAGCGACCTCGAAAACATAAGAGGGTACTTTTTTTAACGCAGCAAATACTAAACTTTTGAAAAGATTACCTTTTTAAGTAGTAAATAATGTTAAATCCGTGGAGCTCTGGAGCTCCGTAGGAGCCGAAATACGCAAAATTGAGCTTTGTGCCCATTGAGACTTTTGCTCAGGATACCGAAACGAACAACATATCCAAATTTCAGTCAATTCTCATAAGATTTGTGCGGGGTTCTTTATAAGAAGAATATATTTAGAATTTGTCGATTCCACAGTTCTTCATACGAAAAATAGACACATTAATTAAAAAATAATAATTTGATTAAATGGCTTAATGAAGAATTTGAGACGTTATAGATTTAATTAGCGAGTCTTTCTTATGTAAAACTGGTAAAACAAAGAAGATTTTTTTTGTAGTGAAATATGTTAAAATCTTCTGCAAGTTATTAATTATTAATGCATATTTAAAAAAAATATTCAGTATGTTCTGTTTACTGGACGACGTTGAAAAACAGAGGGGTATATCTCGTCACGCAATCACCTAATTTTATTTTTAAATTTTTAAAACTTGAAGAAAATAAAATGATGCCAAATGAAACGCTTTTTTCGCTTATAAAATACACTGTAGAATTAAAATTGTTTAGTTAAAAAAAGTAATGGTTTGCGCTATGTAGAATCAAATTACGAAGATAATGCTTACAATTAGGGTTAATTATTAACCGCGCCAACTCAAAAAAACGTGCTTCGAAAAAACGCGTTTAAATACAAGATGACAGAAGTGTCTCAAGCTAAGTTTACTTAAATAAATAGTACGCAAGAGCTACTATTCTAAATGTTCCACTATACTTGTGCGGAATATTCCGGACGTAATTGCAGAAATTTTGACATCCGACAAGTCAATTTCAATGATCAAAATATAACATCGAACAAGCTCAATTGTCAAATTTTGACAACTAACTACACTATTTCAGCGATCAGTTTCGCAACTAGTAAGTCAGTTTCAGTTGCCAAATTTTGACAACTGTCAGAATGTGACATCTAGCAAGTTAAATTCAACGAATACCTGAGAAAAATTAATGAATATTGAAATTCGTCACAAACTTGCCATTTCAACTTTAGTTGTCAATGTTCGACAGTAACAGAAAGTAGTTTACCAACCGAAAAAAATAAATAAATAAATATTTATTTCACAAGTATAGAAATCGTCAAAAAAATGATAGTTATTATTGAAGTTAAAGCTAACCTAAGCCTAAAAATATGTAAATATAAAAACATTTGGACTGTTGACAAAATGAGTAAAATATAATACATAGAATATGAGATGAGAATACCAAATTAAAATGAATCATTAAAATATTTCTGTAAGGAGTAGTATTTTTCCCTTTGAGGAATTTTTTTACACTGTCTCTTGAACATAGGATTCTTGAGATCTTCAGTGAGTCAGGTGAATGATTATATATTTTGAGGGATGTTATGATTGGTCCTTTTCTTATTTGTGAGTTTGAAGCTAAAGGAATATAGAGTTTGTTTGCATTTCTTGTTGTGTAATGATTGACATCACCGCATGTCATGAAATTATTCAAATTACTATGAATAAAGCAAACAGCAGTTAAAATATAGATCACATAATGTTGGAATTCCGTGAATACTGAAGACATGACGACATGAATCTGTTGGTCTGAGACCAAATATGCTTCTTACGATACGTTTTTGGCCAATGAATACCCTTTGAAATATAGCGAAACTTTTTATGACAATGATTTGATTAACTGTTGAGTATGGGTCTCCCATGAAAGATTTTCATCCACATATAAACCCAGAAATTTTACTGAATTACTTTGCTTTAGTGATTCATTATTATCTGTACCAGGTCTCACTAGTAGACAGAGGTCAGATTTTGATGTTATTGGTGCAAATAAGATAAAGTTCCATTAAAGTCACACCAATTTTTCATTTTTTTGACACAGTTTGATGATTTCTTGGCAAGATCTTCATAATTATTTCTATTGATAACTATTGAGGTGTCATCAGCATACAGAGTCATAAGTACATCTTTTATATTGTGAGAAAAGTCATTTATCACGATAATGGGTGCATTTTGCTGCACGGAAAAAAATTTGACGCCACTTGGCAACTGTCTCTTTTAACAATGACCAAAAAATTAATGATATTTCTAAAAACTCAATTGGATTGGACTAGGAATAGCGGTAAAAATGTGGAACAATTATTTTAATCAAATTTCAAAATTTTATCAAACTCTTCAGAAACAAATTAGCGTAATAAGCAAAAAGGAAAAACTAACAAATATTTGACATTTCTACAGTTACTGTATAAATTATCATTTGACTTTTCGTAAATATTCTAAAATACAGTGTAAAAGCCTTTATTGGATTAGCGGTAACCTAATATCTATCAATCTCCTACAGTCCTTACAGTATTTATTGTAGTGTTCTGAAATTACGTTTACCCCAAAAGCTCTCCCCATCATACCGAATAAAACTTTCTGACCCAAAAAAACGCAAATCCCAACTACCAATATGAACACAAAAATCTTTTCAAAACACCAAAACCGAACGCAAACAACCAAATCCGAAATCATAACTCAAGAACAAATTTTCCAAGTCGACTTTCTTTTAGCAAAGTTCACCCTCTTAATAAAACGAATTTAAAGCGGAAAATCCGGCTACTGGCTGTGCGGATGTGGATCATTTAAAGTCCTAACACATTAAACTAATATGTTGTTAGAGTAGGTCGGGGATCCAAAGCTCCCGGAGGCGGTCGCGAGGTCTCATCGCGCTCCTTAAGTAATGAACTCGCTTATGAGGCAACATTTGGTTCATAAGTTTGCTCTATCCTTGAGGAAGGAATCCACAAACTGATTAATTTAGTTTAAGAAACTTTTTTCAAGGTGAAAAGAGAAAGCGTGTTTTTAAATAAAAAGAATTTATTGTTTGTGTCAATAATATCACAATATCGCAACTGCCTCCATTAAATACCATTGTATTTTTTTTCTTTATTTCGTATAGGTAAAGAATTATTTATCTCATCTTCTCAAATTTTAGATCAATCTAACCTTAGATTGCTAAGATTGTATAACTAACCTTACTTCTTTGTCATTTCTTCTTCTCTCTTTCTTTCTTAAGATACATTCACTTTCCATTGCCCTTCTCCATGAATATCTACAAGTATCTTCTGTGAAATTAACTACTTGTCATTCTTAAAACTAAACCTTTTAATAAAACCCAAGTGCATTGTCATGTGCCTCTTATCTCCTTAAATTTTTTCTTAAGGCTTCAATACCCTTATGCTCTCTCTTCTTTTTTATTAATTAATTTGTAGCACTTTCCTGAAGGAACAATCTGGTACACAGACGGCTCGAAGACGAAGACGGAGTCGGAGCCGGAATATACGGGCAAAAACCAAGGATAATGATCCCGGTGAGCCTGTCAAAGGACACCACAGTATTTCAAGCAGCAATACACATCTGTATGGGAGAAATAAGCAGACAAGACAGCATAGGTCAGTTCGTTGTTATATTCTCCTGCAGTCAGGCAACAATAAAAGCACTAAAGGCCACCCAAGTAAACTCAAAACTTGTGTGGGACTGTGCCTGTGATCCTGGCATGGGTTCCAGGACACAAAGGACATCGAGGAATGAAAAAGCCGACGAATTGGCCAGACAAGGCTCGTCAATGGTCCAGAACCCTTCTGCGGTATAGCAAAAACAACAGTTAAAAAAACAATCAACAAATGGGTGGAAAAACAAGCCCAAAACTGGTGGGAACAATCCCCAGGACAGAGGCACTCAACAAGCATATGAAAAACATAGGTCTTGCAGAAAAAACCACATGCAGGTTTTGCCAAACAGAAGAAGAAACCTCAATCCATATTCTATGCGAATGCGATGGAATAGCAAGGACAAGGTTTTCACAGAAGGGAACGGGAATACCCAGAGGCAGAGAGCTACGTTGAAGAGCCACTGTCAGGGATCCTAACCATACTAAAAAGGACGAAGCTCGCGCAAGTCATCTAATTATCACCCTTTTTTACATCTACCTGAAGGAAGCTGCCCAGACTTGACAAGCTAGATATGTATTTCCTTTTTCTGCTGCGCTTCCTACAGACTGCTCTTTTTCTTCTTTGTAGATTAGTTGCAAACGGACTGGATTAAATCCCTAAGCTCACATCTGATATTTATAATCGATGTTTACTGCCTTTTCTTGCCATTTTCATGGTTGTTCTAACTGTCTCATATTACTAGAAATGGAGGGGGGTTAGTTGGCAGTAGGCTGTTGCCAGGTTATTCCCGTTACAGGTTGCTAATTCTCTTATTATAATGATCAAGCGACTAGATGTAGACGGTACATTCAGATGTCTTTTGTAAAATTGCATTTGCAACAATTCTGTTTCGATCCCTTTTTGTACTTTCTTTATTTTACACAATATACTTTTAACTGCCTGATAGCGGCCAATGTGTTGGCCTAACGGGTTGGAAATGGTTTTCTTTCATTAGTTAATGAATTATATTTATTTAAGAATGGTATACCAAGCACTTTCTTCTCCAATTTCTCCATTGTTTCTAAGTTTGTCAATAGTTCCAGCACCTTGTTTCCTAAAGTATTTCTTATCAAAATCCCTTTTTTCTGTAAAATATTGTTGCCGCTTCAGCAATCTAAGAATAAGATGTTTTTAACTTCCTGATAAAAGTTCCTTCATTTTATTTTTCACTTGATTTAACAACAATATCACTGTCTGTTCTCATGCAGACGGTGAATTTAACTTCGCACTTTGCTGACTTATTATTATTATATTATTATATTGTCATTGTATACTTTAAAGCAATAAAGACGTTTATTATTATTATTATTTTATCTTCTTCTGCGTTATCTTCTTTTCTCTGTTCATATACAGCTTTTATCTTTCTCCTAGCTTCTTCGTGTATGTTTTTGTTTGGCTGAGTATTTTCAGAATTTCTTACTTGATTTTTTTGAAGCATTTTTATAAAATCAAAGTGTGGATACAGAACGTATGTTCTATTTCAATATAGCTCGGCAACAATGACAGTACGTAAACCTAATGAACCAAATGTGGTTAATCTCCTCCCGTTCTTAGAGCCAGGGAAGGCACGGAATACAAATCTACTTTCGCATGTAAAACACGCCGTCATACAAAGGAGAAAGGAGAACTCCAACTCTCCTATTTAGCTCACCTCTACACGCTCCACGACTTTGGCTTATTTATTAGGTCTTTACCTCTTGCGTTCCCTTTGTGTCACGCATTGTTTTATCACTAAAATTCGTTTAGAATGTGTGGTTTTCGAATTTCAATTCGTTGATTTCTATTTGAATATATCGATTTGTCGGAACATGAATATGAGTATTAAGTTTTCTCGAAGCAAGAGTTTGGTTAAAATGAATTCGAGATTTATTCCGAAAGCGCGAATTAAAGTACGTTGACTTTACGCTTGCGGACTGGTACCAGTTAAGTATTACGTTTCAAACTTTGTTTAACGCTTGTATGATTGTAAAGTTCTGGTTGAGTGGCGCTAATTATCTGGGATACATTATCAATTTAAGTACGGCAAATGACACATTAGAGCACTAAGGCCGGTAAAGTCACTTTACCGAACTCACTCAGCATTTACAAAATTACATTTTAGTAAAAAGTTTGCAAATACCTTTTTTGGATATCTTGGTTTGGGTGAAATTCCAGCGACCCGTTTGACTGATTCTTGTTTTTTAATAGTTCGAAATACGTGGACGGTATAGAGAAAGAGAGAGAATATGCTTTATTGTCAGAGAAAAATTACAATTTCTAATCATAATAAGAATAAATTACTAGACAAAACAAAACACACACAAAATATGAAATGGATATGAATTGGATATGCAATATCCGTTCAAATTTACTAATTATTGCTGCAACCCAAAAGTCTAAGGCACGTTATAGAATTCAGCCACTGTGTGAAATGGTCTTTCTTGAAGAAAAGCCCTAGTCGATCTTCTGAACTTATCATATATGAATTTATAGATTTTAACTGTATCGGGAGGTTATATAATTTTTTTGCATTGTAGGTAATAGAATTTTTTATTAGGTCAGAGGTGGGAATAGTTAAGTAAACATCAGTATCTAAATTTCTTGTAGGATATCTACGAGTTGGTCTTTCCGATAACTTTTGAAAGTGCTTGCGAACTAAGCAGACGGATTCAAAGATAAATAGAGCAGGGAGGGTTAGAATTTTGAAAATTTTAAAGTAATTTTCACAGTGTGTCCTACTACTTAAACCAAATACATAACGAATTGCTCTTTTTTGTAATTTGAAAATAGATTCGAAATGGCATAAGCTACAAGAACCCCAGAACGGCAAGCCATAGCGAAGGTGAGATTCGAATAAGGAAAAGTAGGTCATTAATGCAGTAGTAGGGGTTAGCTCTTTAGAAATAGTTTTAATGAGTGGACTATTTCAGAAATTTGTTTATATAAACACCTAAAAACTTAATTGAGTTCACCGTTAGAATCGGATTATTGGTTAGAGTTATAGGCTGTAAAGTAGCTCTGTAAGACATTGCATACGGTTTTACTGGTGTTGAAACAAAGCCCATTCGAGTCAGACCAGGACTTGATAGTTACTAGATCTTTACTAGATTGTAATATCTGTATATCAGAACTACTCCAAGTTACAGTCGTGTCATCGGCAAATAAAGTAATTCTTCCACTTATTTTTAAGTCTGTGATATCGTTAGTGAATAAAAAAAATAAAATTGGACCTAATACTGAACCTTGAGGTACTCCACTGCTACTTGGCAGATTTGAAGAATCATCGCCATTAGCACGCACCTGATGATTTCTATTTATATATATAAGTAAGTTTAAACCATTGCAAAGGAGAACCCCGTACACCATAAATTTGTAGTTTCTTAATTAAGATTTCATGATTAACACAATCAAAGGCCTTTGCGAAGTCACAAAATACTGAAGCTGTGAAAATTTTATCATTAATTGATGTATATATTTGATTAAGAACGGAAAACATTGCGTCACTAGTGCATTTTTTAGGAAGGAGACCATACTGATGTTTTGTTTGGAAAGAAAGGGCAGTACGCGATTTTTCATTAGCCTTTTTATTATATTCGATAAGGTAGGTAATAATGCTGTAGGTCTATAGTTACAGGTGTCGGTTTTGTCGCCACCCTTATGAATCGGGATTATTATAGCTGTTTTTAGACAGTTCGCAAAGATACCAGATTCGAAGGATTCATTAATCAGGAAAGTTAACAGGTTAATTACTACATCAGGTATATTTGAAAATATATTGGTGGACAAGTCATCATTTCCACAGGAAGATTTATTTTGAATGTTGTTTATGGTTTGCACTAGTTCGTGCTTATCTACTGGTCCTAGGAAGAGACTATTAGTGATCCTTTTAGTAGGCAGGAGGAAGAAGGAGAGCATCCTGTCCCGGAGCTATGTTAGAGCTGATATTCTTACTTACATTAACAAAATAATTGTTTAGTTCATCAGGACTAGGATTAACAGTGTTTGAAGAATGGGTTTTATTTCTTAAGTCATTTATAATAGACCAGGTTTCTTTGGAAGAGTTTTAGCTCTTGAGATGCGATTTTTATAATAGGTTTTCTTAGTATAATAGTTTTTAATGTTTTCATACCAAAAAACAAGTTGGAACAGCCCATGGCAGCATACAATTTTTGTGACAATCTTCTTGAGATTTAACACATATTTTTGATATCTCTTAACTTGTACAACGTATATTTAAAATCTGAGGAAATCCAACTATTTACTGTTTTCGTTCTTTTTGGATTTTACGTGATTTTACCAACTAGATCGGTAAATGAGTTAGGTTTTTCCCATTAAAGTCGAAGAACGATCTATCTTCATGATTTCAACTCAAGAACTTTTATATAATCGTCTTTGTGTCTCAACATTTGTTGAAATTCTATGTTGTTATGTAGATTATGATAACACAATTATTCTATTTTTTGTACCCTGTATCTACCCGTTCAGCAAATATAATCAAAATAGAGCTGTGACCATTTATTCTTCATCAGACACCTCTAGTAATAAACTTTAAATACAATAAATTAGATCTCTAGAGGTTAGTTTTTTTAAACTTTGACCTAACTTCTCGAGCACACCCGGTAAAAATATAACTTTGGCGCAATGCATTCATCAATAACATAAAAATTTCTGGAAAGTTGGCACTTGATCTTCCACATTTTCGGTAATATTAAAGCTTTGAGCAACAATACTTGTGTTTTTTTTATATTTTTGTCGTAGAATAGACCAATTATTTTATTATATTTCTAAAGATTTCTTTGTGATGTTCTGGAAAAACTCGTTCCAGCGTTCGTGAAAGGTATCGAGTCTGGATATATAATATCCAAGGCTATTCCAATAAAGTGAATATATGAAAATTGGTTGAATCTTTGAGTTCGCAATATTTCAGTCTGATGCTTACATTCCCCGCATGTAGAGGCGTCGCTTCCTGTTTGGTTGGCACTCCTGTCGTCTGGGGAATAGATCCTTCTCCCGTATATCTCACAATATATGAAGGATGGAGGTCCCCCAAGACAAGAATGCGAATATCTGGATAAAGGAACAAAAATAACGAATATATACGCCGCTGACGATGCGGAGCAGATCCAAGAGTAGAGCAAGGGCTAGGCCCTTTCGCGATATAAATGTGTTTTGGATCAAAGGGAATCTGCATGTGGAATCGTCGGTGCAGAAAAATCGATTTTTTATTTTTATAACTATCTAAATTTTTCAAAAAATTAATAAATTGTAAACAAATATTAGAATTATGAAACAATAATTTAAAGGCAAGTGATTTTATATAATACCGGCGACGGTGGCTCAGCGAACAAAAGCGTTTACATTTCAATATCTACTATTAAGTGGTCTATCCATTCCCTGGTTCGTGCCATGGTCTAGACATTTTCATTTCCTACTTCTGGGCATGATTTGTAGTGTATTTGACATTAATTACGATCCTGGGGGAGTCCATCGTTGTAATTACCCCCCCCCATGATTGTAATTTATAAAAAAATTTATAAAACATAATACACACAAAACTGTTTTACATCATAAAGAAAGTGGTGCTTCTTATAACGCGATAAAAAAAATGTATGCAGCTTCCTTATTTTACTAGACTTTTAATAGTAGCAGTTTAAAAGTGTTTTTTTTTGTTTTAACCATTTCTAAGTACTTTCCTAGTCTCCTTGTGATTATAATTTAGTATTAATAAAGTTTTTTTTTAAACAGATCGACTTGAAATTTATTGCAAATTGTTAGGAAAGGTGTTTAGTTCAGAAATAGAAAACTTTCGATAGTGGCGTTTTTTTCATCAAAAAGTGAGGGAAAAAAGAAAATAAACTTATTATTATTATTTGTTAATGAATTAATGTTAAATACAATTTTTCATGAGAATAAACCCATCCCGAGTTATAGGCCGTAAAAATTACGATTTTCACCATAAAAATCGTACATTTCTAGTTTTTTAAATATAACCGAAAATCTGATATTATTACGTAAAAATTTATATGAACTAATTTTATGGCCTTGAGCTAACAATTAAAATAATTTTTTTTATTTTTCTACGATTAATACGAAGGAAGATCTGGCAATTGAAAAATGGGTGTTTTAAGAAACTGGATCGTTCTAGCGCAGAGGTTCTCAAACTGTGGTACATGTACCACTGGTGGTACATTACAATGTTTTAGTGGTACAATTTAACATTTAACATTTTGTTTCCAGAAACACATATATTTTTCTTCAAGTTTTTGACTTTACGGCTCTAGCTTTAATATTGAAATGACAACTTTTCCAAAAACTTCGAACAATTTCGCGATACATCGATTTTTAACGGCGAAATGCTTTTATGTTGGTACATATATTTTTGTTTCATATTTATGTGGTACAAAATTTGAAAAGTTTGGGAACCGCTGTTCTAGCGTAAATATCTGAAAAAATATGACTTCCACAAAAAAATGTTTATAACATCTTAATGAGAGAACAACATTGGGAACATTTTAAGACCATCCAGAACCGTTTAACATAAGCAGAAAAAAAGTTATGGACAAAATAAATTTTTTTCAATTTTTTTACGCTATTTTTTTGTCGCTATCTAGACTGTGGTATTTGACAAAAAATTCCTTTTGCAGAAAGTCGTAACATATGTTTTTACAATTTTTACAATTAGTAATTTTTAGCCCTATGGATAATTATTTTTTAAGTTTTGGTCTGTTAAAGTTGAGCTAAATTTTTGTTTTTTATGACATTTTCAATTTTTGGTCAATACCGTAAAAAGTATTGATTTTTGAAAAAAAAATTAAAGAGACAAAGCTTTGAGCAAATGTTCTTCCGAATAATTACCATTTTTTTTATTTTTGCGTTTATAACCGTCAATGTCATTTTTTCGGGTCAAATATTGAAAAAACGGTCATTCCAATGAAAAAGTTTGTCATAACATGATATTTCGGCGATATCCTAAGCTTTAAAATGGATTATTCTACATTATTTAATATTATCAGCCAAAAAAAGTTACGGGCAAAAAATACATTTTTTTTAGAAATGTACGAATATTGTGGTGAATATCGTATTTTTCTGCGCGCTATACCTCGGGAGGGAACATTAATTGATTAAAAAAGGTAATTTATCAATTACGAATTTTTTTTTCTTTTTTTTCACACCCCCACCTGCCACCACTCAAAACGCAACTAACGGAAGTTTTCTACTTCTGGACACCTTTACTAGCAATTTGCAAAAAAATTTAAGTCGATCTGATCAGTTACTAGTTTCTGCTCGATATTACAAAAAAATTTACTAGCTTTCTTGGACTACTTGGTAAGTTTTGCCCCCCCCCCCATAAAAAAAAGCTAAATCCGCCCTTGGTTGTCGGTGATGGTTTTTCTGGATTTTTCCACAACTGTACATCAAATGCGCTATCAATCATCAGTAAGTCGCCCCAGAGCACCACGGCAAATAATAATAGCCATCCCTACCCCGTAAGAGGGTGAACTGAAGGGCTTACATTATTATATATTATTATTATATTATAAATTTTTTATTAGTAAAATGTAAAATGTATATTACGACACTGTACGTTATACTAACCATCTTGTTGCAATTGGACGTTGACTTTTGTTAATATCGGCCACCTAATTAATCTTCTCGAGTCAAAGCCTTATTTCTAATTCGTTGTGGCATTTTATTGTCTGGTTTGACTTATGTTATTTTAGGATAAATTTTCTATCTTCGCAAATGTTCCAGCCCACTGAAGTAGCATTTAAAACATTTTTGTTTCTCCAATGTGGAGTACATGAAATAATTTTATAATTGTAGGGATTTTCGAACAACAAAAAAAAGGTAGCTATTCAAAATTAAATAAAGATCCAACTACTAGTATTGAAAACAAAATTTACAAAACTTTATATAAAAATAAAAAATTTCTAAGTGATAAAGAACGAAGATCTCTTACTTCTCATTATAGTAAACCTCCACATTTTTATGGTTTACCTATAATACATAAACAAGAAATACCATTAAGACCAATAATAAGTTCTGTAAATTCACCTTGTCAAAATTTAGCAAGATTTTTACTTAAAATAATAGATCCGTTATCAAAAATTCAAAACATTTTTAGAAAAATTATCAAAAATCAAAATTACAAATTCAGATATAATGGTTAGTTTTGATGTAGTTAGTTTATTTCCAAATGTTCCTGTCGATAATCTTGTGAGAAAAAAGTTGACCAGTGATAATACATTAATAAATAGAACTAAATTAAACGTCTCAGCAATTCTAGAATTGTTGGAATTATAAATAGTGATTTTCATCAACAGAATTTTGGTATGGCAATGGGTTCACCTTTATCACCAAAATTGTGTGATATTTTCATGGAGAATTTTGAAATGGAAATTGTAAATAAACAAAATTTAAGACCTTCTGTCTGGTTTAGATATGTAGATGATATCTTTGCAATTTGGAAACACGATAGGGAAAATATTGATACATTTTTATATAATATTAATACTTCGGAACCTATTATTAAATTTACAATTGAAATTGAATATAATAAAAAATTACCGTTTCTTACATATATAAATCGTGAACTTTACCGACACATCAAAAATAAAGAACAAAATTTAGTAAAATATAGCAAAAATGCCTTATATTCCAAAATTATCCAAAAAAATTAGAAAGATTTGCAATAAATTTTATTTTAAAAACAGTGTTTCAAACTAATAATACATTAAAATCTTTAATATTAAATGAAATTTAAAATACAAAAAATTGTATTTACAAAATTCCATGCAAATGTATATATAGGAGAAACATCTAGACACCATCAGACATTAAAAATAAACAATTCGAAAAATCAAAAATATGTGAACATGCATGGGATTTTGGTCATAAAATACAATGGAGTTCTTCAACTAGATTATTAAAAGAACCTAATAATTATAACCGCCAAGTTAAAGATGCATCATTGATATGCTTAAATAATAACGAATGTGTTTCTAATTGTTCGGTTGATATTTCACAAATTAGGTTGCCTATTTTACCAAAAGAGTTAATTGCAAAAAGGATACCCTCTAGATCGGGATAGTATCATAAGTTTTTTTTCTGGTTTTTTCTTATAATAATTTTATTAGGAAAACTTCATTTATGACGAAGCATAACTTTTCTTATAATATGCAAATGCGCTATCCTTTTTTAAAATTCGTTCCCAGAAACGTCACAGAAATATGATGGAAAGAGATTTTGACATCTTCAATTTCAAAATATTTCTCCGTGTCCTATATTGCTGTCATATTTTTGTAAGATTATCAAACGTTCTGTTTCTATAGTAAATTATATTTTGTTATCATTTTTTGAAAACGACTTTAGAAGATAAGTCGAAACGTCAATTAAAGCCTTTTTTCTTTAAAATAAGTGGTTTTATTTTCATTAGAAGAGTAATTAATTTCGTCGCAATATTCCGCTGGAAGGTTATTAGCCCACCGTATTCTATAACAACACGATTTTAGAAAGAATTAAATGACATTCAGTAATGTATACTGTTGCATAGTATATATGTTTTCTGCATCTTTTAAGTAATATTTTTAGATTCCTCCTGAGTATAAAAGAATGCTCGTGTGCAGATACGTCGACGGATCAAAAGAATCTACATACATATATCCATCGTTCCAGAGTCTATCAACGACTAGCGTTGCCAACCTAACGAAATTGTTGTTGTATAGCGACGCAAAATTTCGTTGAAAATGCAAACACATCCTCTCACTCTATATGCATGTAGGTAAAACATGAATATTTTATGCAAGCACCCGCTTCATCGAAAGACATTTTGCTACTATATAAATATACTCTTTCAAAAATTGACTCTAGACGGTAAATTACTTTTGTTAGCTCGATACATTTTCAAGTTAAATGTTTTTCTGTTTTGAGGTTGGAAAAATCAAATTTCACAGTTATAATGCATTTCAATACTTACTGACTTTCAGTGATAACATTATTAAAAAAAATTTAAACCCTTGACATGAAACCTAAAATAAATTTCTACAAAATATACAAATTTCTTTAGCAAAGTGTAAAAATAATTGGCTCCATAATGGTATTCGATTTTTAACTATATTTTAAATCATAAATATATAATACAATTAAATGAACCAGAGTCGGCCACCAGAGCGCCACCAGAAACAACCAAATTTTTGCTATTGGTATATAATTTTTTGTTTTTATGTAAATTTGTTATGATAGTTCATATACGATTTTTAAAATTTAGAGCGATCTTCTTCATATGGGTGCTCTATTTTGCTTAATTAAAAATACTACTAAACCTAACAATATTAAATTTGTTGAAGCTAATTCACTAGTCAGTACTCTACATATGCGTCAGGATAACTCAAATGGTAAGGTTGGGGAGGATCGATCTTGCACCTAATTAAGTATTTACCGCGGTTAGACTTTGGATGGGTGACCACTGATGTACGGATCGGGTTGCTCTTTCGGTCGCTGTGAAATCGCGCTTGAAACGGACCCGTTTTTTGTAACTCGGACAAACCCGTTGGCTTTTAAAACTATGCTTTTCATCAAACTTATTACTCATTTTGATTAGAATTAGTTTCATCAGATTACTCTGTTATACATATAATAGTATGTTATTCAATTGAGCGGTAATGTAGGCAGTAACTCACGCAGATGAAGTTTGTAATCATCAAGTACTGTAAATTTAAGGATATAATATAATCACGTTTCATTTATCGCGGTCACCCTTTGACGTCGTTTAACCACGTGATAATAGCCGAAAGATTCGTCCGCTTTAGCAATCCTTATAATGTAATTCTAGACATTCTCGCTATGACAATTCGACTTCTGGAGCGTGAGTTTTAGTTTATAACTCACGCAAATAACTCACTCTCTGAAGTTATTAGTATTGTTAATTACATAAAATCAATTAGATAATAATTGTATAAATCTACACTAACGTTTTACTGTAATATCCGTTAGTTATTTTGTCGCATTTATTATATTTTTAATATGTTTCTGTCATTGTATCGGAAACGATTTATTTATGTTATCTGATTTGCACCTAGATATATTCAGGAAACCATATTACTATTTAATTAACCTATAAAATCCTTGGTTGGCATCGATAATACTCAGAGGTGACAACAACCTGACAAATAAACTTAATCTTTGGTTAGATCTTCTTGCTTTAACACCAATTTAATTGGATTACCTCTATAAATCAATAGTAATTAATTACCAACCATTTTACATTTTTTACTAGGTTCTTGTATGTTGCACATGTCTTTGGTATCTTTATTTAAAATGTCAAGGTGCATTTGCATAGGTTTATATATTAATTCGATTAATTCATACAACTTTAACATGCAACCACATAATACGCGTAACAGTAAATTATATTTCGACTAAGCATTTGCAACTAACGATGATAAATTTTTAGTCCACAGACACGATACTAGCCTGGCTTGAGTAAGACATTGTTAAGTTGAGTTAACATATTATGTTCCAGTAGTCATATTTCTACTAAAAATATCATATTGGGTTAATAGATTTTTATAAATCTGATATGACTTTACGGATGACTGCACGCTACATCAAGTGTTAAGACGACCAAGCTTGCTTTCAACGAACTTGACATGATGTGGAAAAATTACTATTTCAAATGGGCACATTAAGATTATAATCAACGGAAAAATAAAAGAACTGCTCCGAGATGCCTCTTGCACGTAATTTTAAACAAAAGGTAAACCAACCACTCTCCTGTGCTGGTATACAATCAAGCTTTATGTAATCAGAATCCCTTATGGAACATAGCTCATAGTAAAATTTTTCTAGTAATTACAAGTGGTTTCTCCTTACTTTATAGATACTTCAGTTGCAGTTCCTCTTCTGATTTTTCTTCCATTTGGAATAGTGGCCTGGATAGTTACTTTGATAGATTCTCCTTCACTATGACTCTACTTCAAGTGTCATCTTTACTAGGTTTACAAGGTTACTGTGAAAATCAAATTAGATTATTAAATCTCATTATCTTCTAATATTTCTCTCTCCATTGGTTTTTCTACTCTACTTTATTTTCTCTCACTCTCTCATTTGAATTTCCCCTACTCTTCCTATTCTTTGTATTTTCTTATCTCTAAAATAAGGTACCGCTTCTTGCTTCATCTGCAGTTGGGATTTCTTTTTTTCTTGGTAAAATTTCTTAATTCTCGATTCTCGATATTTTCTTCTGTATTTTTTAATTAGTCCTCCACGTACTTCTTGTTTTTCTGGATTGGTAGTTTTAGTTTTTATGTTCTTTCATTTCCTAGCACTTGCTCCGTCACTCTTCGCGTTACTGTTTCTACCCGTATATATTCTTATTCAAGGTTTCTTTCTTCTTCTTCTTTTGTAGTTTGTTTTTCTACTTCTTCTCGTGTTCCTAATTTTTTAATTATATGACCCTGTATGGGTGGTATCTACGTTATATTGTGTATTTCTTTATGGCAAAAACTGGTACTTACTATTTTTAAATCTTCTTCTCATCCAAATTCGATCAAATATTCGCAATTAGTTTTACGAACCTACTTTTTCCACTCTGTTATTTTCTTTTACAATGGTTTTTTCCCTATATTTGTGTACACTCCACTTGGTTTTATTTTTTTCTTCTTCTTTCTTAATACGGTTTCTATTTTCTATTGTATTGTTTGTTGTTTTTTTGTAAGTTGTGAATCGATAAAAATTTGTGTAAGATTTCTTACTTTAATCTTAATCCTTAAAATATCAGCCTCTGTTTCAATAATGAACGTCTTTAGTGCAATTTTCTGACACGCTTAGATTTCATATCACGTATCTTGTTTGTTAAAAAATGCATGTTGCATGTTGCATGTTGCCATATCAATGGACAACTTCATAATGACTAAATTTTTTGTTCTCTTGTTTCATAATCTTTCTTTTTGCATGTTAATTTATTATTTTAAACTTTTTATCTTTACTTTCTAGCATTAGTACTTAATAGTTACTCCAAAATATTGGAAAAGGAATCATTTATCCCAAACGCATGATTGTAAGCGAGCGATTTATATAATTTTAAACTTTAAAATTATGTTTGATAAAATTTTGTGTTACATAGAAAATACCTAATGTCAAATATTTTACTAGATGATACCTACCGAAACTTTATAAGAACACATCGCTATAAGTTTCTAACAACTTTCGTGTTATCTACCGCCGTAAACAACTCTAGCCCAACTTCTTCATAACTTTTATTGCTGATCCTAAATATCATTTCACATTATTCCGGGATCGGCCGCGGGCTTACAATTCAACAATCTACTTTTTTTCATTTTGCAGGATATGTGTACTTATAGCTGAAGGGATCAGACCCACATGGATCCTTACACATATTTTCCCACAGTAGATGGAAATGCGAAGTTTTCTTTTGGAGTTAGATTTCCAAGCTCGTGTACCTGAAACAATGAAGGTTTACTTTTATAAAATATATGTATTGTTGCTACTACAGCGAAGTTTGACTATTTTACTATTCTACAAATATTTATAAAGTTTGGTAAATTAAAATAAGGCTCTTTTTAAAAACTAAATCTAAATATATTTATTTATAAAATGCATATTCTTTTCTATTTTTAGTAACTTTAGTCATATTAAATTGTAAAATTCAACGTGTTTCATTGTTCTTAAATAGTTTTGTACAGAACATCTTTCACTTATTTTTCCTGCAACAAATGATATTTCGACTACCAAATTGTTTTTCAAAACTACCCACTTTATTCCATAATGAAAAATAATCAGATTACTTAATTTTTCATAAAGAAATTACAATTTAAGAAAAACTATTAATTTAATGGACAAATAAGCGACATTAGTCGATATCTCTAGCTTATCAGAAATGTAGTACTTAATTATATAAAAACATAATTGTTTTCAATTTTCGTTATATGCTTAGTCATCCATAGAAAATTCATGTTTGCTCGACACTTTTCCTTTCAACATTTTTTCTTTGTTTACAACCACTCTGAATTCATTTATAATCAAATTGCTTTCCTTTAATTTGATTAACTCTTTATCTACAAAAAGCGAGTAAACACACTCGACAAATTCTATTTTTTATAGGAAATTTTCTTTTATTCTAAAATATTAGTAGCATCAAAAAACAAAACGCCAATTTTTGGTTTTATAAAAAAAATTGGCTTATAGCCAACAAAAAACGAACAAATAAAACAATTAAACCAATAATGTTAATTAACTAACAAATAATACTATACCAACGGTGTAAAGTCAGGTCTTGTCAGTAGTAATACCGAGATAATTTTGTCATAGAGAATGCTGTAAGCGTGTTGCTTGATAATAGCCCGAGGCCGAAGGCCAAGGGCTATTATCCTTAAGCAACACGCTTGAAGGATTCTCTATGACAAAATTTTGAGGATTTATCAAGGCCCGAGGGGTATTCGATAAGATAATTTTTTACTTTGTAGATTTAAACATTTTTAAACTAGTTGTCAGTTTGACGTTTAATTAATTTTTAATCAAAAACTTGACTTGTTGAAAACACCAAACTGAAAACACCACATGTAGGGTGTTATCGCTGTAATCCATAGCTGATTGGATGAAATTTGACACATGACTCGAAATTAAGTAATTTGATTGGTTACTATAGTTAATAAAAAATTATCTCTATAATTGTTTAAAAACACATACTTTTACATCCAGTTTCTTTAATTGTGATATGCGCAGTCTATCTACTCTGCGGAAGTAAAAGATTATCAGCATACCTTGTACTATAATTGTGCAAATCAGAATGCGTGTCTATTAGATGCAGATTTTTATGGATAGCTACCGTGATTTCGAGTATATAGATACAAGGCTATTATCCTTAAGCAACACGCTTGAAGGATTCTCTATGACAAAATTTTGAGGATTTATCAAGGCCCGAGGGGTATTCGATAAGATAATTTTTTACTTTGTAGATTTAAACATTTTTAAACTAGTTGTCAGTTTGACGTTTAATTAATTTTTAATCAAAAACTTGACTTGTTGAAAACACCAAACTGAAAACACCACATGTAGGGTGTTATCGCTGTAATCCATAGCTGATTGGATGAAATTTGACACATGACTCGAAATTAAGTAATTTGATTGGTTACTATAGTTAATAAAAAATTATCTCTATAATTGTTTAAAAACACATACTTTTGCATCCAGTTTCTTTAATTGTGATATGCGCAGTCTATCTACTCTGCGGAAGTAAAAGATTATCAGCATACCTTGTACTATAATTGTGCAAATCAGAATGCGTGTCTATTAGATGCAGATTTTTATGGATAGCTACCGTGATTTCGAGTATATAGATACAAGGCAGAGGAAGAATCTTGTACTTTTTGAAATGTGGCATTATGTTCTTCTGATGCAATAATGCGTATTGCCGCTTTTTGTAAACTAAAAGCTTTCATGGCGGCATAGCTGTTACCCCAAAACCTAATTCCGTATAAAATATGACTATGTACAAGCGCAAAATATACTGTCCTGATTGAAGTAACATCAAGATATTGGCGCTTTTGTCTAAGTGCAAATATTTGAGATGAAACTTTTGAATATACCACTTCTATATGTGGTAGCCATGTCAACACTGCGTCTAAAGTCGTACCCAATACTCTTACCGGATCAACTTTACTTACTAGTTTAGTAGCTGTAAAGACGATATTTTGCGTCTTAGTGTCGTTTAGTTTAAGTTGATTAGCATCAAACCAGTTTCTAGCTAAACCAATGCAGCGACTGGTGGAGCTATATTTCCTCTGTTTAAAATCGTGGTGCTATCAGCAAATAGGATGCTTTTACCAGGTTTGATATTTTCCGGGACTGAACCTTGTGGTACACCTTTTGAAACATGACACACAACTGACATATTGCATCCCATACTTATTGTCAAGATATGAAGTAATTAGACTCAACTCTTTTCCTCTTATTCCATAGAATTCGAGTTGACTTAACAATAGATCATTGTAAATAGTATCCACCATGTTCTGTCAAATGACAATTACTCTGTTTTGTTAAAAAGTAAACTACTTTTCCCTCATTTTTGTCACCTACTTTCCGTATAATATTTTTAAAAGATCAGAAGGGGTGTTCGACTAATAGCATTGGGGTCAGTCCGCAAGAAGCGTCATTTTCAGACATCCCATCACCGGAACAAGAGTGGATTTCGTTCACCGAACCGAATTTCCAATCGATGATTGGCTACCCGTCCTCAATCGCTCGTTCACCCCCTCACATAAAACTAGACGTTTACGGATGTACATCGCCCCCACGCAACTATTATTCCTAAACACGAATTGTACATTGTGTTCCCCGGCCACACGTCAATACATTCAAGGAATATTAAGGAGACGAATATGGTTGTTTATGAAGAACTTCTCCGTCGTTAGGCAGTCGATGATCTTTTATATTCGATGTATTGATTTAACTGTATGTATTTATTTTATAGTTATAACCTAAGCTAGGTTCACTAAAATAGGTGAAACATGTTTTTTTTTTATTATTAAAGTGTTATAATTGTAGTTCAAAAAGTTCAAAAATGATGAACGTAATTTGCAGCGCAGTTTACAAAAGCAGAGGAAAATCTGTTTAGTATAATACAGAAGAATTTATTCAATGTGTCTACCAAGTTTTCTCTGATTTAACTAAATTCTTTCAAAATATTACATTTATTTACTTAAGCAAAGACATTTAGTTAATAAGAGTGTCCTTTCTTGCTCAACACTGAAGAAAGAAGATTATAACAAACAATAAAAGATGTAGCCATTGTTTAATTTTGATGTAAACAAGAAAATCTTATTTTCATTTACCAAAAATGTCAAGTCTATTACACGTGTCATTATTTTGACATAAAAATTTCCACTTATTAATTTCGTCTAGGGTATCCTGAAGGATAAAAATTTCCGGAAAGATTTTGGGTTTCCATGATAACCAAACAAAAAATGGGCTCTGATTGGCTTAAAAATGGCGGTGTTTAATTTTTGTTTTGGGAAGTTCCAAGTAATACCAAATTTGGAGACCCAAACTTATTAGGCCACACCCTGCAGATGGGCCTGTCCCAACTTATTGTAGATTTAAGTTAGCTGAGAAATTGTGTGGACTGTATAGAGGTTGTAGCGAAATTATACACTGATTACTTGAATTTTATATATTAACGATAACTTCGTAAAAAACAAAACACTTTTTAACAAACATAGAATATAACAAAATTCAAAACTGTGTTTGCAATTGCTCAAGAAATAACTGAATGTGAATACGGGTATGTATGTAATATCATGCAATTTGTATAAGTTAAAAATTGCTGAATTTATTACGTATGAACAGTCCCATGATTGCGACCTGTTCATACGGAGATAGAAGTTCTACTGGTTTAATTTTGATTTATTTGAGGCGCTTGTCGATATGCGAGATCCTTCGGCGGCCAATCACGGGTATGTTTCGGCTTTATTGTTGTGCCTTTTTTTTGGCAACTTGCAGTCTCGCCAATGTGTCGCGATGTATGTAAAGGCGGTTGCCGACATGGGCGGCTTTTAGCATTGAAGTTTTATCTCGTCGGTGAGTTACTTCCGCGTTGATTATCTGCGCGATGGCCTTGATTTACGATGCGTGTTGTACTGTTGCTATGCTGGGCACTTAGGCGTGCGGTTTGGTTATTTTTATTTCCTTTGTCGCCATGGGCGTAGGTAAAAATGTTCGATTTCGAACAATTTTCTTATGACAATTCCACTCATATGTAAAAAATGTAATATACAAAATCGAAAATCGTAGTTTGCTATCGGATATTTAGCCTATGAGGAAGGAAGAGAAAATATAACGGGATTAAAAATCGATAATACCACGAGCGGACAATACCAAAAACCAACTGGAGCTCAGATTTTGGGCAGGATATACTCTAAATAAATTTATAAAAAATATCCAGCCAAATCTGAGCTCTAGTGGTATTACCCCCGAAAATTTTTCTTATTTTCGATTCGTTTTTATGTAATTTAAACCTAAAAACCTTTGTTGCTATGGTAATATTTTAAGATTTTGACATTCTTATATATACGGGGTGATTTATTTTTATTTAACTAGTTTATCCTGTACCCAATCTCTTATATATTCTTTTAATCACTTAACTTTAGAACTTTGTTAAATTAGTTTCTTCTTTTTTAAAAAATTTGTTAATTTCATTCAATGTGTTACTAATGTCAAGCTGATTCATTCGCCATTTTGTAAGCCGCTCTTTTTGATGTATTTTACTGTTGGTGCTTTTTGCTATTTTTTTGTTTTTGATGAACCCTCCGGTTTATATGGAGGGTTCACCTACACGTTCTACATTGCGTTTAGAACGTGGAGGTTTTCGTTTTGATTGTAATTATAAATTCAAGTTGATCCCCACATGGTTGAAATCATTGTGGTGGAGGGTTGATAGAATGCGTAATGACTCTGGACTAGCGCCCATTTCCGTTAGCTCCAGCCTTTTAAGTGTTTGCGTATTATGGCATTTCCTCCCCCTCAAGGTTTTTAACTTGTTGGTCATCTTTAAAAAAATTTTTAAAACATTTTTTAAAATAATGTTTTAATGTTTTCTTTTACTTAAATCGTTTAAAAATCATCATTTTTCAATTTTATTACCCCAGGGTAAGTAGTTAAAAATTGTCATTGTAATCGTGTTACTATTTTCTTGTAATTATTTGTAGGCCTGATGATGGCTAATAGCCGAAACTAATCGCCTTTGTTTATAATTTCCCATTTTTGTTAACCTGATTATATGTGGTACCGACATTAATTTTGAAGTTTTACTTTTACACTTTGGCCACATTTGAGATATGGATAACCTGTTTGCTTTAATTAAAAAAAGATTGAGATTCTAATTTTTGATAATCTAATAGGTACACGTACTTTTTGATATTTTTATGTAATCGTGGTGTTGAACTCCGGCTCTGTTTTCAAAAAACATTTGTCATTTCCTCACACGGCTTTCGTTTTAAAGACCACAGACTGATTTTATCTAATAGCCCTATTAATTTCAAACGTTCTGTTTGAGTCATCCGAACGACTTTTCAACAATTTTTCTCGTACTTGTTGCTATCGTCATCATCTTTAAAACTAATCGTCCAAATTACAGGATTTCATTACCGTAGACCGCACATTCTCCGGAGACCGCCATACACGAAAGCTAATAAAAAACCGACAAACCGGGCCAATAAAAATATCTTTCAGGCTTCTTCTTTCTGCTTTACTTCCGTTTATAACTGCGACTATTCGTCGAAGGTACGCCGTAATTAGCCATTTATGGGCTCATCGGCAATTATCACTCTTTGTCGACAAGAAGTGAAGTGCTTGGGTAAATAACCGGAAACACTCACAGGGTTTAGGTTGGTTAGAGAGACCAGACGTTATTTTGTAACGTTTGTTACTATATCTGAAAGTATCCAGTCAATCATAACGGTTAACCACGATGTTATTTATGTACGGCAAAATAATTCGGGATAAAATACATACTTTAGTTATGATGTTTGGTTTATTGATATATCAGTAGTACTTCAGTGTAAATATCGGAAACAGCCGATCTATCATAAGTTTACTAGTTTTGCATTAAAAGATCAAAGTGATAAATAATTTTACTTACTTAACAACACTTTAAAATATCTAGAATAATTTTACCAGAATTGTATTTATTCATTAGTTATCATCGGTGCTTCCTGAAAGTAAATACATAGTTGTAGTTTCTCTTTACCTTTCCTGAATAACAAGACTTGCAACAACATCTCTAAATTCATACAAAAAAACCTTCCTGGTACAAAAATTTCGTTCACCCTTTTTGGTAAAAAAATTTCTTTCAGAAATTTCAAATCTGCCTTTGGACACAATCAGAAATTCAATAACCATAATTTCAACCCCAGTCTCAAAAATATTACACAAGACAATAAAGATTCCTGAAATTGTATTTGTTCGAAGAACTGGAAATTTCAACAGAACTTTTCATTACTGAACACTCAAGTAAACTTGTCCAGAGACTTCCTTCCCCTTCATCAAAGGATTTTTTACTAAATTTAGCAATCTTCTTCTTTTCTTATACATCAAATTACATTCAAATTTTAATTTCTTACTTTCTCAAGTTGGTATCATTACTTCCCTAATTGACAGTTGACACATGAAGTGAATAACTTGTAACACCAAAAAACCAGATACCGTGTGACACAGACTCATGGTACACCCCCCTTTTCTCCTTTGTTTCTATAGCTATATTTCTGAAATTTGGAACATTGAATATGCTCACTAGACGGCAGTTTTTGACATATTTGAAAAAAAATCTCAACTTCCGGTTTTTCCGGAAATGGCATCAACTTTCAATTTTCAAATGGAACACCATGTATATTATTATATTTTTGGAATTTTCGTAATTATCTGAATCCAATGATATCTAAATTTTTTCAAATGGTACCATAATGGTACTCTGATGTCATTCGAAAATACCATCGATGGGGTATCCATCCATATTAACTCTTTTTGTGTAGAACCGTTACGAACAAAATAATGTAGTCGAAGAAAGTTTAAGTGTTCAGATTATCGAAATGTCAAAGTGTAACTTGTATTCCATAGCCACCTTCATAAATTATTATTATTGAACAAGAAGATACGAGAAGATATTTAAACTTAAACTACATTATTTTGTTCGTAATGGTTATAGACAAAAAGAGTTAATATGGATGGATACCCCATCGATGATACTTTCGAATTACATCGAAGTACCATTATGGTACCATTTGAAAAAATTGAGTTTTGAGTAAAAAACATTTTGTTTTACGTTTTTAATCTATACTATTTTAATCGAAAATTCGATTTTAATTATTTGGAATAATTTTAGGGGGTTCATGGCTCTCTAGATCGAAAAATAAAATGGGTATTCTGACGAATGAAATATCAACTATGAGGTATCATTGGATTCAGATAATTACGAAGATTCCAAAAATGTAATAATATACAGGGTGTTCCATTTGAAAATTGAAAGTTGATGCCATTTCCGGAAAAACCGGAAGTTGATATTCATATTCATTGTTCCAAATTTCAGAAATATAGCTAGAGAAACAAAGGAGAAAAGGGGAGTGTACCATGAGTCTGTGTCACAAGGTACATCCATATCGCCTTTTAACACCAATATGATTTTCTTTAGTTTTTAAACGTAATATTACATTTCACATTTAAAATGTCTTCACCAATTTGTATACCTACTTCCTGTTACATGAGTTGTAATTACTCAATTAATTAATTTTCCAAATTTTATAACCAAATTTTAATTTCGAAAAAACTAAAGTATCTTCTAAAAAAAAGTACGCAAAAAATTATTTTAAAGAGGAGACTCTAACCTTTTTCAGGAAGCCATTAATTTTTAATTTTTTTTTGTTTTTTCATAGAAAATTTGACCGGAATTTATAATTTCAAAAATTCTCACTGATTTTTATAAAACTTTCTATTTTCAACATAGTGTTTATTTATATAAATCAATTTCTGAATTATTACACATTATAAATAATTAATTAAAAATAATTAATTTCTGATTTATATAAACACTATTATGAAAATAAAAATGGCGTCGAATGAATGCTATATACCTAAGAGTCTAGTTTCAGCGATATCACATTTTATTAGAGATTTTGGTCTATATGTGGCCCTTGCAACTAAGCTATTAGCGGATCGAGATACCATGGATATTTCTATACTCGAGGTGACTTGATCCTCCCGAACTGATCCATCAATTAGAACTAAAGAAAATCTATTCAATTTCAATATTTATTAAGCCAAAAATATAAACATTGTCGGTTAACACTTCGATAGTTAATTATTGTAATTATTTATTAAATTCAAATCTTCTAACTCTTGTCAGCATGTCAAGTTTTATCAAAATTAGCCGATTCATTTTTGAGCAATTTAACACTGGGTTACCCTGTATATTTAAAATCTTTTTTTTTCATTTAAAATAATGTTTTAGAATATATTTTTATTAGTAGCATAATATACGTAACCGTTCCTAAGACTGTTTCACCTCTACCATTCATAAATTTACCTGATCCTAAAGATAAATTGCAGCTGATGAATAGAAGCAGTTAGAGGCTTTTATTTCACAAAAAATGGGGGTTTAATATTATTGCGGTTAGGCCCTGGTATATAATGCGAAATCATTCGCCTTTTTATTTGCGATTTGTTCACGCTAACAAAGGAACTGACAGTGTAACGAATTACATTAGGAGATTAGCGTGAGGCTTCAACTTCTTCACCTGATGTCAATCTGTGTCTATCATTTATAACTTTTGTTGGGTCTATCCCATAATAGATTGTTTATTTTACTTAAATTCAGAGAGGTAGGCAAATAATAAATGTATGGTTCATTTTCAAACACCAAGCCGACTATTTTTTAATTTCAGTGTATCAACACTTTCAAATTACCTTTTTAAGGTTTTTTAAAATGTATTAAAGAGTTAGTTTTTTGACTTGTTAACCGATGAAAAGTCTTAACTTCATGTTTTTTTTCCTTTGTTTTTGTGTTTTGTGTTTGAAAGAATCAGGCCTGATGAAAACACAGATTTTCTAATTTTTTTTTCTATTGACCCTAGCGCACAAAAACAAAGGAAAAACAATATTTTTGGTCAGAAACCTTTTTCACAACAAATTCATGTTTTTTGTTTAGTAGTAATAGGCAACATTATTGCTATTACAACTTTGTTATTCATATGAACTCTTTTGTTAATTTAAATTAAAAAAAAAAAACTTAAAATACTTTAATTACGTCATCAGCATCATCCAGCTCATTCGAAAAAAAAAGGGTTTTCTATAGATATTATTCGCTTTATATCTTCAATTCCTTGTTTTATGCCAAAAAATCATCGTAAAAGTTTGATTCCTAATTCATAGTTAATATTAAATACTAATCTTTCCATATGAGTGAACTTCAAAATAAAGCAAGTAGTTTAAAGTTGTGAAAAAACACAGAAAAACATTAATGAAGCAATGAACTTCTGGATTGAGATCTTTACAGCGCCAGCGTAAATTAACACTAAAAAGAATCTAAATTTAAAAATATTATTGCTCACCTCCTGAATCGAAACAGAAGCAAATTGTATGTCCGATTTTGCTTTCCAATTTATTGGAAAAACAACAATAGCACTACTTTATTATTTGTCAAAAATTAATACATTTATTGTTGATTACTTCAGTAAAACATTTAATCAAATCAAAATTAAAACCAGTATATATGTTTTTTAAAGATTATCAGAAATGATTGTGTTTTATGCTATAAAGTTTTGTGACCACTTCAGAGTTTTCAAATAAAATGTAATATTTTGCATGACTTATTACTTATATATATATATATATATATATATATATATATATATATATATATATATATATATATATATATATATATACATCTTACTATCTTTGAAGCGTCCCTATAAAGATGAAGCATGTAGCGTCCATCTTCTGATACTCATATTTATCGAAAGTTTCTTGTAATATACTCTGACAATTCATACAGCAGGGAGATCAAAGATACTTTTTGAAGTAAGAGATGAAGACGTTAAACATTTATAGTTCCACTCTATTTACATTAAGGCGTCTTTTCATTAGTATATCATCTGGGCGTCTATAATATACGGTACCACTCTCATTTCATAGATTGTCGAGCGTCCTCGGTGTATACCGACATCTATTCATTGAATATAAGAGCGTCCTGCGATGTTGCCAGTACAAGTGAGGATAGTGGGAAGAGTTACTCATGCGAGCTTTCGATATTCTCTTTGAAATAAACTCAAACAAACTCGACATTTGGACACTTAATATTTTTTTGCCGTGCGTCATTCTGATGGCGTTTGGCACACAACAGTTTCATAACTATGTAAGTTACGCATTTGTGGTTGTCTAATTGAAATTTGAGCAAAAACAGAAAAGTACCACAAGGTCACCAAAATACACTAACGGATACAGGATCAAATTATAAGAACAAGTGCACCTCTCAAGCTTTTTTAAATACTACCGCACGAGCTTTTTTTTTACCAAACGCACACCGACTCATCTACGACCGCTTTGAAGGCGGGGCCGAAGGCCCGGCATCAGATGTTCCGGGAAAGTTGTCCTCGAGTGACTCGAAAATTACTCGTGGTCAGGAGAGCGGGTAGAACTTTCAAACTGCCGTAATTTTTGTCCGATCCGGTTGAGATTTGGGGTGAGGAGTACAAGATTTTTTGACTTAAAAATAGAACCTGAAAAATATCCCCCCCACCACCCCGACTCCCATGGGTAGAGTTGGTCAGTGTAAAAATTATTTTGTTCGGACGCAAAATGTAAACTTGGACCCGATCGGATTCCGGAAAAATTGGATCCCCCACTTCCGGCCAGGCCTGGAGCCTGACCGGGACATTTTTTTTTTCGGAATTTGTAGATTTATGAGTACGACTGTTTAGGGAGGTAATAAGTAAGGCGAAAATCGATTTTCGTTACGCCCCCCCCCCCGTACGTCCCAAAAAAATTAACTCTCGAATTCCCAGGAAAAAACCCAGATATTCGTGGGGGCCGATCATGGCGATCTCCAGAATGACAAGTCGCCCCCCCACACACAGATCGAATTCAGATACCGAACAATTTGTTCAGTGAAAATGTATTTTTTTCAGGTCTGGATCAATGTCATTGGAGGGTCAAATTAAGAAAGCCTAGAAAAATTCATACAAAGATTTTCGGGGTCGTTGAATCTGAATCCGAGGTCCGGCTCATCAGGAAAAATGACCTGATGAGGTCAAGCGGACCTCGGATTCGGATTCAGCGATCCTGAAAACCTTTGTATGGCTTTTTCCGATTTTCCTAGAAGGTTTCCTTAATTTGACCCTCAAATCACCTTGACCCCGACCTGATGAGGTCAAGCGGACCTCGGATTCGGATTCAGCAACCCTCAAAATTTTGTATTAATTTTTTAAGACTTCTCCCAGAAGGTTTCCTAAATTTGACCTTCAAATGACATTGACCCTTACCTGATGAGGTCAAGCGAAGCTCGGATTCGTATTCAGCTACCCTGAAAATCTTTGTATCAATTTTTTCATATTTTTCCCAGAAGGTTTCCTCAATTTGTCCCTCAAATGACCTTAACCCTGACCTGATGAGGTCAAGCTGTCTCTAATTCGGAATCAGCGATCCCGAAATCTTTTGTATGAATTTTTTCAGATTTTTCCCAGAAGGTTTCCTCAATTTGATCCTCAAATAACCTTAACCCTGATCTGATGAGGTCAAGCTAACCTCTGATTCGGAATCAGCGATCCTAAATCTTTTGTAGTAATTTTCTCAGATTTTTCCCAAAAGGTTTCCTCAATTTGACTCTCAAATTACAATGACCCTGACCTCGGATTCTGATTCAGGTACCCTGAAAATCCTTGTATGAATTTTTTCAGATTTTTCCTAGTAGGTTTCCTCAATTTGTCCCTCAAAAGACCTTAACCCTGACCTGATTAGAAATTGGTCAGGTCTGGTAACCAGCGATCCTGATAAGGTCAAGCTGACCACTGATTCGGAATCAGCGATCCTGAAATCTTTTGTATGAATTTTTTCAGATTTTTCCCAGACGGTTTCCTCAATCTGACTCTCAAATTACATTGACCCTGAACTCATGAGGTCAAGCGAACCTCGGATTCGGATTTAGCAACCCTAAAAATCCTTGTATGATTTTTTTCAGATTTTTCCCAGAAGGTTTCCTCAATTTGACTCTCAAATGACATTGACCCTGATGACCTGATGAGGTCATGCCTGGAGCCTGACCGGGACATTTTTTTTTCGGAATTTGTAGATTTATGAGTACGACTGTTTAGGGAGGTAACAAGTAAGGCGAAAATCGATTTTCGTTACGCCCCCCCCGTACGTCCAAAAAAGTGACTCTCGAATTCCCAGAAAAAAACCCAGATATTCGTTGGGGCCGATCATGGCGATTCCCAGAATGACAAGTAGCCCCCCCACACACAGATCGAATTCAGATACCGAACAATTTGTCGGTCGGTCGGTGTATTTTTTTGTCCGATCTTTTTTTCAGGTCTGGATCAAGGTCATTGGAGGGTCAAATTAAGAAAGCCTAGAAAAATTCATACAAAGATTTTCGGTGTCGTTGAATCTGAATCCGAGGTCCGGCTCATCAGGTCAGCGGACCTCGGATTCGGATTCAGCATCCCTCAAAATTTTGTATTAATTTTTTAAGATTTCTCTCAGAAGGTTTCCTAAATTTGACCTTCAAATGAAATTGACCCTTACCTGATGAGGTCAAGCGAAGCTCGGATTCGGATTCATTTACCCTGAAAATCTTTGTATCAATTTTTTCAGATTTTTCCCAGAAGGTTTCCTCAATTTGACCCTCAAATAACCTTAACCCTGATCTGATGAGGTCAAGCTAACCTCTGATTCGGAATCAGCGATCCTAAATCTTTTGTATGAATTTTCTCAGACTTGTCCCAAAAGGTTTCCTCAATTTGACTCTCAAATTACAATGACCCTGACCTCGGATTCTGATTCAGCTACCCTGAAAATCCTTGTATGAATTTTTTCAGATTTTTCCCAGCAGGTTTCCTCAATTTGTCCCTCAAAAGACCTTAACCCTGACCTGATGAGAATTTGGTCCGGTCAGGTAACCAGCTATCCTGATGAGGTCAAGCTGACCTCTGATTCGGAATCAGCGATCCTAAATTTTTGTATGAATTTTTTCAGATTTTTCCCAGAAGGTTTCCTCAATTTGTCCCTCAAATGACCTTAACCCTGACCTGATGAGGTCAAGCTGTCTCTGATTCGGAATCAGCGATCCCGAAATCTTTGGTATGAATTTTTTCAGATTTTTCCCAGAAGGTTTCCTCAATTTGACCCTCAAATAACCTTAACCCTGATCTGATGAGGTCAAGCTAACCTCTGATTCGGAATCAGCGATCCTAAATCTTTTGTATGAATTTTCTCAGATTTGTCCCAAAAGGTTTCCTCAATTTGACTCTCAAATTACAATGACCCTGACCTCGGATTCTGATTCAGCTACCCTGAAAATCCTTGTATGAATTTTTTCAGATTTTTCCCAGCAGGTTTCGTCAATTTGTCCCTCAAAAGACCTTAACCCTGACCTGATGAGGTCAAGCTGACCACTGATTCGGAATCAGCGATCCTGAAATATTTTGTATGAATTTTTTCAGATTTTTCCCAGACGGTTTCCTCAATTTGACTCTCAAATTACATTGATCCTGAACTCATGAGGTCAAGCGAACTTCGGATTCGGATTCAGCAACCCTGAAAATCCTTGTATGATTTTTTTCAGATTTTTCCCAGAAGGTTTCCTCAATTTGACTCTCAAATGACATTGACCCTGATGACCTGATGAGGTCATGCCTGGAGTCTGACCGGGACATTTTTTTCGAAATTTCTAGATTTATGAGTACAACTGTTTAGGGAAGTAACAAGTAAAGTGAAAATCGATTTTCATTACGCCCCCCCCCCTTACTTCCAAAAAAAGTTACTTAAATTCGCAGGAAAAAACCGAGTCGCGAACCACCAAGATATTCGTTGGAGCCGATCATGGCGATCTCCAGAATGCGAAATTGCCAATATAATATGTATCGATCGATTGTAAAAAGTTAATCTGAAACGCACTACCTAATGAATATTCTAGTAAAATAAATTGAACTTAAGGTTGTTATGGAAGGCACTGTTGTCTAATCTATAGGGCGCCTGGCAATCGAACGAGTATATGAAGTAATCGTATATCATGTATACGAATTGACGCTGCTAGCGACCCGAACGTCAGGACCTGTTAACTAATAATATACGGCAGCTGAATATTTTCCTTCATGTGGACACCGAAAAAGCGTCCACCAAAATTTTGTCATGAGGGTTTTCTATAAGTCAGGAGTCATCTCGCAAATTTTTACAGGTGGATGCAATAGAGCGTCCGTATACGGGCGCTCTAGTCACGTGGACGCTCTAATCAATGTAAATCGGTAATGTATGGACGCTCTTATGATAATGAGATATAAATATATATATATATATATATATATATATATATATATCTCTCATTATCATAAGAGCGTCCATACATTACCGATTTACATTGATTAGAGCGTCCACGTGACTAGAGCGCCCGTATACGGACGCTCTATTGCATCCACCTGTAAAAATTTGCGAGATGACTCCTGACTTATAGAAAACACTCATGACAAAATTTTGGTGGACGCTTTTTCGGTGTCCAAATGAAGGAAAATATTCAGCTGCCGTATATTATTAGTTAACAGGTCCTGACGTTCGGGTCGCTAGCAGCGTCAATTCGTATACATGATATACGATTACTTCATATACTCGTTCGATTGCCGGGCGCCCTATAGATTAGACAACAGTGCCTTCCATAACAACCTTAAGTTCAATTTATTTTACTAGAATATTTATTAGGTAGTGCGTTTCAGATTAACTTTTTACAATCGATCGATACATATTATATTGGCAATTTTTTTTTCATATTACAAAATTTTTATTTTCCGGTAATTTGAGGTTAAGGGAACGCCCAACTATACCGACGTCAGTTGACAACCTGCAACAAAACATGTCTCCGATAACCATTCGTGACCGAGACGGACACCGCTAAAAAATTCTAGGTGGGAAGGGGAGTAACACCACTCTTCAAAATTGTCTTATTTTTCAATTTTCTATCCGACCCATATGATGAAATTCCCGATTTCGAAAAAAAGTTTCAGGTCCCGCCCTTCCGTGGGGGGGATGGGGCGACTTGTCATTCTGGAGATCACCATGATCGGCTCCAACGAATATCTTGGTGGTTCCAAGTCGTTCGTGACTCGGTTTTTTCCTGGGAATTTAAGTAACTTTTTTTGAAAGTAAGGGGGGGGGGGCGTAACGAAAATCGATTTTCACTTTACTTGTTACTTCCCTAACCAGTCGTACTCATAAATCTAGAAATTTCGAAAAAATGTCCCGGTCAGGCCCCAGGCATGACCTCATCAGGTCATCAGGGTCAATGTCATTTGAGAGTCAAATTGAGGAAACCTTCTGGGAAAAATCTGAAAAAAATCATACAAGGATTTTCAGGGTTGCTGAATCCGAATCCGAGGTTCGCTTGACCTCATGAGTTCAGGATCAATGTAATTTGAGAGTCAAATTGAGGAAACCGTCTGGGAAAAATCTGAAAAAATTCATACAAAAGATTTCAGGATCGCTGATTCCGAATCAGTGGTCAGCTTGACCTCATCAGGTCAGGGTTAATGTCATTTGAGGGACAAACTGAGGAAACCTTATGGGAAAAATCTAAAAAAATTGATACAAGGATTTTCAGGGTAGCTGAATCCGCTCATCATGTCAGGGTCAATGTAATTTGAGAGTCAAATTGAGGAAACCGTCTGGGATAAATCTGAAAAAATTCATACAAAAGATTTAGGATCGCTGATTCCGAATCAGAGGTCAGCTTGACCTCATCAGGATCGCTGGTTACCTGACCGGACCAAATTCTCATCAGGTCAGGGTTAAGGTCTTTTGAGGGACAAATTGAGGAAACCTACTGGGAAAAATCTGAAAAAATTCATACAAAAGATTTCGGGATCGCTGATTCCGAATCAGAGACAGCTTGACCTCATCAGGTCAGGGTTAAGGTCATTTGAGGGACAAATTGAGGAAACCTTCTGGGAAAAATATGAAAAAATTGATACAAAGATTTTCAGGGTAGCTGAATCCGAATCCGAGCTTCGCTTGACCTCATCAGGTAAGGGTCAATGTCATTTGAGAAGGTCAAATTTAGGAAACCTTCTGGGAGAAATCTTAAAAAATTAATACAAAATTTTGAGGGTTGCTGAATCCGAATCCGAGGTCCGCTTGAACTCATCAGGTCGGGGTCAAGGTGATTTGAGGGTCAAATTAAGGAAACCTTCTAGGAAAATCGGAAAAAAGCCATACAAAGGTTTTCAGGATCGCTGAATCCGAATCCGAGGTCCGCTTGACCTCATCAGGTCATTTTTCTAGGTTTCCTATGTATGATTTTTTTTCCGATTTTTCCCAAACGGTTTCCTCAATTTGACCCTCAAGTGACCTTGAGCCTGACCTGATGAATTTTTCTAGGCTTTCTTAATTTGACCCTCCAATGACATTGATCCAGACCTGAAAAAAAGTTCGGACAAAAAAATACATTTTCACTGAACAAATAGTTCGGTATCTGAATTCAATCTGTGTGTGGGGGGGCGACTTGTCATTCGGGAGATCGCCATGATCGGCCCCAACGAATATCTGGGTTTTTTCCTGGGAATTCGAGAGTCACTTTTTTTGGACGTACGGGGGGGGGGCGTAACGAAAATCGATTTTCGCCTTACTTATTACCTCCCTAAACAGTCGTACTCATAAATCTACAAATTCCGAAAAAAAAATGTCCCGGTCAGGCTCCAGGCCTGGCCGGAAGTGGGGGATCCAATATTTCTGGAACCCGATCGGGTCCAAGTTTACATTTTGCGTCCGAACAAAATAATTTTTACACTGACCAACTCTACCCATGGGAGTGGGGGTGGTGGGGGGGATATTTTTCAGGTTCTATTTTTAAGTCAAAAAATCTTGTACCCCCACCCCAAATCTCAACCGGATCGGACAAAAATTACGGCAGTTTGAAAGTTCTACCCGCTCTCCTGACCACGAGTAATTTTCGAGTCACTCGAGGACAACTTTCCCGGAACATCTGATGCCGGGCCTTCGGCCCCGATTTCAAAGCGGTCGTAGATGAGTCGGTGTGCGTTTGGTAAAAAAAAAGCTCGTGCGGTAGTATTTAAAAAAGCTCGAGAGGTGCACTTGTTCTTATAATTTGATCCTGTATCCGTTAGTGTATTTTGGTAACCTTGTGGTACTTTTCTGTTTTTGCTCAAATTTCAATTAGACAACCACAAATGCGTAACTTACATAGTTATGAAACTGTTGTGTGCCAAACGCCATCAGAATGACGCACGGCAAAAAAATATTAAGTGTCCAAATGTCGAGTTTGTTTGAGTTTATTTCAAAGAGAATATCGAAAGCTCGCATGAGTAACTCTTCCCACTATCCTCACTTGTACTGGCAACATCGCAGGACGCTCTTATATTCAATGAATAGATGTCGGTATACACCGAGGACGCTCGACAATCTATGAAATGAGAGTGGTACCGTATATTATAGACGCCCAGATGATATACTAATGAAAAGACGCCTTAATGTAAATAGAGTGGAACTATAAATGTTTACCGTCTTCATCTCTTACTTCAAAAAGTATCTTTGGTCTCCCTGCTGTATGAATTGTCAGAGTATATTACAAGAAACTGTCGATAAATATGAGTATCAGAAGACGGACGCTACATGCTTCATCTTTATAGGGACGCTTCAAAGATAGTAAGATGTATATATATATATATATATATATATATATATATATATATATATATATATATATATATATATATATATATATATATATATATATATATATACAGGGTGCGCCAATTATTTCCACTCGATCTCTAGCACCGAAACTAAAAGAGATATCAACAAGATTTTTTGTAGGGGTAGACAGTGTCACTCGGACTACAATTTTAAAATATTTTGATGTATACAGGGTGGCTAATTTTTGTGGAATGAAAATTAATTTGGTTTTTTTAAATTGAATACCCTGTATACGATTATGTCTTCTGATTCTACTTAATATTAGATTGTTAGATGTTCTATCAAATCTATTCTTTAAATTCTCCAAAGTATCCTTTTGTGGATGACGTCTTTCTGGGTATCTTTGACGATAGACCCTACTAGCAAGAAACGCATTTTTTTGACATATCCATATCATATCAATATTTTCTTGAACACTATAATTCTTATTAAAATCCATTTTTTATACATAATACCGATTAAATATACTAGACGTGATACAATACAAAATTTTATGTTGACAATTAATGCCATAACAAAATATACCTACTGTCATTTTCATAGGTAACTTGATTTCTTATTAAAAATTGTGTAAAATATGTTGTTTGTCACTTAACGTCAATTATTAAAGTAAATAGTAAAGTTAGATGTGCAAAACCCTATATTTTTTTAATGCGTATTAGGGAGAGCTTCTAACTGAAGAAAAATATACAGGGTGTCCCATTTGAAAAAATTAAGTTATTGCCATTTGAAAACTAGACTATTGGCACGCCATCGGCAAACACCCTGTGCAACAGGTGAAGATGTTGTGTGATTATTGTGATAGGTGCATGTTTCATTTACATCATAGTAGCTTTTTTGAGGAATTTTTTAAAAAATGTGGTTTTTGTGCTAATATTTCTGAAGTGCTGTTTTTTCATTAAATCTGCTTAAAATAGGAATAACTTGTCAACGCCGCGTCGGATTTACAAATACAAAAAACTACCGTAAATCTAATATTAAGTAGAATCAGAAGACATAATCGTATACAGGGTGTTCAATTTAAAAAAACCAAATTAATTTTCATTCCACAAAAATTAGCCACCCTGTATACATCAAAATTGTAGTCCGAGTGACACTGTCTACCCCTACAAAAAATCTTGTTGATATCTCTTTTAGTTTCGGTGCTAGAGATCGAGTGGAAATAATTGGCGCACCTTGTATATCAGAATTTTGTAGAAATAACTTTTTTAAATTTCCTTAAATGTCCCTACATTTCATAGAGAAATAACAGACATATGTGTATCCGAACAACCAAGAGAAAATTTTATCCGGCCAAAAGGAAAAGGAAAACTTGTAAAATCTATAACTAAAAAGAGATGGAGCCGTTCTGCTTCCAGGATTGGTTATAATACAAATGGGATATGTAGATACAGAGAATATAAAACGAAGAAACGTCAGTAGCATGTGTGTTATATAGTTTGACACAACAACTTTTGCAGAGAGGCAAATGTAATATTCGCGACTGTTTGCTTGGACGATTGTATCAAGATTCGACAGCACAACTCTTGACTGATGCCAAACTTACGACGCCCATATATCTCATATATACATGCTGGGTTTTATATTCCAAAGCCGGGACTTGGCAAGAGAGAAAAAATTAGGTTTCGAATATTGAATAGTAAATATCAGAAGCTGGATGCTTGAAGTGAATGTGAAATGTGTTCTACTCTTGTTATCCTTCTCTTAAAATTTACACACGTGGAGTCGCCCTTCTCACGATAGGGAATTTTATTCGAGTAATTTAATTGTAATACGGAAAACTCAAATCAGATTCCGTATTAATAAAAATAGAGCACAATATGTAAAAACAGTTATTATGCATTTAATATTTTGTAAACACCCTGTATCAAAATATTTTAATATCAACTAATCGATACACTTCTAACTAATAAAAGGACAATGCAAAAAGTAGGTAATTTTTATAGTTTAAACAGAACTGTGAATAAAATAATTGAATTAATAATTATCTACTAAAAAATATAACAAATGTTCAAAGTGACAGCCATTTTGTTCGATAAACTTTTTAAAATATGTCTAAGTGACTTTCTAATTACGTCTGGATTATTCCGCACAAGCATCATGGATCCTTTCATGCAGCTGTTCTCTACTACTTATTTCAATTGAGTAAACTTTTAATTTGAGATACCCCCAAATGAAATAATCAAGTGGATTCAAATCAGGTGATCTTTTTTTTTTCTTCGCGTGGAGGAGGTAAAAAAATGCGTTTATGCAGACCTAGCTATTCATAGGTACTGTGGGACTACGGAGTTTTCCACTACCCACTAAAAAAACCCCCTTCTATAAGCAGGCCCGCAATTGCCTTGACGGCATTACTTCGGAGGGAGGTCTCTGTATCTATCCTCTTCTGCCTTCCCTCTCGTCGCTTTCCTTTTCCCTCAATATTTCTGAGATTCGGAGGTGTTCCTCTCTCCAATTTTTCTCCTCCCTGAGCATCCAAGCTATGAACTCCGCGGAGCTGCATCCGTCCAGGTTTGGGCTGACATTACATCTCTTGTTTGCCCACCGATGGCAGCGCAATATTGTATGCTCCGGATCATCCACTTCTGCGTCACAGTAAACGCAACTTTCGTCGGGAACCCTCCGTATTTTGTAGGTATACCTCCTAAAACAACCATGTCCCGACAGGAATTGGGTCATAAAGTAGTCTATATTTTTAAAGTTGCAGATTAACCACACGCTAAGGTCTGGAACCAGGCTCTTCGTCCATTGAGCGACGCTCTCCAGCTCTGTCCACCTGCGCTTCCACGTATGGATCGTCTCCTCCCTTTCTCTCGTCCGATATTCTTCCGTTACTCCACCTCGGGATGGTTGCTTTGCCGACGACGTAATCGATGGCATGTAATGTCGATCTTCCCTCCCTGAACCCAAACTGTCTTTCGGATAGTGAGTTGTTGTTTTCCAGCTCTGTCGATAGTCTTGCCTTCACCAGGTGTTCGAACAGTTTTCCTAGGCTGTCTATTAGACATATGGGTCTGTATTTCCTAGGATCCGTATCTCCCTTGGGGATTAACACCACCTTGGCCTCCTTCCATCTGCTGGGGATTTCTTGCTTTCTAAGCAGGTCATTTATCATATCCAACAGCCTCTGGGGGAAATCCTCCACCGCCAGCTTAATCGTTTCTGGCAAAATGCCGTCCGGTCCTTGTGCTTTTTTTGCCTTGAGTTTTCCTACAGCGCATGTGAGGTCGCCAAGGACGAAGGGATGTGGTTGAGCACACGCCACCCTGCCTGGGATCGGATAATCTTTCGTCGGGGGCAATAGCTCTTTGGCCTTAGTGACCTTGGCGGCTTCCGGCAGTTCATAGGGCTCGAGAAGGTGTTTACACCTGTCGGTAACTATCCGGTATCCCGCACCTCACGGGTCCTTTTCCAGGTCGTCGCATAGGGCTCGCCAGGAGTTGGTCTTGGCTCTTTTAATGCTCCTTCTGAGGATTTTTCTTACCTCCTTGTATTCCTCGACCAGGTCTCCTCGTGCCCCTTTTGCACGTTCTCTCGTCAGCCTCCTTCTTAAACGAACACATGTTTCTCTGTGGCCCTTGACCTCGTCGTTCCACCAAAAGGGTTGTTTCTTGATTGCAGGGCAGGATCTCTTGCAGCCTTTAATCTGCGCCAACTTGATGGTTTCTGTAAAGTCCTTGAGACCCATATTCTTTTTGACTCCTGTCCTCATTGCCTCCCGCGTCGCTTCCTTGTCCATGGACAATGTTCCTTGGACTGCCTTTTTTCCCCGGTCTGTGCCGACGTTGATGTTGAAGGTAATGAATCTATGGAGACTCAGTGACTCTACTTGCGGATGAACCTTCCAATTTTCGATTTTTGCTGCTTGCTGCCTGGAGCAGAACGTCAGGTCCAGGAAAGAGGTCTGCGCTCTCCGGGCGAAGGTTGGTACTAAGCCGTCGTTAATCATGGTCATGTCTAGAAAAATCAGGTGATCTGGGAGGCCAGTTATGAGGTCCACCTCTACTAAATGAACTAAATGTTAAATTGTCATGAAATTTTCATATAATTTTAATATAATTTGATGATTTGATTCCTAAAACTCATATGGACTTGTCAATAGTGGCACCATCTATATGTCATCCAAATTCTAATGATCAGAGAGAGTTGTAAGAATCTGAAGAATATGTGTTACTGATATTCAGATCATGTTATCCCATATCCGTTACATTACTCACACTTGCTTGCATCGTGCTCTCTCTCTCTCTCTCTCTGAGAGTTTGTAGATTTTATTATATTATGTATTAGCGATTTTCAGATCATGTTTATCCTCTTTGTTAAATGTATTTGGTTGAATGAAGCTGTACGCTTCTTGTCTCATAAATTTTATGGTTAATAAGGCTCATAAAATTCTCCGTGCTATGTACATTAAATATACAATTAGCGTTGAATGCAGCATTTATTTGTGGGATATATATTTCCTATTTATAAATCAATGAAGGAATTTTAAAAAGTAAATCGCTTTAAGCCGAGGTATTTTGTAAATCTACTGATACATTAATTTAATTAAATTTCTAATTATTCGAACTAAAATGTTCAGTAGTGATATGTATAATGGATTTTAATTAAACAGGTATTTAGAAGGATTAAAGCGTAAATTCTTATCATCAAGAGGAATTAAAATACCATATATAACAGAAACAGTAAATAAATGGCTGATATACCTTGAATTTTAATAAACATTTAATGCATAATTAAGTTAAACTTATAGTGTGCTATTGAAATGGAACTGGATTTCGATTCGATTCCTGGTATGTCGGGAACTAACATTAAAGGATACAGATTTAGGACTCTAATAAACGTTTATGAGTGTTGTTCTCTTTATTTTGAAATAAATATCTTATAAAGATACCGGTATTTGACGTGAACACCTGAAGAAAAGAGCGGATTAAACCGCCAAGCTTAAATGAAATTGAATCAGTGTAAAACTGTGTTACAATGAATTAGGGTGCTGGAAACACTAACGTTACTCAAGAAATGTACCGATCGAGAAATATCGTCAGTAAACTGAAACCACATAGTTTGTTTTAGCTTAGTAGTGTATATGTTATTCAAACTAAAACCTAAAATACCACAAGATCTAATACTTAAGTCATATTTTTTAGCTGACAGGTTCTTTTGAGTTAATTATCTAGATGAATACTCATCGCTACATCCTATGACAGTTGATGTGCCACAAGGTAGTGTGTTGAGCCCCGTGCTATACCTAATCTACACGGCTGATCTCCACACGACAGTTGCTACATATGCCGATGACACTGCAATACTCTCATCCCATACAGGACTTGCCATGGCCTCAACATATCCGCAGACCCACATGAACAAAATTCAACATTGGCTAAATAGATGGCGCATAAAAGTCCACCCAAGTAACCTTAAATCTGAGAAAGAAAACTGCAATAAAACTCAATATTAAAAAAAAAAGCAACTGGGCATAAAACTCCGCGATATATACTGGCTAATTGGAAGATAATGTCAAGTAAGTCTAAGTAATAAACTCTTACTCTATAAAACTACGATAATTTCAGACATGATACTTTTTACCTTATTGGCATATATACAATGAAGAGCAAAGGCCCTCTTATAATACCCTGCGGTGTGCCTTCCTTTACTACTCTACAATATATGTTTCATATCATTACGAAATAGTACGTCGTACACCATAATTGGAAGTATTTGGAATATAAGCAGTGAATAAGTCAAGAAATAGACCAAGAGCTACCTTGTTATTTTCAAGCTTTTTAATAATATCTCAGTACTATACCTAAGGTATTTGAGAACATTATAACAGATTTCCTTACCTATGACTGCTCTGGCATTATAACTGAACAACAATACGGTTTTTGTGCTGGGAAATCGACTGAATTAAATTCGTCAGAAGCTTTGGAGAAGGGTTGCCAGATTGATTCTGTGTATAGTGATTTTTCTAAGGCATTTGACAGAGTCAACCATAATGTCTTACTTCAAAAGCTTGATAAATATGGTGTAAGTGGGGTTTTACTGCAATGGATTAGTAGCTATCTAACGAACAGGACTCAAATGGTTAGAGTAAATCATCATTATTCTAACTTAATTCAGGTAACATCAGGTGGTCCTCAAGGGTCACACGTCGGTCCCTTACTATTCAACTAATAATGACATCATTCATTGTTTCCGGCATGGCAAAACACTATTATTTGTTGATGATTTAAAAGTTTTCCTAACTGTTAAAACCATTTACGATGCCCTCAGCCTTCAACCTGACCTTGACAACCTGTCCAGCTGGTGTTCCCTAAATAGCAGGGACTTGAATGCTATATAGTGCGTTTTTATCGATCACAAGTACCTACTACTTTTCATTATAACTTAAATGGTCAGATCTTGGAGTCTGTTCATCAAATCAAAGACCTTGGAGTTATTCTAGATCCCACTTCAAGCTTTAACCAACATATACCAATGGCTATCCATAAATCAGTGAAAATGTTAGGTTTTATCAAAAGGCTAACCCACGATTTCACTGACACTACTGCAATTAAAGTCCTATATTGTTCACTAGTCAGACCCCATTTAGATTATTGTTCCTCTGTCTGGTCTCCACATTACATAATATATGGCAGGAACATCGAAAAAGTGCAACATAATTTTCAGAGATACATAGCTTATAAACTGGGTGCCCCTGGTGATTATGAATCGATAGAGCTTTTTCTTAACATCCCCTCCTTAGAAACTAGGGGGAAACAGAGAGACCTCACATTGCTTTTTAATATTATCAATGGCAGATGCAGCTGTAGTGAACTTCTACCAAAAATAAATCTTCTTGTACCTTTCTATCGTTTATACCAAGCGTTTAATAGCTGTATTCCAAGAATGTTAAGATTAGGCAATACTCACATTAATCTTGAGATGTTTAATACCTCCCTTCATCATTTTAAAACTCAATTACTGAATACAGAGCTTTAACGTTTAATGTTTTAATGAACCTTTTTTATCTTGTCCTTTATACTCCTTGCTTATTTTTACTATGTATGCCACTTTTATATGTTCTTTATTCTTGTTCTTTGTTCTTGTACTTTAAGTATCATATTTTAAACTGTAATCTTTATTTTAAATGGGCTTGCCCGTAAATAAATAAATAAATAAATAATTATGTAATGGTTGGCTTTCTATTTTGATAGTTATATTGAGTATCACAGATTACGTTGCCATTTGAAAGACATTTACAAATGAAGATAGTAAACTCTTCATTCTTATTTATGTATAGGGATAACATACACCTTTTTCAGTAGCCTAGAATTGTGAAAAGTATAAATAACTTATTACTTAATAATCACTTATCAACAAGTGATTCTGCTTAAAATTTTTTAAGTACTTCATTAAATCCACTGTAATTTATACGAAGCCAAATACGAATAATTTTCCATACAGTATAATATTTTCTTTTGTACGTATTTCTACAACTTTTTTGCAAGGAAAAATTGTCTTTTCTGATATTTTACTATCATCCTGTTGCCCCTCTCCCTATGAGCAACTGTCGGAAGGGAGTAAGGGGCCTTAAGCGAGATGGAAAAGACGATGCCTTACCTACAAAAAACTAATGTATGCATATGCATCACATTTCTATTGGAGTGTCACTTTGACGCACTTAGGCTTAATTAAAATTATGCAATCATACTAGTCAGTTATTTAACGCTTTATCGGTTTTTTTATATATTTATAAAGAAAAAAATAATTTTAATCTGTAATTCCACAGATTTTCGATTATTATTCCATAATAAATATTTAAAATATTAAATTTATAAAAAGTATTATTTATCAAAGAATAATTTAATAAATTTTCACCCTTTCTTTTGAAATCTGCCAATTTTTTTATCTTCCGGGAAACAAATGATGAACGACAATGTTTGAGGTTAATTTTGTAAGGTGGGTTGAGCTGATGGATGAAGGTCTTCAACTTCCAACTCCCAGACATAAACGGGGTGCTTGTTGATTTATTATCCCTGCAGCATCGTAGATTACACCGAATGTGATCCTGGATGATCGGCGCAAGGACGCCAGATGACACTGAGCCCTTGTCATATGCAGAAAAGGAGGCAATCCATGGAAATGTGGGGTGAATGCGGGGAAATCTCTATTAAGAGTTTCAACTTTCTACATAGTGTACGAAGATAAATAAAACTAAAATTACAATATACATATAAGGAGCAGAGGTTGGATTTAAATTTGCGGAACATGAGTAAAATATAATTATAAAAACCAAATTATAGGGATGCAATTGAGAAGTATTGAAAACAGAATGGTTAAGGTCCAATGTAATACATTTCTATTATTGATTTAATTAATTCCCAAGGGCAGTTTAGGTGGTTATAACTAATTCAAAAAGAATTATAAAAGAAAATATTTAAGTTCTAATTTCTTTTTTTGGCTCAAAATATACCCTGATAAAACTTGTTGTATTCTAATATATCGTTGTTGTTTTATTGTTAGTCTGGCGCCAGTATTTCCAACCCATTTAAATAAATTTTTCATGTTTCTACATCATTTTTACGAAGTATGTTTTAATATCAATAAAATTAAGAAAGTATCAAATATTTCCCTCATATGTAATAAAACGAATCATAAATTTTAAATATAAATACAGGAGAGCATTCTAACAGAAGTTTGGATCATCTCAAATGTGATTCGGTACATTATTTCGAAATATAGGTTATCCCAGCAAACGAAAATAGGAATATTAGACTCCGAATGGGAGTTCGGAACGAAAAGCTCCTCTTCTTCTTTGCTATCACGACGACAGGATGAGATCGCGGTTGCTACGGCAACGGGTTTCAGATGTTGCTTATCTAACGCGTTACCGCAAGAAACATTCGTTTCCGACATGTCACATATATATAAGTACCACGAGGCACACATATCGTAGATAAGATTTTCGTTGGTGTGTCGGAGAAAAGAGAGAATGGCTGCATGGCTGTCGGCTCGTCTGGGGAATTTTCTATATATTCCAATGCTCGAGTGTCGGGTATTTCGCCCGTGTCATGAATATACTCGACGCATACATTTGTACGTCTTTTAAATGAAACTTATGAGGTAGTCGAGCATAACTTAGCAGCCTCTGAAATACTAAATAGAATCATATGGGCGAAAAATAATAAGGATAATGTTCCCTCCTGTTTTTGAGATTATCTATATTCTTTCGGTTCCATTTTAAAAATGTATACAAAGAAATTATCCGGGTGACAGATAGAATATCTATTGTATTAAAACGAATGTTGAAGAAAATAAACGATTCACTATTAATGTAAAAATATCATTAAGAAATCTTCGGGGTTCATAAAAATGTGTCATAAAAGTCTGGTTGTGATGGTAGGCAAAAATAACATCGTTTAGGCAAAAAATAAAGAGAAACATATATAAAAGGTGAGATTGGAATTGGAATATAGAAATACTGAATAATGAAGAGGAAAAATATACCAAAAAAATGGATACATACAACAATACGAAGGGTAAACCGCGAGTTAAATTTTTGTACACTAATGGCTTAATGGCTAGTAATAGCTCCTCACTATTGGCTAGTAATGGCCGGTAATTGCTTACTAATGGCTAGTAATGGCTACTAATGGCTACTAATGGCTACTAATGGCCGAGTAATGGCTACTAATGACATGGCTAGTAATGGCTGAGTAATGGCTACTAATGGACGAGTTCTGTACACCAAAATGGACCTCGCGGTTTACCACTCGCAACAATATAACGAAAAACGGTAAAACGCGTAAGGAGTAGTAAATTGAAGAGTGTAAAAAAACCGTTAAAAATAATTGAACGGCTTAGATAATATAAAAAAGAGAAAACCAAAAGCAATGTAATAGAAAAATTAAAAAATGTAGGCAATATTGAATTGAAAATTAAATAAACCAAATTAAAAATAATAGTAAACTCAAAGATTCTAGGAAGTATAATAATAAAATGAGAACATGCCTAATAGAGAACAAGAATAGGTAGATAGATAATTTATTGATCTCTAAAGATTATTTTCATAATACAAAAGTTTGGTTTAAAAAATAAAATATTATATCACAAATACGTTTTAAAAGGTAAAATATTAAAATACATATACTAATACATCACAAATTTAAAAGTTGTTAAGATAGTTAAAAATGGCCTTCTATGGCACCGCTGAGGTGTACTCATCTAGCGAATAAATAGTGCGGAAAGTGACACTTTTCACACGAGTGGGAAATATTGTCGCACGAGGCGTAAGCCGAGTGCGACAATCCCACGAGTGTGAAAAATCACTTTCGCACAAGTTATGTACACTATTTTTCCTACGACCACGCTATAATTTTACCAAATATTGTGAAATGTGATTTGAGACAGTTTCTATATGTCTGTTTGTATTTAGTTTATATTATAAAAAATGCTGTTTTATTTACAATCACTTTTGTAGTAGAATAAATACAAATATTGATAATTAACATTTATTTGAAAACAAAACAATTACTATGAACTTGTAGAACAGATAGGAAAGTAACTTTCCGCACACGTGTGGAAAGTACCACTTTCCGTCGGTGTACAGAGTGCGATATCTGTTACTTTCCTATGTGGTCGTAGGAAAATTCATTTTCTAATAAGAATGTTTTTAGCTCGGACTTGGATAGCTTTTCTCCACGGCCACTACTGAATGTAGTTATTCTGAAACCACTTATAATAACAGAATAGAAACATTCTCTTATGTATTTTATACGTATTTCATTCTTACTCTAGTGTCAGAATGTTCATTCTGTAACATCTAGATGTAAATATCACGCCCGCATCCTAGATAGCCATGAATTTCATATTTGACAGTTCTACGCGAACGTACCTATTATTTATTTAGTTTGAATTTGCCTGATAGTGGCGTCTGTGAGTCGGAAAAAACCATAAAAAATAGACCAAAATTTACTCCGATCGAGAGTACCTTCTCCCCGCGTGATGCTGAATATGATGGCGGTATCAGAATTTCTCTTTTCGCCAGCCGAACCCCTAAAACGGCCAAAAAGTACCCACTAAAGAGGTTAAACGTACATCATTTCCTTGTAAAAAAACGTCTTTCCCCTCGTTTTCGAGGATGCTGAGCCTCACCAACTTCTCCAGCAGCCAAAAGTCACCACCGAGAGGGATGTTTTTTTATTTTTTATATCAGCGGAAAAACGTCTGTCCCCCTGTTTTCGAAGATGCTGAACATGATGGTGCTGTTCAATATTACTTCTGACCACCACCAACACCTACGCAGGTCAAAATTCAGCCAACGGCAAAACGGGTGTCACTTTAAGGGGTGAGTTTTGACCTGTGGAGAGGTTGGTGGGGGTCGGAAGTGATATTGAACACCACCATCGTGTTCAGCATCCTCGAAAACAGACAATTTGAAGCTGATATAAAAAATAAAATCCTTTCTGAGAAATCTTAGAGACTCCTCTTTAAAATGCTTTTTTTTTCTTTGTGTAAATTTTAGTAAAGATACTTTAGGTTTTTCCGAACGCCTCGCCTGAATATTTGTATTCAACGGCATAGCGCGTGTAGAGTTTTCGAATTTGCTTTCTTATTTTTAATAATTTTTTATAGTTTTATAATATAATTTTTAGTAACATTTTCCGCCCTTTCACGCGGTGCTATTAGTTTTTAAAAAAAATTTTTTTTCGAGATATAATGGAAAAACCAAATTTTCGATTTTATTTTCGAAATTGTGAAGTTAGCATACACTTTAGAGCAACAAAGATTTTTTTATTGTTTTCTACACCCTTTCAAGTACTTAAGTGCCAAGTTTCATCGATATCACATTTTGTGCGAGCTTTTGGTCAATATCCTTCTCTGGCAACTGGGCTATTATGATTTTTGATATTTTCGACTCGATAATTAGAAACAAATTAAGGAAAGCAATAAAGGAAATGGGAGTAACACATAAATTTCAAAGGCTTATCAAATCACTATTAAAATACAAAAAAGTGAAAAATGAAATTAAATTAGAGAAATTCATTATCGTCATCATTATTTAAAATCGCATTATAATTTAAGAAAAATATTTATAAAAAAATAAAAATAAAAAAGTTTCTAGTTTTGCGTTAGTATCAGTTTATTCCGAATATTTTCCAGGATTATTTCTATATTAATTTCGCTTGTATTAATCTACGAGTGATAAGTAATTCGTCATCGCAGCTTGTTCGTCCCCCTACTCTTTTAATCCCTACCTAAAGAGTGACAGGGTAGATTATTAATATGTGATTTATTATTAATATGTGATTTAAAGAATAGATTGGTGAAAATAAAGGAATAAACAAAATAAATTTATAGATATTCATATAATCAATTCACACGCAGTTTATCAAAATACTCAGCCCATTTTTCAATCGGGCTGCCAACATATTTGAATCTCCATACAAGACAAGAGATATGACCCGAATATCAAACGAAGCTCTTAAAAGTAAAAAAAAAATATCAATTTTGAAGGTTCATTTCTCATAAATTTCACCCTCCAGTAACACACGCCATTTATAATGCGAAAACTTTGAACAATGATAGACAGAACTATTTATCTGAATAGAATACCTTATTATTCTCTACATGATAAACTTCTTTTACTTCCTATGGAAAAAGTTTCTCGAAAATGCGTATCAACTTCCTTGATAAATTATCGTCTCCAACATGTGAAGAGGATGATAGATTTGGCCCCGAGTATGATGCAAAGAAAATGGAAAATATAACATTTCCAATCAGGTCAGGAACAGAAGCAGCGATAAACAGGATTTGTTCTTTATGCTGTGTGAAAGGAGATATATTAGTTTATTTTAGTTTTATTGCTACGAAAATATCATTAATGTTATTTATACAGAAATTGTATTGATCGCTTTTGCTATATATGTGAATGTAAATAAGACTAATAAGAATAAATATCAACATAGTAGATTTAGTGGAGCGCCGTTAGTCGTAAAAAGTGAAAAACCTCGAACGAGAGTGGCAGGATGAGGTTTTTTGCATTGTATTTCTAAAAATCTAATACTAAAATGTCTATATTGTAACGGTTAACTAAATTGAACAGCGCAAAAAGAGAATACAAAACTTAATATTCAATACGAAGAGTAAAAAAGAAACAGATAATTTTATTAATACCAATAAAATAAATATTATTATTTAAGTAATCACAGGACAGAATGTGATTTCAAAAATAATGTTTGAAACTAATTTTAACATAGTAATTGTAAAAGAAAATTGCATGTGTCAAAATTTGACATAACAGATTTAGGGTATTTACGAATAATCTAGCAAAGAACTGAATAGGAAAATTTAAAATAATATAATCTCAGATAAGTCTGCAATCACAATAACAATGAGAACATTATTATATTAAGTATTTGAAGAAAAAGAAATTTTAAACTTCAAATTTCAATATCATGATACATCAATATAATCAATTCAAATTCAAGGGAAATAGTATAAATCGGGGAAATAGAGTGTTGGGACTTCTAAAATTAAAGAAATACAGTAAAAAAGGGCAATAATAATAATAAAGTTTTATGAGATTTAAGAAATCAATAATAACGAACATAAAAAGTATTTGTATAAAGTTAATATAAATAGGAATTGTACAAAAATTACGTCAAAATTATTCTTTTTATCTCTAGAATAATTTGGTGCTAATTCAAAATTGTATAAAAATTAATAATTTTTGAATTTTGTAAAAATTTAAGTTAAAAAACTGTCGAATTTCAATATAGTGAGCTATGACTTGGGCTTTTATAAAAACTATTTCTCGCTGTCAAGCGAAGCTTTTTGCTAAAAACTCTTGAACAGTTCACATCGCTCTGCATGACAAAAAACAAACGAAGAAAAGAATACCTGTCAATACCTGTCAAGAAGTGACACTATTTTTCAAGAAAAGGGAAAAAACTTTTGAATCAAGAGAAGAAGCCACAATTATCCATCCTGTCCTTGCATCCCGATTAAGAGATCCAGAGTATCCTGACTAAATTTATCCAGTTTCCGTTTTGAAAAACATTCCATTTGTATTTTTGAAGAACATCCATTTAACAACAATAACTGTAGGAATAAGGCAGACTTAGTCTTAAAATAAAGGTACCAATTTTATTTAAAACAATAAAAGGCCATAACTAATTTTGGAGGTTAAAAATTATTTAACCTATAAATAACTTAGGTTGGAATATTGGAGAATAAGGTGAGAAAATAACAATAAATTTCACTTGTAACTGTTAATTTTTCTTTGTAGTAAATAAAAATACACTTACCTTATTCGACCAAACATTTGTTGCACGTTCAATTAAAAGGTTTTTCGTTACTGATTTTTTTTGTTATTAATAAATGTTTATGAATTTATCTCAGTAGTCGTTATTATTGATTTTTAAAATTACAAGCCAATTAGAAACGCACCTGAGGTTAAGAATCTCTACCTGTATAGTAGATGGCGCCCAATGCACTCTGTCAAACGTAAGAATTTACATTCTGTCTGAGCTTACGAATGAGCTAAGAATAAAAATATTTCAAATAAATTTTAAATTTATTTAAAAAGAAAAGTTGGTTAATAAAGTAAGTGAATTAGAAATAAATTAAATCAAATAAAAAAGGATCTGTAGTCGAGGTTAGTTGATTCAAAAATAAAACAACAAAATTTTATAGGTTATGTACTAAAATTTAAAATTAAAAGTCAATAAAAATAAAATAAATTAAACAACATTCTATCACAACAAATTATACAGTACGTAACAATATATTAGAATTTGCCGATCTTTGTTTATTATTAGTTTTATGCTACTTAATTCACTTTTTAAATTTTCTGCGAAGTTTCTAATAATTTTTTTAAAATATGTTACCAGGCGCCTAACGGCACTCTTAAACACTTGCCGCAGCTCAGTCTTGCTTATATGTCCCTGTTTAAAAAAACAACTTCATTCGTTAAACAATTTTAAATTAGAATCTTTTATAATGTAAAAAACCGCATTACCCAATTCTACTGCTACTTAGATCATTATATCCAAAGCTACATATTCCCTTTTAAAATCTCTTAACCGAGTTTTAAATCTAAAAATATAACGAACTTTACTCACTGACGTATAATCCCAAGCCCTTGATACCTAGAAACGAAGTTAGAGCATACCTGCTCGCGGATATTATTAAGTGGTAATACTATTTCCTTTCGATTTCCATCTGGCGTGCAAGTTATTTCCACCAGCAGATTTTCACTACAAATCCTAAATTTTCCATAATAACGCTAAAATGAGTATCCACTGAGAAAACGCTATGCAAATATCTGAACTTGGATGTGCCGTAGGGGTTTTCCAACATTAAAATTGAATATTATGGAATCATTTGTGGTGTGATATTAAATATTTAGAGTTTGAAGATTTCATTCGAGATTTGCTTTCCAGCAGTGGTTAAAGAGTTTGTCGAAATACTTATGTTCATGTATCAACAAGTTGTAGGTTTGGGGTATTAAATTTGAACATTTTTATATTTCTTGTATTTATTTAAACGCAGTAAATATAATACAGGGTGTTGCGATATTCGACCAACAACCATCAACACCTGAGAAGTCTTGTGAATTAATAAACTAATAATACTCAATAAGGATTAATTTAGCTTCAGACGTGAATAAGCAACAATACCGTTACCAGTAGAATTTCTCAATAATGGTAATATAAAAAATATTGCTCCTGTTCCTTTAAATCTCCACTCTGTTATTATTATTTTTCTTAAAATATCAATCATTCCCCCATTCGATCAACGGATGCGTTCCTCAAGGCAGCATCTCTAGCCTTCTTTCGCTCATTATTTATACTAAAGCGACCTTAGTGGTGATAGCATTACTTGTATATCAAGCTTATATTTAATTCTGGTTAATAATACAGCCAAAGTCAACGAAATAAAATCAGTCATCTTTACAAACCGAAAAAAAGCTGGCCTCCTGTGACTTTATACGATAATCAGATTCCTCATCATAATGACGCGAAATAAATAGAAACGCATCTGGACGTAAGACGGGCTTAGAAAAAGAACACTTTAGTGAAAATAAAATACCTAGGATTAAAATAGCATAAACTATCCTGGCCTTTCTGCCAGAATTCCCAAGTTTCTATTGATAGTTAACTCTTAAATTTCTAAAGTTATCCATAAATATATTTAGTCTTACGGAATCCAGTTATGGGGTTTCGCCTTGGATTTAAATGTAAAAATCCTTGAATAATTACAGTGCAAGCACCATGGTTTGTTACCAATAACGTTATTGCTCACGACCTAACAATGATGTGTTATGTAAACTGTAAAAACTCTAACGTTCTTGTGCCTGAACTGACTCGACTGGTGCTGGAACGTACACTTAAACTTCTGTATTTTTAAATTGTGCCATATGTATCTACAAATGTAATTCTTCTATTGAAAGGAATCACCCGCTGGCTTCGTACGTTATCTTCTATAATACGGTAGGGGCGATGTCTAGAGAATACGACGGGTGGGGGTAAAACGTCTCATTTTCAGTGTTTCCAGACATGTTTTCCCAACTCGCGCAATATGTGGATGAGCGTTGTCGTTTAGCAAAACTACTTTGCCGTGTCTCTGCTCATATTTCGGCCATTTTTCTTTAGCGTTCGGTAGCAATCTCCTGCGATGGTTTCACCTAGTTGCAGCAGTTCAAAATACACCACTCTGGCCCTACCAAATACACAACATGATTTTCAAGTTATGAATGTTTGGCTTGGATGTCGATGTTAATGCATTGCCGCGGTTTCACAGGTCAGAGAACGATCCTTATCTTCCATGCCGAAATTATCCATTTTGTGGCATTCGAGATACGTTCTTTCACTAATAGTTACCTCACCATAAGTTTTTACAATCATTCTAAAGCAAAAATCAAAAGCAAATGACGCTTATTTGGCTTATTTGACATAGTTACGTATAATAAAGCATATGAAGTCGACAAAAGTTCCCAAGTTTAATGATGAGGAAGTGTCGACAAATGCCGAGCCGTTCCATCCGCCATTTTTACTGCTGGCGCCATCTATTGGGAATGCCGGTTTTCCAGTTATTAACAGATTGTAAATAAAACGCAAATAAAAAAAATCGTTTTGCCATCAATATAAACTAGTGGAATTTTACAAATAATAAATCTCTCAAAGTAATCCCCTACTTTGAATGTTCCTTCTAAAAACACATTTAGCCTTTTCCTTGCCGATAAAATAAACTCGAAGTATCAAGTATTCCGTGTAAGAATTTCGGTAGGTAATTCTCTTCCCAAATGAAAGAGATAGTGGTAAAGCTTTCTAGCGATCTATATCGACGATCGGTCCTAAGCCTGTTAGTTCATTTAGACAGTCACGTCTTGTTACTTACAGTCGCTTCACCATCAGATCACATATCGTGGAGCTTCCAATGATTCCAATGTCGCTCCTGTCTGATGTCTCTCTTCCTTTTCCATTCGGAGATTTATTTGACATGAGGAAAATTAATTTCGGTTTGGAACAGGATAGTCGATTGCTTGAGGATTTTTGCTTTTTCAGATTTTATTTTATCAAATAAGACGTCCCTTAACTTAAAACTGTTTTAATAATAACAATGTAAAATTGTATAAAAACAGCAAAAAAACAATCATTTAACGACGTTTTCAATTTATCGTTAATTTATGTAAATTGCTCAATGTCAAAGAACCAGTTTTAAGAAAACGTTTTACATATTATAATCGACTGTAAATCCGAAAATGATTTTATTATAGAAATGAATAATGAACAAAGCTTCAACTTAATTAGAACCACTTGTTGCTCGGTGGATTCTGAATATATGCTAATGCTTTGCGAGCTCGCGTTTACCGTGTTCCCCGAGATTTAACTTTCAGGTGTTGACTTTAGTTTTAGTTGAAACATGCTTTAATGCTTCATCGAGATATAATGGAGTTTTCCATTATGGTATTTGGCAAATTGAGGATTATTTTTTATACAAGGTGATTCATAAATTGTCCATATTAATATTTCGCGAAAAAACATTGGGTTTAATTAATATCCTCTAATGAGAAACAGGGTGTTTAACTTGGAAGCGAATATCATACGCTATCTGGATGACTCAGCTTAAGAGCATACAGGACGCATACGCCTTCACCAAAAATTTTGATTACTTCTCATGTCGTTGATAGTACATGCATGGATACAATATTTCACCAGTATGTGTAAAAATTAATACTTGAGACTGCTACAGAGAGAAAAAATAAATATTCCTCAAAATGTGGGTTTTAGAAAATGTTTTTTTCTCTCTGTAGCAGTCTGCTATACACAAATACCTAAATAATTGTTAAGCAAAGTTTTTTAAAATAATCAACCAATTTTAAATGAGAAGGAATCCCCCCAAAATTATATATGCCACTGGAAATAGCGCCGCTCAACGTCAGTCAGCCTATTTAAAACGATTATTTCTAGTTACAGTGTAAATTGGCAACACTGGATTATTGCACGCGCTTGCTGATATGTCGGGCGCTGTGTAATTCCAGAGAGAAGGTTGGAAAGTTTCGATAATCCAAATTTTGTTTTAAAAAATATATAAGAACTTTTTGCATGTAATTTTATTTTGTGTTAACTTTTTTTCGTTACACCAGTATCTGTGTGCAAAATTTGTATTAAAATTATATGAAAAAAAATGAAATTACCCCAAATGAAATAATTATCAACCATAAAATATGTAGGTAGCTATAATTAGTTTTATTTAGGGGGCGTGACCGTAATTGCAAACGACCCTACCCTTTATTTATTTTACGGTAGGATTTGTCTTTAGTTTGGATTGTAATATTGTTAGTTCGGTTGTTTTGTTGCAGCGATTTAAAAAAATTATTTATTTTAGTTTTTTTAGATATTTTAGTGTATATTACGTATATTTAGTGTTTTTGCTGCAGTGCATTTTAGATTTGTATTGTACTGAGAAAAATATTTTTAAAATGAAAAGAGAAGAGCATATAAAACTGTAATTTAATAAAATGTCAAATCGATTTTAGTAGATTTTATTTTTGTCAACTTAAATAAAATTAGGTATAGCCCTATTTTACTGAGGAAAAATACATTTGGAGAGACTTTATTAGTAGAAAATAATTTATAACAATATAAATATAATGTAGGTATTACCTATATCCATAGTCCAGTACCTTTACCTTTACCTCGGCAAATCTCAGCTACGTGGAATTTTTACGTGATTTATTGAAAAATTTGTAATCCGTTTAGGAGTGTCATTCCTTTAGAGCGTGCTCTCTAAATGCAGGACAGGAGCTAAAAATGGGGGTGCGTTTTGGAGCCGGTTACGTCGAAAATTATCAAATTTTTGACAAAAATGATGAGAATCATTTTTGTAGGTAATGAACTGATCTTCATTTTCGTCCAAACAAAAATTCTCTAAGTGTCATATTTTCGGAAATATCGGCGAAAATAGGCGAAAACAAACACATTTTTGAAACCAATGGGCCATTTTCCCGCCCTTCCACAAATTTTAAACAGATGAGATTTTCGGGGGTGAATTTACCCATGAATACCTGCAAATTAAAAAGCCGGACAGACCCGATGTCTGGGTTGGCACCTTCGTTTATTGGACTACCAGTACAATGAACACATAGCTGTAATAATCGACTGGACTGATTAACTTTTGGGGAAAAGTACAATATATTGGTTTCACTTCTATGTGTACTATTCTGAATGCTTGGTGTATAAAGGTTCAATCGGTCTCTTTAACTTTTTTTAATTATCTCGCTTAATCTTAACGATAAAATTATGATTTAAGCAGCATTATCATGACTAAAGATGTACCAAGAAATCATCATAACCTAAAAATCGGTAAGACAAACGTACTTTTTAAGCTCAGAGCCAGAAAATAGAACGTTGCCACAATGTATCTTGTGAATTCAAATCAAAATATGCATGCCTACAAACTAAATGATGAAGTGGTAGAAATCAAACTTGATGACGTCACACCGTACTGTATCCACTTAAATCTAGCAAAGTACTATTGATGAATTCAATTATTGGATTTAACCTGTCTATGAGCCATGTTGTTTATTACATTAACAAAATGTTTCGGTACCTAAACAAGTTCACAATTTCATCAAGCATTCGATCATTTATAGCCAAACTTTGTCACCAAAGAAAAAAATGCCTGTTCCTAAAGTAGGTCTAAAATTGTGACGGGAACAGAAAGGAAAAAGGATCCAAATCAGTCTTTCCTATTCCTCACTGAGCTAAAAGCAACAAAAAAACGTTGGTAACCAATGCAGTTTCAGATTCTTCTGACTGAATTTATTGCGCGAGTTATAGGCATGTTAAAAAATGGACAGGACGTCAAGTTTATGAGGCAGCATCTCCAAAAGTTAACGACATTTCTGTTATAACTTGATCTGACATTAAAGGAAAACTTCGCCCCCCCCCCCCTTTTATTACCAAAGACTGGTATGACATGATTTTTTTTTCTTGAATATTTATGTTTAAGTTATAATTTTCAAAAACTAAGTTTATTCTCTACTTGTATTGTTTTATTTTCCAGAAAACTATGGTTGCATTGCATGACAAAATGTTTAAATAATTTGGTCTGGTTCACTTTGCCCCGCATAACTGGTTCACTTTTTCCCGATTTCCCTTACTTATTTCCAAGATCAACTCCCGTTTTGTTTGGAATATTAGGGTTTCAAATTCTATTTTAAAACTTTGTATTTAGAGTTAGTGTTTGTACTTGATGTTTTTTGAAAAAAATAATTATTACGAATTCAAAGTTTAACGCAAGAATCACCAAACTCAATCGAATAATTTTTTACATATTTATTTTGTTGACGATAAATCCTTCTTCCTTTCCTACTCCTAAAATGATGAAAATCTCAAATACGACATAAAGAGAAACTCCGTTGGAAATAACAATGCGCTTTGACAAAGGTTTATTATTGGCGTCGTCATTTCGATTCTGTTTTTCTCTTCCTCTTCTCATTTTCTGAGCAGCTACTTGCTTTTTCTGCTAATGGTGGATTTAAATTTTTTTCCAACATGCTTATATGTTGCTGCTCGTGTATGTTGTTAGGCAAATGAACTGGTTCTATTTTATAGAAGAAACTTTCATGTGTATTTTATTATATTTTTGCTTTGATATTCTGTCATCGCTATGTTGGCCCTAATAAGGGACAGGTTTATTGTGGATTGTGTCTGGTTTTGATTCTTTTATAAAGGTCATTATTTGTATTAACCTTAAAGCATTGACAATTTGAATACAGCTATCATTTCAATTTTGATGTGAGGAATCATAAAAACTATTCTAATACATTTTTTCTAAAATTTAAGAATAATTAGCTAGTAACGTAACAAGTGTAAAAATTATATAATTTTTTTTGGGAAATATGGGGCACCTAAAACTAGTAGAGAATAAAATGTGTAACAAGTGTTACCACAATAAATCTTTTACTAGACGTCATTAAGTACATTTTCAAGGTACAGACGTATTTGAAAAATTGTTAAAAATTTATCGAGTAGTGTCTTTTATGGAAACAGTTAGATAGTCAATTAGTCGATTTTTGGTCGAAGTAACTTATATACATTGTAAGTTGAAAACTATCGTCGACCACTCAACCAAAACAAAATTTTAACACACTCTACGCGCGTTTCGCCAACTATGTTTGCATCATCAGGAGTTGATGATAAACTAAACAATTAACTATTTCTAACAGCTTTTTATACTAAATGACTAAAATTTAAGAAAAACCTACGTGACACCACGTTTTTCCAGCACGAAAAACAGACTTAAAAATTCGTTTCAATACCGTATAATCCCACTTACACCAAAGGACTTACCAGCGTGTTCAAAAAAGCGGGTTTAAGTTTAGTTTTTCAGTCTAACAACACTTTAAAACAGTTATTAGGTAATCCCAAGGCTAAAAACAGTAATTTGGAAAAAAGTGGTATTTACGAAATTAGTTGTGGGGATTGCGATAGAAATTATGTTGGGCAGACTAGACGCTCTGTACAGGTCAGATTTAAAGAGCACATGGCTCACTTAAAATATGGGCGTACCGAAAAATCTAGTATAGCCGAACATGTATTTTCTTCAATGTTTCCGTTAATATGCTGTATTAGTCAGGTACATATCAAAAGCAATAAACTTGTTGTGGGTATGTCAGCTATTCGTAATGATACGAGGTCTAGAGACAAATGCAAATGGTTGCAAATGGTTACCTAAGAATGGAGTGGACTTAATCTAAAAACTTTGAACTTCAAGTTCTCAGCTCCCCGTGGAGCGATCACCAACTATGAATGTGCTTTTGAATCTACTTGTCGAGCTCTATACGATGGAATATCAGAAAATGGATAAATTTTTAAAATTGGCTAATTCTTCTAAAAACTTTTAAAATTAGTTGACAAAATGTGTTGATTTTATAACGCCTCAAGAACTTCACTTCGGCGTCGTTGATCGGCCTCTTTGATTTGATGAACATAAGTGCTATATATGTATATGCATTATGCGTGTAAACAATCAATAAAGACCAACAATAAGTTTTCGACGAGATTTCCCTACTGATATTTCTCTCGATTTGCATATAAGCGGTTGAACACAGAATGGATGTTGAAAATTAAAATTAGTGATTTGTTGCGAATTTATACTGAGAAATTATAAAATACAAGTGAACAGGCGCTTCCATGTTTTATTTGCGGTAGGAAATGTAATAAAACAACGGGTATATCTTGCGAAATTTAGTGAGTAAAAAGTTGAAAGTTTCTAATTAATTTAATATTTATATTTCATGATGTTATGTTATTATTTGTTAAAGATTCCTAAGAATATAATAATTATAAACGCTAAATATGCTTTAGGTGTTTATTTAGTCATTAATTATTATTTCGAAAAGGGACAACTAGTGTCGCTCGCGTGATCAGTCGTAGTTTGTTACAGGGCGCGACCACTACAGGGTTCTTTTTTCGAATGATTTCTGTCATCATTCAATCATTTTCAAAGCAGCTTTGATTTGTCCCTTTGTATGACATTCAATTTTTCTTGGCCTTTTAGATCACGACGGACTGGAAAAAAACAACAAATCATTACAAATATTTTAATGTACAACATATTCAAGTAGTACAACTACGATTCGGAAATAGGGTTTGACGGTTTTTAAAATTAATTTGTCACTTTCGAAAACCGATTTTTAAATTAGAAAAACCGGTTTAAAAGAATTAAAATTTATTGTGTAAAAACTAATTTTTAACTTATTTTATTTGATTTGGTATTCATTCTTTTGGAACCTCATAAAGTCTTGGGACCGATTCGTCTAACAACTGAAAGCTTAGGACGAAGATGCGAATTTATTAACAAGTGAAGGTATAGCAAACGAGAATCGTTGCTTTATAAAGTGTCAAAACTCTCTTCTAACTAGTTATTATGGATGGTAGCACATCTACGTGAAGGTATATTTGAATTTCTGTTAAATGAATTAAAAAATTTAAACACTGAAATAAGATTGAAATTATTTAATGCTTTAGAAGAACGAATTCAAGAAAGAAGACAAGTAGAATTGGCAACTATTTTGCTGTATTCGCAAAACCCACAAAACTTTTCCATTTCAGCAAAGAGTTTAGTTTACTATCTTTAGCTTTAAAACTGAAATTATTAAGTTATCTGTAAATATATTGGCTAGAATATTTCCAAATTCTTATGTGGATACTGATACTGATAAAGATCAAATCCAAGATAGTGAAGAAACTGTTCATCAGAGAAATGCTTTTTTAAAAGAAGCATCGGAAAAATTAATTAAGTTTATTGAAGACCCTGAAAAAAAAATACAAATCCAAAGACAGTCTGAAAGCTGAATTTTCATTATTTGAGGCAACGAATAAATGAACCAAAAACTTAGATTTCTTATTTGTTGCCCTGAAAACTATAAAACCAAGTTCAGTACCTTGTGAACGAGTATTTTCAATTTCAGTCTGTCCAAAATCAGAACAAGGAAAATTAAAATTAGTGAAATAAATATTATTGTAATTTGAAATCTTTGTTTGAGTTTTCGTAGTTTTGTATGTAAGTCTTGTGTAATTACTTAATTTATTTTTAATTTTTTGACTTTTGACTTTGATATTGATTTCGTTTTTTGTTATTTTATATAAATTAAATAAAATATTTTTCCCTATTCTATTTATTTGACAAATATTCGAAAACTAGCTACAGTCGGTTTCTGGAAATTTGGAATTCGAAAACCGCGTTTTCAAAAAGTCGGTTTTTGTATAAACCCTATTCAGAAGTCTTTGTGATTCATGAAACAAACAAACACTTCTTGACGGTGGAAAATTTCAAATTTTTAAAACATTAAAGCTGTTCTTGGTAACTACTGTTACTATTTTCCAATTTTCTAATTAGTTAGGCAAAGTTTTGTTGGTTGAATTTTTTTAATATGAATCAGAATATGTATGATAAATAAAACGCTGCAATTTTGTAGTTCCTTCTAAACAATATATACATAATCAAAACCCTTTTACCATATAGTATGGTGTACAATACGGTAACAATAATTTCTGCTAGAATTCGATTTACAAATACGTTTTTGAAATAACTACTCCAAACTATCGTAATCTAAATTTCATAGTCTCGAATACCAATCTCATATAACCGCATAAAACGTACAATAATATTTTCGAGACGTAAAGTTTCATAAATTGAGAATGAAACCAATATCGTTTTGATAATCGGCCATGCCATGGCTCCTGGATGAATCTTGAAAATATCCGAGGAATTTCTCTTCAACATTCTCATATATACACGAGCTTAACAAGCGAAAACATTTTCTGGTAAACGTATACGTGCATGTGTATTGATTTGAGATACTTTGGAATATGTGATTGGGCGACTATGCTGCCGTATACGAAAATGTATGTCTCAAACCTATTGTACGAACATCCACAAGGCCCTAATCAGTGGCGTACCTAAAAACAGCAAAATCGCAAAGTTCATTCTAATTTCTGATGTGGTTAATATTGTTTTTCTTTGTAATAAACCTCTAGTACAGATTTATGCTATTGCAATTTCTTCAATAATGGCACACCTTAAATTAATTATGTTTACAGACTCGTAGTCTCTATTTTTCTAACAAATTCTTTCGTTAATCCTGTAGTTTTTCCATCCTGCGGGAAGATGTGATATGGAGGTGATTCTGTTCCAAATTCTATTTTCCAAAATGCACTCCATTTATTCCTGGTAACACTTCTTATAATTTTTTCACTTTGTTTTCTATTGCTTTGTTGATTCTGTCCATCATTATTTCCCTTGGTTTTCCTCCCTTCTTCTCCCTTATTGTTCTAGCTTCGGATATTCGCCTTATGGTCATGTTTCTATTCACCCTCTTTACATATCTGAACCATATTAGCTGGTTTTTTTCTATACATTGTTATATGGGTTTTGTGGTTAGTTTTTCGATTTTGGTATGTTTTCGTATGTAAACTAATGGAGTTTGTTTTTTTTTGTATGTTTATTGTTGCCTGTGATTTGGAGCTACAGAATATGGAGACGACCACCTTCTTAAAACTTTATTGTTGTTTTTATACTCCTCAAAGTGTTCCGGTGTTTGCTGTTCTTTCTGTGTTCGTGATATATATTATATTTTTTTCTTCTTCTTCTTTACTCATAATCATTGTCTTGTTCTTCTCTATGCTGATATTCACGTTGTATTTCTTAAATATTAGGTCATATAGGTCAAGGATTTTTTTATTCTTCCAGTACCCTGTATTTTTTAATTAAATTTTTAACCTCTTTTATGGCTTGATCTAATAGAGTGAAGAGCTGTGTGTTCAATATACAGCCTTGCCTTACTTATCTGTTTGGTACTTCATCCTGACGTAGTTTTTAGTATTCTTATATAGTATGATAATTCCAGATGTATTTTTATTTATTCTTGTAGTCTGTAGAATCTTTCATATGTCATTCTTTCGTATTGTGTTTTTTCTAAATCAATAAATCACCTTCTTGTAGATTTCTTCGTTCTTGTATGGCTTTTTTTACTATGCTTTACAAATACTGTATCCAGTCTCCCTCTGTTTGGTCTGAAGCTCCTTTTGTATGAATCTAGCATATATTTTAGAAATGTTGCTTAATAAAGTAGTTATTTACGGTTTACTTTTTTGTATATAACGATGATTCTTCAGTGGCTATTTCCGCTTTTATAACTTCGTTCGTTAATTCGTTTAAATGTTGCATGGCTTCATCTGTTAAATTTTCATTACTAAGTTTATTTATTTATTTATTTATTTATATAAGAATACAAACAGGACGAGCCCAGTACAGTATTCACGGTTTACTAAACTAATACAATGGATAAATCCTTATTAAATGTTGCTTAACAATAAAATAAGAAAAAAATATATATTATACATATTATATAAAAAGAAACTAGTCAAGATGAGATAGATATATTTTTTTAATAGTGTTTGTAAAAATTATTAAAGAGGAAGAGAAGATATTCACATCGGTGAGTGACGAGATTGTATTGTATGATTTACTACATCTTTGCAGAGGAGAATTTAGGTAGTAAGTAGTTAGTAGAGCTTTGACTAATTTTCAAAAGATTTTTCCCTCGCGTGTTATAGGATGGAGTAATGAAATTAATTTTACTTAAAATTTCGCTAGATTCAATTTGCCCGTTAACTATTTTGTAGATAAATTTAACATCTGAAAGTTGACGTCTGTCGACTAGTGATACGAGCTTCAGTTCTCGTTTGCAAATATCGAAGTCTGCATAAGTATGAAATGTTTTTAAAACATATTTTATAAATTTATCTTGGACTTTTTGTAATCGGTCGATATAACAGTTGTACTAGGGATTCCAAATAGAAGAACCGAAGATCAAAGCACTATTGACATATGCCATGTATAGATTTCTAACAGACTCTACGTCTTTGAAGTCGTGACAAACGCGCATCAGGAATCCTAGTGCTTTATTAGCTTTTTTTGATTGGTCTATAATTTTCTATAATTGGTCTATAATTTTCAACCAGATATTTCTTGCCAATTTAAAAATAGGAACAACGAGAGCTGTTTTCCAAACTGTTCGGAAGCAGCCTTCGTGAAGTGATTTGTTAAATAAAATGTGTAGTATTACTGACAGCTCGTTTGCACAGGACTTTAAGAAAGAGGTAGTTTGTTATTATGTAACGCCTGGGTGCTTTTTAGTTTTTACACCACTTATCGAAAATATCTAATCCCTTTAATCGAAGCTAGACACTAGGTTGTTACCATTTATACCGATGTCAGTGTTGTTGGTTATCAGCTACTATTAATTACATTATTCGTGCAGTTTTATGTCGTTCGAAGTGATTGTGACTTCTGGGGTTCCTCAGGGCACACATGTCGGCCCAATTTTATTTTTGTTATTTATCAATGATGTTCTATTATGTTTAAAAAATTCATACCGTCATCTGTAACCTGACGATCTCCATGAATGGCTAAAGAATTTGCGAGTATGTTTGCAGTAAGAGGGTCAAAAAAGGTAGATCATACACATGATAAGGCTAGGTATCAGTTTGTGGGTCGTTTTACTTTTTGGTTTCAATTGAAAGAATCTTCAGCGCTGAGGCGCGTCGAATGATTATAGAAACTTATAGTAAGGCTGCTGTTAGTAAAATAACGTGTCGCGAACTCTACAAAATGGGCAATTTCGGCATAAAAAGACAGAAGTGTCCGGATCGGTGAACAAATTTAAGAAGCATTACTGGACGAAGATTAGTGGCAAACGCAACCTCATTTCACATCTTTTGAAAACATTGGGGATAATGCAATAGAACGAGCTACTTGAAAGGTAAAAAAGGATGAGAAGTGGATCTATTACGATAATCCAAATCAAAAAAATCAGGGGGATATCGCGACCAAACATCAATCAAACATCCATGGCTCGAAAATCATGCAATGTATTTGGTAAGATCAGCTCGGCTTGGTGTATTATGAGATACTACAATCGGCGACACCATCACTGGAGATCGCTCCTAAACTCCTAAGGATTAAAGAAAAACCATTGGAATATTAGCAGAGACACAACAGTTATTTTGCTGCACGACAACATAAGCAACTTGTTGCCAAATGTTGATACATATGAAGATATTTTTGATAGCGGTGACAGCAGTGGCTAATATTTGTTTGGAAGAAAGGTAGGAAAACTAAAAGGTAATAACACATGGACGCTATCACCTTCTATTGGTGATATAAATAAAATAAGAATGGATAGAAAATGGATGTTGTTTTTATAGAAAAATACTCGTTAGCGATCCATTCATTTCGTTCACTAGTCACGTATAACTTTAGAAAATATTACGAAAGAATATCCCTTCATGAGCCACCACTGATATATAAGAGCGCTCTTCAACTTTATATTAGCTAACGACGGTATAAGAAAGCCGGAAATAAAAATAGAACGTGAATAAGTTCGAGGGAACATAGAATACGAAAGCACATATTCAATCGTGGAAAATTTAATCTTGACAAAATTTATTTCTTGTTATCGTTTGTCAATCGTTTTTTAGAAAACGTCTGGACAAAATGCACCACCCCATGCGTCATTTGATCGGTTCACATCTGATGCCAAGTCCTTTCAAGAAAAGATTTTTTTTATATATAAACGTATGTATAATATGTTTAATTATACCAATAATATAAAAATTTTATTTTTTTTTAATCATTCGTAAATGAATATTAAATAAAGATAGAATAGGTAGTTTGTAGATACCCATCAGCGCGTAATAAAATAAGACCATGAGGCCTGTAAAGTAATTTTATGGGTCGTACATTAACTCACAATGGCTGCACTAAAACCAAATGGTTTCAAAATAGCCAATTCACTTTTAACCTCACTCTAGCGTTAAGTTTAAATGGTTTACAATTAAGTAATATATCCCCACATAAGTAAATCTTAGTTTGCTGTATTTTTGTTTAATATGTTATATATTAAAACTTTTCATATAGCGGAAACAACAAATAGAATGACAATGGTTTGTTTTATTATTTACTTAATTCTTATATTTACTGTAGTGAATGTTAATTTAATTTGAGTTGAATCTTTAATATGATAGTTTGTTTCTAGAAACATTTTCCTGCATACTTTTGCACAAGCATAATACAGGATACAAGGTGTAATTGAAATATGTACAAATATTTGAACTGCGAGGTCTACATAACCGATATTTTTTTTTTTAATAAATTCTAGAATTAAAAAATAGATGCTCACTATTCTATTATTAGCGAAGCAAATCTTTGCTCTCGGCCGAAGAGGAAATTTGAGTCGTACGAATTATCTCGGTATTCTCTCGAATTTCTGCAGCTGCCATATGTATTTTGTCTCTTATCTGTTCTACGGAATTAATGGGCACACTATAAACTAACTGTTTCATATGAGAGGCCAACTTGTAGGTCCATTCATCCCAATCCACCTCTGAAGGAAATGTTCAGTTAGATACTGCACATGTAAATCAGGTCAAACTTTTTAATTTAAGGAAAGATTACAAGAAGCCGGGAGGTCCTTTTCAACCCTTAGAAGTTTCAAGGACTGGATTAGAATATCCATGAGAGAGGATATTCCATATAGCCCCTTGGGTGAAAGACAGCCCCCCCTTGAAAATCGGCTGGATCCGCCCATGAATGAGATACATACATATGCGCTTTACATCTAGGTGTCTCCAGAAGAAATTTGGAATTAAAATATATTGAAATGGAATTTATTATTAATGCGGGTTTATTTGGAATTTAGGTACATAATCAAAATTTATAATTAAGTGGGGTTTTTTGGTCTGGATTAAAATTATTGATTAATGGGAAAAATTATGTGTAGGGGTCTTTAAAATTTGACAGGGTTGTTATGGGACGTTTGTTTTATGTTTATTGTTTTTTTATTAGTTGAGTGATGATAAAAAGTTGTCAAAGTCAGATAATAAAAATAAAATCTTTGTAAAATAAACTGCGAATTTCATATTTAATTACAATATTTTAAAATAAATATATAACTATTTCTATACTTTGTAAATAAATAAATAAGTTCCAAAAGTTTACACAGTTTAAATATTTGCATACATTTCAATCACTGTTAATTTTAGTACTAAGAATGTATGAATAAAACAAAAGTGCAAAATTTGTAAATCAAACCCACAAATACCAAACAATCGAACTAATTCCTTATAGTTCCAAAATCCTCTTTTATATTCACTTTCTTAGATAAATAAAAGAAAGGGATCCCTAGTTTAAAGAATAAAACATTGTATGTGAAGACAAAACTCTGGTCAAAAAAACGTTACCTGTACAAAGAATGTCGGTACACAAACCAAAACCCGACCCATATGGTAAGTTACACAAAGAGAACTCATTACCTTAGGGACAAAAAAAACTAAAAAGGACGATCCATAGACGAGGGTATAAAACACAAGACTAGTTAATAAAAAAGGGGATAATATGTATAATATCTATATGCAGATGGCCCACAAATCAAGCATTGTCTGTCTAGAAAGAAAAAGGGTTACGGGGAAACCATACCTGCCTACTGGTGCATAATAAAGCCCCATTATGGATTTGCTGCGAATATGCATATTTTTTGACATGTGCGACTTCAAAAAATGCGTTTTATAGATGGTTATCGGCGATTTTATGCGAATTAATGGAGCTTGTGATGTTATTTAAAACATTCCATTTATATTGTTATCCATTCTATACGGCTCTTAAATCAAAAATACCCTTCGAGGACGTCTATTCAAGTCGATTCCCAATAAATCACTTGTTTCTTTTGTAGTGTGTGAATTTTAACATGTTCGAGTTTTTTATTGCTATTGATAATACTGAATATTTTCTATTATTAATACACAATATTTATGTACAATTGCTATCTGACGAGATGCGGTTATTCAATTTAACGCAAATTACCAGGTACTTATTTATGTTGTAAAAGATTGTAGGTGCGTTCAATTAAATATTTAAAACACCTAATTTGTAAAGCAAGTTTTAGAAGGTGCGTCATTAATTATTTCTTGATAATAAGATACCAGACATATTTTTAGAATACAAGTTGAAACCTATATTTTAAAAATAGAATAGAAAAAAACTCGCTAAAAGTATTTTAAATAATTAGTATCATACTGACTTTGTTTGTAATTGTTTTTGTTATTTTAAATAAAATAGTCCAGTCCATGTGAATTAAAAAAAACTGAATTATAAAGTGCTTATGTTACTTAGCAGGAACGGACCAGGATTAGATGATACAGTGCAATTTGCGAATGTAGTGCAAATGCAATTACAAAATAAAGTGACTCAAATTTAATTTCAGATAAGAAAAACGCGACGAAATTATCGAGAACGGAAAATTAAACCAGTTGAGAATGCTCTTCTACCATTGCTATAGACCGAACAAATTTTAATGAATGTATTAATAAAATTTTAGATTGACAGTTCTTATTATAATCAACACAGACACAGTCTACTCACTTTTACCAAAATCGTCATTCACTATGTGTCTACTTTAAATTGAATGTCATTTTAAACTTCAAAATTTTCATATTTTGCACCCCATTTTGAAGGTGTTCCCGAAGATGTACGCAGGGGCACATCAAGCTCTAAGCTTACTTTTTGATGCTCTATCAAAATCTGAAGTCAGAATTTTAAAATTCATAAACACAAAAAAGCTACAGACACACACACAGATCGAATTCAGATACCGAACAATTTGTTCGGTGATAAAGATTTATACCATTCAATAATTAATAGGGGGAAAAGGGCTTTAGATTGGCAATGTATATATGTATAAGAAATCGTTATTGTGTCAAAAAAAACAGGCGTTAGATAGATTACACGAATCCGATAGAAATCTAAGGTATTAGAAGTAGGTACATCAATTTAATCCATACGGTAAAGGATAATATAATTTTAATATTTCACATATCTAATCTACGTTGCAGCCAAGAAAAATTGTAATAAATTTTATTCAGTAGCAATAATTCAAAGGGGATGAATACGTCTGGCGAGGAGATGCGATGACAGGGCGGGATATATCATTTATCGGGATTCTTTAGAAAAGTGATATTATATAAGTTCTCGTATGAAGCAGCAGCCAAACGAGGCCATCTTCGTTTTCCACGTGTCATTTCCCGACTTTTCCGAGAAGCATGTTCCTTTGATTGAACGGGAGCGTCTTACACGCCAACCGAAAATTGAAAATGTGAAATAGAATGTTGCGCTCTCGGCTCTCTAACGTTCACAAAGGGACTAGGAGATGAATAAGAATTTTCGGCTTGCTTAACTGGATTAATTTTTATTTACTAAAAATCTATATAGATGACAACACGACATTGTACAATAATAAACACTGTCCTCTAAAATTAAACTAAATATAGGAATTTTATAATTCATTAGAAGAAACAACCCACATAAAGAAAAAAGTATATTGGTCACGATGATTAAGTTTACATTTACCCTGGCGCATATAAGTCAGAAACCAAACAAAAAACCTCTGAAGATTGAATAATAAGGATGTCTGATAAACGACTCTCTAATAAGAATTCCAAGCCTGTGGTAATTTATTTATTACTTTTTTCAATCCTGAGGAACCAACAAGAAATAACTATTTTTTAATAAGAACTCACCTCTGAAGTATTGGATATTATATTAATAATAGTAATATTCAAACCCCAACATGTCATCTACATCTTCTTCAACACCCAAGTCCCTCATTTTATCACACATGCTCTCGCTAAAGGTTTTAGTTACCCCCATTGCCCCAATATATATTCCTGTAGATAGCACGATTTGTTAAACTGAAGAAGCCATATCCCACCTTCCTCCCCTTCAAGCCAAAAACACTCATCTATATTGTAGACATCTAAACCTTCCAGCCTCAACTTCCAAGACAGACAAGCTCTTAAAAGACCTCATAAAAATTAAACCGGCTTTGACACCTGCTCCTGCCTAGACAATATAGGTGATCTCTTTAACACTTCAGATTAAAAAAAGTCCACCACTTATCTAGAGAAAATCACAAGATTTAGTATCGACAAATCACTACTGACTTAAAAAAACAACTTATCTCACTAATAAAGACTTTTTCGGTCTCCCTAAAATTGCACAAACCCAGAATTCCTCTAAGACCAACTGTAACTGCATATAATTGCTCTTCTCAACTCCTGACAATACACCTAACCAAAACTTTTAAACCTATTGTTTAACAAGCATCTACTTTGTCAAGAACTCTCTTTATTTCATCAACCTCATCAAAAATCCAACATAGCATCCTCATATTCCTCATTAAATATTAGAATTCAAACAGCACGTATTATCCGATAACAATGCATATCCAGCACCATTGAGAGTAGCTTCTATAGACAAGTTAAAGCATGTCCACAGAGATCCCATCCTTCTCTATTATCGTCAAAAAAATATTCGTGGATAATTTTAAAATAATCTCCCTACTATGTTACTATTTTAATGGAATATTTGTTACTAGCCTACTAACTAGTATTTACCATTTCTTGATGTCAAAATTAAGAAACTATTAACCCAAGGCTTTTCTAATTTAGTCTACTGCAAACACATATCAACAGCTACTTTAAGGCCCAGTTCCACCACCATCCTGTTCAAATCAATTTAGTCCATACTCCCCCATCAACCCACCTTAGTAACAATATCCAAAGATATCGAAAATTCTAGATCCCAAGACAGTCCGGTACATAAATCTACCATAACGAAGCTGGTTGATCAACCAAACGCCTTTCAATCCTACATCAGAGGTTTCACAAATAAAATCAAGACCATCTTTAACTCAAATCAAACTAACCTTATATCCACAAAATTCCGAACGAACATCAAGGTGACTATAAAATTGCAAGCTCCAACTTTACCCATTCCTACATAGGTCAAACTAACTTTTCCGCTAACCATTTCCGCTCTAGTCCAATATCATATCCAAACTGGATATGATAGATTTCGAAAACGCCAAAACCATTTCCCCGACGCCTTCTATTTAATCCCGAATCGTCTGAGAAACAATGTCTTCATTTGCAAGATGTTTATTGGAAATTTAAAATATTATTATTTTGTAACTAAAATCTAATTAAATTGTGGTAACTGTTGCTAATTAACCGTGATTAGTTTTATGTAATTATTTCTTTTGTTTTTCAGGAAATACAATGTCTTGATTCATTCCATAATCTGATACATCATTAATCAGGTAAGTCATAATATTTTGTTAATGTCAGTATCTTCTTACTTTTCTTTTACTTCCTCTTTTCTTAAAACTAGGTTACTGTGTCATAGCATATTAGACCCATGAGAGACAAAACTTTTACTACCTTCGGAATCTAAACTTAACAAAAAGGATAAGGTAATTTTTAAAAGGGTAAAAACCCTAAAGGGTCGCGTCGCGTTGGTTTACCGACAGGTAACAGATGTTTAGCATTAAGTTTTTTTATGTTTCCTTGTACACTGACTAGTAAACTTGTGCATAAAAAATTAATGAAAAGAATTTTATCGTTTAGTTTGTCGTCATGGTACACAAGCGTAACTTAGAATTATTTTTATTGGGTCACAAATGTATTTTCTTTACTAAAATATTAACAGAGAAATTTAAGCAGAAGAGAAAAAGATGAGAACAAAAGACAAAAATAATCCATTTGAAAATTAAATTTCTTTCTTCTTGATGTAGCACAAGCATTTGATAAGGTTTGTTATGAAGGCTTAATACATAAGCTCAAGCTTTTCCTTCCAAAACAATATACAGATATCCTCCATTCATACATATCGAAAAGATACTTTAGAATTAGGCAAGAAGAAGCCTATTCCGATCTTAAAGAAATTAAGGCTGGAGTACCACAAGGAAGTGTCCTAGGACCTGTCCTGTACACATGTGATATTCCAGAGTTAGAAAACAATACCATAGCCACCTTCGCCAACGACACTGCCATTGTAGTTGTAGGAAATAGCAATGAAGAGCAACCCATAAGCTGCAAACAGCTGTCCACCTTATCTATGATTGGACGAAGAGATGGAAAATTAAACTTAATGAAACTAAATCATTCCACGTTAACTTTACAAACAAAAGGGTAGATCATATGCCAGTCAGAATAACTTAGCAATCATCCAAAGATTTCAAAACGAAGCACTGAGGAACATACTAGATACCCCTTGGTACATTCGCAATAGTGACCTCCATAGGGATCTGGAAATGGACACTTGACCAGACCATCAAGAAATTAGCCAAGAATCATGAAGAAAGACTTCATCATCATGTCAATGTCGAGGCTATCCAGCTCCTTGACAATACTGGGTTAGAAATGAGACTTAAGAGGATTAAGCCCTTTGAGTTAGTTTATCGTTTTTAGTGCAAAAGCAGAGCTTGTGTGTGCACTTTAAACTTTAGTGCAATCCATTCTACAGACCCTAAGGAACGCTTATTTTTAAGTTTCAAACTCTATTAGATTAAGTTAGAATTAAATTGCTCATTGGTCACTGTTGACCAATATTTTTTTAATTTTCTATGGAGATAAGACCAAGACTAAATCCAGAAAGATCATGACCAAGACTCAAATTTTCAGGGTTTTTCGTAACAAGAATCGAACAAAATAAGACCACAGTTAGATCCAGAAAGAATCAATTATAATTATTATATTTTTTGACAAACTTCGTATACGGCAATTGAAGTTTTGGACCTTGCAGAACTTTTTATAAAACCAATAATAAAAAAGTTTTCCAAATGGTTCCAACTTAAGTAGACACACTGTATATAAAAATAATTTTAAACAAGGTTTAAGTCTTTCTAAAATGTTCGTCTATACCTGTTTCTGATATCGTCTATAAAAACTAATGCGTCATTTTGTAGGTATAATAAAAACATAATAATTTATTTGCGCACTCTATATTTTGTTTAATACACGATCTGAAAATTTAATAAATATCCTTTTGGTAATTTCCCAAAAGATTCCCTTTCATTTTAAGTAAACAATCATTGTCCACACATATCAAAACGAAAACTCATTACGTAAAGTTTGTTACACAATATCTATTGTTTCCTTGTGTGTTCGAAAGGTAGAAGATGGACGACCGACTGATATGTTCTTCATCGTTTATGCAGGCTGCTAACCATATTACATATTCCTGTTTGTTGAAGGATTACATTGTTTGTAGAAGTGTCTACGGATAGTACGGATGTCCGGCTCAAAGCTTTGCGCTTCCCTTATGTTAACAACTTCTATATACAGAACCGTATTTTGTATTATGGTAAAAATTTTTAACAACTTGCAAGTAAGATCAAAATTTATTATAACAGGTAGTTAGAATGATCGGACGACTGCCAAAGGCTGTGTATAAAACGTAAAATTATATTGAAGGAAAATATATTTTATTTTAATTATGAAGTAATCCAAGTAAATTAAATATTTGTTGTTTAATTGGAATTCTTCATCAGTACTCTAGGAGGGTATTTATTTAAAAAAAGCAGGGGACAAGGGCATATTAATTTTTTAAACCTTTCTTTTTCGTTTTTATGAAATAAAACTGGTCTAATTATTTTTCTTTATTGACTCTATTTATATAAGCATTCGTACTTTCTTCTTTTAATACAAATGCTGCTTTTTTGTTGTATAAGTTTTGCTGTTATTTTTTTTTGTCTCTCCTTGTGACTAACAAGTTGTTCCATTTCCAAATTTTTTTCTCTTCTATTTATGTTGTAAATTCCTTTAATTCGTTGTTATTTATTTTAATAAAAATTACGCTACTTCTGTACATAGATTTTATCTGTTTTATTGCCTAAACATCTCTCGTCTAGTGTTTTCTACTCTTCTCGTTCTGCTTACTGTCGAACGATTTTTTATAGACATTATTCTGTTAATCAAAAATAGCCTAACCTATCCCGGTCCTGGATGACTTACAACACGCATGCAGAGTGATGTTAACGAAGTTTATAGATAAAAGATCCGATAAATAGATTTTTAGTGGTTTTATAACAGGTATTATACACGCACAAATTAAGACTACGCAGGTAGATGCTAATTTATAATTTTCGTGGTGTCAGTATAATCGAAGACATGCCAGTGAGTTGTGATAAAATAAAAAAAGTCTGAAAGCACCCATGGAATTTGCGGTTGCCGGATAGGGATAATTTTTTAGTTATAATTACAGCATACGGGTTGGCATATGCTAATAAGTATTAAGTGCTCATGCGGTGGGTTCTTTGCTGTTATAAAATTACATTTTTTTTGTTAATAGGATAAGTTTATGAGTAGGTACCCTCATATTAGTGAAAAAGAGGTTTTTTTTTACGTTTTTGCAACTAAACGAAATCATTTGACGGTTAAATGACCTTTAAATACTTTAATCGTAGGGTGATTTTACCAATTTGTTTTACATTTACCAATTAAGGAAAACATCCATTAAAATCAAACAATTCAAACAGTGTTTCTTTTACATTAAAAATGTTACAATCGCTCAAAAGTAGAGCTGGAACAAGAGCGATACTAGGTTTTACAAGATTTTACAATGTCTATCTTTGTGTCAAATCTTCTGGATCTACTCTCGGTTTTGCCTTACTAGATTCTTGTCTGGTCTTGGTCTCGAAAACTAATGAAAATTTGAGACTTGTCTCGTGTCAATCTTGTTCTTAAATCTGCTGGGTCTACTCTCGGAATTATATTGTTAGATTATTAGTCACTTCTTGGTCTAGAAAAACCCTCACAATTTGCACTAACAAAAATCAAATTTTCTGTGAGAAAACAAAAAAAAATTTAAAACTAATGGCTTCCTGAAAAAGCTTAGAGTCTCATCTTTAAAATGCTTTTTCTTTGCGTACATTTTAGGCAAAGATACTTTAGTTTTTCCGAACGCCTCGCCTGAATGTATTCAACGGCTCGGCGCGCGTTGAGTTTTCGAATTTGCTTTCTTATTTTTAATAATGTTTTTATAGCAATACAATTTTTTTTTAAATAACTTATAATATAATTATTTTTAGTAAAATTTTCCGCTCTTTCACGTGGTGCTATTAGTTTTTCGAAATTATAATGGAAAAACCAAATTTTCGAGTTTATTTTCGAAATTGTGAAGTTAGCATACACTTTCTACAACCTATCAAGTACTTAAGTGCCAAGTTTCATCGATATCACATTTTGTGCGAGGTCAAACTGGGCTATTACTCGAATTGCAGCTTCAAGTTATGTATGAACAAACATAAGATATAATAACAAATTATTTTATTCAATACTAAATAAATTGTTGTTAGGGCTGGTCTAAAGAATACAAAGAAAATGATTCTGAAATAGGCGGTGCCGGTAAACTGCAGTCCAAATTTTTACAAAAGTCGAATTCCAGTCCAAATTTTTGGGTTATCGGCTAGATACAAAAGTATGCATAGGCGTCACTTAAAAATCTTTTTTCAAATCTGCAGATATTGCTTAGGATTAGATCAATTTTAAACGATTATAATATTCTTAATATTTTTTTAAGTGTATAAAAAAGGTAAATAATCTTCAAGCAAATAAATTTACCTCTTAAACACATTTTTTAACTTTCCGAAATTACCTATAGCTCGAAAATGTAGATTTTTATTAGTATTGGCTATTCCTTCATCTGTGAAGTTTAGTAAAGTTCAGTTATTTAATAAAGCTGTCAGAAGATCGAGATTACGGAAAGTTTGTATCAGTGAAAGGGGCCAAAAATTATTAATAGTCGAACAATCTAAATTATACTTTTATAAAGTGCTTAAAAAACTATGGAGGAATGTTGGTGCTGCACAAAAAGTGTGAAATGTGAAATTATATGTACTAAAGAGGAGCATTTTCAAGACTTAATGGAATACATAACCATGATAGTGACGGTCCCAAGTATTGAATAGATAGAAAGTTAGTAACAAAGTTAAACAAGGGGCTGCAGAAAACCAAGAAAGTTAGTTCACAAAGAAATCCATGAAGATTCTGATGTTTTAAAAACATTAAGTGCAAATGATCTTATTCTTATTGGAAAAAATGCAAATAACGCCCGAAGAAAATTGTTGCCAATGCTTCCTACGACAAGGCTAGCCTTACAAGAAACTCTAAGTCAAATGGAAGTGAAAATGGCTACTGGTGAGAACTTTCTATTAGATAATGATATGCTTCAAGAAATTATCATTTTTTCATGCTTTCAAAACTTGTCATTTTTATGTGAACATCAAGAATATGTTTACATGGATGGAAAACTCTGTCAAACATTTTTTACAACTATTTACAATACATTTTTGTAACGATATTAATAACGGTATAGCGTACGCTACTGATTATTTAGATTAAGATTAAACATCTAATTAAGCACTACCTGTTACCGAAATGTTTAGACTGCAGTTCGGCATTTTTTTTTACTTGAAGTTGACCTTTTATTTCGGCTGCAGTTAGTATGTAACCGAAATAGGACAGTTCCTTACATATTTTTTGGTCTCATTTTTCATGAACCGGAAGAAGTTGGTGATGCGTTTTCCTACGATTTTCATTGCAGACAACCAGAAGACCCGCGAGTGTATCAAACACATACAAAAAAATGAAAATGAATCCTGTAAACTTAAACAAAAAAAAAATTATCAGAAAAGAAGTGTTGCAGAAGCAAACATTTATTAAAAACCAGTTGAGAATGCTCTTCTAGCATTGCTATAGATCGATCGAATTGTAATGAAAGTATTAATAAAATTCTAATCAACACAGCCACAGTCTACTCGCTTTGACCAAAATCGTCATTCACTATGTGTCTACTTTAAATTCAATGTCATTTTAAACTTCAAAATTTTCATATTTTGGACCCCATTTTGAAGGTCCCAAAGAGGTACGGAGGGGAACGTCAAACCCTAAGCTTACTTTTTGATGCTATATCAGAATCTGAGGTCAGAATTTTAAAATTCATAAACACAAAAACTCAACACACAAACACAGAACGAATTCAGATACCGAACAAATTTGTTCGGTGATAAAATAGAGGATTACAGGTTAGGTATAAGAAGCAGAACAATGTTTGTTAAGTGCGTATTGTATACATTTATTAAGTAATATGTTAGCTGGCAGTTGTTTGTAATATAAAATAGAATATTGTTTTAAAATTAAACTGACTTATAGTATTTAAATTTAATTATTTCAGAAATTAAGGATTTCGGAAGGATTAAAACCTGTGCAGTTCATATAAGGGATTAACGGTCGAGAATTGAACGTCGAGCAATTCGAGTAAGGGATTATAGATACCTGGTGAAACAAAATTGACCCTTCTTAATTTTATATTATGATCTATTTTTATGTATGAGTGAGTAATAAAACAGCATTTCTAATGCAAAACTTAGTACGGTCATTTTAAATATTTTTACGGAATAATCTAAATATTTCCTAAAATTGTCATAAATGTACCTGAGCTAATACAAGTTTTGGGTCTTTTATTGGTCTTTTATAACCATAAGCTGTACAGAATAATAGAAAAAGGTTTGGACAGGCCAAAAGCCCTGTGTATTAAAGATAACATAGCCGTATCTTAAGATTATTTTCAATAAGTACCTATTTGCCAATTTTGTTTTATTTTAATTCCAAGAATTTCTTACAGTAATCGAATTATAAGTAGATAAATCCCTTACCAACAAATTTCACCGAAAATGCGATTGTAGGTTTTCCATTTAGTAAGGAGGTCCAGTTGTGTATTCTTGACAGCTTACTAAATGTCGTTTAGTTGCAACATGCAAGGTGCAGTGTGCAGTCTATTGTGAATTCTAGTGTGATCATGGAAAATTTGGAAGTACCGCGTAAACGACAAAAAATCGGTCCTTTAACAGTTAATGAAAAAACATTAATATTTAATTGTTTTAAATCATTTACAGACAAACATTTATGTAAAAGTGTTGATGACACAGTGGAATTAGTTAGTAGTACGCTTGGTGTTGGGAAATCTACGATTTACAGAGTTGTTAAAGAAGAGAAAATAGACTATAGATGAGTCACTTATATAAAAGTTTGTTACAGTTATAAATAATTAGTTAATGCATTGATTTTTCGATTAGTTTTTTAACCGAATTATTTATGTACTAAATTTTTAAAATTTGTTCTTGTATTCCGTAGTAATAATAATTGTAATTGTCAATGGACTAAATCCTTTCATATCTATCAGTACTAGTCAATTTTGTCTAACGTTTCTTTTTCAAACGTAACACACAAGAAGAAAAATCGTTTTTCAATCCCAATTTTACTGTAATGAATATTATTATAATGTGTAAGAAAAATAATATTTTATAAAATTTTGAAATTTACGTTGGGCGCCAAAATTATTATGATGTTAAAAATGCAATTTATAAATTTTATTTTGAATATAAATTAACTTCAATACTAGAGCAGATATTATCTCTCTCTTAAGGAGGGTTCAAATGATCAAAATTATAAAAAAATAATTGAAATAAAATTTATCAAATAAACAAATCTTCCTGTAATCTTCATTAAATGTTACATTATTAACGTTCATAAAATGAATCATTCATACCCTAAAATTAAATAAAATCCATTTAACACTTGTTTGTGTGACACATGGCAAAATTAAACGTTTCTAAATTTTTTTTAAAGTCAATAAAGATTATAGTCTATACTCACAACAAAATCACTTATTTTATGTCTTTTGGAAACAGAATTAGTACTATCTTCGATAATTCCTTCTCTATCACTAATTTTGTCTTTTGGAGACAGAATAGTTACTATCTACTATAATTCCTTCTCTGGAAACCTTTTCTTTTAATTCTTCTCTATTTTTAATACTAAAATTTAGGGGTACTATATTTTTTTTCATTCTTCCTTCCAAAATCAAACAAAACATCCCCCTTTTTTTTATCTGTCACCCTCCTAAAGACCAACTTTAACCAATCAATATCATGACACCCAATGTTACCAAAATGATTTAACCCTATATGCAGGAAGTTATAATTTTCATTCAAAAACGACCCTATATAGACGTCGTGGCACCATATAAAACGTTGTGGCACCAATTTTTGGTGCCACAACGTTTTAAGTCATTTTTGGTATCTTGAGCACCCCAGGATGCCCCACAGCAATTTTCAGGAAGGTGCCACTTGGACCATTTATATGTAAAAACCCCATTTTAGTTAATCTGTATACTCCCCAGGGGTCACCCCGACTCGTCTATAGCATACGCTACGTACAAGCACCAGGACGCGACCGAAGCGTTGTGGCACCATGAACGAAAGTACGTTCAAGCACCTTTTAGTCGTGTTTTGTGAATGCGATGTAAAAATAAACAACTTGATATTTGCGGTGTAAGCTTAAGAGGTAAATCTTGCTTTTGGATTGCGATTCATGCTTTAATAGGTAGAATTATAATTTTTCATAAATTATTTTATTAAAAATAATATAAATAATAACATCTGGGAATTATCAAGAATCACTAAAAAATTTTCTCCACGGCCACTACTGAATGTAGTTATTCTGAAACCACTTATAATAACAGAAAAGAAACATTCTCGCTCTAGAGATACTCTTTATTCCATAATTGTTTAAAAAATAAGGTTTGCCATGAATGTCGAATTAGTTGACGTGATCTTAATATTGGTTTGTAAAAACTTTTAATTTATTAAATGGAGAAGAAAATCAAACGATTCAGATGTAGAATTTGCTACCGCAAAAATCTAAGCTTGAATATAAAAATACTACCTCCACAATGTTGAGAGATTGAGGTTTCATTTTAATATATTTAATTTCTATTTACTGTGGTCGTGGAGAAAGTACAGTCTGTTACTCTGTTGGAATGAAGATCCGACACTCGTGGTTCCTCCACTTGTGTCGAATTCCCATTCCAACCTTGTTACAGAAGATACTATTATTTATACTTTATGACATAAAGTCAGTCTACAAAATATCGTGCTTCTAAAAAAAATAAGATTTGCATATGAAAGTCTTAAATGTTTTTAAATTAGGAAAATGTGTAAAAGAATTAAAAAGTAATAAGGATTATGTATTATTTTATACAAAAATTTTTAATAATCAAAAACCTTTTTTTTTATTTAAATGAAACAATTACTTATAATAATATCGATGCTATATCTTTAAAATTTTATTTTTTTTTACAAAAAAAGCTTTAATTTTTTTTTATTAACTTTCTAGAAATATACAATCTGTCTTTTACAAAACAATAAGTACTTAAGATTTAAATAAATAAAATATCAATTGTTGAAGGACCTCGGTCGATGGCCATTTGACTTTGTCAATAAAGTACTATTATTATTATTAATTATAAAATATCTCTAAAAAATTTCTGAAAGTTTATAAAGAATTATATATTTTAAGAGCAGAAAAATGTATGGAGATGAGAGGTTACGTAAAATAAATCAAATAGTGCAATTTTGTTTCACAAAGGCTCATTTTAAATTATAAACAATTATGCATTTTGTGTAAAATAATAAATAATGTTGATAATTTTAGTCATTTTATTAATTTCTTAGTTAATTAAGTTGTGTTTTTACAAAATTTCGATAGAACGCCATTTCATTTCTCAAGAGTAGTTTTTACATTTACACTTACATTTTACACTTTACATTTTTACATTTACACTTACATTTTACACATTTTTACATTTAAATAATTAAAATTAGATTTTAATTTTAAATTATAATAGCGGTATCCATAAATAATCAATTATTTTAATAACAACCAAACCGATTATTTTTTTTATATTTATTAAAAAATATAATATATAAGACCTTTTGCCATTTTTAATATTTTCAAGGTAAGTTTTTACAGTTTTAGTTTTTTGAGATCCATTTTAGATCCGTTGAATCTTTTGAATTTTTTGTCCTAACTTAGTAATAAAAAAATTAAATTTATGTAAATATCCGCAATTTATAAATTTATGTATAAAAATTAGGTAATAATTTAAAAAAATTAGAAGCACTTTAAAGTAAAATTAAGTCTTTAAAAAATTGGAAAATTAATAAAAAACATTTTTTGTCTAACGCCTCAACCTCCGAGGCGAATACTTCTTTTCAAAATAAAATTGAAATAATATATGGTGCAAAAGGATATACATTTCAAGTTATTATATTATATAAACTTTGTGGCACCACGCAGGAAGGAACGTTCAGGCACCATTTAGAAGCGTTTTGTGAATTCCGCGTAAAAACTAAAAAATTGTTGAAAAATCTTTACAAAAACTTGGTAGGTATTTTAACGGATTGCGGTGCAAGCTCTTTAATTAAAAATTATATAGATAATAACATTTGGGCATTAAAAACCCCTTTTATTAAGAACCACTAAAACAAAATCTTAATTTACGAGAAAGTTATTCGTTATAAAAAAATCATGTTTGTCAAAAAAATAAGATTCGTATATCACAATTTTAAGTTCCATGTAGAAAATTAAGAAAATGTGTAAGCATATTAAAAAGTAACTAAGATTATTTAGTATTTTACTCAAAATGTTTATATAAGTAAGTTGTTGTCCAAACTAAAAATTTTTACATCAAAAACCCTCAAATGGAACCTTTACTTATATCAATATCTACGGAATCTCTAAAATTTTATTTTTTGCAAAGAAAGCAATAACAAAATGAAATAATATAAAAATTGTTCACTTATACCTACTTAGAATATAGTGCAATTTTGTTTAAACAATGTGGCTCATTTTAAAATATTAACAATTGTGCAATTTGTGTCAATTAATAAATAATTTCGATAATTTTTCTCATTTAATTAATTTCTTAGTACATTTGTGTTTTTACAAATGAACTAAAATTTGGATTTGCCAATCTTATTTGTCCATAAGACTAATTTTTATGTTTTAAAAACTGAAATTTAATTTTTAATTTGAAAATTTATATTTATATTTTATTTTAAATGATGCATACAATTTTTTCAATTCCTAAACATTTTGTGAATAATAATAAGTAATGTTAGTTTTCTATTGGTACATTTTTACTTTTTAAGACACCGTACAGGTATTCTAAGATTTGGATATTCTGATCTTATTTTATGGACTTTAGTAAGATTTTTCTAAAGAATAAACTAAAATAATATTTTTTTCCACATTTCGATTCCATTTGTGGATATACTGTATATTCTCACCTAGAGCATTTATTAGAATACGCGATTTTGGTAAAAATTACAAGACTTCAAATTAAAATGACTTAATAGAAATTATTAATTAAAAAGACAGATTCAACAGTTTACGAACGTTTAATAGTATTTTTTATTAATTAAAAGTCTCATTTTAAAATTGGAATAAATATTAAAATATGCATTGCCAGAGAAGGATATTGACCAACAGCTCGCACAAAATGTGATCTCGATGAAACTTGGCATGATTATCTGGGTTTAGTAAAACTTATGTTTTAAAATTTTCATTTTTTTTACAATATTCATTCGACGCAATTTTTATTTTCAAAATAGTGTTTATATAAATCAGAAATTATTTTTTTTTAATAAAGTTAAAAATAATTTAGAAATTGATTTATATAAAATAAAATTTTTTATAGTAATACAAATTCTTTTTAAAAATAACTTATAATATAATTTTTAGTAAACTTTTCCGCTCTTTCACGTGGTGCTATTAGTAATTCGAATTTTTTTTTTCGAGATATAATGGAAAAACCAAATTTACGATTTTATTTTCAAAATTGTAAAGTTAGCATACACTTTAGAGCAGCAAAGATTTTTTTATCGTTTTCTGCACCGTTTCAAGTACTTAAATGCCAAGTTTCATCGATATCACATTTTGACGAGGTCAAACTCTCTGACAACTGGGCTATTGGTTATTTGCTCGAATAAAAATGTACTGTTTGTATGCTATATGTAGGATTAAAAGTTTTTTAACTTTTTGACTTTAGGTTTTTTTTATAGAAAATTTTGTCATACGCATTAATTTGTTAAAAAATATTTTTTCAGATTTTTCATTATTCTTGTCTAACGCCCCAACCTCCTTAAGCGTTCGAGTCGAATATGTCTGTCCAAGATAAAATTTAAAATAATATATATGGTGCCAGACAGCATATACAGTCAAAACATATATAAGGTGCCGGTAGAACCTCTTATCTCTCTACAATTCCGGGTTTGTATACGTCGATTTAGTTTTTGGTGCCAGTACGTAAGATTACCGGTATATTATATATATATATATATATATATATATACCACCGATGTACATAATAAAAATTAAAAAATGCTTTTTTTGGCTACTGCACACAGTAAATATTCAATGAATAAACTCATTCCATATTAAAATAAAAGCAAAGAACAAAAAACCAAAATATATTTACCCCACAACAACTCAAGCACAAAAAAAAACGAGACACAACGATGAACGATAAAAAAACTGAACCCACAGCCGAAAAAAATCCATCAAGAGTACCAGATAAAAACTGCCCCAACCCCTTGACAATCCAACCCTTTAAAAGTGTGTCAATGCATTCAAATAATCGGCGAAAAATAATGGCCGCCTCTACGTACCGCCTAAACAATTGTTTTATGCCCTTTCACGACCTAGGACAACACACACAGGGCCGGGCCGGAGTTCTTTGTTCACCGGATCGGTGCCCAATGAATGGGAAGGGTGTTTACCGGACGTCTATGGGACGGTTGGCATAGCAACCGCGCCCCCTTTTCATATATGACATATGCATATCTGTATGTGCCGAGTTTGTTTGAATAATAACTGCAGTTGGGGGATGCATCTACAGTTGTTACGAGGGTAGGTAAAATTGTACAGAGCGTGTTAAGAATTCTAAAGAAACGCCACTGTAACAAACCAAAAAATATTTTTTGAGAAGTTTTTTTACAAGTAAATTAAATATATATATATATTATGTTCTTTATTGTAAGCTCACCACTTACCATAGGCCATCGACCGAGGTCCTTCTGCCCATAATAAACATTATTTTGTTCGTTGTTACAACTTCAAAATGTAAAACAAATACAATAAATATATTTCCCGAAGGGTTGATTCAGGAAACTTCCGACTTGGTCTGGCTTGGCTTCTTGTTAGGCAATACTTTGTAAGAAGAGCTAGAGTATCATCGTTATTTGCGAATTTTTTTGCCTGTTGTTGGATGCGTTCGCTAATCGGTTTGATCCCAGTAAGGTCATACAGAAGTTGATTTGGTGGATTATGGAGAGGATTTCCGGGGTGACGTAACTTGGTTATTTTTCTTAACGCAGAAGTAGCATACTCCTCACAGTCTGTCGGGCATTAAGAAGCACAAGACTCTAGTACTTTAGTATTGGTCTGCATGTAAGTTGATAAATTCTACTGACGCTCTTAATGTTGATCACTCTGTTTTTAAATGATAACGAACGGAAGTGTGAGGAACGTGTTATTTTTTTTTCTTGAGATATTTTATGTTTGGTATAGGTTGTATGGTCTGATTATATAACGTGATGGTGAGGAATTAATGATTTTATGGTTGAACAAGATGAGCTGGGATTTTGAGGGATTAGGACATATTCTCCATTTATTGAACCATTAGCTGTACGATTTGTGAGTCTTTGCAAATATTCTGTGGCTTTTGCTGTTGTTCTTGCATGGCAGATTAGAGCAGTTTCGTCTGCATATTGTAGGATATAACTTTCTTTGTCGAAGTGCTCTGGGTCTCTATTATAGATGTCTGCACAGTATATGTTGTAGAGTATGGGTGAGAGTGGTGAACCCTGGGGTAACCCTTGTTGTGAAGTAAATTTTTGGGACTGCTTGCGATTGGTGATGTTGTCCATGATGATCCGAATAAAATAGTCTGAAATGTTCATTTTATACAGTTTATAAATTAAGCCATTGTGCCATACACTACCGAAGGCTTTCTAGATGTCTAGGAATAATGCTGCGGTATTCCCCCTTCCAGTATCGTCGTTTGAATATTGCTTGTGAGAATACTGAGTGGGTGAGTGGTGGAGTTTTTTGGTTTAAACCCGAATTGATAATTTGGAATCTTTGTTCCAGTTTCCTCTAGCAGTTTTTTAATGATGATCTTTTCCAGGTTTTTTCTCAATTTCCTTAGCAATGTAATTGGACGATAATTTTGAACTTTTGATTGGTCTGTATTTCTTTTCACTATTGTGATAACACTTCCTATCTTCCAGCATTCAGTATTCATACATTTTAATGATGTGTTCGTGTATTTGGTAGTCTAGTGTTCTCAATATTGTTTTTGTGATATAGTAGTAACCAGGTGCTGTGTTTTTGCCTTTGTGAAGGATTTCAAAATAAGCTTCTTCATTTATTTCCTTTTGTGGATGATCTAGTGTAGAGTTTTTGTATTCTTCCATCCAGTTTTGTACAATATCATAGTGTTGTCGATCAAAGCCTGTTTTGTTCGGCTCCTTGTATGTTTGTTCCAGATGTTTAGCAAATGGTTGAAGTTTTTCGTCCACTGTCACAAGGTAAATTAAATATCGACGGTTTTTTGCTCAAAGAAAAAATCCAAATAAGTATTGGACTAACCCACAAATTGAATACTGGCTAATAGAAACATATTTTTCTTCAGGAAGTTTGTGCTAAAACTTGTTGAGGTTCTTAAACGAATTATTAATTAATTTCTGTAATCCGAAGAGGTTTGTTCTTTTAAATACACTTCTTTCCAACTTCCAAGATTTGCTACTTGATCATCAGTTCAGAGTTAGAAGCCGCCACTCTGTCATTGAATTGTTGTGAACCAAATTAATTAAACATTCCAAGAGAGAAGCTCCTTAGATCCTACTTCGAAGAAGGTTTTTTAGTAAAAGTCAGAAATAACAGAATTACGTCTCATGATGTTACTATTGGTTCGATGCATGAAAATCCCAATAAACTTTTGGCATATAATGTGATCTTTCAGCTATGGGGTACAGTAACCAAATTCTACATTGCGCTCACAGAAAGATTTGAAATAGAAACAGTGTGTGCAATTATTGATGCTCCCTTCTTTATCATAAGTAAAAAGATCTGAATGTTCCTGCAGTTGACGAAATCATCAGAGAATACAGAAGGCGTTATCATCAACGACTGTATAAGAGTGAAGATGTCAGAAGACTATCTGTTAGTATTTAATATTGATGGGCGTATTGCCGTGCCGTTTGTAATTGTAATAGAAATTAATTTCTGTGGAAAACATGAAGTATAACCGTATCATTGACGATATACTAATTCGTATACAATATTGACAGTTTTAACACTCCACAAAATGGAGCTGGTTCATTATTAATTCAACGTAAAATAGCGGAAAGAAATGCGTTATTTCCCAGATTATAATTTTTTTCTATCACTGTCATAATTCTATATTATTATATAATTAGGATTTCTTAAATCATATAGTCAAATGGAGAAACCATTAAAACTTTTCCGTACACCCTTAGTTATTTTCACCCCTATTTAAGCAAACACCACTTGATTTTTACCAATATAAAAAAATGGTGAATACAAACCTATTATTACATTTGAGGAAATATCAGTATTGGAATTACTTCCCTAAAAAACGTCTCTGTCCCATTATTTAATTAAATTACATTAGGAAAAAATGGTCACGCAATATTTAGAGCGAATTTCTTATATCGATCGTTTTTTGTATTTTATCATAAATATCTTAAATAGAGGATCACGTATTACGTTAATTATGCAATAGGTTATGATGAAATAACATCTGTTTTTTCCAAGAATGATTTTATGAATTAGTTATGGTCTATCGAAGCCGAAGGATTTTTTTTCCAGGAATAATACCTTGTTTTAAATTTTAAGAAGGACTTTAGCTTTTATTGTTCGTTACTAGGTAAAAAGAATATAAGTTTGTTGAACTGGCTACAAGTCAGATTTTAGATAGTTTTACAGTCTAGTTTCTAGTCAGGACTTGAGATAAATATTTTGTAATAATATATCAACATTATTATGCTTTCAACTTAGAATCTTAATGTTGAAAGGCGTTTATTTGTTTGTGAACAGTTGTGAACAGAAATTTGAGGTGAATAAGTGGTCGTCATCAATGTAAACAATTTATTGGATGTAAACGAATTTGTTTTGGTTACAAAATGTGATACGTAAATAGTTCCAATGGATGTATATTGTATGGTGAACTTTGACCTTTTTGGAACAAGTTCTTCTAGCACTAAACGGAAAACTCTTCAAATTTACCGGAAGAACTAGGCTTTAAAGATAGAATTTGGCCGACCTTCAATTTGATTGCACCAAGCATCTGGATGAACAATTTGCCAAAAATATAATGCTGGTGTCAATTATTTCATAGCATACTATACTAGGCAAAGAAATATGACGGAAGTGCGACAGTGCTGATAATACACATTTTAAACCACTCTGAGGAGCTTTTTTCAACCGTACTGATAGCTTACCAGTGTAAGCAAGTGGTAGGTTATAGCTCGCCTTGGAAGAATAATTTACAAAGCTAGTGAAGTAGAGAAATAGAGAAGAGAATGACAAAGGGAAGTAAAGCCGTGTGAGCAATGCACAACTTATTAAAATCCAAACATAGTTTAGATTATATCGAACGGTAATGCAACTGTAAGGATGTAAAGGACAGTACAAGGGAATACATGGAAGAAGGGAATAAATGCAAAAATATAAGCCAAATAATCAGAACTATCCATTTGAGATAGATAGGTCATGTAACAAGGAAGCGAATAAACAGAGGGGCAATAAAATAATGATTAGAAGTGGAGCTCAGAAAAGAAGAGGCCGGAAGCATGTGAGGAAGATTTAAGATTTTTAAAAATTCAAATATGGCGAGATACAGCGATGAACAGAAAAGAATGGAAGAAAATAATAGAGAATCTTTAGCTGTGTACCTCTTAGACCTGCATATAGTGTGTCCCAAACAGTTTTATACAAATGGAGAAAAGGTTTATCTTAGTACAAATAAATTATTATTAGTGTTACCCCCCCTATCTAACTAGTTACTAGACTCTTGTTAGGAAAATCCCCGAGACAGGTCGACTTTTGATTTCTACAATGTACATTTTTGTATGAATAGTTTACCCCCAATTTCATCCCTTACTGGAGGGGAGCAACCCTTTCGAAAAATTTAAATAGCATGGGGTGGTGAGTGCTGGCTCATTTGAAAGGAGGTTTTATTCTCCATTCAACCGTGCAAAAAATTTTAAATTTGCTTTATTACGTGATGAGTTATTAATGTTTAAAAATAACAAAACACCACAAACAGGAAGGCAACTAAACTACAATTACAGTTACAATAAATGTTCAAAATGTTCCCCGTTGACCTCCTGGTAAAAATAGAGTCTATTTTTAGTTTCAGCTTTGACGTTTTACAAAAAAAACATTAAAAAAATAAAATAAAAAAAAATCATAAAAAAAAATAAATAAAAATAATAGTAAAAAATAAAAAAAATAAAGTAAAAATAATAAAGAAAAAATAAAAAAAATAAAAAAAAATAAAAAAAATAAAAAAATTAAAAAAAAACACGGTTGAATAGAGAATAAAACCCCCTTTCAAATGAGCCCCATGCTATTAAAATTTTTCGAAAGGGTTGCTCCCCTCCAGTAAGGGATGAAATTAGGGGTATTCATACAAAATGTACATTGTAGAAATCAAAAGTCGACTTGTCTCGGCGATTTTCCTAACAAGAGTCCAGTAACGAGTTAAATAGGGGGGGTAACACTTATGATCCTCACTTATGTGATAAAAAGTTCTGCATCACCTATAAGCATCAGTTTTTTAAATATACAGGAAAAATAATAAGTTTTATAGAAATGTAGATCAACTTTTCTCTATTTATATAAAACTTTTTGGGACACACTCTGTATTAAAAAGAAATAAAAAATAATTATACATATTATATACAACCTGCAAAAATGGGGCAAATATACATATATTTTCTTTACAGGTAACCTTGCATCAAACTGATTGAGTGACGTTTTCTGCCTTTCTTGTATGCATAAATTATATCTAGTCGGCGATGGTAGCGCATCTGCATCCGCCTCCTGACATCTACGGCTTGCCTGGACCAAGCAGGTGCTATCGCTTATTCTTTTTATCGTCCTCTGGTAACCCACTCTTACTTTCTTTTCATAGAGTTTTACATATTGAGGGTGATCCAAATTATAGGTTTTTAAAGTAAAGATCTCACGAAAGAAAAGGTCGAATGGGTAATTTATTCTACATGTTGGATTGGCCAAAAAAATTCGTTTAGTTCTAATAGAAATTATTTTATATGAAATAAGAACAAATCGTTTAATTTAACTTTTATTATGATAAAAACTGCTTTTAGTTTAAAAAATTAAGAAACTGCTACTATGTATCGTGTTTTATAGATTAATAAATTAATAAAAAACAAACATATCAGTAAATAGGTGAATGCCAAAAAATGCATATATTGATATGAAATTATAATATGGGGGATTCATTTTAGAACATATTGTATATGAAAAAGGATAGGCAAAACTAAAAAAATTAAAATGGTGTGTTGGGCAGTTTGACCAATATAAAATAATTTGAAATAAAAGGTATAATAAATCAAAAATTATAACATAAAACAAGGATGTAGTACGCTAAACTGTAAAATAATAATATTTTTCATCGACCTCTACAGAAAATGACATTTTACGTACTAATTTCCGAATGAAAAGTCAACTATTAGTACTATTCGTCCTCAAATGACTCGCACCGTGCCGTATCCTAATAACCACAGCAAGCACCGTGCCGTATCCTAGTGACCACAGCGGACGAAAAGTGTTTACCTTCAAAAATTGTCAATTTTTCTTTCGGAAGTTAGTACGTTTTTGTAGAGGTCGACGAAAAAATAATATGCGCCTCGGCGAAAAACTGTCTTGCTAGCCTCGGCTATCAATTTGCAGACTCGACTATTGATAGTTTGATTGATTAAGACGATGTACCTGACTGAGGTTTATAAATGCCTCAATACTGCAGTTTTAAGACTTATTGTACTATGTCAGTTACATCGTTATGTTCAGGTGAAGATGTTTGTTACCTTTATCAGGCTGAGTAGCCTTTTCACCAGATTTTCTTTTGGGAAAGTCCTCCTGTGGGTTTACCGGCCCCAGTAGGTTATACCTCCAGTGCGTGAGTGCCTGGCACTCTAGTATGATATGAGAGGCTGTTTCATCCTCCTAATTGCATGGTCTGCATATGGGTTTATCATCTTGAAAGATGCCTATTTTATGTAGGTGTTCCCTAAGGTGACAATGTCCGGTTATTAGTCCCGTGACATGCCTTATTTGATTTCTGCTTAGATTCAGAATATCACCTGTCAGTACTTTTGATGGCGCTTTAACCATTCGTTTACTGTTTTGTTGGCCCGGCACGAGATCCCAGCGTGACCGGTGTTCTTTTAACGTCCACCTAGTCAGCGAGAGTCGTACAGAGGATTTAGGAATGCCAAACGCTGGTTCAGGACCAGTAAAAACGGTCGCTGAGGCTTTCCTTGCCAGGGCGTCTGCTTCCTCGTTGCCTTTTATCCCTTTATGCCCTGGGACACATCTAAGTATTACCTTATTTTGGTTGGCCAGAAGTTGTTTGTTTCTTCACCTTCCCAACTCAGCTGAACGTTGAAGGGCTTTGTGAATTGTTTTTTGGTGCCATTTCATCACTTCTCATCTCCATCAACGAGTTTGTGATGATTTTTGTGATTCTACTGTGTCCTTGTTCATAAGGATCCCAGTAGCCATTGCATTCCAATCTGAATGCCCCCATTCTCGCCTCCGTTCTGATATAAATATCAAGTGGCGGAAGGTTTAGTATGGTTTCCATTGCTGCTGTTAGAGTGCTCCTCATGGCATCTGTAATGCAAATGCAGGCTAAACGCTGGAGTTTAGCAAGCTCCAGTATCGCCTTCCTTTGTATTATTTTAGGCCACCACACTAAAGAGCCATAGGTTAACATGGGTCTTACCACTGCAGTGTACAACCAGTCTACTATACGTGGTTTTAAGCCCCATTTAGTGCCTATGGCCCTTTTGGCGGCCATTAGTGCCATTTTAGCCTTATTAATGGTTTTTTCCAAATGCTTGTTCCAGGTTAGTTTAGCGTCAAGGATTATACCTAGATACTTCACCTCATGGGTTAATTGTAGTTGAGTATTGAAGAGCTTGGGTAGTCTGAGACTGTCCAACTTCTTCTTTTTCGTGAAGGCAATTAGTGCTGTTTTATTAGGATTAACTTTAAGGTTTTACTTTAGACACCACCTCTCCACGATATTCAGCGCCTGTTGCATAAGCTCTGAAACAATATCGTCTGCATACCCCTGGGTATAATATCCTGCATTGCTGAGCTGTACCAGGAGCTCGTCAATTACCAAATCCCACAGTAGAGGTGATAAGACTCCTCCCTGTGGGCATCCCTTGGAAATTGACACCTCCATGTTCTCTCCCAACAATGTTGCTTCAACCCGACTATAATAGACAGTTTTTCATCCTTACCACATAAATAACGATTTGCAAAGTTAGAATCAATAATTAATGTTAAACTTACCTGGTATATAGAATTGTTATCATTTTTCAAACACGTGTCAAAATCTTAGATTTTCATAAAGCTGATTGGTCAGAAAAGTGTGCTGGGAATGTAGGATTGGAAAAAATAAGATAGTTTGTTGTAAAAATAAAGGAAAACAAGAAGAGTTTTTTTAAGAAATTGAGGGAAGGTTGTACAAAATTTATGGGATAAGAATTAATGAAAAAACGAAAAAGCGAAACAAAGTACCTTTCTAAAATTGATGTACAAGTTATTTATAAGAGTGTGTACAATAAACGAAGGATATTGTGAAGTTATCATAATTGCGTCAAGATAAAGCCATTACAAAGATACAAACAATACTTACTGTTTTACTGTTTGAGGTACCGGGTGTCCCAGAAGTTTCTGACCCATTTTAACTGCAAATATCTCGGAACTCAGAAATGATAGGGAGGTGCTGTTTTCATTGAACAGTTTCTTTTTATATAAAGTTTTTTTCAGTATAAATGTTTATTTAGTAAAATCTTATATAGGGTGTTTTTAAAAACGGTCTTTTTCAAATGCAAATAACGTCTATTTTTTTAACGACACATCCTATATATTTTTATTCTATCTGAAAGGTGAACTCTTTCCCTTTCCGAAAATGTATAACATGTTGAAGTTTAGCTGAATAATAAGTGAGTTATTTGATTTTTAAGGATAGGCAGTTATGTAGACATCTACCATTAGATAATTTATATGCTAATTTTTAGTCAAATTTGGTATACACATTTCAAGTTTGTTTTGTTATTTTCTATAATTATTAAGTTATAGGATTTCGGAAAGGGAAAGAGTTCACTATTCAGATAGAATAAAAATATATAGGGTGTGTCGTTAAAAAAATCGACGTTTTTTGCATTTGAAAAAGACCGTTTTTTTAAACACCCTATATAAGATTTTACTAAATAAACATTTATACTGAAAAAACTTTATATAAAAAGAAACTGTTCATTGAAAACCGCACCTCCCTATCGTTTCTGAGTTCCGAGATATTTGCAGTTAAAATGGGTCAGAAACTTCTGGGACACCCGGTATTATGATGGACGTTTCTTCAGAGTAAGTCAATATTATGGACTGATTTAATCTACATCGTAGCAGTGTGCAGTTAATTCATCAATCATTAACATCAACACGGAAGGAACTGTATCGGAAGTGGAGATTAAGAAGAAAAACTTGCAGGTATATCTTTTACAAACAATTGTTGCGCCATTAAAGTGTTTAGGTGGTATTTCATCTTCCCACCATTAGATGGCATGGGTAGTGTTTATTTAGATTAGGAGATTAATATTTTTTTTAGATTGGAATGAATGGGAGAATGAGTGAATAGAATAAATATAATTGTTTCATAATATAATTAAAACAAAAAGGTTTAATTTGTTTAATATTAAGATTTTCGTTAAATTGTTTTCATGTTTTCAAAGGTTCGTTGTTTCTTTTAATATTTTCATAATTTCTTAAATAAAAAAAGATAAAAAATAGTAACAATTTTATTAATTGAACTCGCTTATTCCCTGAGATAGATTTAGAAAGTAGAAAACTAATTAATAATAAAAATATTATTATCACCAAAAGATCAGTGGCTCAATAGTGTTATTTTTAATAACAGTAAAGAAATAAAACATAACAATATGTGTGGTATTATTCGGACTCTGCTCCATCGAGACAAATGGTAGACAAGTGATGTTTGCTGATTTTAAACGCGGTCCTACAAAAACAGATTATGCTGAACGATCTCTTTGCACAAATTAGGCAGTTGTTTCATGTCAAAGTCCATAAAATAGTTTTGGCCTATGGTAAATTGAAGTTGCGTGAGATAGACGCATTAAAGATATCAGAAGGCAATGTATATTCACCATTTTACATGAACATTTGTCCATAAGTTCTTTTCGAAGTGGGTACCGCATTTGAATGTCGCTCTATGGTGGTAATTATTGAACAATATCAAAGAAAGTCCGTTGAATAAAATCTCACTAGTAAAACTGTCGAATTATAAGAAATGTTTAAGATTTATATTGTGGTAAATTGTGTTTTTTCTAACCTTTTGATGAAAAAATGTATCAAACAATTTAAAATTCACATTTAAACGCCAATATACTTCAAATTATGCATCGTTTATTTTGTAGAGGTATCTACTGTTGACGCTAAAACGGTTTTAATAAATTTCTCGACAGAATATCTATTTCACGCCAATCTAATCTATTTTATGTGGGAAAATGTCGAATTTATTACAGTTTATCATCATTTCGAGTCATATATCGGCTCACACACACGCCCAGGGGCAAAACGGCTTATAAAACCCGAAATGCATATCTGTACAACACGGCTTCATAATTTTTGGATAGATGGCGAATACAGCGCCTGAGTGGCCCATCCTGAATGATGTACCAAATGTACTTTTCTGGGGTAACACTAACAAAACTTGTGTAATTTAATAGGTTCAAAAGATGTACTATAGAGAACCAGAGGGTACAATATAATTTCAAAACATCATTTTTGTAAAATTCCACAACGATTGGTAACACTTCTTCAAAAACTTCAAAAAAATTAAAATTCTAATGTAATTTTGGTTAATTGTAATAATAATAGTTTTAGTTTTCACTACTCAATACATGTTTTGAAGAAACATTTTATGCATAAACAAATTAAATAATGCATTAAAAATAAGTGGTGTTGCCATGGTTCTACATGTTTTTGCATTTTGTGACTGAGATTCTACAAAATTCTAATGTAATTTTGGTTAATTGTAATAATAATAGTTTTAGTTTTCACTCAATACATATTTTGAATAAACATTTTATGCATAAATAAATTAAATAATGCATTTAAAATAAGCGATGTTGCCATGGTTCTACATGTTTTTGCATTCTGTGACTGTGATTCTACAAACTTTTTTTCAGATGGTAAAGGCGAAATTTTTCTGAAATTTTAAATGCTTCAGTCGCAACTTCTTCAGAGCTTTGTATCGTATTAACAATACAAAAATCACGATAGGCAATGACCACATCCCCAACAAGTCATTCATAAGTTTCAAATATTCCGTGCCCAAGGATGAAGTGAGATAGATATATAAAAGTCCAGAACATGGCAACGAATTTATGCTTCGATGCATGGGCGTACCGTTACAGAGGGAAAACATTAATTATTAATATTTTCGACCTATTGACGTAAAAAAATGTTGTGTCACTTTGACAATATCAAATTGTTCGGTATCTGAATTCGATCTGTGTGTGTATCTGTAGCTTTTTTGTGTTTATGAATTTTAAAAATCTGACAGATTTTGATAGAGCATCAAAAAGTAAGCTTAGGGTTTGATGTGCCTCTCCGTACCTCTTCGAGAACACCTTCAAAATGGGATCCAAAATATGAAGATTTTGAAGTTTAAAATGACATTGAATTTAAAGTAGACACATAGTGAATGACGATTTTGGTAAAAGTGAGTATACTGTGGCTTTGTTGATTAGAATGAGAACTGTCAATCTAAAATTTTATTAATACTTTCATTATAACTTGTTCGGTCTATGGCAATGCTAGAAGAGCATTCTCAACTGGTTTTTTACTCCAATTCGGTTGACTAATAAAACTATTTCGACTGCACTGATAAAAAAGTTAATGTAAAATCACGTGAAAATACAGATATTTATACACTAATCCTATTACCTTATAAATTCTGTAAAAATACAATGGAAACTCACTAGATTTATTGTGTAATCTTACGAAATGATTACTGTGATTTCTTCATTAATCTGTGAATTTACTTTGTAATTATTTGGTGTGAATTCACAGTGACATTCAAACAAATAATATAGAGAAACATGTAATTTTATTTAGAATAAGTATATTTATTATATGATAAATACCAATACACTTGGGTGACGTCACCCGACCTTGGGTGACCGGAAACGGCCGCCATCTTTGAGTAGTATTGGCATAGAATAACTACTAATGTGAATACATGATTCACATAGCCATTAACTTCTTAATGAAATTGAAAACCTTATTTTTAACGGCCGACATTTTTCTTGAATCTTAAGGAACATTCTCTCTATGTAGGTTGTGGATAAATCCTTGAGGTATTTTATATTCAAAATCAAGCAATTTTCGTATCTATTATCATTTATATTTGTCTTTTCCAGACATAAGATATACAAAATAAAGTATCGTAGTTGGTTTCTAACCTAGAAAATATTGATTTGCATTAGTGATACATTTGTTGTGGACACTAGGAAAATTACAATTTCATACAATTAAATACTCACCTGCAAAACAGCTTGGAATACAAATAAATATTACTTAGGTTAGGGAGAAAAACAATATTACTGCGTTCCAATCTCGCGTAACCCTCAAGTAATTTGCCTAACATCAGCTTTCCTCTGAGATACCGAGTTCTAAAAATAGAAATCCGATAGTGCGCAGTTCAGCTGGTGGGGATTCACATAAATAAACCTGTACTACTTACCACTTCATTAACAGAATGAATTCTGTAAATCAGTAATGTTCACAATGTATTTTCACGTTGTAGGTCACATAGTATATTTTGTGAAAATTACCATACTTATCAAGTTTTTTCACGACTAGTGTAGGCTATTTGCAAATACTATAGTAGTACCTAATAAACAATGCCCCGTCATGATGATAATTTTCCAATTCCGAAATGTTGTTAAGCATAAACATTTTTTATGGATATTTGCTATTATGCGATATGCAGAATTCGATTTAAACAAAAGACAGCTAGATCCCAAACTAAAAATACTTACGACAGGTTAGTTAAAAAGGGTTTATTGCCCCCAAACAGATGACCCAGACTGATTACTGTAAATAATGAAGATAAAATTTTGACCCAGGTGACTGTAGATCCGCAGCTCCGTACACCTAGCTAATTAAGTGATACGCTTTTATATTCATAGAATTCTGAAATGGGGAAACCTATTAGCTTTTCAGTTTACAACATTTATATCTATGTACACCTCACTTCTGCCGATATTTACTTGATGGGCACAATATTTATCCTGTCTTCATCAAGAAAATATTGTTTACTGATTAGGCTATGTTTACTCGCCTTGGAAGGTATAATTGACGAAACAACCACTCGTGTGAAACACACACTTTCCAAGTAGCATCCATTTTCAAACAAAAGTGTTCCAAAAATATTAGGATTAACATAATCGGCCATTCCAAACTGCCTCCAAGCCTCAGTGGTGACCTCACAAGAAATTTTTACATATTTATTTAAATTTGCAGCAAAACTATTGGTTTATAAAGGAATATTTTCTGCTTAACCGCCAAGTATTTAATTTGTTACTTGCGAATAACTTAAAAACTAACCAGTTTCTAACAAAAGTAGAAAATTTACTTGAGAGAACGAAATTATAGTCAAAATTAATTTTTACTCAAGAATGGTTTGTTTAATCGCCGTATTTTGTGAAAGAGTATCTCCGTTATTATGAGACAATTGGGCTTCTAACCAGGTGATATCGAGAATGCTTTTAGCACTACTTTTGTTTATTTGGTAAGTCAGTATTTTTTATTATTAAACACCCATAAAGGCATTTAGCATATTACAATCTGGTCAACAGTGACCAATGGGCAATTTAATTCTAACTTAATTCTAATAGAGTTTGAAACTTAAAACTAAGGTATACTCATCAGCGTTCCTTAGGTTCTGGAGAATGGATTGCACTAAACTTTAACGTGCACACACAAGCTCTGCTTTTGCCCTAAAAACACTAAACTAACTCAAAGAGCTTGATCCTCTTAAGTCTTCTTTCTAACCCAGTATTGTCAAGGAGCTGGATAGCCTCGACATTGACATGATGATGAAGTCTTTCTTGGCTAATTTCTTGATGGTCTGGTCAACAGTGTCCATTTCCAGATCCCTATGGAGGTCACTATTGTGAATGTACCAAGGGGCACCTACTATGTTCCTCAGTGCTTCGTTTTGAAATCTTTTGATGATTGCTAAGTTGCTTGCTTTGGTGCATCCCCATAGTTGGATAACATAGGTCCATACAGGCTTAAGTATCTGCTTATAAAGCATAAGCTTATTATGTAGATGCAGAGTGGAGTTTCTTCCAATTAGCCAGTACATTTTTCTATATTTTAGTCCAAGTTCTTCTCTTTTCTTTTTAACATACACGTCTAAGGTAATACCTAAGTATTTTGCTGTGTTTGAATATGGGATCAGGTTATTGTTTATTCTGACTGGAATATGATCTACCCTTTTGTTTGTAAAGTTAATGTGAAGTGATTTAGTTTCATTCTATTTCGGAAATAATAACAATAACATTTTATTTAAGAAAGGTTTGTTTAATCTCCGTATTTTATGAAAGAATATCTCCATTATTAATGAGGCAACTGGGCTTCTATCCAAGTGATTTCGAGAACGCTTTTAGCACTACTTTTGTTCATTTGGTAAGTCAGTATGATGAAGACAAACATCAAAATAGCTCCTTAAATGATGAAATGAAAAAAAGGGCACTTTCACCATTGTTATAAGCCGATCATAACAATGGCGAAATTGCTTCCTTATCCACCAGTTCTCCGACTCTTGCTACAAAATGCAGAAGCGGTCGTTGCATCTGCGGTCAAGGTAATTATCGTTGCATCTCCGGTCATATACAAATAGGTTGAATTTAACGTTGCATATGCAGTCAGTGCTTAATAAATAAGGCAGGTAAAATAGTATCACCTGTTTTTGTAAGATTTAATTAACATTACTTACCACGGAAGTTGACAAGACAAAATTATTTTACGACAAAAAGTTTTTTTTATAAAAAAATTTGCTTCTTTTGAAATTGAGATTGACATTTAAAAATCAGGTAAAATATCACCTTTTTCTACCAAAAAAAGCATATGAATGAACGTATAACTCTTGAAGGAGGCTATTTTAATGAATAAATTTGAATTTTGCCCAAAAGTTGTTATTTTATTAGTCATCCTATGAAATTATAGATTGACCGAGTATTTTTTAAATCTCTTCAAACTTGCCAGCCCAACTCTGTGCAAAATACGGCATCATATTTTCGAATAGATCGGTGGATCCAAGTTGGCTTTTATCGCTTGCTACCAGGTTTCCGAATTATAAAATGATTTATATGGAGAATAGACGGTACAGAATATATGGGTATACTCTGATCTTATATGAGAACATATAAAATGGTGATTTATCTGAGTTCTTGGAATTTTAGGATTGGCATGTAAAATATATAGTACGAATTTTGGCTCAGGTTCGAACCACACTCGCTGAAATTGTTTTTAAAATTATGGCGAAGGAGCGTACACAACGCAAATAGAGTATTGGGTTTTGAAGATATATAATTTAAACATAAAGTAATAAGCCCTTGCACTTTTAATAACCGTTTTTTACATTTTAAATACGGAAAAGCATCTTCGAAAAAAGTGCTCGAAAATACCTTTTCTTTAATTCACAACTTTTATAATTTTAAATCGCGAGTTAAATCTTTGTACACTAATGGATTTTTGTCATAAAAATGGCCACTAATGGCTAGTAATGGCTAGAAATGGCTAGAAATGGCTACTATGGGTCAGTATTGGCTAGTAGTGGCTGAGTAATGGCTACTAATGGACGAGGTCTGTACACCAAAATGGACCTCGCGGTTTACCCCTCGTTTTAATATATTGTAACGGTTAACTAATTAAAAAAAATACAAATAGTACAGACAATATAGTGCCTAGCACGAAGGAATAAGATGAAACAGATAACTCTCTTAATATGGATAGAATCACTACTTATTACATTTTGAGTAAGCACAGGACCGAATGCGATTCTAATATAATATTTAAACAAGTCTTAACCATAGTAATTATAAAACAAACTACGAAATTTCATATGTCAAAATTTAACATTTAACGTAAGAGCTCTTTACCAACCAATTTAGGATATTTACTTGTATTTTAGCAAGGAACTGAATAGATAAATTAAAAATAGTATATATATATATATATATATATATATATATATATATATATATATATATATATATATATATCTCATATAAGTCTCAGATAAGTCTGCGAATATAATAACATTAAGAACCTTATTATATAAAGAGAAAAAGAAAATTACAAGGTAACCTCAAAATTTAATATCCTGATACTTTAACATAATTAGTTCAAATTCAAGGAGAATAGTATAAATCAAAGAAGTAGAGTTTCGGATTCTCAAAATTAACGAAATATAATGTAAAAAGGCAATAATAATAAAGTTTTATGGAATTTATGAAACCAATAATAACCAAATTATCCATCCTGTCCATTGTTCCTGATAAAGAAATCCAGTTTTATCCTGATCCAGTATTTATCGTATTTATCCTGATCCTGATCCAAACATTAAAGGCAACTAAAAGAATAAAAAGAGAATGACTAAATCGTAAAAAAAGGTACAATTAACTAAGTTTAAAATTTATTTAACCTATAAATAAGATAAGTTAGGTTAGAATATAAAATTGGAGAATAAGGTAAGAGTATCAGAATAAACTCTTACAATAACTGGTAAATGTTAAAATAAATCAAAACTGCACTTACTTTATTCAACAAAATATTTATTTCATGTTTAATAAAAAAGGTTTATAGTTATTTAATTTTCTGTTCCAAATAAATGTTTATGAAGTTTATTTCATCAGTCGTTATTATTGATTTCTATAAGTATCAAGCCAATAGAAACATCCCTGAGGTTAGGAATCTCTACTCTATGGTAGATGGCGCCCAAGGCAAATTATTAAATAAAAAGAATTTGCATTCTTCTTAAGATTATAACCAAAGGTAAGAGTAAAAAGATTTTAAGTGAATTTAAAATTTATTTAAAAATTAGTTGAAAATAAATCAAATTAAAATTAAATTAAAAGGAGAAAGAGCTAAAGTCGTGGTTATTTAATCCATTAATAAAAACATAACAAACTTTACAATATAACAAAAATATAGGTGATGTTTATAAATTTTAAATTAGATAATTAAATAACAAAAATAAAAACTACATTATAAATTACAACAAACATCACAATATTTACCTACTTAAAATTATCCTGGTCTTATTTTTTATATCTAACTCTTTGAGAATTAAGGCAAGGCACCTATTTTGAAAGAAATTTCAACATGAATTTACTGCATAAATAGTTTAAACAAAATATCTATATTCAATGCTTATATAGGCTCTACATTCATGACATAAATGGGTCTACTAACGCGACTTTTAAAAAGGCTCTACTGGTAAAATTCTAATATAAACAAGCTAGACTATGACATATCCCCGGTGACTATTAGGGGTTTATCTGTATTTTAATCTTGGCAAGATCAATAAAAATTTTAAAATAAAGTACAAACAAATACAAATTACTGGTTTTCATCAAGTTAATCTCACATTAAGCCTCACATTTTAACAAAAGCAGGAAAAAAGATTTTTGTAAGAAAAATTCTTAATTTACTAATTGATTATTTTGGAAAAAATATATGGGAACTGCAATAACAAAGCATGTAAAAGTTCAAAAAGATCTATTACATTATTTTTTAAATTGTGGTGAAGGAGCTTACATAACCAATACTTAATATTTTTGTACACAAGCGAAATGGATGATCCTATTAATATACTCTTCTTCACGGGTAATAAAACCACGTTTTCCATTAAAATGTTTTTATTTTTTGACGTTTCGACTTACCCTTCGTGAAACCCTCATTAAATGGGAATTTTTTAGATTCACTGGGTTGAATTTTATTGTTACTAAAATCAGTAACTGCCCCTCACGGCTTCGCACGGGTGTACTAATGAAGAAAACAACAAAATAATTTTTTTCTAGTATGTAACATTCAAAACAATGTAAGAAACTGAACAACTAAACGTCAATAGCAAAATATTAAAGATACCACAAATTTTCTAGTGAATATAATCTGGTTGTTTCAGCTCATAAACTTTTTCTAAATCTAATAACTAGAAGATAGATTCAATGAGAATAAAACGTGTGGTATTTTTAATTATTTAGGATGTAATTAAGAATGAGCTTTATGAATGGCAAAATTGGTATGTATATGTGGCAAATAAAAAAAATCATTTTAATATTTTTAAACATGTTGCAACAAGCGCCTCTCGACTGAAATAAAAGATAAATGTTACCGACACTAATTCGTAGACATCTTAGATAAAATTTTAATTTTTTACAAAAAAAAATGCTACACATAATTTACTTCATACTTAAACCATAGAATAAAAAACCAAAATAATCATTAATAATACAATTTATGTGTTCCGTTTGTTGGGAAAAAAGTAGCAGTTTATTCTCACGGTGCATGAAGAAGAAAGTGAAAGTAGTTTTTTATGACTACGTTTAGTAGAAGTTAATTTTTGTATTAATTATTGACCAACATAGATTATTTTGAATTTTATGCTATTGAGGACAAATTAATCGCCTTATGAGATAATAAATTTTAATTAAAGAAAAAAGGAAGGGTTTAATTAAAAAAATATATTTATCGCCACAGCCGTTTAATGTTTTAACAGAAGGCTTTTACTGCAATATGTTTGAAAATATTAATGATTTTTATTTTTTTTATTAAACATAACGAGCTAAAGAAATGAATAATTTGTATCATTCTTGAATTGTACAGATATACAGGGTGTCCCATTAAGAATGGGACATAGAACAACCGCAGATTCTCCAATTCAAAATAAAACGATTAAGCGAAATATGCTTAGATAAAATGTTACTCGTTTCCGAAATACGGGGTGTTGAAGTTGAAAACTGAAAAATTATTAATGGCCATAATTTTTTTAATACACCGTATAATTTTACTCAAATGGGCACACTTGTTAAATATCATAAAATGCACCTAACAGTAAAAAAAAACAATTCAGCACGCTCTACCAGTGGCGTACGGCAGGAGTAAGTAATGCCCCCTTCTAAATGTTACGCCGCTGTCTAAATTTTAATTTTGACTATAATTTTAATTTTTTTGATATTTTCTAAGTCAATAATGTACACTTGTTAGTTTGTTGTAAAGTCATTGTTTTTCGAGATATTCGCAGTTAAAGATAGATAGACATGTACTTTTTATTTGTATTATTATTAATAATATTCATTTTTACAATTTTGTCTTAAAACCAAACAAAGTAAAAACTAATGTAATGAAATTTTTACTTCAACAGATTTTCAATGTGTCCACCATTAACTTGTATACACTTCCTTAGATGTTTAACTAAAGACTGTCTCACTTTAAACAAATGATTTGCTTGATTTTGTCGAATTGTAGCAGCAGCATTGTGAATTTTGTTCCAAAGTTCCTGACGGGTATTTATTGCTTCACCATAAACAAGACTTTTGATGTAGCCCCGATAATAAAAATCTAAAGGATTAAATTCAGGACTGCGTGGTGGCCAAGCAAATTCGCTTCCACGTCCAATCCAACGATGTGGAAAACGTAAATTTAGGTAATTCCGAACATCTAATATGTAACGGGCTGTCCTCCATATGGTTTTGAAGAAAATTGAGGTTATCCCATTTCATTTGTTGTTGTTGTTCATTACATTAGTTTTTACTTTGTTTGGTTTTAAGACAAAATTGTAAAAGTGAATATTATTAATAATAATACAAATAAAAAGTACATGTCTATCTATCTTTAACTGCGGATATCTCGAAAAACAATGACTTTACAACAAACTAACAAGTGTACATTATTGACTTAGAAAATATCAAAAAAATTAAAATTATAGTCAAAATTAAAATTTACTTGCTCCTGCCGTACGCCACTGGTAGAGCGTACTGAACTGTTTTTTTACTGTTAGGTGCATTTTATGATATTTAACAAGTGTGCCGATTTGAGTAAAATTATACGGTGTATTAAAAAAATTATGGCCATTAATAATTATTCAGTTTTCAACTTCAACACCCCGTATTTCGGAAACGAGTAACATTTTATCTAAGCATATTTCGCTTAATCGTTTTATTTTGAATTGGAGAATCTGCGGTTGTTCTATGTCCCAATCTTAATGGGACACCCTGTATATACAGCCCGACCAAACAAAAAGTTTTATTTGGTGGGTGATTTTTAGATTAATAGGTTAATTTGTTGGAATATAATAGGTTAATAGGTTAATAGGTTAATTTGTTAGAAAAGAAAAACTAAGAATTATTGAAACCTTTTCAATTAATAAAAACTAAAAAGTGAAACTGCCAATTCTTAAAGACACCAAACTGGATCTTAGAAATGGGGAAAAGAATAGAAGAAACTATGGAGAAAATATTTATTTTCATGCAGAAAATGAATAAAAATACAGAAGATTTGGGAAGAAAGATGGGAAAGATGGAAGACAAATTGGAAAAAATTATGAAAGAGGAAATAAAACAAGAAGTAGCGAATGTTTTTAAAAAAATAGAAGAGTCAACTTTATACACTCAAATTAAAATAGAGGAGACGAAAAAGGAAATAAAAGTGGAGATTAGCTAGAATAGATGAAGTAGAGGTGTAACAAATAGAAAAAATTGAAACTAAAGTAGAAACAAATAAAGAAGAGGTTAAAAAAAATTGAAAAAAAAACAATAAAAGAAATAAAAAAAAGAGATTTTCAAAGAAAAAATTGAAAAAGGTGTAAAGAAGTCAATCAAGACATTAAAGAAGAAATGAAGGCAATTAAAATGGGGGTACAAGACACCCAAGAAAGGATGGAAAATGTAGAATGAAAATGGTATGAAACTTTAATAGAATTTGATCAACAAGTAGAAGAAAGTGTGAAGGAGACAGGAACAAAATTAAGATAAGAACAAAAACAAGATGAGAATAAAACAGAAGAGAGAATTAAGGAAATAGACAATTTGAAAAGAAATTATCATAGATGGAAAATGAAATTAAAAAAAATAATTTTGGATATTGGAAGAAAATTTAAAAGAAGAAATAAAAATGAATTTGGGAATAGCAGAGGAAGAGAATTTAAGTATACCAAAAAAAATACAAGATTTTAAAGGGAAAAATAGAAATTAAAATTTGATTTTATTAATTTTTTATAATAAAAATAAATTAAGAAAGCAAATTTTGGGGGAATGTTGTAATGGTGTAAAAAATGGGGCAAAATTATTGGAAGTATATTTAAAAAAAAAACTATGTAAAAAGGACTTAAAAAAAAATAGTTGTGATGGTGGTGACATGTTGGTTTTGGATGATAGTTAGTGATTTTTAGATTAAAAGGATGTCAATTTGTTGGAAAATAAAAACTAAAAAGTAAAACTAAGAATTATTGAAACCTTTTCAATATATAATTCTCAACAGATTTCGCTTTGTGAAAATATGTGTTTTCCATGTGAGTCCTCCATCCAGATGTATGTCAAGATATTTGACATTTTGGATGTCTTTTAAAACATGGCAATTCAAATTATCTTCGATGCACAGTAATATTCATTTTACATAAAAAAATGCATGCAGATGGAACGAAAATAATTACTTATACTTGTACGAAATATAATTAATAACATATTCATTAGTAAGTACTTTAGAGTCGCTAAGTCAATAAGCATATAATTCGTGATATATCGCATCAATTGCGATTGCAACCGTTGATTACATAATAAACAAGGCGGCTGAAGAGCACTTCGTATATTTATTTCAGCTGCCGTTCACTACTTAAACAATGACAATGTATTTTCTCGCAATGTCTGTTTAACAACTTCTGAAATAACCCAATTAAAAGTGATATTATATTCTAAAGGGGAAATTAGCGTAATAAGGCTAAATTTCCGGCACGAAACTTGTAGGTATTGGTATAACTTTTTGCAAAGCTTTTAATAAAACCGACATTGAATTTAAAAACCGCGATAAAGTTAATGCAACCACGTTTTCCTTAATAAATTTTACATAAGAAATTTTTATGTTTAAAAGATTTTTTTTCAAGACACGAAAACCACTCAGCCAACCACAATTCTGCTAAAGTTAAATAACAGAAATATATTGTTATGATAATCGAATTATGAGATTTTAATTTTTTTTAATTTTATTTATTTTCATTTTTAATTTTAAATTATTTTAATTATAAATTTTAATTTAAACTTTGAGCGTAATTTTTAATTATAATTTTTATAATTTTCTAATTTACTTTACTCTCAGGGTTAGTTTTATATCTGTATGCTGCAGGGTTCAGCCAGGACACAAATAATAGAAATTTTGCTAATAAACTATTTAAAAATTATTAATACAAAAAAATATTAACGTTATTGAAAAATCTTGAACTATAAAACAATTAAATAAATATCCATTCACTAACATTCTTTCTAATTTTTAAAATTTAAAATATTAATTTGCTGCCAACAACATTCTCTATGTTATTAATATTAGCAGGAAATAAACTTGTCCAAAAAAAATGCCTTAACCTATATTTAATGTTTCGTATGCTAATAGTTAATATAAAAAGAAATGTTAACGAAATTGAAACCAAAATTATTCTACAGAAACAACAAGTAAGTTAAAATAAACACAATTAAAAGTTCAAATGCCTTCCACTTGTGGTGATTTTTAACAGTTCTGACAGTTATTATATCAACCTTTTAAAGGTCCATTACCACTCCTCCACCAAATATTTCACACTGTTAAATTCCAGCAACCAGCACCTACCTTCAACTTTAAAATTGTCAACTGATGAGGTTTATGGCACCTACTACACTTTGTCTAATATTAATTTACATCCATTTATCCATTTATAATGTATACAATTCTTGGTAGACCTTCATTTAAATACAGTTAAATTCCTTTCTTCAAAGAAAATTTATTTTTTATTCTCCACTTTCCAAATTTTTTTTAAGTAACCAATCAACAACCTTTTTTTTTATAATCCCCCATCAAATATTTAAAATTCAAATTAGATAATGACCAATAAAAAATTTTATTATTTAGTTTTTAATATTTAATTTGCCAATACCTTTTTAATAACTTCAAAAATGACAACATTTAAAATTTTAACACTTCAACACCAATTTTAGGTTATGTTTACTGTCAGTGTTTCTGTGATTAAACTATTTTAAGGTATTGTACTGTTTATTTATTATATACAACAGGATATTTTTAGTAGACCCAAACAACACTAGGCCTCGGTAAAAGGAAAAATGAATAATTGGGTAATACACGGAAGCAACGAGCTTTAAATACATCACACTATCATCATCTAGGTATCTTACATTTTTTTAACCAAGGACATCTTGGAAAAATTTTGAATTTTACAAAAGTGTCTAAAATATGTTGAACAAAAAGATTTCCAATCAGGTATGCATTTATTTGTTCTTTTTGGATAAGAAAAAACAGTTAAACTGCACAACTGCACATCAGAGGAGTTTTTGCTAGTTCATCGATATGTTATACTATGGATAAAAAAAGAGGAATGCAGTCACATTCCATAGGCGTACTTTGCAAAATAAAAATAAAAATAAACCAATAAATAACACAGGATAATGGGATTAAACTTTTTTTAATCTCTTGGCATTAAAACACTTCAGTACCTAAAATCAAATATTAAAAAAAATAAAAAGTTTAAAATTCATTTTATCATCTATTAAGTTTTCCAAAATAAATTTTCCACTTTTCTCAAATGTACTCCATTTGCATCCGAAACTGCCTTCAAAAACAAATTTCGCACATCAGGTAATTTAAATGTTGCATTGTTTTGAGAAACATAACCTTCTAATTGTGACCAGATCAGTTCAATGGGATTTAACTCTGCATGCTAAGGAGGCAATCTGAGAATTTCAATTCCTTTTTCTCGGGCCATCTCATCTATAATATATTTTTTGAATTTGTTTTCATGTTGCCGTGCTATTACGAGTAATTCTGCCTTCAAGGATTTAGGAGGACTGATAATATTTTTAGAATGAAGCCATTTTGAAATATATATTAATACAAGGAATTATAAATTTTAACAAGATCTCTTACAAACTCTTTTTCGTTCCTTAATTATCCAGTCTCCACTAACGTGGAAGACTGGAGCTTTATTTATTTTGATATACAGAGCGCTCTGTTACAAGTTGCTTAGACCTGTGTGTGTGTGAGTGGGTTTTTGGCATTAAGAAACTTAGTCCTCAGCCACATATAGTTGTATATTTATGTAGATATTATATGTTAATTTTACTTTTTCTAATTAAATGTATTAAGGCTTCTAATACCTGTCGGTTCTTTAAAGCAAGTATGTTAACTAAACTGACTGGCAAAGAAAAATTAAGGTCTGATAAAAATTGTTAATGTGATCTGGGGGTTGTTGCAATTGAACAAAATATAGTTAAGATCAGCTGTAGAAGTGTTATCACAAGAACAGAATGAAGAATCTGTAGCACCTATTCTGGCGAGATGCGATGGAAAGTAACCATGATTTAATCTGATTCTTGTAAGGGTTGTTGAGTAAAATCTACTAATAATATATTCGAAGATATGGGGAATAGTTATAGGAAGAGTGAGATAAACTAAAGAATATTGATTGGTGGAGTTTCGGACGTATTGTTGCCAGATGCAATTCAAGCTATTTTTGCTTAGACCTATCTACATTATGTTATTTTAGACAAATTTGGCTTTTTGGCAACACAATTTTTGTTGTTCATTGCTTTCTTGCAAAATGTACTTTCTTTAATAAGTTTTCCGTCTCTGTTACTCTTCTTTCAATCTTTCTCTATAATACATTTCTTAAAAAATAGAACATTTCTGATCTTAAACCGACTCTGGCAATTTATCACGAGCGGTCACTTGAATAAGCATAAGTTAAAAAAAAATTATTCCGTCTACCATTTAAATAATTGTGTAGCCCACGCGCGTACCTTCAGTAATTTTATTTTTGTATATAATTACGACTTAATCTATCTGGGGTTATTACAGGGGCGTAACTGATGAGGTGAAAGGGTTCTATTACCGACACCGTTATTACTTCAGATATTTAAAAAATATAAACAGGGTCCTTGTAAATTACACAGACAAACTTTCATGGTAGATTCTTCTCTTTAACTGATTATTATTATTTTTGATTATAGGAACCAATGTCCAAATCTCAAAGGAAAATCTACGGGGTGTTAAGGTTAAGGTATATATAGTTACGGCAAACTGTCAAACTAGAACTTGATAGTAAACTATCATGGACCTCTCATATTGATAGAATTGCTAAAAGATTATCTAGTGTTTTTGCTTCGGCGTTAGTTTGAGATGTGTCAGTTTTGTATTATTTGTAACTGTATTTACATTTGTGTAATGTAATATTTTGTTTTAGTGAATAAAATCGTATATTGTTTTACGAGTGACGAAAGTAACATTTTTTCAAAAAATGCTACCGACGAGTGAAACACTATACTATATACTATATACCTTTTCTACATCCCCGTTTATATCATAATAGTATACTAAAGAATGTGTTTTATAATTGGAATGCATTTTTTTCATTTTTATTAAACAAAAAAATAAAAAAGTCTCCAAACAAATATATCTTGCCTGGCTTCATCCAAAATACGCAAGCATAAGCAGCACAGTTTCCTAAAATGAATTTACTTGATTATGAACTCTCCAATCCATGAATTTTGCATATATTTTTTCATGTCTTTTTAGATTTTACTGGTAATTAATCCAAAGAGGTTTCCTCAGCGTGATTTGCTATTTCTGATGGTGTATTTGGAAAATCTAAGTCATTTTTCGAATCAGAAATCATGGTAACTTAAAAAACTAACAATGATTTAAGTGCAAACTGACTAAATAATTAACGAGGAACGTCAAAATAATGAAAACCAGGCAACTAGATAGAAGTTGTTTTTAAATTTAACTTTCGTCACTAGAAACTTTCTCTCACTTGTGATGAAAATCAAGTTTTCGCTGAAGGTATTCTATTACAAAATAACGTCTTTTCGTAAAGGGTTGTAGAAAAATTCTATTCTATTCTAATTAAAATATAAAAATCATGCTGTTCTCTCTTACCCATTTGGCCCTAATTTTTTTGTTATATATGGAATATTTTTGAAGATAAAATGCATAGCCTTTCACTACAAATTAGCTACAGATAATAGTGTTAAAATTAAGTTATTAGATATACAAAATAAAGAACTAAAATCTATTAAATAAAACTACATTTTCAGAGCCAGTCTTTTAATTATTAGACTACAAGTTTTCATATAATCCCAGAGAAAAAAGTCACTGGTCACTTTCGCATAAGTAATGTACACTATTTTTCCTACGACCACGCGATAATTTGATGATAAATTGGAAAGTTAAGAATTTTTTTTTTATTTTTACTTTATTTTATTATAACTTCTCGTTGCGCAAAACCTACAAAGGTCTGATCAATTATAAGATACCAAATTTTTTATTTATGTGATCATATAAAAACATTAACGTTATAGTAATTAAATAAAAGATCTAAACATTATATTTAACCATATAATTTAAAACAAAAGGTATAGTTAAGTAATATTTAAACTGTACATAATTAAATAAAGTTGAATAATCCAAACGGAATAATTAAAATAATTAATAAGTAAAAAATTTCCTTAGATAATAATAATAGTAATAATAATTTCCAGAGGAAAATATTTTACCTTTGTTTATTTCAGTGGAATTTGTTGATTGTTTTAATGTGTATACTATAATATAAAATTGAAATTGTTTAAGTTAAACGGTCGGTCAGGTATTTTAATTAAAAGTATAGCAACCAAGTCTTCATCTGATATACTTATATCTCATTGTTACAACCAAAAGAGGAACTAAAGTTGCGATACAGAATTACAATACTTTTTTTTATATTTCAACAAAACCAATTGTTACAAAATCAAATATTATTACTGAGCTAGCCCCACAGTTATTAATTAAATTAATTTATAGCTAAATAAAACTACTAAAAATTATTGTAAACAAATTTCTTGATAGAATAAATTTTTATATACCTACACTGACAAAAATATTTGGAACACATTGTGAATTTGCGTAGATATTGACTGGAAAGTTTACAGTCCCATAACTGTAAAAAAAAATTGCCAACAATAACAAGTGATTTTTACAAGTACGCTGTGAAAAAAAAATATTTTCTCAGAAATATTGTGAAATTTCATATAACCTGTAGAATTCACAAGATATGTCAGTAATAAAAGATATTTTTTTGTAAAATGCTACACAAAATGTAAAATAGCAATGAAAAATCATAGGTACTTTTTGTTTTTTCAAAACGTATTGTAAGTTCACCATTTTTATGTGTTTTTACATTCCACTTTGTGAATTCACATTTTGAAAATACAACCAATTTATCCACCCTCCTTTGAAATTATACGACCTGAGGAGTAAAAACAAAATTATTGTTAATTTACCAATGGATTGTGAATTTGCATCCTAATAAGTATATCACCTTGTAATATTACATTGATAAGAATATCACAGTGTAATATTACATAAGATGAGAATATCATATTGTAATATTACAGTAGTGTTGAAATTTTCACATGTTTATGTATGTTTTTTTTTCTGAAATAACAATTTTTAAGAAAAAAATGGTTTCTTAAAAAAATGTATTTTTGCAACGCAATTTTTTTTATTAAACAAATTGTTATAAATAAATACATTTGGGCGTTATATTTTTTTATAGAACAAAATAAAATAAAAACAACCATTATTCATATTTTGGGATTTTTTTTTAAAATTATTTAACATTATTATTGAAATTTTGCTTTGTGATTTTACCATTAGAAATTCTCAATTGATGTGATTATAAGAAATAAATACATTGTTAATTCACCATATTGAATCATTTCCCCAATTTAATTTCACAAAACGTTTGCATAATTAGTGGGTACATTCACAAACTTATGGTGAAAGTAACATGTGAAATCACAATACTCTTTTAGCTGAACTGTGATTTTACATTGCCATTTCACAAGTTTCGAATAATTTTACAACATAGAAATACAAATAATATTAATTTCACAAGTATTCTGGAGTCTGCTCAAGCCGAAGCTTCCACTGTGATTTCACAATAAATTTGGGGATTTTTCAATTTTCTTGTGAAATTTCACAACTACAAAGATAAATCAAGTACAGTGAAAATCTAGAGCCAGTAATAACCCATGATTTTAACTGTAATTTCACGAAACACTTTTTTCAGCATATATACCTATAACTAGTTAGTTAGGTAGTTAAAACCCTTGCGAACTAGTAGTGTGGATATAGTATAGATTTTTAACGTCTAAAAATAAGCTTCTTCACAAATTCCATCGAAGGTTTTCTGTCAAATAGGTTTTACAAGATCAGGGTGGGTACAATGTTTTATCAGGAATGCCCCAGTGATCTGTTATTGGCCCAACAGTGTTTCTTCTGTATGCACCAAATATTTGTGTCAATATTTATTCCAATCATGCCTTTTTCTGACGATGGCGTCTATTAAATTCTGGTGAATGGATTGGTATATTTATGTAAAACAAAATGAATCATTTACCTTAAACAATTCTTTTATAAGCAAATAACGGTATCACTGCTAATACCAACAACAAATTATTAACAGATTAACAACTGGTTGGGCGAATGGAGCTATTAGTGAGCAGTCTTTGATAGTCAATGGATCGAAAGCTTTCTTACGGACTGTATCTAGAAGGTTCACGTTGGTGAGGCCTTTTCTCAAGAAAGACCAGTTAAAAGTGGAGTTTCGCACGGCTCAGTATTGGGTACTGTTTACAATATATTCAAGTGATCTGCAATTCCACGTATCCAGTAAAATACGCAGATGACTCCAAAAGATACTACACTCCAATTTCAAGGCATTAATCTGTCCTTCGATACATTAGTGGTCCTGAGAATGACTCCCATTGAATACTGATAAATGTTAGTTTAGAAATAAAGATTTGATAGGGTCGGAAACATAGGTTGTTGGGTGTTTTCTATTAAGATTCTTTTAAAAAATTTCATATTTAATAATAAAAATTTTTAGGCACGTATGACGGTCCTGCTTGTTTCTTTTTTATTTCCCATTGCAGCTGCTTTAATACCTAAACTACTTGAGCCCTAAGGATACAGATTATGAATTCAGTGAGTATAATGTGAAAATTAAATTAGTCGTAATTTTGTGTGTCCACACGAAGATATGGATGTCAGAAATTTTTATTACTGGAATTTTCGTAAATTGCGGTTAATGCACAAGGTACCCAGAGGGGATTAGAAACCTACATTTTGTGAGTTTGACTGAAGTAAATATTTGGATTATTTAAAATCATTTCTACTTTAATAAAGCTTCCGATAATAATAATAATAATCATATTGAATATCTAACTACAAAATATCGAAAAATCCTAAATCTAATGAAATGTATGGCAATTATCCAATGGGGCTCCGATAGGGAGGTTCTTCTTAGAATGTATCAAAGTCTAATTGAATCCAGAATAGACTATGGCAGCATCATATATGGATCAGCGAGACCATGGGTATTAAAAGGTTTGGATAGGATACAAAGTTCTGCAATCCGACTTGCTACGGGGGCTTTTAGAACGAGCCCAAGTCAGAGCTGAATCTTCCATTCTGCCACTAAGTCTAAGACGCGACATGCTGCTAAGGTACAATCGTTGCCACAAAATAAAAATAGTAAATTTAATAACATAGAAAATGATTATGCGATTCTCCCCACTAGAACAAGACCAGCTAACATTCGATTTCTTGAAACATTAAACAAATATCAGATGGAACAAGATTCAAATGTTATATTAAATATTTCAATATCAAAAATATTTCAAATATGTCACCTGATCGTAGTATATATACCGCTGAATTCTATGATGTCTGGCAAGCTCTATTATTCTTTATGTCCGGGGAAAAAGAAAAAAGCTTAATATGTACCGAATCACTTAGTGTTCTATTGTCTCTAAAATACAAATTCACTTCTAACGAATGGGATTCAAGAATAATAGAACAAATACAAATATGGAAAATATGGGCAAATATGACACCATGATCTGGATCCCCGGACACTGCAGTATTAGAGAAAATAAACTAGCTGACTGTGCTGCTAAAGAAGCGTCTGAAAAGGACCTGATAGATAGAGGCATTCCCATCCTAATAAGGGACAAAGAACTTTCCATTAAAAAAGCCATTCTTAATAAATGGGAAGCCAGCGACCGTCAACTAAAATCCTTCTATAAAAAAATGGTTTTATCCAAAAAAACTGTCAAGAAAAGAACAAGTTGTATTATGCTGAATGCATTTAGGACATATGAACCTGACACACTTATAGTTGTTAGCAGGAAACCAACGTCCCAGATGTGAACGTTGTAGAACACGCCTTACAGTACCACACCTCTTGGAATGCCCTGAATATGCCCAAGCTAAACAAATACTCAATTGGAACCCTAAAACAGAAAACATACTAGAAAATTAAGAATATAAAATAAAAACGCTTAAAAAGCATAAATGTATTCAACAAAATATGAACTAACAATTCCAACATTGAATACCGAAATAACCTTAGCAGTTAAAGCTCGTAAAAAAAATAATAATAATATACGCCCTTTAATTCACCCCCTTACGAGAGAACCCCAGAAGGTTCTGCAGCTTGGGCGGGGAGGGACGGCTATTATTATTATTTGACGTGGCGCTCTGGGACGACTTACTGATGATTGATGACGCATTTGCTTTACAGTTGTGGGAAAATTCAGAAAAACACCATCATCGACAACCATTATTAAAATTTCCAAATAAATTATTATCGTTTATGGTGAGTTTCCTACATTTCAGGATTGGGATACGCGTAAATCTGAAAAAGGTTTAGTCCGGTCCTGAACTAGCAGTATGCTGCAAAAATACCATTTTTTTCTGACAAATAAATTAAAATAGCGGTTACCATTAATTATGGCAAACTTAACACGTGACAATTCGGAAGACATTGCATCTAAGCAACCTGTGAATTCGCGGTGACCGGACCTGTAAGGTAAAGAGGAAATTGTTTCGTTTTATGGCTAACACATGAAATGTCAACGCACCACTCATACCATGTCTATCCTATAAATTGTTCACTAAATAATTGATATTCTCTGTAGACATACTCATTCTTCCTGTACAAGGTACTCTCTAACGGTGAAATTTTAGTTCTTGAATTACAATCAACAACCAAGTGGATTGTCATCGAATATCGATGATTTAAGTGCATTCCAGTGGATTTTTCTATCGAATACTAAATGTTTTGCTTTGCGTGGTATTGGTAGTGAATTGTGTTTAGTTTAGATTATTAATCAATAGGTAAAAAATACTTTAAGACATTAGGAATCTGATATTTTAATACAATAAAACAAATGGCGTTTATTTTGTAATTTATAATGTTTACCTGAATTGGATAATTGTTCTCAAGATAGAATAATACAAAATTATGAAGAGCACTAAATAGAGGAACACTTTGTATAGATTTAAAATACAGTTCAACAATTTGACATATAGAAGCTGGTAAATTATTTCTCTTAGAAACTTGACCCGCAGGAAAAAAGTTAAAATTTTCCAAAGAATATCAGACTTTGTCCAGTATACTTAACCATACTCGTATTTGTGTCGTCATTTACAGTATTTAAGATATTTGAGCATCGAATTTATTAATTTTTTTTGCTTGTTTTTTTTTGGCAATGGACGCTTGTCTTTCAGCCACACACAGTGTCTTAAATATCCATCTCCAGTCGCGAGCAACACGTAGGAAATTGAACGTCTACTTTCATAAGATCATCCACCAATTCATTACTAGAAAAACATTTACAGCCAAAAAATATTATGTGATCTAGATCTGCGACCTCGTTATCAGGGGGACACAGTGGAGAATCTGTTATTCCTATTTTATATAAATGAGATGGAAAGCACCCATGAGTAATTTTCAATCGAGTTATGATTGTGCAGTACTTTTTATTAACTTTATCATCGAATATATGTGAGGTTTTCTTTGGCAATTCTTTGTAGATAGAAAAGTATGAGCTGGTTGAGTTTTTTGTTATTTCTCTTCAATAGTTATTCCAATCTCTGCAAATATTATCTTTGAATATACTGTAAAGATCTCTGTAACAAGGAATTTTGAGAAAATTGTTACATACCCTCGCTTCTTTTGCAGCTTTGACTCCGATACCAATATTGCACTTTGAACTTTGTTTTCCGCACCCCACTCCAAAGCTTTATGTATTGCGATGACTTCAGCTATAAAAATGTTACAAATCTTTGGTAATTGAAATTTAAAAATTTATTACTACAACCTGTTTTTTAAAAATAGCAATCATTGTTTTCATTTTCACTACAGGAATCATCTGTCATGGATAAAATAGTCATAAGTATTGTATTCTTCGTTAAATTCATTCGAATCAAACTTAGACAGGACTTTTTTCTTCACTTTATTGCATGCTTGTTTGAATTGGTTAGCTTATTTTATCTGCAGTGTCAGTTAATATTCTAAATTTACCTTTTTGACTACCTTTTGTGAACTCTTTTGCGGTGCAGTCTTTGGAAGAGGACGAATCACTTATGTGTGATTACTTTTGAAGAACTTGACCTAGTTTTATAAGTAGTTTTAGCATTTTATTGCAGATACTTAGATGATACTATTTTAGCCTTCGCAGATGGTTTTTCAGGCGGAAGACAATCATATTACTCAGAATTAGGCAATGAGTTCTTTAGGCAGAAAACAATAGTCTTTCACCAGGGTTTCTGATGGCATAAAATCAGATTCTTAATCATTGGATGGAATCCTCTATTATAAAAGCCATTTAAAATGTTTGTCGGTAAAATGCTAGTGGAAACGCCTCGATCCAGCAATATATTAAATTATCAGTTTCCCTACTTGTTCAAGTATTTTTCATTACCTGTATGATTGAAATACGCTTTAAATGGTCCAAACACCAATTAGTTGAGTGATTGCACGTTATTGTGTGGATTTAGCGAAACCAGAATAACTCTATTCTCGTTTGTTAGGCATATTGCTGGAACAGAAAATTCATGATTATCCAGTAAGACAATAATGGTACGCCCCTTAAAAAGTAAGGCAAATTTTATAAAGCGATCCATTATCAATAAATTCTCATTATACCATTCTGATGAATTTACAGCACCTTATATGGCGCCTTCTATCATTCAAGAAATCTAAACATTGGTACAACAAAGCTTCCTATAACATCGCAAGCTGATATCATCAGCACTCATCATGGATTCAATTCCAGTTGGTGCCTGACTACCAGAGTTAGTAGAAGGACATAAAAAGTAGACGGGACTATCTCATCTAAGTTTCAAATATAAAACGGTTTAGGCCAGTCATCTGTTACATTCTAAATTACAATAATTGCGGTAAACTTGCTCTTTTAGTATATTGTTTGGGTCCACCTAGATAGTATTTATCCAGATTTGCAGCAGTCTGAAATTTTCGCGCGCTGAGTAGTTGCTGAAAAACCACCACTGTTTTTCTCTTTTTTTAGTTTTGTGCCAAAAAACCGACATTGGAAGCCTCTGACGACAAAGGTTACTTATTTACGTTTTTAAAGTGTACAAAATTCCTGACAGTTTGAGCTCTAATTCAATTGTCTAGATCTCATATGTCACATGATACAGGGTTCCCAATGTTCACTATTTTCTCCAAAATGTTGAAAAATTGGACTAAAACATCGAGTATAATGAGGTATCTCAGGGGAAATTAATGGGAGGTGAAGTTTTAGCATATTTAATTATCTTTATTTAGGACTATAAGCCAGTTTTCCTTCACCTCATCCAATAGCAGTATTGATGGACTTCCATCAGGCATGGTGCTTTTCCTACATGCATTCAGTGGGTGTGAAATTTATTCGTTTTTTTTTAATTGCTCTGTATGGTGGAAATGGCCAAGAAGCTCTCAACACTCTGCGCACTACACTATTTGTGAGGGCCTCGGCGAGCAACAAAATAAATTTAGCTCGCCTTCCAAAGACGCGGCTAAGTTCCACTCATTCAGGACCTACCACCAGATTCAGGAGTAGGGGTGTACAAGACCCCAACTAATTGGGGATGGCATCAAACAGACTCAGGTTTGATGCCAACCACGACATCTTTGCCCCCAGCCCCTGAACTACTTCTGAAAAGCCTCTCCTGCAAGTTCAAGAAAGGTTGTACTGGGTCTTGCTCTGGCATGAAGGCTGGGATGAAGTGCTCTACACTGTGCAAATACTGTAAGGGGAGTGAGTGCACGAATGTCCCACCAATCGAGGATGTAGAAAAAGGTGATGTTATTGAACACGTGCGTGATGACCCCGATGAAGCTATTGGAGAAAAGTTTGATGTCTCTCCTGCCTTCAAATGGGCATCAACCTCCCAACCTCCCCAACGACATCAACGAAGGGGGGACCCTCTTGTCGAAGTTGATATTGATACTACTGGGCCCTCAAAGAAGACGCGTAGGTTAACTTAAGCCCAACATTGGTGATGAGCCTAGTTACAGTTAATAATAACAGGATTTTTTTTTTAAATGATATTTTTTAAGAATATTTTTGTATATTGTCTCTCTTTTCTCACTTAAATTTAATTTAGATTAGCATAATTATTTTGTTAAGTACTAGATAATAAAAACATATAAAAGAATTCTAGTAATTTTATTATAACACTCGATTTTTAGGTTTCTTTGGTTTATATTTCAATAATTTCCCCTGAGATACCTCATTTATACTTGATGTTTTGGGCGAAAATTAGACATTTCCAATTTTTCAACATTTTGGGGAAAATAGTGAACATTGGGAACCCTGTATCATGTAACCTATTAGACCTAGACAATTGAATTAGGGCTCAAACTGTCAGGAATTTTGTACACTTTAAAAAAGTAGTAGTGATCTTTGTCGTCAGAGCCTTCCAATGTCGGTTTTTTGGCACAAAACTAAAAAAAGAGAAAAACAATGGTGGTTTTTCAGCAACTACTCAGCGCGCGAAAATTTCAGACTGCTGTAAATCTGGATAAATACTATCTAGGTGGACTGAAACAACATACCAAAAGGGTAAGTTTACCGCAATTATTGTAATTTCAGCGTTTTTATTTGTACGATTTGACTGGCCTATTGTAGATCTGGTGGACATTAAGCAAATGCTTACTTGTAATTGTCGAATTTCAACCTAATGATCTTTCACTCAGGTGTTTTATTGAGGTACCTTTCTTCTTTCAGTTGTGGAAGTATCTAAGGGGAATTCTTAGTATTTGAAAATGTTTGGCAGCACCAAAAAGTTTAATCTTTCTCTCAGTAACAAATTTTATGGCAGTTTAGAATCAAATACTTTCCCTACTCACATATTTTTTTGTTTCAGATGGATAGAATAAATTTCACATTTTGGGTAAGTACTGAATAAAATTCTTTCAAAATATTGTTTAGAATATATGATATTGTAAAATTAAATTGCAAATATGATGGTGTCGTGTGGTTTTTCTGGGTTTTCCCACAACTGTAAAGCAAATGCGCCATCAAGCATCAGTAAGTCGCCCCAGAGCGCCACGGCAAATAATAATAATAGCCGTCTCTCCCCCGCACAAGCTGCAGAGCTTCTGGGGTTCACTCGTAAGGAAGTGAATTGCAGGGCGTATATTATTATTATTATTATTATTAATATAAATATTTTTATTTCAAAAAATGGAACACCAAAATGTCGAAACAGCTTTTACTATATTCCAAAGTACTTTCTTCTGAAAATTGTATTTAAATTTGTCTTTAGAATTGTCTTTAAAATGGTCTTTCCTGTCATCATGGTTGTCCACCCTACGAGGAACCCCCAGAACACAACAGGCTTGTCCGAATTAGAAAGGACAGCCCGATATATCAGTGGTCACCCATCCAGAGTCTAACCGGGCAAGACGTGCTTAACTGTTAGATAGATACTCACCACCCTTATTTTTAAAGAATTCTCATACACTGATCTTTTAACGGTTCTTCGACGTTCAACCAAATAAATCCAATTCCCGTTTTTTAATTATTTCAATTTCTGACACCACCAAATGTGATTCCAGCTGTTGCAATCCTTTCTAAAAACTAATATCCTCTAAATTTAAACAATTTGTAACATCCACCGAATCGTTAAAACCTTAACGAATTGTACATATGTCATAAATCCATTTATAAAAAAACTCATATCCGAAACATCTAAAAGAATTAAAAGAATTAAACAAATGATTTTCTGTCTTAACCCTTTTGTACAACGATAGGAACGAAATAATTAGTTCTTTATTCTTGTCAGGTCAAACATTTGGGTGTCTAAAGGGCACTATAAAGAGTTAAGTCAGGTGGTAAATGGTGTCATATCTATAGGTGGTCATCATATGTTCACGTGGTTAGAATGATGGATGACTATAATTTGAAAGTAGTCTGAAGTTCGTATAAAATATTAATTTTGGATTACTTGATGGTAAAACAAGATGTTGGTAGACCACAAATTTATTTAAAAAAAATAGCATTTCGAAAACAACATTATTTGGGAGGCTCATTAGTAATAGAAACTCAGGATGTGGTAAATATAATATAACGAATTAGTAGTAAGAGATCTTCTCCATAAGATATTTTTTTTAAAGAAAATTAAAAGAAAATAATATCTCAGCGTCATTCTCAAAGTGTTCGACTAGGAATTACGAGTTGCACTACGTTTGGACTGGAAACAACTACTCCTGGGGCTAATGCCTCCACAGGCATTGAATTAAAATAGTCCAAACGCGTGTTGGAAGCCTAGAAAGCAACAACCAACACTTTGATTTTGTTATTCATAATAATATATTTTTTTTGAAATTGTTTCTTCGTTAACATTTATGTTTTCTTGGATCCAAGTCTCGAGACTGGTTATTTTTATACTGTCGTATAAGCTAATCGGACAATTAACATTTTTACTGGACCTGTATGTCAAAAGTTGCAGTCAGGATGCAATAGGTGTCCTTAGATGTGTTGCAAAGTTTTTATTTGACTGATTCTAGTCAAGATGTCACTCTCTTCTTCGTATCCCTTTGAGGGATTAACACTCCGTTCCACGACGTCTAAAATAATAACAAGACGGTGGTCTATTAGGACCAAAAATAAAAGCCATATTTTAATATTCTTTTAATTGGTATTTTTAAAACACAATATTTTTATTTGTGTTTATAGGGTATTTTCTATCCCCTGATGCAAACATTTTGGTTGTTTATGCCTATTTAGTGTTAAATAAAAATAAATTAAAAAAAAGTGCTCTATTTGACAAAAAAATTTTGACCGTTTACAACATTTCCAGAAAACAAAAGTAATATTTCTGGTTTATAAAAACTGATAAAATAATAATAAAACTATAATAAAAAACATAAAGAATTCAGAAAAATACTCCTATACAGAAAGTACAGTTAGTGGCGTCTGTGAGTCGGAAAAAACCTCCTCCCCCCGTTTTCGAGGATGCTGAACACCATGGCGGTATCAGAATTTCTCTTTTCGCCAGCCGAACCCCCTAAAACGGCCAAAAACTACCCCCTAAAGAGGTTAAACGGGCAGCGCATCATTTCCCTGTAAAAAAACGTGTTTCCCCCCGGTTCGAGGATGCTGAGCACGGCGGTGGTGTTGAAGATTACTTCTGACCCTCGCCAAACCCTCCACCAGCCAAAAGGTATCCCCGACAGGGGTGTTTTTAGATTTTTTATATCAGGGGCAAAATTGTCCTCCCGTTTTCGAGGATGCTGAACACGATGGTAGTATTCAATATCACTTCCGACCCCCACCAACCCCTCCAAAGGGACACCTGTTTCGCCGCTAATTTAAAAAAAAAACATCCCTTGGTGTGAGTCGGAAGTGATATTAAACACCACCATCGTGTTCAGCAACCTCGAAAACATGGGGGGGCAGACGTTTTGCCGATGAAAAATAAAAAAACGCCCCTGCCTGAGGTGAGTTTTGGCTTGTGGAGGGGTTGGTGAGGGTAGGAAGTAATCTTTAACATTACCACCGTGCTCAGCATCCTCGAAAACGGGGGGAAAGATGTTTTTTTAGAGGGAAATAATGCGCTGTCCGTTTAACCCCTTTAGGTGGTAGTTTTTGGCCGTTTTAGGGGGTTCGGCTGGCGAAAAGAGAAATTCTGATACTGTCATCGTGTCCATCATCATCGAAAACGGGGGGGGGGGAGAGGTGGTTTGGTTGTTGCTTAAAATATTTGTGTTTTTCGAGGTTTCTTCAGACTCACAGAATGCACTAAAAAAGTTACATAAACGAACGACGGTGGTCTATTAGGACAATGTAATTTTTTTTGGAAAAATGCAAATTGAGTGTATGCAACAGTGTATGCAACACCCAATAGATTGGGAATTGTTGCTTTGTACAGTGTCAAAACTCTCTTCTAACCATAGATGGTAGCACATCTAAGAATTTTATCTTATAGGGATATATTGACTTGTACGAGTTTAGAATTTTATTTATTGGATTCTAAAAGCCTAACTAACGAAGCCGAAAGACAGAAACCGGTTTTAGGCTGTCGAATCTGATAAATGAAATTCCTTACTCGTTTGCTAGCAATAGGTGTGTTAAAAAACAGTTGATGCCAAACTGTATCCATCTGACAGTAGATGTTTTTGAAGATTTGATGCTCATGTTGTATGTTTATAACTTTCTAAGACGATTAAAAATAATTAGCAATGATAGTAACGAGGAAAACATTCCAATCAAAATTCAACAAACAATGTACGGTAGTAAATGAAAATATTATGTTAACATATTTAGCTATAAAATCATACGCGCTTAAATCAACAAGTTTATGTATTCAATGCTCAAAGCAATGTTAATAAATAAGGAAATTGATATAAGTAAAAAGTAAAAAATCTGTAGGATATTAAGACAAATATGCTCATGTTATTAGTAAACAAGAAGAAACTAAATTTTTGTCATAATCCACAGACCATAATTATCTTATCTGCCAACTTTTTCTTTAGTCAATTAATTGCTATTACAATTATAATGACGTTGCTCTGACAACTTTTTCTTATGCTAGCAGTACATATAGGATTAGAAGAAAACAAGAAGGCAATAAAGTTGAAATTAGAGCATTTAATTAAGAAATTGCTATGTATTTCATATTCTTACCCCAATTCTAATGATATTGCTCTGCCAGCTTTTTCTTATGCTAGTAAAGCATACCATAAATAAAAAAAGAGCGACAATAAATTCCAAATAAGAACATTTAATTAGCAATTAATTGACCGAAAGAAAGGCTACCTATTTTCATATTTGTCAGCAACATTTTTTTATGCTAGCAGAACATACGATTACAAGAAAACAATAAGGCCAATAAACTTATGCTAGCAGAACGTTCGATTAGAAGAAAATAAAAAGACGAATAAATAGCAAATTAGAGCATTTAATTAGCAATAAATGGCCCCAATAAAAATTTCACATTTCTATCACAATTTTAATGATATTCGTCGGCCAATTTTTTCTTACTTATGCTAGCAGAACATAGGATTAAAGCATTTAATTAGCATTTAATTGCCCTAACAAAACGTTTACTATTACATAATTTTATCTAAATCTTAATGATATTCGTCTGTCAAATTTTTCTTATGCTAGCAGAACATTCGATTATTAAGAAAATAAGAAGACGAATAAATAGCAAATTAGAGCATTTAATTAGCAATTGATGGCCCCAATAAAAATTTTCATATTTTTATTACAATTTTAATGATATTCGTTGGCCAATTTTTTTTTACTTATGTTAGCTGAACGAACATACGATTAAAGGAAAACAAGAAGGCCAACAAATTTAAAAGCTTTCAATTTAATTGTCCTTACAAATTGCTATGTATTTCATATTCTTATCTCAATTCTAATGACACATTCGTCTATCAATTTTGTTTTATGCTAGCATAATATAGCATTGAACGAAAACAAACAAGAAGGGCAATAAATTTTAAATCAGAATTTAATTAACAATTAATTTCCCTAACAAACTATTTCATATTTTTATCCCAATTCTAATGAATTTCCTTTGCCAAAGTTTTCTTAAATTAGCAGGACATATGATTAAGAGAAACCAAACAAGAAGGGCAATACAATTAAAATTAGAGCATTTAATTAGCATTCAATTGACCTAACAAAAAGTTTACTAATACATAATTTTATCTAAATCTTAATGATATTCGTCTGTCAAATTTTTCTTATGCTAGCAGAACATTCGATTACAAGAAAATAAGAAGATGAATAAATAGCAAATTAGAGCATTTAATTAGCAATTAATGGCCCCAATAAAAATTTCATATTTCTATCACAATTTTAATGATATTCGTCGGCCAATTTTTTCTTACTGATGCTAGCAGAACATACGATTAAAGGAAAACAAGAAGGCCAACAAATTTAAAAGCTTTTAATTAGCAATTAATTGCACTTACAATTTGCTATTTCTTTCAAATTCTTATGTCAATTCTAATGACATATTCGTCTGTCAATTTTGTTTTATGCTATTATAATATAGGATTGAACGAAAACAAACAAGAAGGGCAATAAATTTTAAATCAGAATTTAATTAACAATTAATTTCTCTAACAAACTATTTCATATTTTTATCCCAATTCTAATGACTTTCCTCTGCCAAAGTTTTCCTAAATTAGCAGGACGTATGATTAAGAGAAACCAAACAAGAAGGGCAATAAAATTAAAATTAGAGTATTTAATTGACCTAAAAAAAAGTTTACTAATACATAATTTTATCTAAATCTTAATGATATTCGTCTGTCAAATTTTTCTTATGCTAGCAGAGCATTCGATTACAAGAAAATAAGAAGACGAATAAATAGCAAATTAAGAGCATTTAATTAGCAATTAATGGCCCCAATAAAAATTTCATATTTCTATAACAATTTTAATGATATTCGTCGGCCAATTTTTTCTTACTTATGCTAGCAGAACATACGATTAAAGGAAAACAAGGTGGCCAACAAATTTAATAGGTTTTAATTAGCAATTAATTGCCCTTACAAATTGCTATGTATTTCATATTCTTATCTCAATACTAATGGCATATTCGTCTGTCAATTTTGTTTTATGATAGCAGAAAATACGATTAATTAGCCATAAAGTTTTCAATCATCGAATTTATATTTTTTTACTACTTTGACTAGCTAAGAGACGTTAAAAAATATATAAGTAAGTTGCAAAATCCTGAAAATGAAAACATTGTATTTTGAATTTGTAGTGTTACAAACTTTTTATATTGTTTCAGATGAGTCACCCTGTAAAGGAAGTTACATTTTCCCGCAACTATTACTTCCTGCGTCCCGATTGTGAGGGCGCCACCAAGCAGAGACTCGACGTCAGCTAGTTCCCGAACCAGCCCTTTCAGGACCCAAACCGTTCCTGTAAGACGGTTTTCATCCAGGAAAGTTCGACTATCGTTCGCCAGGTGGCGGCACTGGGACTTCAACCACCTTGCACGCACGAAAAACCACCCCACTTTTTCGTTATTCCCCTCTGCAAGGGAATATAGGCGTGGTCCAGAAATAATTGTTATTTTTTTTTAGCAGAGGGATCTCCCGCAACGAGGCGGAGTTTTAAAAATATGGTGGCGGTTCGGTTTCGGGGGGCGGGGTCCCGGGCGGAAATCGCCGTTACCGCGCTGACGCCGTACGCCGTACCGTAGTTTCTCTCTGACTACCGCGAAATTAACACCACCTTTGTTATACAAACTACGAACGGAGTATTAGCTACAGTAGAAACAATTGAACAAGTGCAATGGTGTGCAGGTGTCGGCCAGTCGAGAGGAACAGGTAAATACTTGTGTTCCCGCTTTAGCGGTTTTTTTTTTTTTTTGGTTGATGATTTTTTAAGATGTGGCTGTTTGTCGTAATGCGTACTCGTTTGGTATCGCCTCTGGCGGTTGTTTATACAAGTATGGGTGTGCCATTTGCCATTGGTTTGTGATTGCAAACACAGCAGCTATAGGGTTACTCGTGCATATTTTGTTGGGAAACGATAGGTGTGTTTTGCACAATCTCTCAATATCTCCTTAGATACCTGATGTCGATTAGATAGGTATATTTATGGTGTTTGAAAATTTATAGATATTCAATCTGTCGACGTCATTCTAGTGAATAACTATATTTTCTTAGCAATATTGCACGTCAAATTTAAAAATATTCGCCAAGTAAGAAAATATTTATTTCCTGTTTTACATGCCCATTGTAACCAGTATTTACTTCACTGTTATAGTTAATTTTAATCAAATCCAAATGTAGCCATACTTAATTTTGTTAAAATTTTGGAGTTGCCTTAACCTGTATCGCAAATTATTGTATTTAAATTTTCTTATTAGTATCTATTTACTATCACTTTGCATATTTTATTTTCACAACTCTTCAGATCCTCATTTGCATTAATGACTGCACTAATATTCACAAAAATAGAAAATGACTACCATACCATCATCTTTAATGACTCCATTATTTACTTCAACTATATTTTACTACATTAAGATTAACGATAGTTTAAGAAATGTTAGTAATTTCTATAAACACAGGCGTTAATAGATTTTGAATGGTAGAAAAAAAATTAATACAGAATTTATAAAAAATAATCAACATTTTAAATATTAAAAATATATTTAAATATAATAAAGAAGGGCATTCAACGAACCCGATATTTTTAACATTTTCTTTGATTTAAAAATGTAAGGAATTTCAGGTTAGATAATATCTTATACTTCACTGTAAAGTATGTTGCCTACTCTAAATTAAACGACGCATTACTTGTTGTCAACGTGTCGACCAATCAGAAGAGAATTGTGGTCAGGGATTCAAAGTACTCCTCCAATCTATAGGTATAAGGATTCCTTACAAGAATCGTATCATATCTAATTTAACATATTTTGCAATGTCGGTTCTTCCAATTCAAACATATACACGCACATAAAAGATTCATAAATAAAAATATCCAAAGAAAAATACCTATAATTTAAGGAAATTAGTTTGAAGTTTAAATATTTTGTATAAAAAAAATAATTTCAATAAGCAAACTGCAACATCAAAAGAATTATCAACATTTTTATTTTATATTTAACAGATTTATTAAATTCGGATCTATGGCAAGCCGATCCTGCCAAATTGGTTAATAGAATGAAAATTTCGCCAAGATACGTTTGTCCAAAGGATAATATTTAAAAAATTATGGTTAGTGTAAAGATTTTGTTTAGAAAAAAAATAATTTGAATGCACAAATTGCAATTTATAAATAAGCAAAAGCAAAAGGATTCTTCATTGTTTTCAAACACACACCACAGATTTAGAAGATTCCGAAATAGAATATAAATTATCAATTTTCAATTTTTACTTTTTGCTGTTATACACATTGTCTTACTAACTGATCCTTGCAGGGTTAATGTTACTTTTTTGAAAAGACCGATTATTCAAGAAACTGTTTGTATTTTTGCATCTCCAACATTAAATTTAGTTATACCAGAAAGTAAATTGAATAGTATGAACATAACGTGACTTTAAAGTTAAAAGTCAATGACTAAACGAATTGTATTTCTAAATAGGTATCCTAACAAGAGATAAATATAATTGGTAATGTTCAACTCAATAATTTATTACATGTTATAAATAATAAAATAAATTTTGAAATATGTCAAACGGGAATGAACTTTTGTGTTAATTTATCCTCAAGAAACGTGCACTTAAACTTATTGAGAATATAGATAAATCTAGCTTTAATAACTGTCTCGTTCGATCGAAAATATAAATATTTTAAGGAAGAATAGTTTTGTGACTTATCAAAAAATGGTTTCACCGAGCAGATTGTTGGGTATCTGAATTCGATCTGTGTGCATGTGTGTGCCTGTAGCTTTTTGTGTTTATGAATTCTAAAATTCTGACTTCAGATTTTGATAGAGCATCAAAAAGAAAGCTTAGAGTTTGATGTGCCCCTCCGTTCCTCTTCGGGAACACCTTCAAACTGGGGTCCAAAATATGAAAATTTTTAAGTTTAAAATGACATTGAATTTAAAGTAGACACATAGAATGAGAACTGTCAATCTAAAATTTTATTCTCAACTGGTTTTGTTACTAAATTAAATATTAAGAAATTTGAAAATATCTATATGCTCTCTACTGAAACAAAATAAAAAAACAAATATTTAAGATTGGTACAAAAAAGTGCTAAAAAAAATCTCTTACTTTCTGTTACAAAGTTACTTCCTGAAGAATATAAACTTTGTAGTTCGGTATTTCATATATACAGTAGCCATTATATTACCGTGCCATGATGTTATGGATGTAATTGAATATACACAATCTGGATATTCTTCACGAAAGTGTTGATGTAATGACTTATTTGAAATAAATATTTAACATAAGGGATGTTGCCTCAGTTCTTATTTTTCTATAATTTTTTTGTAACGATTTTTCTGAAATTTAAAACGTTTCAGCCAAAACATCCTTACAGCTCTTGCATTGAGTTGTACAAAAATCGCGATGACGATAATAAATTAGAGAGATATTAAGATATACAATTGAGTTACGACGTATCTTCTTCCACAATTGTTGAGCTTTTTGTGCACTGATTTCGAAAATTGTTTTTAAGTCGATTTTTTATCGTGCTCGAAAAATTCACGAGCAAAATTTTACATCCAATTAATTAAAATTAAAACGTTCTACAAATTAAGAGTTATTAATCTCCGACACACATACTTTTTTTCACATACTATTAAATTTCTCAATTTCCTTTCACTAATTGATGTTGCAGAACAAGTATTATCTCTATTTTGAATATTAATATTAAAAGCGTTTTAAAACAGAATTTGTCTTTTAGGATTCGCCGTAAATCTTAAATCGGGTTAATTCTTCTATAACTAGTGCTTAATCATTCTGTACCTAATGGTTATCTGTCAAATCCAGTTTCATTAATCATCAACGTCTGTACCATTACCAAATACAAAAAAAGTTTACAAGAAAAGTTATTGGGTGTAATTAAGGAAGAGTTGGTGGATGTCGGCGGCAAATTTATTTTTTACTGTGAAGTTTTAAAAATGATTGTTGAACTATGGATTTTAATTCTTATACCGTTATTCGAAAAATATAAAAAAAAATAGTAGGTAGATGATGACTTAATGGGATTTTCTTCATTCACAGGAACCTTCGCGGTATTCTTTCTAAAAACGCATCCGTTTTTCAGAAAAATGGAATAAGACGCAGTCTGTTTGGAGGTTCAAATATTTCTCCAGACTTTGGCGTGCAGCAAATAATCTAGATATTAATTATTATTAATTAAACTAATTAATGTAGCTCCAATTATTTAACAGCCGTCGAATAATAAAATGAAATGATAACTAAATTAACTCGAATAATTACTTAAATGTTACTCAATATTTCTATTTCTAAATCAAAGTCAAATTGAAATATTATATATGTTTGTTAGAAACTGAAATAAAGGGTTTCAGCACTACTTTTTCTTCTGAAAAAAACATTTGAAAAGCAATTAATTAAAGACCAATTAAACAATCGATTTTTTCACATTTACTGTTAATTTGATGATAATTTTTAATTAAAAAAAATTCGAAGGAAAAGTTAATTTCTGCCTAAATCTTATAGTATTTTGTTTTAATTCCCCTAATCACATTAAACATTTTTGTTTTTATATACAATAATAATAAAAATATAAACACAAGTTTTTTAGAGATGTTTGAAACCAGTTGACGAAAAAAAAATAATTAACTAAAATTTTATAGCCATAATCCCACATTGCAACCAAAGATTTACAACGATAAATTAAGGATCTTTTTATGAAGCAATTATGTCACTAGTAAGTCAAATATCGTGAAAAAGAGAAAAGAATGAAATAAATTCCTAAAATAGGAGAAAGTTTTTCATCTAAAAGATAATTTTACTTTCTGTCCATACGGAAGATAACCAAGGATGTGTTCAAAATATGTTTTAATTGAATATTACAAATGGAAATCGATTTCTGCATTTTTTTGCAGTCAAACTAGCACGGTATATTTACATTACACTAACAGCTTAAAATACAATCCGGCTAATGTGGAACACCCCGAAAGCCTTGCCAGACTCGTCTAATGATCGTCAGGCGCTCTCTCCTCGTTTAAATTCCTGGTTTTTGAGTCTGGCAAAGGCTTCGTGACTGTTAATGTCAGCCAGACGTGCATTTCTATAAAATAACAGTATAATCTATCATGTGACAAAATTTCAAACCTGGGAAAATTTTTCCGATATTGAGAATGCTGCCAATTTCCTATATTATCAGCTTTTAATTGCATTTTATGAGTTGAAGCCTGAAAAAATAAGGGTTACAGATCCACAAAATCAGTCAAATTTTTTAATCCGAAAATTTTCAGCCAGACTCACTTAACGCTATCTGAGATAAGCCAGACTGCTATTTTTATAAACTTTATGTTCTTCTTTAGTAAATGTAAAATATTTATGATTGCGAAAATAAGTCGACTTGTTTTGTGTTTTTATTTTTTGAATCCGTCCAAAAATTTTAACCAGACTCAAAAATTTTGTTTTTTGTCACTAAGAGAACAGATTATTTTCATATAAAGGTCCTGCGAAAATAAGAACGAAAAAAGTGAACTGTCTCCTGTACTATTATGTTGTATAAGATATTTCAAGACTAATATTCTATTTCTCCACGCAAGATATAATTTCCAAAAATGTTTTAGTTTCTAAAATATTTCCCATAAATCATGGACATTAAAATATTTTACTGCACTTAAAATTCTTGGTACGATAATATTCACAAAATCAACAATCAACTGAACGTTTATACCTAGATAATATATATGATTTATTATTTGCCTTATCAACTTATTTGCTGATACTGCATATTTGGATTAGAAGTTCAAATTTATCGAAAATTAATTGAAAAATAAACAAAATGACTTATTTGAAGCACGTATTCAGCTTAGTTTAAAATAATTTCTTTAGGCAGACATTCTTTCAGTCAGTGTTTCCAACAAAAATATATTTCTAATTTAATATTTGAGACGACCTTGAATAGTTCTTATAATGGTTGCATAAATTATTATTGGGTACTTGAGCATTTATTTATTTAGTTTAAATTTGTGGTGTATATTTCTACTTAAGTTTTTTTACATTATAAAAAAACTTATCAATTTTGCCAGACTGGCAAACCAAAAGTATTAATTTGTTTATCAATTTGTATATTACAACCCTGATATGCTTGTTTACTATTACGATTGATAAGTTAATAGGATTAGATAAAATTCCCAGGTAAAAAGCCAGCAGAGCAGTCATTCTCAAATATCTTAAATCGTATAATACTATAACATTATTTAATGCTGCAGGAATAAGTGTATTATTAATCAACTTTAGAGGCCTTGCAGATCACAAGCAAACATCCTTCGGAATTTTTTACGATTACATTTCTATAATATGAGTCCTAATAATCAATAACTAATGACAGTGCTTCTTTTGAAACTGAAACCTTCAACTACACATAATTTTAAAGGCGTGGTATGTTACTGAAAAAATGAATATGTATATTCAACAAAGAAATAAACATATATATAAACTTTGTTCATCATTAATATCATCTGTGACGTTACGAAATTTTATATTTTTCTAACTGTTAAAAGAAAGTTAAAATTTTTGTTCACATCCGTAGAAGCCACGTTTATATATTTATTTAAAAATTTTTAAAACTTAATTTATTAGGCATGTGTGTAGGTTTCAAATAGTAAATTTAAAATAAAAATGGCTTTGTTGATTACAAAGTGTCGACATTTTGTAGGTATTTACGAGTTTTAATTTTAATTGACAATAATGCTTTTAAAATGGTAATATTTGGTTGGGTTACTTAACGATGCTTATTTAGATGTTTTAATATTAATAGTAGAATAGTCATTAATGACTTCACAATAATTAAAAAGTACTACCACCCACAGAAGATTTAACAATAAAACTAATTACGCCAAATAGATTTTAAGTGTCACAAATGCACATGAATATTCGCTAAATTTTAATCTTAAACGTATATTTCCTTAATATTAATACTCAAAACATTTTACTTCACAATTAATATTCGTTAAAATTGATGCGTTTTGAACTCATTGTTTTTTAAGGTTGGTGTAATTGTACTATGAATTACGTGGTTGCCACTTTTATTTTAGTGTTATTAAGTGAGGTTACGTTGACATTGTATTGCTATATATATTAAATATTGTTCTTGTGAATTTTGTACTCATTTCAGCGAGTTGCAGCAGCCCTATATTTGAGTATATGCACTGTTAGTTCTATTTCACAAGCAATAAAGCGTAATGAAGTTTTGAAATCTCCTCCAAAAATAATATTAGATGCAAGTAATATTAGGGATGTTAATAAATAATTTGTATTGGACAAAATACAATTAAAATCAAAAGTAATATTTAAATACTTATTAGCAAATGCAAGTATTATTCTAAACATTTGGCAACGCTGTACATCTAACACGTAAGAAAATTCATGACGTAATTGGTGACGTAATAACACTATAAACTGAAAACATCATATATATTTGAGAATTATATCTTTATATGGAAATATACATTTACATTCATGAATGACCAATGTTTTACAAACGGCGATATTTTTTATAGCCGAAACTTTTTTAATTTTTTTTAATTCGTTTAAATTACCAATTCTAGCATTTCGAATTTTCGTGGTGTCATTTTTAACAACCTTTTAGATTTGAACCTTATTTGTTTTTAATATACTTAAGTTAAAAATTTGGCTATATTATCGATAATTCGTTCAAATTTTCTCCCTAGTTTCGAATTCTAGTGTTTTCTCTTCAACTTTCCATATGTTTTTTCTGGGTTTATTTGGGATCGTTCAATTTCCATTTCTCATTACTGCATCGTTCATCTTCTCGTTAAAGTATCTTGAATATTCGTTATCTTCTTCTATCAATATGTTTCTATCCTTTATATTCAATAATGCATTCAGTTTTTTAAATATATTTTGTCAACGTTTTAGATTTGAAAATTTACAAGCTCTTATATTCGTTCTTCGTAGGATTTTTACATTTGAATGTCTTTTTTGCCTTCTACATCTATTGCTTAGGGTTGTGTATCAAAACTAAAGAGACCTAATGAGGAAACATTCCTGCAACAGTGAGAAACAATATTAAATTATGAAATTAAAAATGAGAAGATCCTTCATTCCCAAATTTAAATTTTTATAATAATAAGGATGAAAGTACCTTGAACCAGACAAACGATTTTTTAACTTATCATAATAAAACAAAATGTTTCCTGTCGTTCTTGTATTAAATATATTATACTGTTATATGAATAACTAAAAAAATAGAAATTGAATAGGTTAGTAAAAAGTGAATAAAATTAAAATTCATGAAAAACTAGAATGGCATTCTGAAACTTTTTCACATTTATGAAAATTACAAAAATTTAAATATTAATGATGAAGTAGATGCTGATAAAATAGTTTTCTTTTACAATGGCGTGTACGTCTACCAGTTTTATTAGAATTTTCCCTAACACAAAACATTTTTCTTTCCAGCCTACTGCAACTGCCGGAACGCAAAACGCAAGACACCGTTTTTTCACCCCCACCATCTTTTCTAACGTAAGCCGTAACACGCAAGCTCTCACTGCAAGGAAAAGTGGAGGGACAGAAGATTTCTCGTGTCAAACCCGCTACTTCTACACCCAGTGCATTTCCAGTGTAGATATGGAGTGATGACCAACCAAAAGATCCTGCAAAGCGCAAATACGAACTGGACTTGTTTCAATATGCGTATCAAGCTAAGAATGTTTCCATATCAGCTGTTGTTGCAAAAACACTGCGATATTTTTTTGTGGTACTTTTATAAATGATAATGTGTAGTGAAGTGAACTTGACTTGTGATAGGACAGACTATCTGTTGTTTTAAATGTTGCTGATATGCTGTTTAATTCTGGTAAGTATTTATAATTATTTTGTACTAACGTTGATAATAAAAAAATTATCATTTGGAAAGTTTCACCTTGTAATTTTCTTTGTGAAGTTATTTTCCATTTCCTATATTTGCGAGTATAAATAAGGAAAAAATAATTGGTGAAAATATTCCAAATTATTGAAAATTAAAACAGTATCCCACAGAAATATATTTTTTAATAAATAAAATAGAATATTTTTATTTTTTTTTATAAAATATTAATTATTAGAATGTTTTAAATTTCTAACTTTTTCTTCCTAAACTTATTTTCAAAGTTACAGATAAATAATAAATTACTATATAGAGAGATTACTCAATAATTTCACAACATAGAAAAATGAAAAAAGAGACGAAATCAACATATTTTCTTATTATGAAAACTTAAATATTATCGCAACTGAAGTTCATAAAAATATAGTAATATAAAATTTATGATACTATCACGGTATGCTTTTGTCAATTAACTGTTTTGTCCAAATTTGGGATATATTGACCGAACAAATCACTTTCGAATATTCATTAAAGCTGTTTTAATTAATTAATTATTAACATAGGAATAATTTCTTTATACTCTAAAAGAATCGAAATAATTAGAAGAGTGGCCGATTAGTTTAATTTATGAATAGTTTTCAAACAAGAAATGTACTGAGATGTTTAGTGACAAATACAAAACCTATAATAAAATGTAGGATACAAAAAATTATGTTTAAACATTCCATATTGGGAAAACATCCGGACCATTTCCAATTAGACTTAATTAACACGAATGTACGTTAGTAAAAAAAACAATTCGAAAAATCAAAATTGAAATTTTAACCAGAAGTGTGGAATTTTGATTCCTCTTTTACAAAAAGATTTAATTGGCAATATCCGAAGAAAAGTATCATAAGTTTTTTCTGGGTTTTTCTTATATTATTACGGAAACTTCAGTTATGACAAAGTTGAAATTTTCATAATTAAGGCAAACGCTATACTTTTATAAATTATGTCCACAAACGTCACAAATTGAATTTCTAAATCGTTTTTTGTTCCATATCATCATATTTTGTGAATTTATTCAATGTACTGTATAATTCTATAAAAACTATTTTCTGAAGATACTTATTCAAAACGTTTTAAACATTTTTAAAAATTTATAACTCGTTATACTTATTGAAATAACTGAAAAAAACCAAATAACTAAAAAAAATAAAATCTTTTAATATTTTTAAATCGGAAATATCATTTTTTAAGTTACCGCATTATGCCCTCGATATATTAGAGCGCCAAAGCACCAAATCACTACTCGTCTGTGAAAAAAAGCGAAAAATTCTAAATATCTTTTATTGAGATAGAAACAACTATTTGAAATTGCCTAGAAATAAAACTAATTGTTCTAGTAGAACGACATATCTACACTTCTGGATCAGTAATAAATCCTTACTATAAATGCAAGTCATATTATGGTAAATGCTTAAAAATCATAATCATAATTCTGAATTTAAATTCTTAAAATATTTTAATAATATACCACTTTTCCTAGACTACTTGAAAAAATAAGAAATCTCGTCTTTGGATAGGGGAATACAATAGATAAACCATTTAAGGATTAGTAGATAAATATTTGTAGGTGTGGATTTAGAATTTTAAGCCAACACCATTTTGTAAAATAAAAAAAGAATATGGCCGCGTAAACAAAAATTTTGTAAATTTTTAATCCTCTAAATATTCATATCTTACCTGTCTTACTAACTTAAGGTTGAAGTCTCATCCACATAGAAATATTTCTGCCTTTAACCAGGAACTTAAAAATTACTTTTTCTTAAGAGTGTCTTAAGATTTTTTGCATCACACTCCTTTGTGGTATTTGAGGAAACTCACTTTCGCGCTTTTAAAATTCTATAATTCTGTAAATGGTTATTTTTGAAACGTCTGCTTAAGTTTGACATCTTTTCACAACACTGTCTACACAACCTTTAACGGTCGCCGATCATGGCAACAATTCCGCATGATTCGCAGGAACAAAAGTTGAAATACTTGCCTTGTTTATCTAACTCTAAATAACGTTTATTATTTCGAACATCTCGCCTACAAATTAGCAACTTTTCTTTTTGATATTGCATTAAAGTTTTTATCATCGTTATTTTCCAATAACAAATATCAAATTAATGAATCTTTACCATATACGAACATTAATTTTATATCTTCGTTATCTACTCAAATTAAGCAATCTAAATATATATGAATTAAATAACGATATAAATATTAAAATACTTTTTAAGTCCCCTGAGTCGATAACTGAACCAATTAAAACAACTTGTCAATCCTTTGAGAAATATGGGGGTAATTTAGTAGAGAATTAACAGCTGAACCCAAGTATATAAATATGAAAATGTGTAGCATAATAATGTCTAAAGAAATTAGTCAATATGTCATGTTTTTGAATTAATTTAATGGTAAACGAACATCTTGCATAAATTAATATTCTTTCTATTTAATAAAAAGTATTTTAAGACGCGTCAGCAAATTTCCAGTTACATCGCTCCCATTATAATAATAATTATTTATTTAAAAACGGTAAACATAAATTTATAGAAATGTCTTATTTGCGGTAACATAGAATCACAGCAAAGCAGTAATTACCTCAAATATCATCTAGTAATTTCTCCCAACATATATACCTATGCGTGCAGTGTTATTAAAGGGTAAAAACATGAAATCATCTCGGTATATGCTGCAGAAGTTAAAGTGTATCATGCAGTAGTTATTATTTACTTTTAATTTCAACTTATTTTTTAAATTAAACTACCAATTTGTTGCACTCACGCAATTTTTTCATTTATGCATTTTTTTCTGTTCTAATTAAAAAGTTTCACTCTACCTAGTTATTTTTAACTGACATTGCAATAAATAATCATAAAAAATGTAGTTAAGTGATAACCTGATGTTTTGAAAACTGCATGCGCAACATTTCAAGTTTGACTAATAAAGTTGATACTACCAATCACCATTTAAAAGTAATATAATAAAATCATTTAAAAGAAATCATCATTGAGTACGATAATAACATTTTAATTACCAATTTTTTTACCTTTTCGTTCTTCCAGATACAATCTTATCCAAAGTAGGAATATATTTTCTTTAATATCTATATTTGTGATCATCAAAACTTTTGTTTTGAAGCTCGTCTTAATTCCTTATTAACCTCAACTATTTTAACTATTAATCAGCTAGTAAGTGCGATTGATATTTATTTGAAATATATAAATATGGATCAATATTTTCGTCATTAGTATCACAAACCATTTCCACATCCCACTGATGGGCACATACTTTGTCGAAGTTTGGCTCCAAGCATGATTTTTTGATCTGCTATAATTTGTAAAAATTAATGCTTATATTGACGAAAGATTTCCGAGACCGATATACAGGGTCCTGCAACAGTGGCTTCTTTTTTTAAATGGCAACCTTTATTTTTATATCACTTTTTCGGTTTCTACATGAAAAATAAAAGATACTTTCTAGGAAACTAGAGCCAAATGAAGCGTTCCAGAATTATTTAGGATGGAAGATAGAACGGATAGGGTCGACAGAGGGGTCTGTTAGACTCCATTTTACCAGTTATTTTTCATTTATTAGTTCGATTAATCCTTAAATATATATTTTTTGATTCGCTGTAGTGGTATATTCCCCCTGAAATATAGTCCACTCCAAGTATGGCAGACATAGTTTCTACAAGAATCTCAATCCTTAATGACCAACAATTGATTTTAATTCTGGAACAGTGTAAGAGTGAAAATTCAAACTCATTTCATTTTTAGAGCGTTTGAACGGTCCAAATTAGGAAGTATTCCATTACAAAAAAAGAAAGTGAAGTAGATATAACTTATTCGGAAATTCAACATAAAATCTCTATCATTTATAACTTCAAAGCCTAACCAAGCTACGTATCTACCAGACTATCGTGATACCCACAAAAGACCCCTAAACCTCGCAAAATATCATCCAAACTAGCAAACGAGTAAGGAATTTAATTTATCAGATTCGACATTCTAAGACCGGTTTCTGCCTTTCGGCTTCGTTGGTTAGGCTTTTCGAATCCAATAAATAAAAGCAGCCGAAAGGCAGAAACCGGTCTTAGGATGTCGAATCTGATAAATTAAATTTCTTACTCGTTTGCTAACTTTTGTATTAATCTCTTAAAGGGATACGAAGAAGAGAGTGACATTTTGACTAGAATCAGACTAGAATTTTTCGCTTTAAAAATTGTCAATACTCTCTTCTAATCATAGATGGTAGCACATCTAAAAATCGTCCAAACTATCTCAGATTATGGGAACAAACATCTACAAGTCTTTAAATACCAACTTGGATAAAGTTTTAGATTTTTTTTTAAATCGAATTATGTATTCTCAATTAACGAACGAGAAATTTTGTAGTTCTGAGAGTTCAATTTGATATATCGGTTTCGTTTAATGTTAATTGATGTCATTGCAAATTGCAACATACGAATTTATTGTTTGATCTAGTAGCAATTTTTAAAAACACTGATTAGAGACTAATCGTATAGAATCAATCTTATTTTTTCGCCAATTTGCCTTCATAACTCTGGTTTTTTACTCTTTGTAATTTTATCTTCAAAGCTTTAGATACATTTTGCAAAGGTAACAGAAGTATAATCAAACTGCATATGTGTTTTTGAAGTCTTTTTTTTATATTTGTATGAATCTATTATTGTCAGCTATTTCTGCTGAAAAAATCAGTGTAATAAAATACGCAAATAAAACGAAAATGTGAATGTTCCTTCTCAATTTTAATTTAAAGATACGCTGGATTGATATTAAAACTGAGGGGTGACAGCACCTGCTTATCGGTAGTTACCGTCGGTAGATTGTAGTGCGTGGATAAGAACCAAATCACGATCGTGATTATGACAATGTTGCTGATGATTGTAACGCCAACTTAAGTATAGTTTTTCCATTTTCAACTGCAGACATAGAAAAACAAAATTTCCAGATGTGCCAACAAGTTGTTACGTTAAAAAATATAATGTAAAGTCAATCGGATTATCATAAATTGGATGGCGTTATGCATTAATATACCAAGCGCAATTTTCGTTAAAATGAGATAATGTCATGGCAACTAGTATAGCAACAAGATTTAAAACATTAATCCTAAATATTCGAATCAAATAAAATAAATTCCAATCTCGTTAGGGCTTCACACGAGACGAGATAGGATGACACATAGGCTAGGAAAGGGACCCGAAAAATGGCATTTGTTACGCAAAATGGAGAGCCAAAGATTTTGTTTCTGGAGAAAATGTTATAAAAAAAAATAACGAGACCAGAAACAAGCCTCTCGGTTCGCCCCGTATGTGGTCTCGGTATGGTCTAAACAATTCTCAAAAATGTCTCGTTTTTTCGAGACGGAGAAAAGACTCGCGCTCACGTGAAGCCCTAAAACTCGTTTACTTACTTCAATAAAGTTATAAAACATTTTTCAGTTATCTATTTTAAATTGAAAAAAAAAATAGAATACCACATACGAATATCTTGTAAATCTACTCCGTTCTGCATTTGTTCATTGATGTTTCACAAGAAACTGATTACGAGGAGCACGATGTCAACGTTCCATGTCCAATACAAACCTAGAGCAACAAAAATCGTGCACTAAAGTGTCGCAAGAGACGTGTTCTCATATAAGTATATCATTGTAGGTATTGCTAAATCGTGCGACTTGTCTTGCGATACAAATAATGTTTATGTATCGTGGCTCTCTCGTACAAATGTGAACGAGACTTAGAGAAGAACAAGAAATGATTCAAATAAAGATGTCACTACACAAACTACTACCTATTTAAGGATTTCGTAGTTTCTATTTCACCGAAATTACGGTTGTATTTAACAAACTCGATATTTGCAGGAAAAAACTTATTGCCAACTTTGAAATTAAATGTATAGTTCCGTATTTCTTTTATGAAATTCTCACTGATAAAATATAAATTTTGTCTCTAAAAGAAGATCTAACGCGCACAACTTCCGAACACCCAAATGTTCGTGCAAAATCTTATGGATTCTGGTCATACTAATGCACAGCGTCGATGTTTTCCGGTACAACGACTGATTTTGGATGACCTTCTTTAACTTCGTCCGTGAGGAAACTACGGCCAAATTTCAATTCGGAGTACCTGCGATATACAGTGGCTTTGGATGGTGCTTCATCGCCAAAAGTTAAATTCAGTTGATTGGTGCACTATTCTTGAGGTATACCACGTCGAAAGTCACAGTAAATCATACCTGGAAAATTTTCGCGAGTTACTTCCATTTCTTGGCCGAGAAATTTTCAACTGTAAACAACACAAATATCGCTCGCATGTCAAAACGTTCTGAATACTTATACTGCCAAAAATGTCAAACTTTAAGATGGCTATGACAGATTTGACCTGGCAACGCCAGTATTGCCAGTTCTCAATATATAAATAGCAGCCCTCGTACAGTGGAATATTTGGTTTGTAGTAGAAGATCGATAGAAACACGAGTTCGAATGGCTTGGTCATCTTCAATCTTCGAATTAGATGCTGATTGTCCAGCAGCTGAAGGCTTCTACATTTTCATGGAGGTGTAGCCTGGCTTCATGTTTGCCAGCACACCTTTTAATGTCATCCTTAACCATTGGGATACCAAGGTCACCGTTGCGTACGTACTAAGGGGCGTTTGTCATGTTACGCAGTACTTTGTTCTGAAATATTTTAATCAGCTTTATATTGCTGTATTTGGCACAACTCCATAGCTCAATAGCGTAAAGCCACACTGGTTTCAGAATTTGCAATGACATATTGGAACTCATTCCAATAAGCCAATAATGTTGTCTATATTTTAATCCAATTCGGTTCTTTTCTTTTCTACATGCGCTTTCCATCTGAGCTTAGTGTCAAGAGTCATGCCAAGATACTTAGTATTGTTACTATATGGTACTAGGTTGTTACCGATATATAGCGATGGTGGATTGAGTAGTCTTTTGTTGGTAAATTTGACATGGATTGATTTGTTTTCGTTAAGCTTGAGTTTCCATGACATGTCCTAATCATGATTTACTGTAAGGAGTGCTGTATGGTCTGCAAATTTTTACATCTTCTAGTCGTGGAATATCGCTAGTGTACAATAATTAGAGGATAGGGCCTACCACACCACCTTGAGGTACACCCGTACGTATTTATTTCTTTCAAGCCTGAATACGCATCTTCCTGTTTAATTCTGAAGAATCTGTATGTGATATATGATGTCAAAATATCTATTATTGGCAGATGTCTAAACTCTATGAAACCGCAAAAATCGTCAATCATTATGAACAATTCATTACAGCTTTAGCCATCTTTTGAACCCAATTACATAAAAGTTTGTTAGTGAATGACAAAACTGATACATAAATATCTAATAATTACGAATAAAAAATCTATAAAACATAATGAGCATAGTCTATATGACACCCTGTATAAGTAAACGTTTGCTGGTCTTCTCATTCGTATATCTCGTTGAGATAACACAAGAAGACGAGAACATTCTCATCAAACAGCATTCTTCTTCCCATCTGAAAATTTATGATACAGTTTCTCAACAGATCCTGAAAACGAGATAGGGGCCTACAAAGTTGATTGGTCTCTCAAATTACCTACCCAGAAACAATTAAGATTTAATTTAAATGCCGGCGTACTCGCCACTAATGCAGAGCTGGTATCGGTTTTTTTTAATTTAATTTAATTTTTTCTTACGAGCATCTATTATGTCCAAGGTATTTGCAAGAATTGTTAAGATAAATGAAACAGTACGAGTATTGTGATATTGCAGGTTTTTTTTCTTGTGTTACTAAGAGTGTTTTCTTGCTTTTGGGGATTTTGTAATAATGTTTCTATACTCTCTACAATTAATCCTGTGACCCGATTTTTTTCTTGTGCAACTAGTAATAAATTAAATAATCTCATGTTTTACTTATGTTGCATCTTACTTTGTATTTGCTTCTAATATTTTAAAAAGTTCGTGTTCAATCATTTAGTCATTCAAATATAAAAAATAGAACAGTTTGAATATAAACACCAATAATTAATTTATAAAATTACGAAAAGCAGCTACAAAAGTTGTTTAAAGTGACTTTCAATATCTATGTACGATTCATTCTTTCACATTTTTTTTATATTCGGGTATTTTTTTTTCAGTTTGTTTCACATCTTTCTAGTTGCAGTTTTAAATATTATATCTTGGTCTTTACTCTTAGCGTCAGTCCTGATGATAATTATCTTGTAAGTTTATCAGCATTGATTAGCCTTCTCCATGTTATTTCTTAAATCTTTAACTCTAGCTTATTTTTTTTATAGTGCGGTGGTGAAATCTTTGACTGTAGTAGAAGCTTCTACCATTGTATGCATAAACATGATTTTGTTGTATAAATAATTTACTGAATAATGTAAATATATCATTATCGGCTACATATTTAAAGTATTCAAGTTGTTTGCTTAATCAAAAATATTTGTAAAATCTTCTATCGATAATATGAATAATATTACTGTAAATCATTTATAAAATGCAAAAAATTCTATAGTTATACAGAAATAGTTAATACAAAAATTACCGTAACTACGTCATCGATTTTTTTTAGTTTATGAATGAAGTCTAAATATCTGAAATATTCTAATTATAAATGGTATTTCTATGATAAATTGTCGTATTTAAATAGAAGCTATTTAATGACAGTCAATAAAGTAATTTTGTTTTCCTTTAAAATATATTAAGTTCATTATTATAATATTTAACTGGATATTTAAAATAATTTTTATTTTTATTTGCAGATGGTGTTGGGATGGAAACTGAAATAAAGGTAAGTCTGATTTGTTTTGTTGGTTATTTGGTTTTGAGATACAACTAGAAAAGCTTTGTGTTATCTACCTGATCACTTAAAAAATTGTGATTTTTAGAAAGTACTTATTGTTGGGAATTACCCTGTATAATTGGGATATTCCTTGTCCAACCAATATTAGGGCGGATGTAATTTCGGCCGGAAAAAGGGCAGGTACTAAAAGCCGGTAGGTAAATTCGGCCGGAGGTTTTAAGTTGCTTCCTTATCTCATAGGTATTTTCGGCCGCAAATCAAATAAAATAACAGAATGCTTTATATTAAAATATTTCTTTATTTCAAAGTGACGTAGAAAGTGAAAACGAAGATAATACGGAGGCTCCGCCTCAGACATCAAAACAACAACAGCCTGCGGCTATTGATAAAAAAATTATACCTCAGCGGGCTACGCAGTCCTTTGCTCCGGCTACGCAGTCCGGCGTTGAAGCAGACGGCGTTGAGGGCCCCTCGGCCGAAATTACCCCTGTCATAAATGGTACCCCTTGATTTATGCAGGTAGGCCAAGGGATTACCGGCCGAAATTACGCCCGCCGCCAATATTAAGGGTTGACATCAAAGTGGACTGTATGAAAGTTGGCGATGCCTTGGAAAATATACACATTACTTTAACTTTATATTATATTAACAGTAAAAAAATATACGTTCAATTACCTATAACTAACTTTGAATTAATATTAAAAGGTTTTTCAAGTAAGGAATTTATTCGATTTTTTATTAGCTTCAATTTTGGTAATAACAACTTTTTTGTAGAAACTTATAGTTTTTGAGTTATTTATGAAAAACCGCTTTAAAACATGCATTTTTTCACGAATAATCAAAATCTTTGATATTTAATAACTCAAAAAGTATTGATTTATTTTAATAACTTTATATAACATATTTTGCCTAGAATTGGTACTTCTATCGATTCCTGGGGTTAATTTTAATAAAATAATTTCCACCCCGAGAAGGGTAAAAGCGCAAGTTGGCACCATGTCACTTTTGTTTCTTGAGGTATCCTCTAACTACTCACCAATTTTCATGAAAATCGATGAAGGTTCAACGAAATCGTAGGGTGAATACCTTCAGTGACTGTACTATTAACTAAGTTTGCATTTGCTCAGGTTGAATAAAATATTATTAATAGCCCTTGTGTATTTGAATGTAAAAGTGGAACTTTGTTTTGTATTTAAAATGGCACCTCAGGCCTAGACATAAATTGAAATGCACATGTATACTTGTATTTGAAATTGATTTGTAATCGAACTTTGGTTCTGTAAGGCAGATGTTTGTAAACATACAAGTGTTGTTCCAGAAAAAGTCAACCAACTAGTTTTGGATATCAGACTTTGCTTGAACATTTGTCCATGACAAAGCTCTGTTAGAATTGGATACCGCGTTTGCTCATATAAAAAAACAAGCAGAGCACTGCTTGAAGCTGTTTAAGTCAAATAAAAAGATTTTTTAAATGCGGTATGTGACAATGAATGAAACAGGGATCCATAACATGTTCTGCTGACATTACTATACGTATTTGTTTGGATTTTTTTTACGCTACAATCTTTGGGGGATTTTTGTTTCATTTTTTTTCCAAATTCTCTCCCAAAGACTGAATCACACGATAGAAAAAAGTTATACAAGTAGTTTTAATACATTTTTAAAAAATATGTGATAAGTCCGCGTCTGAAAAAAATTATAAAAATTATTTAATAAGTTAATAAAACCGGTTCCACCGCATTGTTGGTGTAGGTATCCGCATTGATTTTTTCTAGAAGTTAATTAAAAAAGATATTTAATTACAACCTACCGTCTTTACCTATATAAATAATCAATTTGCTGGCCGTGCCTAGGAAGGTGGTCATTTATTAGCCTAATAATATACGCAAAACACAAGATACTATATTTGAATAAATTAACTCCTACGGTAACATGTAATGGGTTGTAAATGCAAAAATATCAAAGTGTATTTTAATTGTCATTTCATCGCAGTAACCATCATTAAATGTCATCTAATAGTTAAGTAGATTCAATAATAGTTGCCTTAGGTATAAGTAATTGTGGGTATTTTTTAACCAAGGACATTTACAAACCATTCTAAACGCAATTAGGGGTTCTTTAAGTTCTTTATCACTGTTTACGCGAATGTACCAAGGAACAACACAAGGTTATTCTTCTTGTACTGAAATTTTAGGTTAAGTTTTTTCCCAGAATCCAGACCAGTTTTGGACCAAAGGGATTTTCTCGTTTATGACTGCTATAAAAAAAAAAGTTTGTTCCAAAAAACAGACACAAACGTCGCGTCGGGATTACTCTAACTCCTTACCGCAATCTACACTTTGGGAAACCCTGTTTTAAACCGAAATGTAGCCTGAAAGTAGCCTATAACTTAGTAGAATACGCTTCGAAAAGTAAATTACAAAATTATACCCTTACACAAATTTTCTTTAGGCAATAATAGTTTAAACATAATTTAAATATCCAAAAATAACCTTTTTTTCGGTATAAAATAAAAGACTTAAAATACAATAATCGTCCAATCTTCAGAGCTCGTCAACTTTTTGCACTAGATCTCACGAACCAATAAAAATAAAAAATTAATTCAAGAGCAATAAAAATCTCATAAAACTCCAATAAATAGCACACAATCTGCTCTCGTGTCTCTATTATCCCTAATTGCCGTTAAGAGTACCTAACTATATCTTTTGTGTCCTTATTTCTCTGCAGAAAAACCAGGTCGGTTACCAAACCACAATTTTACTCCAAAATTGAATAAGAATAGTAAAAGTGACTAATCCTATTGATTTCCACAATGGCCTTTTGTACGGTTTTTTTTTCATTCATTCGTTGAGTACCTGCGGATGTTATCTTGAAGTAAGATTTCGTCGTCATGAGCAGAGCCGGCTTTGGTTTTTTTTTACAGGAAATAGGGAAGAACAAGTCATATGCAAACTTAGGAAAAGGGAGAGAATTTGATTGGATTTATATGTCTACTGAGAGAATGTTGTAAAATTGAGCAATGACTAGTAAACAATTTTTGGTTTGAAAATAAGCATTATAATCAATGTATCTATTGGGTTTTTTAGTTGTATTAAGGGTTTATTACATTTCTTGGGTTTTAAAACAAAAATAGAAGAAAGGCTTTTTTAAATTAGTAATTTTAATTTTTTTTGCAATTTATATTACATATAAAAATAGTGCAATATGCCATGTATTTATTCTTTTATTTTCTTTAATGTTTTCTCCATTTTGTTCTATTCTGGGCTGGACTCTGTTCTAGTCTTCCTTTCCAAACCTCTTAAATCCATAGTAAATGTTTCAGGCTGCCTTTTCTTTGTTATTCCTCTTTTTTAGTATAATATCTAACATAATAATTTTTTGCAAATTGTTATATTTTATAAATACCCTCTCGTGTTATTTCTCCAATCTAGCAATTATAGCTACATCATCTGCATAGCGCACTATCTGATGCCTTCTAACACAAAATTGAAAAGGACAGTTGACAATTGATATCCTTGATCTGATCCTAACATTCTTTCTTTCTACCATCACTTTATTCTGGGTATCTATCATCGTTTTTCTTACAAAATCTGTAATTTTCGTTGGTACTCTAGGTTCGTTGGTTCTTTCTTATTAACCAGTTATATACACTCTTAGAATAAGTTGTGGAGTCCCAAGTTTTCTTCATAACTATTATTAAATCATTCAATGTAAAGATGCGATCTATTGTTGACGTTTTCTTTTTGACGATTACCAGTGTTTTGTGATACTTTTCTAGTCTAATACTGCTATTCCTCTGTTGTTCTGATAATACTAGGTCCAAGAAGATCAGGCTATGGTGGACTAAATGTTACTTTTTATTTTTTAAATTCGAATCTTTCACGTTACAAGCACAAAAATAAGAAATTATCACTGTGTTTCTTTGAGTTCTCTAAAACAAAATCAAAAAGATTATTTTTCAACTTGAACGTTTCATTAATTCTTCTACACAAATTTTTGTGTGGCTCAAGACTTGAGCATTTACCTTCTTGCCAAAATAAAGAATATGCTTTTTCCACCACATCTCTAATACTTCTTCGTAGTATTTTTACTGTTTAGTTACCACTAATGTAACAGAAACAAATTGGTTAATTGATACCTTCTCTGGAAGCCAGAGTAATGTCTCTTACTATACTTTTTTTGCCACTTTTTCTCTTGAAAACTTTGCAGGGATTGCTTCTTTTCAACATCCACAAGTAGTCGGCTATCATGCCGACATCCTATCTTCCTTTTTTATTATTTATTATTCTTCCAAACGTCTTATATCTCTCTGTTATATTTTCGTTGCAATAAAAGCCGTTATTTTATTCTAAAACCGGATCTGACAATTGAATTCCTTCCTTCAACGAGTAGGTCGGAACCTAGCAGGTAGAAAAACGTGTATCTAGATGAGGATGTGTATGTCAACGCGTCTTTTTTTAAATCTGTCTTCCCTAGGTAGAGACTAATGGAAGTATAATATAAATATAATTTTAATGAAATATCTTTGAATAAGAAAATAAAACGACGATTTAGGTATGTGTTAAAAATAAAACATCTGCTGTTAAAAATAGATACAGATGTAAAGATAAAATAGAAAATTTCACTACGCCATTTTTAAGCCAATCAGAGTCTATTTTTTGTTTGGTTACCATGGAAACCCAAAAACTTTCCGGAAATTTTTATCCTCCAGGGTACCCTGGACGAAATTAATAAGCGGAAATTTGTAATGGACTTTTGGTTAAATGAAAATAAGATTTTTTGTTTACTTTTTGTGCATATCAAAAGATTTTTCAGAGCAAAACTGCAAATATTGTCTCCACACACTCTCTTTATTCCTCTTTGTATGTTCTTTTCAACTTCTTTTATAATATTCTTTTGATTTTGGTTTCCTAAACGCGCCACTTTTACTCACTCGTAATACTGCACTCGACCACACAAAATTTTTGACATATCAACAAACATTCATAGCCAACTAGCCCTTCCTGCTTTATGTCATTAAATAATCTTATTGTCAAATTAAAATTAATTAGGTATTCTTAAATTTTTAAGGTGTGAAATTTTCTTAATGAATCCCCCACTTGTTTGAATTAATAACCGGAAATTTCCGGTAATAATCCAAGCACTAGGGAGATTACAAGTGACAGTTTTAGTTAAAAGAAACAAAATTTCCTTCACTTAGAGAATATTTTTATATTCATAGGTTTCTTATTTTTGTGCTTTGATTAAGAAGACCCATCGGTAAAGGTTTTAAAGTATTTAGAAAAGTTTTCATGTTTTTAGAAAGGTGTACAAGAGAATGTTGCTTGGAAACTAATTATTCACAATGTTATTAAAACCAAAAAATTCATTAATTTGTAATTCCAAACTGAATTAATAGTTGATTAATGTTGAAAAGAATTTGAAAGTTTTTAGTTTCGCGATTTGTTTTTTCTGGATTAAAATAATGATCATTCTGACGGTTTATTTTAAGGTATCGAGTAATGATTTCACTGTCACAATTTTTAGAAAATAAAACGCTTTTAATAATAGGGATTTCCATACATTAACTCGGTACTTTTCATTTATTATTTGTGTGTGATATGTAAATATTACTCTCCAATTATTCATGTATAAGTCATCAGTATTTTGTTATTATTGATCAACAAATAAAGCTTATTCTAATCTTGACAATTTTATCAATTCTAGAATAATGGTAAACGATTGGGTGCGGCTATTTTTATTTTTTATTCAACATATGGTATCCACGGGTTTCAAGTTACTCTAGCAACATTCTTTTACATCAAGTGAACGTTTCTATCCAATTTTTACAAACATAGCAGCTTTATTCATGATGCAACATTGATTTTTCAATTGTAAAAAATCTTGATTTCAAAATATTATCATTTTACCAATCTAATAAAAATTATGAAAATTAACAACCTACATATTTTTTACTCGCGAAGGTTGTGCAAGATTTTATCACTAATGTTGTGAAAGGTGCTAATAGAAAAAGGAGGAAACAGAAGAATATAATTTTAGAAAAACTTTTTTGTTAGAAAATATGTAGTAGAAAGACAGTTTACGTAACCTTCAACTGCTCCAGCTGTCCCGAGTTATTACTGTACGAAGAAAACATGCATTATATACGAATTTGTCCCATTGGGCTACTAGCTATTTGGAGAACATATTTATCTGAAATGTTCGAGATTTTTATTATACGTAAATGATCCCTCTAAATATGTTAGCACTAATCATTTGATACTATAAGCAGATGACACCACATTAGCGATTGATGCTGAATTTCTGATTCTCTGATAGTAAATTATGCATTTTTTTACAAGGACACATATTCCTGAAGATAGTAGTATCTCAGTTAACAGTTAAGGATACTGATGTTTATTTTACGAGTTCTACCAAATTTTTAGGAACCTACCTTGATAAGAATATGAGTGAGCAGTTACTTTGCAATACTGCAGTTAAAAAGTATGTTTACAACTAGGCAATTGATTAATGTCTATTATGCAATAGTATACTCCCATATTTCGTATACTGTCATATTCTGGGGAGCTGCGGCCAATGCCTCAAGGGTTTTTATTTCCCAGAAAAGGATTATCCGTCTAATTTTTAATCTAGATTATAGACAAACATCCATAAATCATTTTAAAGATTTCGGATATACACAAAAAGTAATTTTACTGATTTCCACGATTAACCGACCAGGTCTGGCAAGCTTATCCGGCCTCCAAAACATGTCTCCTCAGTATTTGAAAAAAGTCCTGACTATAGATGAATTCAATTACTAAATCATTTACCTACATGCTAATATGAGAGCAATTTCAATGTTTTCAAACAAAAACTTAAAAATTTAGAATGGTTTTATGATGTACCAGAGTTTTTAAACAAACGATTTTAATTTAACTAGCTTAAATTTGTTTTGACTATCCTATAGATATATTATGATCAAAAATGATGAATAAAGTATTATTATTTATTATAGTTTTATAACTCCCATTTTTATTATAACGTTTTTGTTAAAACTTTCTAGCTTTGCTTTCTTAAGAAATTTAATATTTGACCTAAAATACTAAATGTATATAAATTAATAATATTATTATTAAGTTATTCATTATTCATGAAGAAAGAAGTCCAGAATCGAGTACAAAACGAACTAAAAACAATTTACAATTCAAGAATATTATACAAAGTAAGCCGGGTATAATCACTCAGCTTTTACCTCACAAAAAAAATTGAAAACACCTGGAGATAATGTGAGTTCATGAATTGCAAATCGAACCCTTTATTCAAATCCCTAAGGCAATGAAGTAAACCAAATGTAAAGTTAATGCCTTCTTGGTACCTTCATCAAAGGCCCGTACCCTTTCATCCTGGTAATGAAATTCGAAAGGAACGCTTTTCTCATGTACGATGATTATACGACGGTTAAGACAAATTAAATATTTATGATAAAATTTTGTAAGACTAATATCTGGGCATCTGCTGTTCTTCGGACTTTGATGAAGTCGTCAGTGTAAAACGAGTATTTTATAGATTTAAATTTCAAGTTTTTTATTCGATATTTGGAGAACTATCGTAATTTTTTTCTGCTATTATTAAACGTGTAGGTTTTGCAGGAGTCTCAAAGACACTAAACTTATTTTTTAATTCATTTGTCCTTTTTTTACAAGATTAGGACAATAATTATAATGATTTATTCTATACTAGAACCAAAAATGATTGAGAGTTTTATTGGCCTTGGGCATATTGCGTGCTTATTAATTTTTGAAAGGATTAAGGACTAACCCAAATAAATAGTAAATTATTTTTACAATAAACTAAAAACTTATCCTTTCGTCTACTTTCATCTCAGATTCGTCAGATGCACTGTTGCTACCGCTATCGTCAGCAAAGTTGATAATGACTAGTTCAATATTTTGTACAATCCGTTGGTCTATGTCCCACATTTTTTGTTCTTCCTTCAAAACGTGCTTGATGCATTTCTTCCAGTTTTCTGCAGTGACGCTTTGAATGGCTTCTTTAAGGTAATTTTGTACATCCGCCATTTTAAATGTCCTGTTTTCTCGTGCTACTTGTCCTTTTACTTGTCCCAGATCTATAGGATTACCGAACAAATTGTTCGGTATCTGAATTCGATCTGTGGGTGTATGTTGATTCTTTGTGTGTATGAATTTTAAAATTCTGACTTCAGATTTTGATAGAGCATCAAAAAGTAAGCTTAGGGTTTGATGTACCTCTTCGAGAAGAACTTCAAAATGGGGTCCAAAATATGAAAATTTTGAAGTTTAAAATGACATTGAATTTAAAGTAGATACATAGTGAATGACGATTTTGGTAAAAGTGAGTAGAGTGTGACTGTGTTGATTAGAATAAGAACTGTCAATCTAAAATTTTATTAATACTTTCATTACAATTTGTTCGGTCTATGGCAATGCTAGAAGAGCATTCTCAACTGGTTTATATTTATAAACAATATATTTATAATCTTTGAATATTGTATCACTACATAATCAAGACTGCCTTTTGACGACACTTTCTATTTGTCACTTATTATCTGTCTAAGCTAATTCCTTGAATGCATTTAAAGAGACTTATTGCAACCTATTTTTGGCAGATCGTTTAATAAAGGATCCCTTATTTTGACATGTACGCATGCGCAGTGAACAGCTCCTTAGGTTTTGCTTTTATTGAAATACAGACTTCCTGAAATCCAAACTGTTAAAAATCATTAAAATTCATTTTTTTATAATTTAATTATGTGCTTAGGTATAATATAAGCACACTCTACTTGTTATTCTAAAAAACAAAAATTCGAGGAAAAATTAGTGGATAATTTAAATACCTTAAATTAATCGTTATTCTAACCAACCCTATGTTACGTTTGTGATATTACCAGGTAGAAAAGGGATTACAACTTACTCGCTCGTTAAAATGTACTTATCAGTGAAACGGACAAAGAGAAACATAGATTTGTAAAGCGTTGCTATGAGTTTTATAAAAGAATAAGCAATAAATAAAATAAGTTATTTGAAATGGGGATTTATAAGTATTTATAAGTATTACCCAATAATGATGTTTTTCCTAAATAATATTGTTTAATCACACTTTTATTGTGTATCATCCATAATTAGCCACAGCCTTCAACTTTACCGTTTACATTTTGATTCTGTTAAAAATTGGTAAAATAAGAATGAGGAGATTTTGGAACATTAGGGTTTACTTTCACTGTATTTTTTAATAAATTTACTTGTTTTCCATCTAATAGATCGTATTTGTTGATCTTTCTGGATGAATTTATGTAGCACAATCTTTAATTCTCTAACCAGATTTTGTTGATCTCACTGGGTAATTTTTTAGTGGCATCAGTAGGTCTATAGGGGTCATTCTGGTTTTTGGCATGTTATAAAAAAAACTGAGAAAATTGGTTTAAGGTAATGAATTGTATATTGTTTAAATAAGATCTTAAAATGCTATAGATTGAATTTGGAAGATAGTATTTAAGTTTTAAGAATAGGATACATTATGTCAAACCTTGTAAAGGAAGCTTGTGTTATATCAATTAATGCAACCTAGTAATTTATTTTTCCTTCTAAGTCTCGATTGACGTAAATTAATATTCGGTGAGTTTGATTGTGCTGTGTTTCTGAACCCGAAGTGTTAGTTTGGTATCCCTTTCGTTTCTTCTAATATTAGTTTTCCCTTTTTTTGCAAGTATTATTTCGAAAATTTTATATATAACATGCAGTAAACTGTATACGACTGGATTTCCAATGTTCTGAATCAGTTTGGCTCCTTTCCAGTAGGATAGTTCCCAGTTATGATAAAAGCATGAAATGTTTGTGTGCGTAATATCTTTGATGGCTTTGATTGGCAGTTCTTGTAAAATTTTATCTCTTGCCTTCTAAGGTTGTTTCACTGTTTTTGATGTCGATTTTAGCAATTCTGCTTCCATTTCTTTAGATGTTTCTCTGATGATAGCAACTTTTTCTTGGTCTCGGCCCGTTTAAGCCCAAATTACATCTGTGTTGTTTTGGGAGGCACTTATGCTTGTGGTTTTTTAATATAGTCTAGTGCTTTTCATAGGAAATGATCACTAGTTTCTGTTGGTTCAATTTCTCAAGATAATTGTTTCTATTGATTGATTGTTTTGCCATTTTCTGAATGTAGATACAATTCGTTTGAATTCCAAATATATATTTTTAATATTTCTGCCATTAAACCCGGTAAGTGTGGTAATTATAATATACTTGGTAATACAGCATTCTTGAAAATAGCAATGTAATCTCGTCTTGACATGCCCTGTATAAAAATCACATCGCAAATTAACTGAAGCATGTTTACCTACATCTGTAGTTAAGGTACATAGTTTTTTTAATGCATGCCTAATGGCATCGGCATAAATCAATTGATTTCTGTCAATTACTGTTTTTGCGATTGGAGATGAATGCTATCTAAAATATGTGTGTACTGTTAAAAAAATGATTAATGGCTTTGAAAAAAGGAACTTCTGGAATGCAACGTTAATTCAGTATATAATTTTTGTATTAAACTATCAATTTACCAGGTGAGTAATTAAGTTTCCGGGCAGAAGGACCTCGGTCGATAGTGTTTTGTAAGAAATTACAATAAACAACATTTTCATTCATTCAAGTAAATTTCTAATGACTATGGGCGAAAAATATTAATATTGATACTAACGCTAACCACTGTTCAGTTAAAAATCTACTTATACAGAGTGTCCTGGTACTAATCGATAAAATAGTTGTGAGTTTTTATTTAGAAGTGTAAACAGATCTACAGTATTACCATAAGACCAAGGAAGGACTATTCCTACAGGTTAAGGATCCAAAATTTCTACAGTGATGACAGTTTCTGCATACAAATAGCAAAAATTACTTTCCCAAACTTTTTACTAACGAAAAATTGAAAAATTAAACAGGTAAATAACGTAATCAAAATAAAAAAATAAAACTAGAAATAAGAAAAACAAAAAAGAACTATTTCAGCTCCTCCCACTTCCACAAACTTTCTGGGCCTTTGAACACAAAACATCAATTCAGAATTAAAGTGCGTAGATACCAAAGACATCAAACGTAAAAAAAAGGAGTCCATAGGATTAACGTTTGGTTGACGCGCTGGCCATCGCCAAATCGGTAAGGACAAATTATGTATTAGTCCAATGAACGAAGGTGCCAACCCAGGCATCAGGTCGGTCCGGCACCATTTTTTTTAATTTGCAGGTACATTCATCCCCGGAAGGGCTGGAAAATGGCCCATTGGTCTCAAAAAAATTTGATTCTTTTCGACATAACCGGCTCCAAAACGCACCCCCATTTTTAGCTTCTGTACTGTATTTAGAGAGCACGCTCTGAAGGAATGACACCCTCAAGCGGATTACAAATTTGCAAAAAATATTTTCAGGGGTAAATGTAACTATGAATACCTGCAAATTAAAAAAAATTGCCGGACAGACTTGATGCCCTAGTTTGGGGTTTTACGGGGATTAATTTACTGAACTATATGGAGTTTGTAGTGTCACAATATCTAACAAGGGCGGGAACTTAATGCTTCTTGCAAGTCAAAGTACCGCCAATAAAGTAAAATGTTTTCTACTGTTCCTGTCCATACATTTACAAGAAATCTATGCTGGTTTCTTGTTCGGAGAATGCCAGGTGGATTCTTCTCGTCACATAAATGCAAATTATGCGCTTTAATTACTCCATCTCCTATGAAACTGGACTTGCCATTGCAGAGTACTATTTAAAAAATGTTTTATGTTTGTTTTGGAAGAAATCACTGAGCATACTCAAGTCGTGTGGGATAATTATAGTATGTACTTTTTATAAGGAAAATGGATACAGAAGTTGTTTTATCACGATGCGATTAAAAAAAATAAGTTTATTAAGTCTCGTTCACTATTTAGTCCAGTACACATCCATCAATCGGATTTCTATCCAAATATCGTGGCGTTATTTGTAGTTTTATTTCAGGGCTCAAAACTTCTCGAAATCAAGTATCCTTTTTTTTTAATCAACGGAGTTATTTTTTCGATATTCGAATTGATCCTCCCTCATTCTTAAACGATTCTTGTATCATCATGATTTTCTTCTGCCCATTCTTTTAACAGCGTTGACGAAACTCTCTTTCCACCAATGTGCGTGATGAAAATGAAACCACAAAACTGCATGAAAAAATGTAAACAAGGATGACTATTTTGGATGATTCACTTTGGATGTACTTCAAAACTGCAAGAGTGTAAATGCGTCTACTGAATTTAGACAAAAATAGACTTAAACGGTTAAAGGGTGCTTCAAAACTACCACCGTTTAATGCGCTGGCGTTTTAGAAGAGTCTCGCTTTTAGTAGGTCATAACTGGTCTATGTTAGGAATAATTGATAATTTGTATTGTTATTATTATTATTTACTTGGCTCGACAAAATTGTTAGCTCAAATTAAAACTTGTCTCTGCTAAATATTAGTTTATGTTTCAATTACAGTCTATCAGGTTATTTGAATTACTGTGGTAAGCATTTCTAAAGTAACTGAAACACCGGAAATTTTTCTAGGATACAGCAAAATAAATATTTGTGGTCAATGATCAGTAATTACGGTTGCAAACGAAATAATTGCTGAGTACCAAGCAATATCTTAATTATTGGTGTCAGATGGAATACCACAACAGATTTATTTGAGAGAAGTAACCGCATTACGCTAAATAAACATTCTGCCTTAAGTATACAGCTACTTATTACACTAACAACTTTTTAACGACTAGTTTGACCAATCACGAATGCTTGAAATAGTGAAATTAAAATTAACTAGCTTGGATCATGATATATGCCGACAGTATCATTTTCTATAGTTATTTCGTATGGAGAACACACGATAAGTTGGTCGGCGACAAAACGGAGAAGTTCAATTTTTTTTATTCTATGTTAATTATATTAATGAATATAAATTATTCTTACGATAAAAACAAATTTAATTGTGAAATAAGAGTAAAACAAAACAACAAGTTTACAAAATAGCAATTATAACATATACATATACAGATAAAGCGAAATATACCTAATGGTCGAGCGCTCAGTTGAAAATCTTCCTGTTTTTCAAGTAATTCAGTCGTTTTTTTTCTGACAAAAAACGGTGCTACAACCTTTATTTTATTTTTATGGTAACGTAACCTAAACTTTTTTTTTATTGTGGAGAAATCCTTTTTGGACACCTGGACTATGACTACCGAGGTAGTGTGAGGCTCCCTTTCGGGCTACTCACTAAAACTCCACTGCGTCTCTCCAGGGTGTTGGAACGTTCGTTAAAACATACATCGGCACCCGGAGGAATCACCGTTTAGACTTTAAGAGCGGCCTGTTTAATTCTTTCTAGAGTCTCCTTTTGTATCATTACCTGGCGTCCGAAGTTATGAATGGCTTCCCATTGTCCCTATACCCTTAGCATTTGCTCAAATGACTAGCCTAGAACTAAACTGGTCTATGTTACATGCTTATCACAAAGGAAAATGATCTCAACGGTTATGTTAACATTCAAACAATGTATATGATAAATCGAAAGGCTATTCGCGTAGCAGTTCTAAGATACTTAGACCAGTTTAGTTCCAGGCTAGCCAATTATGTTGTCAGGCGTTAATCGTTGGCCTACCAAGATTTCCACCTGCCTTCTTTTGCCCATGCGGACCGGGCACTGCAACACAGTGTGCTTTGGGTTGTCGTTCTCATCTCCGCAGGATAAACATTCTCTCGTTCCAGTTTTTCCTATTATTTTAGTATAACTGCCAAAGCATCCATATCCTGATAAAAATTGGGTCAGGTAGAAGTCCGTATTTTATTAGTCTTCTCGTCCACGAGCTCTTCTCTCTTCTCTTCCTCCCTCATCCACTCTTCGTCCCATTCCTACATTGTTCTCAT